>CM074439.1:6238750-6857500 GCA_037101425.1 Elopichthys bambusa
AAAAACCATTACGTCCATGGAATGTCCTCATAATGATAGGTGCATCAATGTGTGTGTGCGTGTGTTTACGGATCAATCTCTTGAACGTCTCATAAGAATCGTTAATGTCATCGTCACAGAACGGCAGGTGAAGTTACTATTAGCCTTAAGTAAGTTTTTCCACGATCCACAATTCTTTCCCGGAGGACCACTTGGCAAAGAGACCTCAAAGCGGCAATTTCAGAATTAGATTAGACACATGTGTGCAGCAGCAATTTGCAAAATTACCCTGTATTCACAAGTGTCTTTCATCTTTCTGCTGAATGAGTTTCCTGCAATTATCTCTAATGATAGCTGTTGTGCGGCCCCTTTTGTGCGGCCGGCCGGGGCCGTTTTGTGTCGCAGGTCTGGATCGAGGCAGCCACGCAGATCTGTTTTTCTCTGGGAGTGGGGTTTGGTGTGCTAATCGCCTTCTCCAGCTACAACAAATTCAGCAACAACTGTTATAGGTGAGCAAAGCCGAGTCATATACTGGAGCAGTAACGCAAACAGATGCAGCGGGATTCACGAGCGACACACATGCGCACGCACACAAACGCATTTTCTCACACTTTGAATTGCTGAATTAAAGCCCCTTTGATGCTTTTAAGCACAGAGGCTTTTTGCATGTTCATCTTGACATCGACTGTTTCATCAATATCAGGCTGAACAGAATAAAGCCGCCGATGTTTGTTGTGTTACAGAGACGCCATCATAACCAGCTCCATAAACTCTCTGACCAGCTTCTTCTCTGGGTTTGTCATATTCTCCTTCTTGGGTTACATGTCACAGAAGCACAACGTCGCTCTAGATAAAGTCGCCACAGATGGTGAGTGAGTGTGTTTGTATTGTGCACTCTCAGAAAAAAAAAAGGGGGGGTACAAAAGCTGTCCCTGTGGTGGTACGCATTCAAAAGTAACTAATATTAAGTACTAATATGTACATTTAGGGTACTAAATCTGCACATTTTAGGGGTAAATAAGGTGCAAATGTATACCTTTTGAAAGGGTAGGCTAATGCCCCAGTGACAGCTTTTGTATGTTTTTTCCTGAGTGTCATGTGATTGAACCGGTGCAACTTACATTGACATTAGTTAATGCATTGCTTCCAAAGCATTTATTAATGTTCATTTCTACAGGTAGCAGATTTTTAACATTTCAGGTTGTATAAATTAACATTCACATTTATTCGTTTAGCAGATGCTTTTATCCAAAGTGACTTACAAATGAGATTATTATGTTAAGAATACATTAAGAAATTAACAAATTATGCCTATTTCTGGGGCAATACAATTTTATTTGCATAATTTTCATAATACTTAAGCAAAATTTCCTAAATCAGGAAATTAGTGCAAAAAAACTGAACAAAAAAAAACAAAACAAAAACAAATAAAACTCAGTGTTATACAGAATTTAAATATGTACTGTAGCATATGAAATAGAATTTAAACTTTTTTGGTAATAGTAATATTATTAATAGTACTATTAATATTTTATACATATTAGATACATGCTCAATGTTTCATGTCCTCTGTGAAATAAACATGTGGCTTAACCGTCAGAGTCACTCGAGCCGGTGTTTACTGTGACCTACACTTCCTAAACACCAGCGTCTGGAGACAAAGAATTATTTATCTTCATCCTGAGTGCAAAATCAATATGTGGGATAGAGAATGTCAGTGGAATTCAAACATGTCGATTTGTCTGATTCTCAGCAGCATTTCTGTTGGTCTGATTTGTATTTTCTGGAACAAATGTTGAACTAATGCATGTTTTTGGTAACACTTTACAATAAGGTTCGTTAGTTAAACATTAGTTAATGTATTAACTAACATGAACTAACCGTGAGCAATACATTTGTTACTGTATTTACTATTTACTGTTACTGTTGTTAATTGTTTGTTCATGTTAGTTCACAGTGCATTAACTAATGTTAACAAGATTGTAATAATGTATTAGTAAAATGTTGAAATTAACAAAGATTAATAAATGCTGTAGGAGTGCAGTTCATTATTAGTTCATGTTAACTAATGAACCTTATTGTAAAGTGTTACCATGTTTTCTTGTGACAAATAGGCTATGATTTAAAAGTTTGGGGTCTGTAAAATGTTTGTTTTTGAAAGGAGTCTCTTCTGCTCACCAAGGCTACATTTATTTAATTAAAAATACAGCAAAACAGTAATATTATGACATATTAAATAACACTTTTCTATGTGAATATATTTTAAAATGTAATTTATTCCTGAATTTTCAGCATCATTACTCCTGTCTTCAGTGTCACATGATCCTTCAGAAATCATTCTAATATGCTGATTTGCTGCTCAAGAAACATTTTTTATTATTATCAATGTTGAAAACAATTGAGATGCTTCATATTTTTGTGGAAACCATGATACATGTTATTTTTCAGGATTCTTTGATGAATAGAAAGTTAAAAAGAACAGCATTTATTTCAAATACATTTTTTAAAATAACAGGTAACACTTTGTTTTAGGGTCTTTTAACTAGTTGCTTATTAGCATGCATATTACTAGCATATTGGCTGTTTATTAGTACTTATTAAGCACATATTAATGCCTTATTCTGCATGACCATATTCTACATTCTTAATCCTACCCAATACCTAAACTTAACAACTACCTTACTAACTATTAATAAGCAGTAAATTAGGAGTTTATTGAGGGAAAAGTCGTAGTTAATAGTGAATACATGTTCCCTATACTAAAGTGTTACCAAATAACATGAATGGCTTTACTGTCGCTGTTGATCAATTTAATGCATCTTTGATGAATAAAAGTAATAATTTCTTTAAAAAAGAAAATCTAACAGACCACAACATTTTGAATTAAAAAAGAAAAATTTGAATGACATTTTTTTAATGTATGATATAATTCAGATAGTGAAGAAAATATCATAGTAGTGTTTAAAAAGCATTCTAGGAAAAGTTGGGGAAGATTATTTATTTATTTATTTTACCATTTGTGTTATTTCATCATTTTACTATTAGTCGAACGTAGGGAAAATAGTAAAAATAAAGGATGAGTGGATGCATAAACATTTTGATTGTTAGTGTAAATTTAAAAATATTTTTTTGTTAATTGCATTTAGTTAAAAAAGTAAAACAACCAATATAATGCAACATTTTCAATATAAATCATTTTCATTTAAAAATAATAATAAAAAATAAATCATTTTTTGGTGTATAATTTGTATAAATTGATATGATTGTGATGTTCTAAAAAAATATATAGACTATTACAGTAGCTTCAATGCATTGAATTCAGAGCTGCTCTCAGCGGTTTTTAATGCATTGTAAAGGTGTTGAATCTTTGCTCTTTGCTTCTCTCCAGGTCCTGGTCTAGTGTTTATTATTTACCCAGAAGCCATTGCTACACTCCCAGGTTCATCAGTGTGGGCTGTAATCTTCTTCATCATGCTGCTCACTTTAGGAATCGATAGTGCTGTGAGTCTATTTGATAGACTTATTCTGTCCATCTTACCTGCTCAATCTGAAACAAAACTCCAGGTTGTAATTCTGTCATCATTTACTCACCCCCAAGTTGTTCCAAATCTGTATGAATTTCTTTCTTCTGCTGAACACAAAAGAAGATATTTTGAAGAATATTGGTAACCAAAAAGTTTATGGACCCTATTGACTTAAAAATACATCAATTGTTTGGTTAACGACATTCTTCAAAATGTCTTCTTTTGTGTTCAGCAGAAGAATGAAATTCATACAACTTTGAGGGTGAGTAAATGATGACAGAATTTTCATTTTTGGGTGAACTATCCCTTTAATGCTATAATGATGTGATGAATGGATGCTAATAAACACAATGTTCTGTCCTCATAACCTGGTAAATCCCAGCAGTGTAACCGAAGCTGAACTCTGTTTTTCAGATGGGAGGGATGGAGTCGGTGATCACGGGACTCATCGACGAATTCAAATTCCTGCACAAACACAGAGAGCTCTTCACACTCTTCATCGTAGTTTCCACGTTCCTCATCTCTCTCATCTGTGTCACAAACGTATGTGAGAGACAAATAGTCTTTAATGAGACCGCTCTTGTCTAATGAGCTTCTCATCTGATTTTGAAGAGTTTCTAAAAGACTTATGTGTCAAATCTCTGTTCATTGTGATCATTGTTTGGTTCCGTCTCATCTCATTTCTCTCTCCAGGGCGGCATCTATGTGTTTACCCTGTTGGACCACTTTGCTGCTGGGACATCAATTCTGTTTGGAGTGTTGATTGAGGCCATCGGCATCGCCTGGTTTTACGGTTAGGCTGATTCCTCTTCTTACATGTTCAGTGAAGCTGATGTGGTATTAAGGCTCTGATGGGCTTTCAGACGGCTGTGCTCTGGGGCCGCTTGCGCTCATTAGGCTCCCAGGGTTCCTCATATGTGGCTTATAGACTCATATCTGTCTGGAATGTGGATTTGATAAACCACTTATGAATTTGCCATCCAGTTTTGATCTACTTGTATGCGAGGAAACATTTTCATTTAGTTTAACGTAATGCACTAAAATAACAAAAACTAAAACTTAAAAATAAAAATATATAGACATTAAAAAAAAACTAATAAAAATGACAAAAACACAAGAAAATTACTAAAACTTTAACTAAAATGAAAATAGGAAATATAAAAATAAAAACTAATTAATAATAATAATAATTTTTTAAAAAATGACACTGGTTGTAAAGACTATATACCATGACTATACCAATAACTATACATGGTCCTGTTGGTAGTGTTTGTGGCATATCTTTAAATACAATAATTTTTAACCATCTGAATGATTCGTCCTCTGGGCCAATGAAAAGAAATTATGATTACTTACCATTAACCACAAAAGTAATATTAGAAGTTAGTCAGAATGTATATTTTAAAATTTGGCACTAAACAGACACTTTTGCATCTGTCTGAAGTAGAAACAAGAGCCAAATTGGATTGCTCAAGCATTTGCCGTTCAATTAAAAAAAAAAAAAAAGCAATAGAAATATTATTTTTGTTGTTGTATGTTGTGCACATGGCGGGTCCTATTAGTAGCGGTTGTGGCGTATCTTGGATACGATATTTGTTTTATGAAAGACAGATGAAAAAAAAAAGATTTTGTACATTTCAACATTGTTTTTAAACAACATTTCTAGAACCACAAAAGTAATAGCACAAGTTAGTCCATCAAAATTTCATGGCAATGTGTAACTATTTTATGTTTGGACAAATCATGACTAAACTGTATGAATTCGAAATCACATTTGTACGTTTTCAGACGATCTGCTTAAGTCCCAGTGATGGTTATGTTCAGGGGTGCTATTTTTCCCCAAAAAAATCATATGTATTCATACATTGTACAAATTCATATGATCGCTACCTTGTAAAATAGATACGTTTTCCTATGACATCTGGTTGGTTAGTCAGAGTGGATATTTTCACTTTTGGAGCTAAATAGATGCTTTTGCATCTGTCTGAAGTGGAATCAAGAGCCACAATGTATTGCTCAAGCATTTTTATTAGTATTTATCTGTTATTTATCTGTTATCTGTTATTTATCCCTTAATCAAAGATTTACAATTTACAAATATACAGTATCAACAAAACTTTTTTTAAGGTAGGTGACATTTGGTTAACTGTGCTAAGGGTGGACATACTGTAGACTATTGTGGTTACATAATACTGTACGATTGTATCATGAAAATTACGGTTAGAAATTATTTTCAAATACTCAACCCTTAAACGTTTCATACATTGACTTTATCTTCGAAAAGCCATTTCTTTGCCTTTGGCAAACTGGCATGTGATCGGAAGAATGTGAACTTTACAAACATACCTGAGGCAACAAACAATTCTTGGAGACCTGAACTTCAGCGTGACTCCATAAGCTCAGGACTGAGAGATCAGCATCAGAGAGCAATGTCTGAACCTCTGGATCTTAAGACAGCAGGTCACAGGCTGCTGCTGTCAGTCAGGCCAAGACCAACCAGCCTGAGGCTTCAGTGGCCTTTTTGGAAGTTCCATTTCCTGGAGAACACCTGTGCCTTTGGCCCTCTGCTCATGACAGCTCTGCTCTCGCTGTCTGCTGCATTCAGACATCAAGCCTTGATCAAAGCCCTGCGGCCAACCAGACTCACAAAGCAAGAGATCTGCTATACGTGGAAGCCACTATGATGTTTGCTTCCAATCAGTTTGTCATTTTGATTTTTCATAAAAACACAACTCAAAGTGATATTGTTTCAAGTGGAGCATGGCTTAATGGTGTCACTCAATATTGCCACATTCATACATTAAAATAAGGTTTTAAGTCAAGTATGCCTATGAAGTATAGAGGATGTATAGGGGATATAAAAGGGGCAGTTTTTATAGTTATTATGTTTTCCTTCATAACTCACTGGCTACTAAAAATCTACATGCAATTTTTGACATACCAGTCAGTGAGTACACCCCTCACATTTTTGTAAATATTTTGTTATATCTTTTCATGTGACAACACTGAAGAAATGATGCTTGCTACAATGTAAAGTAGTGAGTGTACAGCTTGTATAACGGTGTAATAACCCATCAAAATAACTCAACACACAACCATTAATGTCTAAACCGCTGGCCACAAAAGTGAGTACACCCCTGAGTGAAAATGTCTAAATTGGGCCCAATGAGCTATTTTCTCTGGTGCCATGTGACTAGTTAGTGTTACAAGGTCTCAGGTGTGAATGGGGAGCAGGTGTGTTAAATTTGGTGTTATCGCTCTCACTCTCTCATACTGGTAACTGGAAGTTCAACATGGCACCTCATGGCAAAGAACTCTCTGAGGATCTGAATAAAAGAATTGTTGCTCTACATAAAGATGGCGTAGGCTATAAGAAGATTGCCAAGACCCTGAAACTGAGCTGCAGCATAGTGGCCAAGACCATACAGTGGTTTAACAAGACAGGTTCCACTCAGAACAGGCCTCGCTATGGTCGACCAAAGAAGTTGATTGCACGTGCTCAGCATCATATTCAGAGGTTGTGTTTGGGAAATTGACGTATGAGTGCTGCCAGCATTGCTGCAGAGGTTGAAGGGGTGGGGGGTCAGCCTGTCACTGCTCAGACCATACGCCGCACACTGCATCAAATTGGTCTGCATGGCTGTCATCCCAGAAGGAAGCCTTTTCTTAAGATGATGCAAAAGAAAGCCTGCAAACAGTTTGCTTAAGACAAGCAGACTAAGAAACCATGTCCTGTGGTCTGATGAGACCAAGATAAACTTATTTGGTTCAGATGGAGTCAAGTGTGTGTGGCGGCAACCAGGTCAGGAGTACAAAGACAAGTGTGTCTTGCTTACAGTCAAGCATGGTGGTTGACTGCATGAGTGCTGCCGGCACTGGGGAGCTACAGTTCATTGAGGGAACCATGAATGCCAGCAGAGCATGATCCCCTCCCTTCGGAGACTGGGCCGCAGGGCAGTATTCCACCATGATAACGACCCCAAACACACCTCCAAGACGACCACTGCCTTACTAAGGAAGCTAAGGGTAAAGTAAATGGACTGGCCAAGCATGTCTCCAGATCTAAATCCTATTGAGCATCTGTGGGGCATCCTCAAATGGAAGGTGGAGGAGCACCAGGTCTCTAACATCCACCAGCTCCGTGATATCATCATGGAGGAGTGGAAGAGGACTCCAATGGCAACCTGTGAAGCTCTGGTGAACTCCATGCCCAAGAGGGTTAAGGCAGTGCTGGAAAATAATGGTGGCCACACAAAATATTGACACTTTGGGCCCAATTTGGACGTTTTCACTTAGGGGTGTACTCACTTTTGTGGCCAGTGGTTTAGACATTAATGGCTGTGTGTTGAGTTATTTTGAGGGGACAGCAAATTTACACTGTTATACAAGCTGTACACTCACTACTTTACATTGTAGCAAAGTGTAATTTCTTCAGTGCTGTCACATGAAAAGATATAATAAAATATTTACAAAAATGTGAGGGGTGTACTCACTCCTGTGAGATACTGTAAAAGAAAAGAAGTTTTCAATTTTGATGAAAAAAAAAAAAAAAAAAAAAATTAAAGTGTAAGTTTTCAATTAAGTTATACAAATTTTTTGTTAATGCTGACCTCACAGTCATGACAATATCTCTGATTTGTATGGTAAGAGCTGCAGTATCAGCGACATTTGTGTTCATATTTAACCAACTACCAAAATAGATATTAGTTTGGATTCAAAGGTATCAGCACTTTGGAGAGCAGAAGAGAAATATTTGAAATGAAATAATTTGAGCATCACCTTCAGGACATTTACTAACATCTGTGTTTTTAGGAGTGGATCGCTTCAGTGATGATATCCAGGAGATGATTGGACAGAGACCCGGCCTCTACTGGAGACTGTGCTGGAAGTTTGTTAGCCCGTGTTTCCTCTTGGTACGTTTACAATCAAGTTTCCTCTGTCAATAACAATGCAAATAATTCCATGCTATTTGTATCATGATATCTTATTATTTATCATTAAACAATGCTTGTTTTCTCTTCCCTTCATACAGTTCATGGTTGTTATCAGTTTTGCAACGTTCAACCCTCCCAAGTACGGTACATATTATTTCCCCACATGGGCTACAATGGTGGGTTGGTGTCTGTCCATATCATCTATGATCATGGTACCTCTCTACGCCATTTACAAGTTCTGTTCTCTGCCAGGAAGCTTTTGTGATGTAAGTATTCCAGATGGTGAATATGCAAAAAAAAATTATCGAAATGAATCAAGTCAAGTCACGTTTATTTTTATAGTGCTTTCAATAATCAATGATGCAAACTTCATCAATTATGAAACAACTTCAATTTTAGCTGTAAAGCAGCTCTACTGAAGACAATAGTGTCATTGTTCAGCTCAATTCAGTTCAATAAAATGTTGATGTTACAAAGTTAGTGTCATTATCAATTCAGCTCAATTCAAATAAAATGTTCTAAATCAATAGAGGGTATGCACATGAGCATTAGTGTTCAGATGTGAAAACACAACAACAATAACAAAAAAAAACATTAATAATAATACTGAAGCCTTACAACTTAATGACAGTCATAAAATACAAGACAGCAATACAATAAAAGCTACATCTGTTCAACATTAAGACAATCCATAAATTAAAATTAATCAGGAAAAGCTCATTTAAAAAAGATGAGTTTTAAGACATTATTTAAAAGTATTAAGACAATCACTTTCAAATACAAATTGTGGAAGAGAGTTTCAGAGACTGAGCAGCACCGCTGAACACTCTGGACTCCATAGTGGTTAGACAAATAGAGTGTCATCCGCATAGCAGTGGAAAGTAATACCAAATATCCTAAAAATATGACCACGAGGTAATAGCCAGATAATAAATAAAAGAGGGCCTAAGACAGAGCCTTGAGGAACACCAGTGGTAACAGATAAGGAATATAATCTGAAATGTTTAAGTTGGACAAATTGAGTGAGACTGGAGAAATAGGATCTAAACCAAGTGAGAGGAACACCAGTAATACCAATAGAGATTAATCTATCTAAAAGAACTTGATTAGAAATGGTATCAAAGGCTACACTTTGATCAAGCAAGATAAGTATAGTTGAGTCCAGAATCAGCCACCATCAACACATCATTGGTAACCTTAACCATGGCAGTCTTAGTACTATGTAATGGATGGAAACCAGGCTGAAGTTGTTCAAACAGATTGTTTTTTAAAAGGTGAGCATGGACCTGACCTGCAACAGTCTTCTCCAACATTGATTGTACAAACAGATTCAACGAACTATCTTTTTACAGACTGCTGAATGCTGCAGAAAAGAGAAGCAAATAGACCACTGCAATTCACAGTAACAATGTAGATAGATAAATATACAGCTAGACAGACAGACCTACAGATAGACAGACAGTCAGACTGATAGATTTTAAGCTTTTAAAGTTTATACAAAATATATCGAAAGGACCAGAGTATCCATTGATGTCCTCATTGCTTTAATTTTGCATTTAATTTTCCGCAATCCCCGTCTAGAAGAAAGACCAAGCATCAAGCCAAATTTATTTGTATAGCGCTTCTCAATACACCGTTTACAGAAAGCTTCACAGAAAGTCATAATGTTATGTCTATAATGCCTTAGTGCTTTAACAAGTAAAAGGGCTGAGCGATATGATGATAATAATGATATAAGTGATCATCTGGATTTTTATTTATTTTTTTACATCTAACTATATTGCATTTATAGTGTTGTTTAGCAGATAAAGTTTTCACAGGCTTTGCTTTATATTTCCCTGTCGTCGATTAATGCATGAAACACGATTCCTGGCCATTCCTGTCAGTGTCCATGGACCACTAGTTCTTTGTAAATTTGTAAGGATCATTGTCGAGTTCAACTGTATTTAATTTAAGGAGATAATCATTTGTTTTACTCCCGTTTTTGCAGTTTTCCCTTCGAAAACCAGTCATGTTGCAGTATGTGTTGCCAAAGTGAAGTCAATACATACCCTCTATAGCAGTGGTTCTTAAACCTGTCCTGGGGACCCCTCATCACTGCACATTTTGGATGTCTCCCTCATCAGACACACACCATTCAAGTCTTGCAGTCTCTACTAATGAGCTGATGAGTTGAATCAGGTGTGTTAGATGATGCAAAATGTGCACTGATGGGGGGTCCCTAGGACAGGTTTGAGAAGCACTGCTATACTCAATATTAATTGTCTTTTTTTTAAACCTACTAATAGAACTACTTCTAAATATTCATCACTATGTCGAAATCATAATGCATTATTTTTTATATTAACGTCCTTGCATTCATCTTTTTGTTTGCATGATTTTGTGTGAATGTATTGTGCTATTATCTAAACAGAAACTGGCATATGCCATCACTCCAGAGACTGAACATCACTTGGTGGAGCGTGGGGAGGTCCGGCAGTTCACGGTAAGATCTTATTTCCAGAATCATGGGTGGAAAAAAAATCAGACAGCTGTTTCATGTGTACTAGGTAGATTACATAAATTTTATGGGTGAACTTTCAATTATGCTAAACATGACATTTTACTGCTCCGTTATCACAGATACATGACTTTTAGGGCAGTCCGATCCTCAGTGCAGATATGCTTGGATTGTTCTAGCCTCACTAATATTCCTTCATAAGAGTAAACATCTGATCTGTGTGCCTGTTTTCACACTCTTAAAAGAAAAGGTTCTATATAGAACCTTAAAGGGTTCTGTCAGGCACTTTATAAGTAAAACGTTTTAGGGGCTCCCAATATGGGATAATTTTATGGATTTAATTTTAATTAATTAATTTAGTTTTAATTCACTTTTAGGCTAACACTTTACAATAAGGTTCATTAGTTAACATTAGTTAACTATATTAGTTAACTTGAAATAATGATGAACTGCACTTATACAACGTTTATTAATCTTTGTTAATTTCAAGATTTACTAATACATTATTAACATTAGTTAATGCACTGTGAACTAACATGAACAAACAATGACAATTAAACAATTAACTAACAATAACGAAGATTAGTAAATACAGTAACAAATGTATTGCTCATGGTTAGTTCATGTTAGTTAATACATTAACTAATGTTTAACTAATAAACCTTATTGTAAAGTGTTACCACTTTTAGTTTTAATTACATTTTATGAATTAAACAGCTTGTAAACATACTTTATCACAAGAAAAAAAAACATGAAAGTATTATGCAATCATTTAAGACCTTTGTACTTATATAGAATCTTTTTGGCATATAGGGTTCTTAAGTTGAGTCAAAAACACTAGGGTTCTATATAGAACCTTTTTTCTAAGGGTATGTTTACACAATAACAATGTTCTAAAAACTGAAAAGTTTTTCTTTTGCGTTTTTTTGGCATACAGACGACAACGTTAAAACGTCAAAACGATCCCCATTCACATGAATCTGCAAAAATAACAAAAAACGCTGTATTATGCAGCCAGGCCAGTAGTTGGCAATGTGACTTTGTAAAGAAACACTATAGACTGAACAAGTAATGACTGAACATATTTTTGTAATTTATACAGAGATGATAAGGGTATCATTTTCAATAACTAGCACTTTTAAACTCGTTTTTAAAAATTTGTGTTTTCAGGCCCCCAAAACGCTGTTGTCGTGTAAATGAATGGCCAAAACACACAATGTTTTTTGTTTGTAGTTGAATATGGTGTTGGGTAAATGTCCCCTAAGAGTGCATATCTTCAGTAAAGCATCCTCAAAACATCATATGTTGTTAAAAGCGCTATATAAACATGACTTGTTTCTCACAGCTTCATCACTGGCTGGTGGTTTGAACAGCCCTTTACATGGAGGCAACGAAGGCACCGGAGGACTCGGCTTGACAAGAGCAATGCGTGTCAGTGCCAACAGAAGCGTATTACTAGTTGTTTCTTTCTCGCATAATCGGACGTGGCTGTTTCGTGACTTCGATCACAATGTGGTTGACATTCTGTCAGTACCAGTTTTACTCTCAGTATACGATGACTGTTATGATGGCTGATGTTGTCCCCACTGACTGTTTGTTTATTGTTTATTTATTTCTTCTTTTTTTTTTTTTTTGTGATCAGAGTACAACTGAGCCTTATTGATAAATGTGATTGAAGTGTCAAAAATTTTACAAAATACATTAGCAACACTAAAGTTTAGAAAAGTGTAAATAGTGCTATTGCAAAAATAAATCTATCCTCTTTGTGTCTGAGAAGTGCAAATGTATTTATGAATGATCAGCAAAGTTCAGTTGATCACAACAAGTTTCATGCTTGCTTACAGTATCGATCATATGCATATTTGATGCACTTATGATGTCCCAGAGAAAAGCTCTCTTCACCAAAAACTTTAGATTGCAATAAGGTTTAACCATTAGTCATTTTGAATCTGTTTAAGGGGTGCCAACAATTGCTCCATGTTTGCAGAACTGCAGAAAAATCAGCAACAACATGCAGTGGGTCAATCAATGATTCATTTTGTGGGTTATTTGCATACATCTTTGCATTTATTTCACGCAGTGGTAATCTTTCAAATGACAAAACACAGCGGCATTTATGGGATTTCTGTCACACTGAATGTTCTTATCCACAACTGTATTACTGGACTACTGGAGATTTATTTACATGAAAGTTTATTACGAATATTTGAAGTCTTTAAATTTAATGATTTCAGTGCCTGCTGAAATTTGTCAACTACTAAAATGTCAATAAAAAGTGTTTATGTAAAAAAGAAAAAGATAAAAAGGAATTTGATTTTGTTTCTTAACACTAAAACATTTCATGTTGTTGGAGTCAATATTTGTGGAAAAGAAGTGCGGATTACGTGTGGTCATATCACATTATAGGCAATAATATACAAAACTAGTGTCAAATTCCTACTGAAACAAATTCAGTTTAGAAAAATGTGTTCTACTATATACCCAGCTAACAGGGAATGTTCTGAGAATGTTGGCTTACATTCTGGCAAGGCTCTCTCAAAGTTGTGAACAAACATTCTTCCAGTTAATAGAAAGTTAATTCACAGTTATCTGGTCTTTAATAACAAAATGTTAGCACACAAATGTTGTTTATATTTTTCTAAAACATTGTAGTTGGATGTTCGTCTAACATATTTTAAATGTTACTAATTGTTTCAGAATGTTCAGAACATTCAAAAGTACTGTTCCAATAATGTTTGCAAAATGATAAAATGGAATGTTCCCTTAACATTTGCATAACCAAGAAAAAATGTTTTCAAAATTGAATATGAACATTAGCAAAATGTTCTTAGAACATGTTTTTGTTAGCTGGGTATAGTGTAGATACATAAAACGGCATCCAAAACTACACAGTAGTTCATCAGGTTGGAAACTTTAAACAAATTTTAAATATTTTCAAGAATATCAAAGTAAATGAACTTTACCATTTCTCAGGCTTTTGTTCATTCATTGTTCTACTATACAGTAAATGATTCTCATTGCCAATTATTTTATTTTGAAATGACATCTGTATTAAAAAAAATGGTCTTCTAATCTATTTATCATTTGTTATGAAATCTTCTAGATCTTTAATACAAAGTAGGAACATTATTATGTCACATACAACAGGAATACAACAGATTCAAAACCAACTCTTCCTACAGTGTCTGCTTGAGTGAACACAGGAAAACATTTGCATCAGTCTGTAAACATGGTAACAGACACAAAAGTAAATGCATCTGTAATTAGAACTGACTTCTATTAAAAGAGCGGTAGCACTTTATTTTACAGTCCTGTTCCACATGCACATATTATGTACTTATTATAGCAATTAACTGGCTTATAACTGTACTAACTCTGAACCTATCCCCTAAACCTAGCCTTAACCCATGTATTACCCTTATATTACAGTACCTTCTTGGATAACTACACTTTGACACGTAAACTGTAAAATAACGTGTAACCAATAAAGCATTACTGTAACCATGATTTTAGCTTGTTTATACAAAAGTATTGCCTATGGTAATCGACAGCATGTCACAGATGTTGTCAATAATGTTTAACTTGTATTGAACCCTGAATATTGTCAGTACCTTTAGATCGCAAGTTTCAAACTAAAATGTGTTAATATGACTAATGTGATCAGCATTTTTAATCAAAATAACAGTATCTCTTCTCTGATGATGTGTTTACTGGCACGAGGGCAGGACAACCTGTCACTCACATGAGATAGCAAACATCCAATCAATTCCCCATGGACAAAATCACATTTTACATCTACATTTTTTTCTTGTAAGCCGATTCATTCAGATATATGTCACAATATGGAAGTAAAGACTATCACAACTTCCGTATCATGCCAGATTTAAAGATGCATTCAGTATTGTCATAAATAGTTTATAGCATATGATTAAACATCCGTATATATGTATAAAACTTCTTATTCAGAGTCATTTCTAAAGTGTGTGTTTCATCTGACTGTGACTGAACTCAGATCTTCTTGCTCTCACATGGTGACCCCTTCTGGATATTTTTTTCATCCTTGCATTTACCCCTTGAATTATCATCATTTTGGTCTATTTTTTGAGTAACTGGCTGTTGGACGACCTCCATCCCCCCCCATGCAGTAAGGAATACGTTTGTTCAAACAAACATTTTGATCTACACATGCTTTGACAAAAAATGTTCAAGCTTGTGATGGTACTGAACATAGAAATCTTTATTGGTGGGTAAGTCAATTGTATTCACCAGAAAGACCAGTTGCAGTCAGCAGTTAGATCAGAACCAAACCAGCTCTAACCAGCATAAACTCATGCTGACCTTTTCAGCAGGTATCTGCTGGAAGCTGTATCATGCTCTGTTGATTGGCTGCTGCTGCACAGCAATTTACTTAAATATAGCTGTTTAGAAAAAATTACTATTTATACATTCCGTTTTAGTTTTTTCATTTAATATGGATGTGGCAGTGCATCTCTTGTTTGATACATGCTCATATTCATGCTGATGTTTCAGTTCATGCTGATATAATCAACACAAAGAAATTATATTAAATTAGAAAAATGCAACAAAAAAAAGTCTTAATATATTAGATAAAATATTAAACTCACAATTTAAGATTGAAATCACCAGTTGATCACTAATCACTTCTTTTATCACTTTAATCACTAATCTTTTATCACAATGTCACTTTGAAGTGAATATGGTGATATTAAAATGATACACGCTTAAAAATAAAGACTGCAAAAGGGGAATGCCATAGAAGAACCATTTTTGATCCTGAACAAATCTTTCAGTGAATAGTTCTTAAAAGTACCTCTTTTTTTTCTTAGTGTGAAGAACATTTTAGTAATCTAAAGAATCTTTTTCCAATATAAATAACCTTTTGTGGAGTGTACTATGGTTTTAATGGATGTTGCCATTTTTTTAATCTATTTTTGTGGGAGTTTTGTTTCCTTCTACAATGAAAATGACCATTTATTACAAGTGCAAAAATTTACAAAACATGTCCACTGCAACAAAGACTGCTATCAATTAAAACAATATAATTTAAATACTCTCAGTGCGGGACAGTTGAATTGAATTGCTGGTTGTTGTGATTATATGCATGTTTTTGAGCTGAAATACCAAATGAAAAAGTGCTGCAACTGTTAAGATACTGCATAACAGGAAAGAACTCTTCCGCTGTAGGGAAACTTGAGCACATTAAAGTCAGCACAGAATGGAATAGAAGTTGTCTTTTCTTCCCTATTGTGCACTGGTGGAGCCAGAGGGGTGTTTATATGTGTGTGTGTGCGTTAAAAGTACCATTCCGGTAGCAAGATCCTTGAACTAAATGAAGATAAATGTCTTGGCATCTGGGATATTTTTTGAACCAATCAGATAAGAGTAAACTGAGAGTCAAAGAGAACTTCATTTGATTTGCTACAAGAAGAAGGTAGACCCGCCTTCCTCATGTTTGCAAAACTCAGTGAGTGGGAGAATCATGCCAAAACTGTAAGCACAGCTAGAGAAAGAATGCAACAAAAATATGACAATTGCGGATCAGTAATGCATGAGTTTTAAAGTATGTCAAAATTAGAACGAAGAATCAGTTTACTGTCGTGGGTTTTGTGTGTTGCATCGTGCCGCTTGCGTACGACAGGGTAGTTATGCTGCCTTCACGTGCAATTGGACTAACACTAGAACTGAACTGTGTCCGAGCGCGATTCGTTTAGCCGTCCCTGGACTGCTTTGAAAAGGTGGGCCAGAGCACGGTTCAGTTGGGCTTGAGCGCGGTAAGCATGCAGTGTATGCACTAACCGTGCTGGAGCACAGAACAGCTACTACTTTTGTGTGCGCTACTGTCATCATTGCGACTGCAAACATCTTTACTTGGATAGTAGACTTTTCATTTAATGTAATTAATTTGAGTTTATCTGGGTTTATAACGCATCTGGTTCTCACCTAATTGATGAACAGGAATTGTAGTTTGCAAGTAAAGCTGGGAATTCCTCTATTAACCCTCTGGGCCCTATGTTTTTTTCTGGGCTCTGGAGGTGTTTTGACATGCCCTGACATTTGTACTTATTTCTATTACTTTTAACATTTTCATGGCTAAAGACTGATTACACTGTATTCAGCACAAACTCTGCTACAATAATATGTGAGCAGCATGTATGTAAAAGTTTGTAGTTTTGAGAAAATGGCATTTATGATTTGTTACTGAAATAAGGCCATTAAACCCATACTGAATATTTGTTCACAAGACTTTTGGCCTATAACTATAAATCATTATAATTGTTATGCATGTTTAATTCATACTGGAAGCTTTTCTTCCTTTTTTCTTCCATACAAAAAAGTTGCATCGTATATGACGTAAGCGTGCTCCGGCCTGGAACGTTAAGTGCAATGTGAGTGCAGGCCAGCGGAGGAGTGGGGAGGAGGGACAATCGCACTTGGGCTCGGTTCAAAGCAAT
Source organism: Elopichthys bambusa (assembly GCA_037101425.1). NCBI lineage: Eukaryota > Metazoa > Chordata > Actinopteri > Cypriniformes > Xenocyprididae > Elopichthys > Elopichthys bambusa. The sequence continues at coordinate 6,256,161 of CM074439.1, forward strand.
TGTGCCTAGTGTAAGTACACCTTTAGGTGGCCGTCCAGCCCAAGGGGTATGGGAGGGTCATCAGCTCGATTGGCACATCAACTGCCTTGAGTTGATGGCTGTATTTCTGGCCCTGAAATACTTCCTCCAGCAGCTGAGAGGCTGCCATGTCCTAGTGCGGGTGGACAACACGGCAGCAGTCTCCTACATAAATTACCAGGGTGGTCTGCATTCACGCCACTTAAACAGGGTAGCACAGCAGATTTTTTTTTTTGGGCTTAGGACAAATTCCTGTCACTCAAAGCAGTTTCTGTCCCTGGACATCTGAATATGGGAGCATATTTACCATCCAGACAGAGAATACCGACAGGGGAAGTGGTAGTGAAAATATAAATTGATAATGTGTTATGTGTATGCCAGGTTAAAGAGATGCGTTTTTAGTCTAGATTTAAACTGACAGTGTGTCTGCTTCCCGAACAATGCTAGGAAGATTGTTCCAGAGTTTAGGTGCCAAATAGGAGAAGGATCTACCACATGCGGTTGATTTTGATATCCTAGGTACTATCAGCTGGCCTGAATTCTGAGATCGCAATAGACGTGAAGGACTATAATGCATTAAGAGCTCGCTCAGGTACTCGGGAGCTAAACCATTTAGTACTTTGTAAGTAATTAGCAAGATTTTAAAATCTATACGATGTTTAACAGGAAGCCAATGCAGTGTTGACAGAACTGGGCTAATATGGTCATACTTCCTAGTTCTAGTAAGAACTCTAGCTGCTGCATTTTGTACGAGCTGTAGTTTATTTATCAAGTGAGCAGGGCAACCACCCAGTAGAGTGTTACAGTAATCTAGCCTTGAGGTCATGAACGCATGAACTAACTGTCATTGAGAGCATATGTCGTAGTTTAGATGTATTTTTAAGATGGAAAAATGCAGTTTTACAGATGTTAGACACATGGCTTTCAAATGAAAGATTGGTATCAAAGAGCACACCCAGGTTCCTAACTGACAAAGAAGACTTAACAGAGCAGCCATCAAGTGTTAGACAGTATTCTAGGTTATTACGTGAACAGGTTTTTGGTCCAAAAATTTGAATCTCTGTTTTTTCTGAATTTAGTAGTAGGAAATTACTGGTCATCCAATTTTTTATATCAGCTATGCATTCTGTAAATGTTCCTTTATGGGACTTAGATATAGTCCTTGAGGGGCTGGTAGAGATCCCCATTGTACTTCCAGAGTCAATGCCTGTCAAGCTTCTGACTGTAAAAAAGGTTTTTCTTATGGCTATCATCTCACTAAAAAGAATTGGGGGTTTGCAGGCTCTGTCTACCTTCTATCTCCAGGCTTCTGTCTATCTTCAGTTCCTTCTTTATGGCATCATTTTACCTTCACATAGCCTATGGCGCTTCATCCATAGCATGCACACAGAGCACGCACAAATACTCATCTTACGCTTAGACGGACATATTTAGTTATGTCTTAACTGAATGCAAACAGTTGAGAAAGAAATCGTATTGTATATTGTATGCAATATATTGCATTTGGTCTTAAAGTGACAGCAGCCTAAAATAGTCTATCTGCTGGCATCTGTCATTAAAGTTAATCAAAGAACAAAATTAAAAAAAAAAAAAAAAAAAATCACTCACTGATCTTGACTGAATAACTTTTGTAGCTTTAACAAGGATTAATCTTTATTTAATTTATACAGTGAAGACAATCAATGTTATTTTACTTTTGATTATTTAATTTCTATACCTGAATTAACTGTTAGACCTGACAAACTTCAAGCACTTAATTTTTAGCACTGCTCTTATTTTATTAATGACTGTCCATTTGTCTTAAATTTATATTAGTTAGGCTTGTAGTTTTTGCTGTGGTATACAAGTTGGATTTGAGAATTATGAAATTTCACTGGTATCTACAATTTTGGTAGCATATCACTTATTAGAATACAATGTTACATGGGTCAAAACAATGAAAACAAATAAGTATTACAAATGATAATCTTTAGGCTCGTTTGAGATGAGCAAAATCTGCACAGAACCGATCACCGGTGATTACCGCGAGATGCATGCCGATTAGAAATGTGTCCGAGTCTCCACCGACTGCCCTGACCAAAAGCACGATGAGAAACGACTTGCTGACGACATAGCTTAATGCTTATTGGTTTAAACAACCATGATGTATTGATTTCTTTTAAAATGTTTGATTTTAAAACTCTAATATCATGTTTTTATGTGTGAATATTCCCAAAGTCTCTGACAGTGCGATCTCCCTATGGGTTATGTGATGATTGTCATATTTATAAAAAATATATGTATAAACATGTCTGTAATTAAAGTAAAAAAGTTTGATGCACACATCTCTCAAATGGAAATAAATTTTGTATTTTGGGTGTATTGTTTATCATATTTATTTTCATATAAAAGCAACAGAACTTAAATTACATCCAGTTTATCAGCAACAAAGCGCATGAGCTTGAATCCCGGAATATCCTCCTTTGATCTCGTAGATATCTGATCCACTACGAGAACTGTCCGTTTATGCTCTTCTGTTCGCTTTGGTGTGGGTAGAGATAAGTAGCCTACTGAAAACCTGGTATTAAATGGGCACCGTGGCTAAATTATGGTGTATCAATAAGCTCTGACGTTAACAGTTCTGCTATCCAGTGTTACTTTTGACAGCAAATTTTGATTTAGTTTTAGTCATAGTCTTTTGACTAAAATGCCATTTAGTTTTAATCATATTTTAGTCATCGGAAATTGTTTTAGTTTTATATCATAAGAATTTAGTCGACTAAAATCTAATTTAGTTAAATTGTAATGCATTAAGTAAGCATTTCTCTAACAATACACAGATCCAATACACTGATATACATCTGATATTCTCCAAATTGTTTGTTCACTTAAGACAACCAACTGCAGTTTACTTGCCAAAACGGACAGTTTTTGAGTTTAAGTGCAAAAAGACACGAAAGAGAGCTCAATTCAGTACTTGTCAGGGATTAACACACTTATCATTGAGGTACTATTATAGATTTTGTTTTAAAAAAAAAAAAATGATTAGATTTGATTTTTCTGCTTTCATTGTAATTTTAGTTAAAAGTTTTAGTAATTTTTTGTGTTTGTGTCTTTTAGTTTTTGCTTTTAAATGTCATTATAGTTTTTCATTTCTGTTTTAGTTATTTTAGTACATCAGGTTAAGCTAAAGCTTAGAAACCATTAAATAAAATAAGTTTACATTTTTATATATTTTTATTTTTTATTTCAGTTAACGTTTATTTCAGGTTAATGGTTTTAGGTTTAACTATAATAACCCTTATACTTGAAAAATATATTGAATAATGTGTCAAATAATGTTCTTAGTCTTTCCTTCCTGTGACAGAAGATACAGTAGTTTACTGTGAATTAAATTGAAATTAAATTAAGTTAAATACATTTTGTTGTGTAAACAAAATAACAATAATGACCAGGAAAAAATAATAATTATAAACAACCCTGCATACACCGTGACTCTTATTCTGAAATGTCTGCAGCACTGTAGCAGGTTGATCATTTAAGTTCAGATGAGGGAGAATAAATATGCATTCTTACAACCGTCTAAAACATACTACCATATAAACATAGTCATAATTCATCAACATTAGCTTGTAAGCAATCGCTTGGCATAAATGTGCACTATTCATTAATATGCGCTTTTTCCCGCGGTTAGATCCGCACATTAGGCTACACTTGAAATATGCACATCTTCCACACAGGACAGCAGTCTGACTGGATATCTTCCCAAATAGTCTAGTTTTTATTTGTTGATGAAAATAAGAGTGGATTTCAAAATGCATTTTTTTTAGTCATCGCCTCGTTTTCATCTGTGAAAAAATGTCGTTGACTAAAATTATGACAAAAATTATTCGTCAACGAAATTAGCACTGCTGCTATCGTTACTGGAGAAATTATGAAGAAAATACACATACATTTATTATGACTATATAGACATTATCTTGCTAATTCTTTCTCGTCAGAGTCGCCAGCTGTTTCTATATGCAGTAATATTAAGACATTTGATGCATTTGTGCTATTCCCAATCCAGAAGAGAGATCGCGCTCACGCAGAGGAGCTACAGCGCGCACACAACATGAAAGCCCTGTTTGATTGTGACAATGGATGAGAGAACTAAACATTTTAAACGTCTGCTTACAGTTTAGGCCTTTGGTATTAAACTAAATTAATTTTTGATTTTGGCTTCCAAGGATCATCAGAAAGAAGATATTTGTGGTAAAACTTTTAAACTAGTCGCATTTTGTCTAGCACAACTTCCTTCCCTCACTTCTGTGTGTATTCGTTCCTCCATAAACCCAAACTTAACGTCAGAATTAGCTAAAACGGTGATTGTTGTAAAATGCAGTCTTTTCTGTTGTTAAATTGCGGTACATGTTTGATAATTATATCAACGTTTTAAAAATGGGACGGGAAAGGTTTGAAAATCCACTCCCATGTCACCCTTTACTGTCTATGGACCCCTTAAAGTAGCCTTGGCCATCCGCTGGCCACCCCATGTATAAAAGTCTAGTTCTACCACTGCTATTGTGACATATATGACTTCTGGAACAAGAACAAATGTAGGGCAGGACTTGATTTTGTCTGTGGGTAATTGGTTGGATGGGTTTTGGTTTGCTATTGGATTGCTATCAAGTGACAGGTTGTTCCGCAAGTCATCAGAGAAAAGAAAAGATGTCATTGCAAAAGGGAATGGAAGTTATTTTGATTAAAGATTATGAGGCACATGAAAAAAAAAAAATGTTGTGCACAGATATATCTTTTAGAATAAATACGGCAATATTGTCATAAATACTGTATATTGATTTCATGGTGATTTTAAGTTTTTTATTTTTCTGGCTGGCATATTTTATGAGACGTTTTGGCAGTCAATAAACCATCAGAAGGAAAGGTCAGAATATTACATAACAAATCATCTAGCACTTAATAAAGGTAAAAGCAGAGGCCCCGGTGACCTTATAGGTAAATAATTGTTTTGGCCTTTATCGAGATGACTTGCGTGTTCCTGAATCCTGCTTGTTGATTATGTGTGACGGCCTCAATCTGAGGAAGATTTCCAGGCTGAGGATGAGCGTTGGTGAGCCGGCCGGAGATGAACGCAGACACTCACACCTGAGGACAGATGGGAAAATCTGATCGCTTCAGAGGTGTCAAGCAGGCAAAGCTTCATATTAGGCAAATAAATGAGCTGATTTAGACGTGCAAATGACACACTAACCGTCATTGATTGAAGCTGATCAGCAGCTGCTGACACTTACGAGACAAATTGGCATAAATGTGACCATCTGGAGCACAGAGCTGGTTATGATATACGATTACACGTACAACACCTGTTGAACTCTGCTACTTACAAATGAATACAGTATGGCTGTGTTTCGTTTAAGGAAGCATTTTATGTTTCTAGCTCTTCAACTAAATACAATTACTATAACTTCAAGTTAAAACTGGAAAATGAAAAAGATGTTTTTAAAAAAGATGAAGTCATTGCTCACAGAGGGAATGACAAGCTGTTACCCTGAAGATCATTTTCATATTTTCAACCATCTTCTGAAATTTTGATATTATCAAACCTATTTGATCTTAATAGGATGAATCATTTATAGAGACAGAAACCATCTAACACTGCAAAACATAACAGACTTTATCCGATCTACTGATAATACTGAGGCTTCACTGAATATAATGAGCTAATTTCACTCAAATATTAATAAAGTTCCATTGCACTAAATAGAAAAATATTTGAATATGAATGAACACAATATTTTCTCAGGTGGTAAAATTATTTAAATATCTTCAGATGATGACATCTGTCCACAACAACTTTTTACAACAACCTGATCAATACTGTTTATGAAACATTCTTGATGAGTCAGTTTCTTACTGAATGAATCTTAAAAGTCACTATATGGCATATGGGGCTGCATAGTTGGGTGCCCATGCTGACTCCTGTCCACTGCCGAAAGCGCCAACAGTAAGCATCAGAACTGGACCACAGAGCAATGGAGTGGCCTGGTCTGATGAATCACGTTGTCTTTTTAAGTAACGCAGTGCGTTGCTTACCTGCGGAACACATGGCACCAGGATGCACTACGGGAAGAAGGCAAGTTGGCAGAGGCAGTGTGATGCTTTGAGCAATGTTCTGCAGGGAAACCTTGGGTCCTGCCATCCATGTGGATGTTACTTTGACATGTACCACCTACCTAAGCATTGTTGCAGACCATGTACACCCTTTCATGGAAACGGTATTCCCTGGTGGCTGTGGCCTCTTTCAGTAGGATAATGCGCCCTGCCACAAAGCAAAAATTGCTCAGGAATGTTTTGAGGAGCACAACAATGAGTTTGAGGTGTTGACTTAGCCTCCAAATTCCCCAGATCTAAATCCAATTAAGCATCTGTGGGATGTGCTGAACAAACAAGTCCAATATATGGAGGCCCCACCTCGCAACTTACAGGACTTAAAGGATGCTAACATCTTGGTGCCAAATACCACGGCACACTTTCAGGGGTCTAGTGAAGTCTTATATATAAGAATGTTAGAATTATGTTAGGTTCCTGTGATGGGCAGGTTTAGGGATAGGTTCCTGTGATGAGTAGGTTTAGGTAAAGTGTGTCACGAAATCACAGCCAACACCCACTAACATCCATGTGCCTTCTTCTCCAAAAAGCTATCCCGGCGGAGCAAAACTACGACATTGGGAACAGAGAGCTTCTTGCCATAAAGTTAGCGTTGGAGCAATGGAGACACTGGCTGGAGGGAGCAAACCATCGGTTCAAGGTAATCACGGATCACTGGAACCTGGCTTCTCTATGTTCCACTGGCCCACCGTCAGCCCCTCATGGACTCACACCTCTCCGGGCTCTGGACACCCAGGCAGTTCACGTACCCTCTCACTCCTGCGGCAACACTAATGGTGGCCCCCCATGACTCAGGATGTCTTCCGTTACATCAGAGGTTGCTCAGTCTGTGCCGTTGCCAACACTCCTAGGAAGCTCCCTGAAGGAAAACTGGTTCCCTTACCCATACCTCGCAGACCGTGATCACACCTAGGACTTTATGACAGACTTACCACCATCAAATGACTTCACCTGTGTGCTTGTAATCGTGGACCGTTTCTCCAAGGCCTGTAAACTCATACCCCTCAAAGGCCTTCCCACTGCATTTGAAGCCACCGAAGCCCTGTTCAACAACGTATTCTGACATTTCTGCCTTCCAGAAGACATTGTCTCCGACCGTGGACCTCAGTTTATTTCCTGTGTGTGGCAAGACTTCTTTAAGCTCCTAGGAGTGACGGGTCAGCCTATCGTCTGGATACCACCCACAGACCAAGGGCCAGACTGAGCGCAAGATCCAGGAGATCGGGAGATTCCTGAGGTTGTACTGCCACCGGAACCAGGACAGCTGGAGCCAGTTCCTACCCTGGGCGGAGTATGCCCAGAATTCCCTCTGGCAGACCACCACAGGGCTCATCCCATTCCAATGCATCCTGGGCTACTAACCACCTCTCTTCCCTTGGTCAGGTGAGCCCTCGGAGGTTCCAGCTGTCAACCACTGGTTCCAGCAGAGCAAGAGAGTGTGGGACTCGGCTCATGTCCATCTCCAGCAGGCAGTTCGGAAACGCAAGAGGCATTACGACACCAGAAGAGGCCCCACTCCTCGTTATTAGCCTCTCCAGAAGGTGTGGCTCTCGACGCGGGACATCCGTCTCCGACTGCCCTGCCGCAAGCTGAGTCCCCGGTACATAGGTCCATTCACCATACAGAGGCAGCTCAACGAGGTCACCAATCATCTCAACCTCCCAGCACAATATCATATCTCACCTTCATTCCATGTATCCCTGTTGAAACCCCACACTGATCCCATGTCCTCTCCTTCCACAGATCCTGGTGAAGATGCGGTACCTTCTCCTCCCGAGCTCACTGAAGAGGAGACCATCTACCGGGTGCTGGTGATTCTCGACTCCCGATGACGGGGCCCACAGCTGGAATACCTCGTCGACTGGGAGGACTATGGCCCAGAAGAACATTCCTGGGTCAACCGTCATGACATCCTTGACCCCTCGCTCCCCTCGCAGTTTCATTCCGAACACCTGGACCATCCTGCTCCCCGGGGTCGAGGTAGACCTCGTCGTCGTCGCCCCATCCGGTCGTCAGGAGCCGCCCGTGGAGGGAGGGGTAGTGTCACGGAGTCACAGCCAACACCCACCAATACCAACGCATCGTCACGTTTCACCCACTCGTTCACAGTCTCCAGAATACTAATCACCTGCACCTGCACCTCATCATTCATGGACACTATAAAGACTCTCACTTCCCTCACTCATTTGTACCTGGACTCCTTACCTGTTACTCACCTGAGTTGACCATGTTCCCATCCTGTCGTCTTCCGTCTCCAGTTCTCCGTTCTCTGTATCACCCAGCTAAGTTCCATTTCTAAAGTGCTTGTTCATTGACTCACCTGCATCCACCGTCTGCCTGTGTTCATGCCTCTGTTCAATAAACCTGTGTGTTTTACTTACCTCTCTGCCTCCGTTTGTGTCCTGACATAGTGTAGGGAAGGACAATAGTAAATTGAGTCAACATTTAGTCTGATATTAAAGATTTTATCTTTGTGATAACTTTGTTTATCAAAGTCAAAGATTCCATATCTTTCATACTTTGTGGGGTCAACTGGACCCCATAAAGTAATAAATACAAGTACACACACACATACACACAGGGACATTCCATAGACATAATGATTTTTATACCAATAAAATTCAAACTTCATATAAATCATTTAATATGATTTATAAGATGTTTTCCTTGTGGGAACCAAAGAAATATCCCCACAAGGACAAGGTTTTCGGATATTGCAATCTTTGTGGGGATATTTGTCCCTATAACGTAGGGTTTACCTGAGCCACACACACACACCTCTCTAAATTAATGGCACCAGACTACACACACTGTTGCATAATGAAAAATTAATTAAAAGTTAAGCACCTGCTATAATTATTATAGCATAAAAAGCAGAAATTAATTTAAAAATTATGCAATTGCACTGTAAAACAATGAATATTATTATTCAATGACATGATAAACTGATCTTGTTGTTTTCTCACTTCAATATGATCAAAAAAAGATGAAAAAAAAAAGATTAAATCTCTGCACTCTAAGGGTGTGTATGTGAAAATTGGATCTTTGCACTTTGAGTGGGTTTTACACAGTTTTACAGTGTCAATGTTTACAGTTTAATTTAATTTAATTTTAAATTAATTTCTGTTCTTTATGCTACTTTATAGCAGGTGTGAGACCAGTGGTGTGAACAGTGATTGACAATCAATAATCTGAAGTGGGGATTCTCTGGGGCTTTGCTATAAACCAAAAAGCTCATTTGATGAGAGAGAATAACCACCCCACCCCCCAGAGAAAGGGGAAGTTATTTTGTTTACAGATTACGAGGGGACAAGAATTTTTTAAAAAGTCCTTGGGTACATGGCATCACCTCCATGTTTAATAAATTGTGGAATTGTGTCAATAGAAACTATCTGAATTTATTTACATTTTAAATTAGGATTATAATTTTGTCCTGTATGTTAAGATATGTATAACAGGAGGACAGGAATGACTCTTACACTGGTGAACATTTATAGCAGAACTATGACTTTTTTTCTTATCTCTTCTCAGCCTACACTGCAATTATTTGTATTTCATTTTAATCAGTTGTCTTCTTCGCTGGTAAATCAGTTGACTAAATTGTCCTAATATCCAAAAAGGAATATTTACTGAATGTTTAAATTATAGAGAGGAATCATAAGTTGTTTCTGAAGAGTAAACATGATTGTAGGTGTATTGTATGGAAAGCAGAGTGTGCTGACAAGTGTCCGCTCAGATAGTGTCGTCTCAGCGCTCGTGTTGTCAAAGAGCTCCAATTATGAAGCACTTTGGGCTACACAAGGACACGGTGTAAACGCAGCCATTACTACAGCCAATAAACAACAGCAATTACCCATAATTTCCTGTCATGTTGCAGTGGTTGAATCTAAAAGCATATCTGCAAAGGACAAAAACAAGTGCAAAGCCCCCCACATCAGTCTCTGTTCCTCTCATGAACACACACATATGACAGCTTTACATTAGCACACATAACCTTTAATTGACAAACGGAGCACACATTGTAAGTTGTTGTTTTTCTTTTGTACTCTGATTTAATGCGTATTAAGTTGCATTTTCAGCCTTTTGTGTTCTCTAATGGTCTTACATCAGTAAAGACCAAGTCAAATGTGAATGTGAATTAAATTGGTTGTATCATAATTGAATCCCAATGTTAGAAAATGGCTCAAGTTTATTTTCAACAAGATTTCTGATCTTTTAAGGCTGATCTGAACAGTTTGAACGGCATATTTTAGAGCAGATTGATTTATGAATCTACCATAATATACAGCTTTACAAAAAGGCTGTTACTGAATAATGAAATAGATCAAAACTAAATTGGACTGCGGAGCAAAACTGCAGCTTGTGATGTTTATTCTTTACATTTACAGGTGTTTATTTCTATAGAAGGTTATAGAAGGGGGGTGGGGGTGGGGGGGTCGGGGGGGGGGGGGTGTTGGATTTACTTTGAAAATTTTCTCTCTGACATTTTTAGTACATATCATAAATAATTACATAATAATTATGATATTTAATGATTTTATATATATATATATATATATATATATATAATTATTAAATATCATAATTTTTTTTTTTTTTTTTGTGTGTGTGTTTGAGAAATGTGTGAGATATTCCTCAAAATATTGTCATTATGTTCCACAGAAGAAAGTAACTCGTACAGGTTTGGAGCGACAAAATGGCGAGTAAATTATGACAGAATTATTTATCATTTCTGTGTGATGAATAGGCCTTATGCAGGTATCACGTCAGGGCTTTAGCCTACATTAAGCCAGATAAATCCTGGTCAAAGGCTTTAAGTCATCTGATGTTGAGGTGATGGACAGCTCATCACCAAATATCATGGTTGAAAATTAATCAAATTAACATGTAGCCTATTCAAAATAGCTAAACTTGACCAAATCGACCGGCCTTATCATTAGACTGAGCTACTCCAGTCAGCCATTCCATCTCTGTAGTTTGATATTGTGCGCCATCTTGTGGTCAATAATAATAATAATAATGCAGTGCTTACAAAGCTTTAAATTACAGGATAATCTAAAATCGACATCATGACAACATATAGATGAAGTTATAAATATCCTAAATATGTCATTAAATATTTCTTGGTAAATTCAGAAAATAAAACAATATGTGGAGACGTGAATATGAAACATTAATGAACATACAGCAAATGCAGTAGCAGCCTCATTGGAAGAGAGTAGAGCGTGAGCACTAGAGGGATGTTACAGGAAAGTCTGATGTTCCTCCACAGACCTGTTAGCAAGAACACTCTGTACAGATTAGCTGTACTGATCATTAGGTCAATAGGTCACGTTTAGCTTTATGCTAATGGTAAACGATTTAAACATCTTTTCTGAGTGTGTGGCATTCAGGAGCAAGAAGGTTTCTGACTAGAGGATGACTTCTGAGAAGCATGAACATAGTTCACAGTGACTGATTGATTGATACTTTGTGCACGCTGTTATTTTAAATTACAAAGTCTTCCAGTTCTGCAAAAACATTAGGCTATTGACATATTTTGCAAACATACTAAAATGCCTGTATACAATGTAAAATAGAAATTAAAAAAAAAAAAAAGTTAGCCTACTTTATGTAGTAACAATAATATCAATGTACAGCAGTAAGTAGTATACTTGGAACTAACTGGCCACTTTTCAGTGTATAAAAGTATTTATCTGTTTTCTTTATAAATCAATATTTTCAAACAATGTAAGTTTATGAGAGTATGTTAAACTATGTGAAGAAAAAAAAAGAGTATTTAATAGGCTACTCAATCAAAAGAGTACAAACCAAATATACTTAGAATACTGAATTATATTATCTTGATCAAAAGAGTACAAGTATAGGCCAAATATAGTTTTCTGTCTGTATAAGTCAAGTATACTTTAATGTAATTTTAAGTATATTTCTGAGAAGTATATAAAAAGTAGACTGAAAGTACTTTTTATTTTTTTTTGTTTAAAAAAGTATACTAATATCACACTTCAATAAACGACTTATTTTCTTTCTTCTTTTTTAGTAAGGGTTGTTATTTATTCTGACCAAAAAGCACTACAGCAGGGTATTCTGATTATAAATCAATGTCTTTGCTTTGCCTGCTGAACTTGAGCATTAAAGCACAGATGATAGTGCACAAACCACCTCCATCAGAACAGGAGATAAGGGCCCTTACTAAACCTATGGGCTGATGTTATATTCATAGACATTATAATAAACATTAGACGCAATATTGGCCGCAGGACCGTACGTCAACGGCGACGCCATACTATGCGGGGCAACATTCCCATAACGCTCATAATTGGAATTGAGAAAAATGCCTGCTTCGTGTGCTGCTTAGGGCTACAGTTTGCTGCATAAACAGGTCTCGGGGAATGACCTTTCACAGCTAAGACTGAACATTTGTTTCTGGTTGTATTTGGTCATTATGTAATTATATTAATAGTAGTTGGCCAGCGGAGTCAGTCAGACTACAATAGCTAGCGATGTCGCTAATTAGCTGTGAAAGTTGAGACATGAGTTTACATGATTTCTAATATAGTTTTAGCTTATATTATATCTTATTTTATAAACTAACTACATGAAGTTTAAATAGGCATCCTTATTTTCTTAAAACCGACTTTTATGACAAGTAACTTGACAATTGTTTCGGCTAGGTGACTGACATTTTGTGAATCTTACTGTAACGTTAGTTAGTTGGCTTCTCACACATTTAAGGTTTCCCAAAGACAAAGACAGTGGGAAGTAGCTATAAGAAGGGAAGTTTTCTGACTCATCTACAAAGAGTAGGTTTGTCATCACTAGATTATTTAATAGTTTGCCATTAAATGGTGATTTGTTTATATTTTTATTTCCTTTTTAGCCCGTTGCAACCAGGGCTACACAAGCCTCAAGGAAAGCTGAGGAGAGCCTGTCAGTGGACTGTTCTCGCCATTTCCAAGAGACTGATCCTCCTCTGCCTAATGCTGTGAGTATTTGTTCTAGTTAAACCCAGGACTGCTGTGAGCATTATGGCCATATTCAAACCAATCTGTCTCTCACCGAAAATGAAATTTTTATGAAAACAAATAGAAAATTTGTCATAATTTACTTCCTCTAATTCCATCACAGATGAGTATGACTTCCGTTGTTTATCTGAACACAACTCGAGATTGTGTGTGTATGTGTCAGTCAGGGAAGCATATTCAACACTAGCATGTTTAAGAATGCAAGCCAGCAAGTAAAACATTGTACTAACTATTCACCAACCAGCTGAGACTGTGTCATGTGATCTAATCAATACTCAAAACAATTTCAAATGATAATTATTTAGCTGTGTCTATTAAACCTTTGACTAGTATGATCACAGCAAAAAAAAAAAAAAAAAAAAAAAAAAATTCGTGATTCATCCAGAATCATGAATTTATCCAGAATTGTGCAGCTCTAATTCAAAACTGTGCTGGCTGTCACCATCAGGCAAGATGTATATGACTTTCTTTCTTCATTTGATGAAGATTTTTTTCATATACATCTTGGATGGCCTTAAGATGAATACATTATCAGCAAATTTTAATTTCTGGGTGAACTATTCCTTAAGTGTGTGTGTGCTCAAGCACCCACGGAAATGGTCGAGCACCCACGGAAAAACACGAGATATTCTCCAGACACGACTTTCCTTTCGTTTTTATAGTTTATTTAAGGCCGTTTCTATGGCGTTATTTTAATAAAAAAAAATCTCTCCGCTCGCTTGCAGGCGGATTTCTTTCATTCTCGCACAAAGCGCGCGCTTTCAAATGGTGGTCTCGTGGCTCTGCTCTAGCTTAGATTTTACGTGTGCGCTTTGTGCAGCTGCACTCGTGAATCTCTACTTGCTCTTTTTCTAGAATTGTCTTCCCTCCTGGATTTAATGTTGCCAGAAGCTTTCAGACACCAGACTTGGGGGGAGAAGTGTGAGCACCCACCGGCAGAAACATAAATCGGCGCCTGTGTGTGCCTGCGTGCGCGCGCGTTTTTAAAACCATTTTGCCTATGAAATGTCCTCACTAAGATAGCAAAACAAACTTGTGTGTGTGTGTAGTTTTTAGGAGGATGGAATAACAATCCTTTAGGGCATTTTGCTAAAAGCTCATTCAGTTTGAAAAAAAAAAATGAAGGGAATCTGGCAACGTTTTATTACGGTGACCGGAAGGGGACATTTAGTTTGGTTCACTTAGTTTTGTCGTGTCCACGACATATCAGCTCGTGGGAACTCGAGATCAGTGGTGGGCGAAGTACACAAATCAAGTACTTGAGTAAAAGTACAGACATGTATTATAAAATATTACTCAAGTGAAAGTATTTAGTGCTCCTTTTCAATTTTACTTGAGTGAAAGTACAAAAGTACATGATTTTTAATGTACTTAAATAAAAAAGTATCTTTTTTTTTTTTTTTTTTTTGTAATTTTACACCAGACTTGGGGGGAGAAGTGTGAGCACCCACTGGCAGAAACATAAATCGGCGCCTGTGTGTGTGAGTGTGTTTGTGTGTGTGCGTGCCTGCATGTTTTTAAAACCATTTTGCCTATGAAATGTCCTCACTAAGATAGCAAAACAAACCTGTGTGTGTGTGTAGTTTTTAGGAGGATGGAATAACAATCCTTTAGGGCATTTTCCACCATCTCATGGTCCAGGACAGTGTCTCTGCAGGGACTCTCCAGCACTTCAGGGAATGTGGCACCACAGGATGAGACTGTGTCACTATCAGCTGTTGAAATGTCATCTCTAGCAGTAGACGAGTCCGAGGAGCTTCCATCCCCTTTTGTAAACGTTTCTGCACTTGTGTGTGACCACAGCTACCTGCCAACCCCCTTTGGCAGACTTGTGGACAATGCCCTTGTGTACATTTCTGGTTTTGTGGTGCGTCAGATTTTGAGAAAGCTTCCCTGTGGTGTGTGCCATGCTAGCTTGGTGACAGATGCTGTACCTGGTTCATTTGACCAGAACTACCACTACTTACTCTGAAAAACAATGGAGGGCTGATGATTCCTTCTAAAGGTACAGTAAAAGTGGTCAGATCAGTGGAGCGGTTCATTCAACAGTCATCCTCTGGGAAAGCCGTCAGAGTGTCTTAGATCAGTCAGTTTGTCCGAGCTGAGATTGGTTCGGAAGGATGTGTTTTTTCTCAAGGAGCACATTCAGGAAACACAGTTTGGAATTGACAACCATAATTTTTCTCTCTTGTCATTAGTTGTGTCTGTCTTTCACAAACTGAGGATGCACCACATTGCCAAACTGAACACACTACAGAGTGGCAACTCAGGAAAAAAGCTCTGCTAAGCAGTTCTGTTCAAAGGCTTTTAGCTCTAGGGTCCCCCTGACCCTACAAAGGATTAGCGATTTTAGATGATTGATGGAAAATGTATAGCCTTTTTTCGTTGTTGTTATTATTATTATACCAATACTATATTATTATTGTACTAGTCACTATTCAATTTACTATTTTTATTATTGTCTATATTATTCTGCAATTGACATTGCGTTGTATTTGCGATTATTATTATTATTATACCAATACTATTATATTATACCACTTGAGATGATCAATCAATTATAGTTCTGTTATATTATCTCTATTCTGTAAATGATACTACATATTATATTGCTATTATAGTATTATTATACTATATGCTATTATCAATATATTATAATGATATATTATCATACTTATACTATTATATAATTGTACTATTCATTACTATTATTTGCTGTATACTGTTTGTTTATTGACAATATTATATACTTTATTATTGACTATATTATATACTACATAAACTATTTCTTATATATAGTCTATAACAAACAATTAACTATTCTCACTTTATCTTATATTTACTATTTGCATTGCACTGTAGTTGTACCATGTCATATGTATTACCATAAAGGATCCATCAGTTATCTTTGTTGTTGTATGTTTTGGAGTATCTATCTGTAAATATCTGTATCATTTTAGTGCTATAAAAATACAGAAAGCAGCCTGTGTGATTTGTATTTGATCATTTGTTTCATTTGATCAATGGTGGTCAATTTTAAGCTCAAGAAAAGCTCAAATTGGGTTAAAGACAGAAAATGCCTGTTCCACAATAAGAAAACTTTATTTCATTTAATGTGAAAATTAAATTATACCTCAGTATGGGCGTTTTCACAATTCTTATGCAAGAATAAAGCAGCCAAATAGGCTACATGACAAGCCTGAGCTTTGACTATTTCTTATTAAAATAATTTTTTTATATGTCTAACTATAGAGATTTTAAATAACTAAAACTTTTTGTACACCACGTACATTATAAACAACTGAAATCGGTTGATAAATGTAAACGTTATTTTTGTTTTTATCCAGAAAAACCGCAGCTCGCCCGTTTACTTGCATTTGTTAACAGCGCAGTCTTGCCCCACACAATATGGCGGACTCGTTGACGTATCGCAGCAATAGGGCGTCTAGTGTTTATTATAATGTCTATGGTTATATTTACCAACTCAGACACGTTGGGAAAGGTGCCTAGCGACATTTTTCAAGATGGATTAGGTTACTTGACCTTTCACTTTCAAAGTGAAATTTCCAGTGAGTGGTGCTAAAAGCTCATTCAGTTTTATCTGAATAAAAAACAAAACAAAAAAAAATGAAGGGAATCTGGCAACGTTTTATTACGGTGACCGGGAGGGGACATTTAGTTCGGTTCACTTAGTTTTGTCATGGCCACGACATATCAACTCGTGGGAACGTGATATTATGTCGTGGCCACGAGATATTAGTTCGTGGGAACGTGACAATAAGTCATGGCCAAGAAATCATTTTGTGAGGTAACGAAATCCTTATGTCGTGGCCTCGAGATCAGTGGACAAAGTACACAAATCAAGTATAGGCTACTTGAGTAAAAGTGCTCTTTTTCAATTTTACTTGAGTGAAAGTAAAAAAGTACTAATTGATGAATGTTTATTTTGTAATTTTATATAAGCCACATATAATTTAATTTTATATTCTATATTTTATATAATCCTATTGCTCAAAATAATTATGTCAAATAGCAGCACTAGTCAGTATAGATGGACGATTAGTGGATGCAGATACATAATATGTAATGTGTGTTGACAAACAATAGAAAAACAGATTAAACAAATAGGGCTAAATACATAACATTTTAAGAAATTGCTAAAGCAGAGGGGAAGATGGATGTGCATTATTTTAATTTGTGTTAGAGTTGCATGATTCTGGATAAAATGAGAATCAAGATTTTTTTTTGTTTGTTTCAAATAAAGATCATGATTCTCCCACGATTCTGAACAGACAACTAAACAAAATCGCATAGCCTATATTTATTTACTAGAGGACAACATATTAATTGCTGCAGTCTATTTAAAAAGATTTAATTTAATTTAATTATTTAAGAAAATGGATTTGAATTAATGATTTAATAACTCACTCATAACTACTTCACTTGTTTCATTACTGGATGAATCAATGTTTTTGAACAAATCTTTTGAATGAATCATTCAATGTCAAATGCATTTTTAATTGCCTCACTTGTCGCCTCCTAGTGTCGTAACGATGTCGATACAACCGTTTTTTGAAGCGCCAAGTTAGTTTTAAAATGTGATTTGATCTGACTGAATCGAGATCGTGATCTGTAGACACTGGTGTGGACGTGTCCGCATTAAAGCATTTCAGTGGGTTTAAACAGATCGTCCTTTACAGAAGATTTAGTTCAAAAACAACTGGCAGTTGTGACCTAAATATGATTTTCAGTTACAAAAATTAATCCTAAAATTCAACATTAGTAGGCTGACTTACTTTTCACCATCAGTCGTGCGCGCACTCAAAGGACCCCCAGTTCTTGGCTAATTTTCAGACTTGTAAATTCATTCACTGGAGAGTCGCTCTGAACGGATCATTGAATCAATGATTTGTTGACTCGAGAACAGCTGCAATACGATCAGTCCAATTCGCAAATGAATTGTTGATGTGATTTGTGAACCGATTTAACAGGATGATTGAAAAGAATCAGTTCGTGCACGTTAAGTACAGTAACGAATTAAAAATACTTCGTTACTGACCACCACTGCTCGAGACTGGCCATCGGGAGTACCGGAAGTTTTCCCGATGGGCCGCTGGACAACGTGGGCCGGCCCGTTGCAACGTAAATATATATGAAGAATGGATTATAGTAAATTTACGTAGTCTATATCCTTCCGTCAGCCCAGACGAATTGTTTGATTATGAATAATGAAGATTTTGGACACAAATAATTCCAAGGATTATAACAATAAGGCCCCGTGTCCACCAAAGCGTCTTTAGACAGCTGAAAACACTAGGCGCTCTGCTGAAAACGCCTAGCTGTCAGCAGTTGAGACGCTTTGTTGCTATGATAAAGAATATCCGCAGCACTGTTACTTGTAACTGATTTCGCAGATAATTTGTTTCAGACAAGCTTGCCACACGAGTCCTGAAAAGTGAAGCGTCTCGATCGCCCCCAGGTGGCTGGAAGCAGTATAGGTCATAAACCCCACCCTCTCCATGAAATGTATTGGGACAAACTAAACAATCAAATTACACTTAAATTTTTTTTTTCTTTTTTTTTTTTTCTTTTCCAAAGACGGTTTCTGTCATTTTAGGCAGTTTTTATCACGCTGGTGTTAGTTCAAGTGTTCATTCTTTAAATAAGTTTGGTTTTAGTTAGCTTATTTGATGCTATGAAAACAGGGGTGTGATGTCATGATTGACAGCTGAGATTGACAGCTTCTTTGAGTAAAGTAGTCGCTGAGGCACCAACTGATTTTTTTTGGGATCTTTGCAAGAAGACTGTTTATTTCACACCGACATAATGAGTTGTTCTGAATTTGGACGGAACATTGATATTGCGGCTCCACTTCGTGCTCACTACTGCACAGACTCAGGCTCCAAGTTCACTATGCGCAGACTCAAGACTCAAGATGTCAGCGCCATATAGACACACTGACGGCTTCACTTACTACAGTGGAAGAGAGTGAAGGTGTGTCGTCCATCTTTTTTTTTTTTTACAGTCTATAGACGGGTTTCTTGTATGCAAACAATACTGGATGCACGTGCATTCAGGGGGCAAAACCGCTACCGAGTCTTATGCCGGAAAAACGCTTAACGTGGCTTACTAAGACAGTGATATTAACAGACCAAACTCAGAAAACATCATGCTAATAAACTATACTATGTACAGAAAAGCATTTGAGCCCAGAATATGAATGCAATTCGTTTTATTACACGTTGTGTTTTCCTCCCATAGAAAACCGTTATAAAGAAAAAGTTAACGTCGCTTAATGTAGCCTACTAATATTAAAAGATAGTGATATTAAAAGATTAAATTCTGCACAAACCAATGTTTCTGTATAGTATGCTTTATTAGTATAGTGTTCACTAAGTTTGGTCTTTTAATGTCACTGTCTTAGTACATTAAGCCACGTTAAGCGTTTTCTTTATGGGAGGAAAATGCTTAATTAAACATGTTGCGTTCATATTCTGGACTCATCTGCTTTTCTGTACAATAGTATGTTTTATAAGTATGGTGTTTACTAAGTCTGGTTTTGTTAATAACACTGGCTTAGTAAATTAAGCCACATTAAGCGTTTTAGAATGTCCCGTTATGGCGAGTTCTGCATGCACCTCACGGGAGGTAACAATCATTTATGCTGAGAAAAGAGGTGGATGCAAATCTCTGCAGGTAGCCTACAACATCTGTTCTGCTGAATTATTTATCACCATTAATGAACCCCACAAACATAATTATATTGTAAACAGTACTTGGAGGTGCATGCAATTCTTGGCATATGCAGAACTCAGCATAGATCTGTAGAAGATTGTAACGTTAATCAACCACTGTAATTAACGTAGATTTCGCATTGTTTGTAAATTCTTGTTGACTCAATAATAAACTGCCATTTCAGAGTTGGTTAGTTTGTTTCATTTGCATATCAATATAACATGATAGTTAGCTAGTAGGCTAAGTTATAATGTTAGTCATCAGGTCTTGAATGAAATTGTCCAACTAAGTTTGCTAATCATAAAAACCTGACATACCCTATGAATTTATGAACTTACCCGGTTTTGTTGGTTGTTGAGCCTTTCTATCCTAAATGTTTATGACAAGGCTACCCACCACATTTGAAAGAAATTTGATACTGTAAACATACTGTACAAGACATGAGACCTGTGACAGCTAGCTAGGTGTGTGACAGTGAGGAAATGGCTAGCATCAATTACTTTGGACGCCTAGGTAGCGCGGACTCCGCCAATTATATTAAGAAATTAAGTCTCAGTAATGATGAGACAATTGCTTTCTGCCCGCACATCTCTGTGATGACGTTGCATGGAAACCCATCTATGGTTTCAGAAATGTCGACACAGTGTAGAGTACTTGCTATGTTCGGAGACCAGCAATATTGATTTCTCATCCATTTTGTTCCATTCTCTGCTTGTTGATATCGTTTTACAGCAAGAATGTTGTGACAGTTGGTCGGTGTTATATTTGTCCCGCCCCTCCTCCACTCTGATTGGATGGCTGGCTAAAAAGTGACAGTGATGAGCGCAGTGTTTTACTCAAAGTTGAACATTCTTCAACTCAAGGCCAGTCCCGGCACCATGGGACTGGATGAGCCTGCTGTCTCCCTTCACCTGTTCACAAGCTCCACATCCGACCAATATTTTTTTTTTTATCAATAAGCTACTGTTATCAAAAGTTATCGTTTTGTACATAGATAAGTCCTGAATAAAAATAAAAAAGTGTTTGGTCTGATTAAAAAAAAAATGTGGCAGTGCTATGGATATATGCCGTTTCTTTAATCAAAGACCACCAAAGTTGGCCGGAGAGAGCAGCAGCGAGGTAATGTTAGGCGAAATTCCAGGGTGTCTCAGTTCGCAAGACGTTGATTCAACTCCCAACAGTGCAAAGGGCAAGCCGTTCCAGCAATGCTAGTAGGTCTAACATCACTTGCCAAGGCCATAGCCTCAAGCAAGGGTTGTCACACGTAGCAGCACTAGGGGATCTCAGAATTGAGAAACCCAACCAAGTAATCTTGAAAAACTTTCCTGCATGTGTTTTCTCAGGCAAGATTGTTCAACAGCTCCTGGTATAGAAGCAGAGACTGGCTGGAATACTCTGTTTATGCAGATGCTGCATTCTGCTACCCATGTTGAACGTTTCGAGCATCCTCCTCTGCCACAGACGCCACATTTACTATTATTGGATTTTGCGACTGGAAGCGTGCAGTGGAAACTGGGAAAAGACTTAAACATTTAGTGTCAAAAGAACACCAGACTTGTGAAACTATGTGGAGGGGCAAGGAGAGACGGATTCAGACCGGTAAAGAAATCACAACTTTAATCAATGCAGAACATTTGGAATGCAATAGATACTACTTGTCATCAATAATCAATCGTCAAGTTCCTTGCAGTGAACCAGCTATCTTTTAGAGGTGACCATGATGCTTTTGATTGTATGGCTGAAGATGGATGTGGACTATTTTTGTCCTTATTTGAATATACTTTGAGGAAAGATGCTGTGTTGGCCAAGATAGCGCAGACTATCCCACACAATGCTAGGTATACTAGCCATGACATTCAAAAACAGTTTGATAATAGTAAAAGAGGTTGGCAAGTCATTTTACACGATAAAAGTGGATAGAAGTCGAGACCCGAACAGGAAGAGGAAATATTTAGATAGTTGTGCGTTTTGTGAATGACCTGAATGAGCCAACTGAACGTCTTCTGACAATTGCCACCGCTGACTAGGGAGACGCAAAAACTCTGACTGACAAGATCATTGAAGAATTCACAAAAGCAGGACTGAGTTCTGGGAAAATCATCAGTCAGGTGTATGATGGCGCCTCCCTGATGTCAAGTAAACATGGAGGGTTGCAAAAACGTCTCCAACAAAAACTGCACCGAGACATACCCTATGTCCACTGTTTCATCCACCAGTTACATTTGGTGGTCACCCATGCTTTGGCAGCAGAGCAGGCCTTGGTGGACTTTTTCACTATGTGTAACATGCTCTACAAATTCTGCAGTAAGCCTACCATTGCCATTCTCTATTAAGGGAGAGACATTGAAGCGCCTCCTAGACCAATGTTGGACTGGTCATTTTGGCACGGTTTCAGTTATTCTGAGATCATTTGATGACCTAGCCACACTGCTCTGAGAAATCAACAGCAGCCCATCCTATGGAGCAGATGTGCAAGTTGAAGCAGCAGGTTTACTATGGGCATGTCTGAACCCAGCTTTAGGTTCATTGCCGAGATGGTGCACAAAATCTTATCATATCTCAATCCCCCTAATATGATGCTACAGGCAGAAAACATGGATCTGTTAACAGGTGTGCAACTTGTAAATTCAGCATGTACGTGTATTGAAAATCTCCACTCTGAGACGGAATTTGTGACATTTGGAGCGTTGCAAGGATGCAACAATAGAGCCTGTGCCAAATAAGAGATGACGCACACTAAACGCATCCTTCACTATGTATGCAGTTAAGGAAAGAATTATATGAAGATCTCAGCGACAAAACACAGCTACGCAGGATGTATTTCAGTTGTATCGATGCAGTTTGTGGGGAAATGAAGGAGCGCTTTGGGGAACGCAATTGTGTGCTGATGGATGCGCTCAGATCTCTGGACCCAGGGGATTCTACTTTCTTGGATGTGTCCAAAGTGAAACCTTACTGGACCTAACTAATAAACCCATTATGGAATCTGAATATACAGTGGCTCACCAAATCCTAAGCATGCAAATGAAGGACTCATTTCCAGCCGACGGGGGTAAATGGACAATGAAAAAAGTTCTACAACACTTTCAGAAACTTTTCAAAGCAATGCCAAGCGTGATGACGGCGCTCAAACTAATGGTGCTCTAGCGCTCTACTAATGGTGATGAGTAAGCTAAGCCTATTTTATTTTAAGCAGGTCCTTGTCTAGACATTGTGAAAAATGAAATAAAACATATAATATGGTTATATACAGCAGAAAATAGACCTAGTTTTATATTATTTTTTGTTTAAACTTGTTGGAGTGGTGAGTTGCTTATATTTGACTATTTTATAAGTTGCCTTTTAAAAACCAAAATGTAACAAAAGATATAGGCTGTGACAACAAATTCATAAATAAATAAATAAAATGTGTCATCTTATTAAGTTTTATTAAGCGAGTAATTGAGTCATTCATTCAAACAATTCGTTCAAACGGCTGATTCATCAAGAATGAGGCAGTTGTTTATGAATGGGTCATTGAATCTTTGACTCAACCGATTCGTTCAAAACGCTTAATCATTCAGTGATGAAAACATGGTTGAATGTTGCTGTGAGACTGATGCGCTATGGTTCTGCTGTGATCTTTGTTTGAACAAAAACAGTCAATATTGCGTCCAAAATGTAAGTGCCTTAATATTAATTACTTGTTTATTGAACTGTCGTATGAAATCAGTGTCACATTTTCAATCGTGATGGTATTCAGCACTCTTGGTCGTGTGATGTTGCTTAACTCTATCATATGTTATAAATATAAAATTTTGAATTTTTACCGCAGTATGAACGGAGTTTAACTCACTTTGTTAACACACTGAAGAACTTGCTACCGTGGTGAGTAATATAATTTTAATAAACCGTTGTACACATATAATATCAAAGTAATGTTTATTTATAATGAAGCTATAATTGTGAGCTGGCTGACATAGTGCTAGAATTTAGCTCCAACCCTAATTAAACACACCTGAATCAGCTAACTAAAGTCTCCAGGATTACTGAAAAAACCAGGCAAGCGTTTTTGAGCTGGTTTGAGCTACAATCTGCAGTACACCAGCTACTAAACTAACCAATGTGAAGTCTTAATTTTCTGCTATTCTACTATTCTTATTGCTTTGTCTGAAGCCTAAATATGACATGCTTTTTTCCACAACAGAAGCATTCTATTATTTGACAGTAATGATCACTGTTACAATATCAGGAGCAATAGTCAACAAATGATTTTGATTTTGCAGCTTCACCCTCTAATCAGTTATTGTTTTTTATTTGCATTATGCATTTTTTTGTGTAAATACATGTACATGAACTCTGTGTAAATAAGCATAAATGCCATGCCAGATGCATTTTCTGTTCAAGCTTCTTAAATCAGTACGAAGAAATGCAAGTTCTGCCAGTGCATCGGATGAAGGAGCATTCATCAAAAGATAATTATAAACTAATTATAAAACTAATTATACCTAAGGTATGTTCTAAATGTTAACATTTACCAGACTTACCATTCATGTTATCATAATTCTGAGATCTATCTGACTAATCATACGTGTCATTGTCTGTTCCCCTTTTTATTCTCTTTCTGTCAATCTGTCCCTCTTTTTGGGTACACTTACTTGAGAAGGCTTCTGGAGTTTTCTTGTTTGTTTTTTCATTACACCTTTTTTTTTAAAATGTTTAAAATATGTTTCAATTAAATTGGCATATCACTCATATTTTTATTGTGTCATATTTATTTGGGAAAAGGAGCATATATTGATGTTATGGGGTAGGCATGGAGTGATTCATGGGGTTGTAGGTGGCGATGCCATGAAAAAAAAAAAAAAAAAACAGGGTGTAAGGGCCAGACCCTTAATCTTTGTAAAGTTGACTTTAGTTAACATGCATAAGTACATGTAGGCTTAACAAGGACACTGTAAAAGATTTTTATTTTATGATATTTTAAGGTAATGTCATTTTGTGGAAAAACAAATTATTCAAAGCTTTGCTTTTATAAAATAAAACTCGTTTAATATGCATATTTTAGAAGATGTACTGAACACACAATTTTTAAATTTTTTTAAAATTCTGTTTAAGATAAGTGCAAGTATATTATTTAAAGTTTAGAAAATGTACTGAACGCACAATTTTTTAATTTTTGTAAAATTCTGTTTAAGATAAGTGCAAGTATATTATTTAATTTAGTGAACAAGACTCAGACTGGTACTGGCTAAGTGTACGATTTCTGTTGCCGTGATTGTGGCCCATTGCCGGCTCAGTTTTAGTACCCAGTCTCGGACCAGTACCAGCTAAGTGTTCAGTTCTTGTCGACGTGATTGTGGCCCAATGCCGGCAGTTTTGGCAGGCTGACTTGGGCTAGTGGATTTCGGTCAATTCGGGGGCATCATTTATTCTGCGTCCATCCCGAGTCTGGCAACCGCAACCGCAACTTCTGGCCTGCCGGATCTGGGCCATTATCATTCCGAACCATTGGCTACCTGAGGAATATGTATTTAGTTGTTTAAGTGCAGATTTCTGTAGTTAATACACCCATGGGAAGCATTAGGTGTAAATGTGATTGAGAAATAAGCCTAGATTTTCAAATTCGTGTTCATTATAATGTTCTTGTTATAATCAAGTCAAGCCACCTTCATTTATATAGCGCTTTATACAATAAAGATGGTTTCAAAGCGACTTCACGGTAATAAACAGGAAAATAACAGAATCAGTGATAGAAACAGAATTCAGTTCTGTTGTAAATCAGCTCTAAAAAATATTGTTTATATAATCATATATGTTCATATAATCTTTGTATTGGATAGGAAATAACATACTTGCTGTCCTTGATGGAGGGCTTGAGCTTGAGACTTGACCCAAAGCCTGAAGTCCAACCCCAACCTGACAAGGAAACTCAGAGCCTGTCCACATCTGAGCAGGAACATGAGACTGCAAGACTGGAAAGAAGTCATCAAGTCATCACAGCCACATTTGCTTTGTTTTAAAAGTCTTTTTTGCTTTGTTTTTAAAAGTCAAGTCAAGACAAGTCATCTTTATTTATATAAGCAGTGTTTTGAAATCGCCCCTCGATATTGTTGAATAAAGTTATTTTTTAGTTCGTTTTTTTGGTGCACAAAAAGTATTCTTGTTGCTTCATAACATTAAGATTGAACCACTGTAGTCACATGAACTGTTTTAAATATGTCTTTAGTAACTTTCTGGGCATCTGAAAGTGTTAATTATTTTGCTGGCAATAGAGGCCTTACTGAGCCATGTTTGGAACCTGTTTGGAACGACATGAGGGTTAGTAATTAATGACAGAATTTTCATTTTTGGGTGAACTAACCCTTTAAAAAGGTTCCACATAGCTGTCACATACAAAAGAGGACAGACAAGGTAAGTAGTTTGTAACAGGTTTTATGTGCAGAGGTTCGACCAGAGCGGAAATGCAACACAAGTCAGGATGATGTAGATAGTTTGATGTAGACTTAGCTGGTTGGTAATACAGGTTTCTCTGTGCAGGTGAAGGACAGGTGCTGGTGGCTGGTGAACACTCAGACGGATGGTCAGGGCAGACGACAGAGAACAGATGCCAGCAGACAGACAATGGGTGACAGAAGACGGGTCATGATATAAAGGAAAGCACTCAGGTGAGTATAGAGGTAGGGGTCTGACGAGCTTGTCCTAGATGAGACCAGACACTGAAGTGAAGGGGCAGACGGTTGATATAGGGTGTGTTGATGAGGGTGTGCAGGTAATCAAAACTCAGGCAATTGTGAACGAGTGGGCAGAGTCTGGTGATCTGGTGCTGATGGG
Organism: Elopichthys bambusa; assembly: GCA_037101425.1. Lineage (NCBI taxonomy): Eukaryota > Metazoa > Chordata > Actinopteri > Cypriniformes > Xenocyprididae > Elopichthys > Elopichthys bambusa. The sequence continues at coordinate 6,282,902 of CM074439.1, forward strand.
TAGAACGATGGCGTTGTTGACTCCGTGACCATAGCATGACCAAACTCATTATTTACTAGTGTATTTACTAGTTGCCATATCAACACTATATAGAGCAAAAATGTGAGAGAATTGAAAAATCTTTGTAAGATATCACCCCATATTTAACCATAGCAAAAATAAATTTCTTACCGAAGTTAATGTTTCATCACAGTTTTTAGTGTTTATTTAAAATGAGACAAATTTGACACTACAGCAAGTGATAACTGATTAACTGATACAATTAAAATACAACCAATAAGCCATGAGTTTGATTCATTATTGATTCAGTTAAAACAATAGATTGTAGATGAAAAATTATGAAATTCTGTCATCATTTACTCACCCTCAAGGCATTCCAAAACTTGTTGGACCTTTTTTCCTGTGGAACACCACAATTATTGGCTAAAATTATTAAATAACTTCTTGTAATTCGCTCTGGATAAGAGCAACTAAAAAGCTTAAATGCAATATTTCTCTGGTTTTCTCCCAAGGTTTTTTCTCCATTTTAACACCTGTTTGCCACCTGATGTCACCTGTTGGAGTTTGGGTTCCTTGCCACTGTCGCCTTTGGCTTGCTTAGTTGGGGACACTTGACAATTGATATTTGATATTCCACAGTGCTTTGATCTACCTGCATTGACACTATTCCTTAAGAGCTGCTGTGCAGCCAAAATAATGTACCAGTTATCACTGTAAAGCTGCTTTGACACAATCTACATTGTAAAAAGCGCTATATAAATAAAGGTGACTTGACTTGACTTGACAATATGAATTTTAGCATGTGTATAATGAATATCACTTGTTCTTCATAGAAAAATGCTGTTCCCAAACCTGTGCGAAGAGATGCACTAATTAACCAAATTTCCAAGGCTGCTTTCCCTTGGCACTAATCTTGCAAGTGGTCAAGTCATTTAACACACAGTTGTTATGCAACACACCAAACAAACATGTTTTTTGTTCCAAGATATAACTAGGTAAGAGCAACAGAGGGTTGTACTTGCACATGAATTCCTTGGTGTCCAATTAGGCTGAATGGAGATCGTTTTACTTTGTTGAATGTGGTATACATCCACATACATTAACGTCTAGATGTAGTCTGTTTTAGCAGTAAAGGGTTATATGTGATAGTACATACTGTAAATCTACATTTACTAAAATACACTCAGTATGGCAAATGTAAGTATGCTAGAACTAACTGAGCTTGCACATACTATGGCCTAACTTTGACCGTAACTATTCTTTAGGTACTTTTTATTTTGCTAACTAATTATTCTGCTAACAACATTTTTTTTCTTTTGTATTTTTTTTAAATAATTTCATTATATATTAAAGTTTTCCTAGCAACAAATGAAAAGACATTAATAAAATAAATAGGGGAGAGTGGGATAAGATGAGCCAGTGGGTAAGTTGACCCACCCCCTATATCTTGGCAACCGTACCCTTTTATTGCCATGTGACCATATATTTTGGAACTACCCATTATTTCTGCCAGACTGTGAAAAGGAGAAGCACATGTTTACTTTAAAAACAGTTTTTGGCTTGTCAAAGTAAAATGTTAGCGTAACAGATGTAATGGCTGTTACATAAAAGCAGATTTGTCCATGTCTAAAAACATTTATGAATCATATTGGTGATTTAGCAATGTATAAAACCATGCAAAGCTAAATATTATCCTGAATTGGTAAGCTTGCTTGTTTTTCCCAAATGGCAGCTATGGGGCAAAGTGAGCCAAATGCTGTGGGGTAAATTGAGCCAGTGTTTACCCCACCATAAGGCACTGAATTTACAGTGTAAGTTAAATCTCTGAAGTGTAAACTGCTATAATTTCAAAGTAATATCATGCAGCTGTTCAATGTAATATCATGCAGGGTTTTTTTTTTTTTTTTTTTTTTTGATAGGAACAGTGTATAAGTTCACCAAATCCTTCTCTGATATGAACCAGGAGATGTTTCATAATATATATCTTTCTACCAGTAGTCCCTAATGGCCTAACATGGTCAACATTGCAGAAAGACTACCAGACCAAGAACATTTTGACTAAAATATTTATTAGTTTCAGTAACATTTATTCATTCTAATTCAGTTTTTATTTAATTTTACTCAAATTCTCTGTTCAGTCTGTTTTTGGGAAGGTTACAACTTTGCTGTTCAACATATTGTTTCAGAAATTTCAGAAATTAAAGATATTGAAATTTCAACTTCATTTTGTTGGTTTTATGTTGTTTAGGGTAGCTTTAAGAAAATAAATATAAATATTTGTAAACGGATATTTGATTATTAAATTAGTTTTCAAAAGAGGTAATCTTTTAAAAGAGGTTATCTTTAAAATTTCACATGGGTTTGATTCAGATTCAGTTAGATTGTCAGTTTACACCCGCCTACTGACTCGACTCAACTTACCCCAACCTGGGGCAAATTGAGCCACAGGAACACTTTTTTTATAAGAAGCCATATTTTTAGAGCCCTTTGTCATAGAACTATTCTGATAATTTAAAATGATAGGAAACATCCTGAAATTACTTTAAATACTTTAATTGTACTTTTGCCTCTTTTTCCCTTATCGTGAGGACCACATAAGTAAAAAATGGCTCATCTTACCCCACTCTTCCCTACCTATTTTTAAGCACTAGTATGTATTCCATATGTTTTCTTAGTCACATTTTTATCTTAATAAGATTTGAAATTGAATTATAAAATAGTTATAGACTAAGATAAGAAATATTACTAATATTTACAAATGTTTATTAGTGGGATTAATACTAGTGTCTCATTCATGGGCAGTATCTTAAAAGTACTGTTAAATGGGATACCTGTGACTATTGGGATGGTTTTTAAGAAACTCAGTAACTTTATTAAGTAGTTACATTAGTCAGAAGTGGTCAGAACCCCATATAATTCAATGGCAAAAAATGTGCAGTTTGTAAAATATGAAACTTGTCTCTGACTACCAAATGAATAAATACTAGTGTCAGATAAAGTTACTGGCGAACTTGGAGAAATAGTCACTTTTGGAAGACTATTAGCACAAGTAAGTAGCTTCTACCAATATAGCAGATTGTTTTAAGGTAGATTGCGAAATGTTAAAACGGCTTGCCATATATAATGTCAAATCTCTTGAGTTAGTGCAGTGTGGTATCAGTGGGCTTTAAGATTGTAATGTCACTATAGAAACTGCTGGAAAGAACACAAGAGTTACCGTGACCATTGCGGACAGGCGTTTAGTGCGCGAGATGCCTGTGTGTCCGCTTCACGTGCGCTGCAACGCCGCTATTCAGCATCTTTCTGTTTAGTCTGCGCTTTACATCTTTATAGCATCATGATATGAACATCCCGTTTGAATGTTTTATTTGCGGAAGTTCCACGAGATTTTTTTCCCAATTTTGTTTGGTGGCTTACTGTTGCGTAACAGAATGTTGATTTGTTGATCAAACATTCATGTCGCTTCGACCATGAGGATTATATTCACTGCGGCACTACACTGGAGATATAACAGCATTGCGCTATAACTTCTTTCCTTTGATAACTTTCACCTTTTGTGGCCATGAGTGTGGAGAAGCCAAACTTTCTTTCTCAACCTGAAGTGAAAAATATATATTTTTATCGGAATGGGGATCCGTATTACGAGCCCAGGCGTTTGGTGATCAACGCGAAGAGGGTTTCGACCTTCGACACGCTGCTGCGGGAGGTGACTGGTGGAGTCCGTGCTCCGTTTGGAGCTGTGAGGAACATCTACACGCCCAAAGCGGGACATCGGATAGACTCACTGGAGCACCTGAGGAGCGGAGAACAGTATGTGGCTGCTGGACGAGAGAAGTTCAAGAAGATAGAGTAAGACACCTTAAATCTCTCTCTCTCTCTCTCTCTCTCTCTCTCTCTCTGTATCTATCTATTTTCTCAAATCGTTCAAGGTTCTCTCAAAGTTATAATTAAACGTTCTTCCAGTAACGTTTATACAACGTTCAAAGTTATCTGGTTTTTAATAATGTTCTCAAAACGTTAGGACAAAAACTGGATGTTTTCAACGTTCCGAGAACACTCAGAAATAGCGTTTTCATAACTTATTAATATAAACATTAGCAAAGCGTTCTTACAACATATTTTTTGTTAGCTGGGGAGGTGGTCATAATCGCGACCATGGAGAGATCTAACAGTAATCAAGGAACGTTCTCAGAACTTTGACAAACGTTTTGGCAATGTTCTCTCAACGTTATGAACAGACATTCTTCCAGTAATGTTAGTCTTTTATAATGTTCTCAAAATGTTAGCATAAAAACACTGTTTAGGCCTATACATCGTTCATGAAACGTTTCTTTCTGAAATGTTTTAGTTGGACATCATCTAATGTTTTTTTTTTTCTGTTTTTTTTCTCGGATAGAGATGTTTAAATGAAGCCTTTTCAATCCAATTGAGCTATCCGATTGTATTATTTGTGTGCATGTAAATGTACCATATCTTAACCTTGCCTGATCAAACCTAAATATGCCATGAGGACATTTACACTACCAGCCACACATTTACACATACATCAACTGATTCTTAATTTTCCATATTTTACAATGGCAGCAAAGTTAGGAAAACTCTGTAATAGCACAAATGAAAGTCTAGGAATGATGCAGTGATCGAAACGGGGCACAAATGAAAACTGCAGAGTCAGAGTCAACATTTAACCAACTTCATGAAGTGCATCCTGGGATGCACTTTTAGAATGAAAGTGAAAGTCATTAATTTTAACAAAATTAAAATTTTTAGTTTCATAAAGTTGTAATAAAAATGTAGATAACTAATTTCACATATTTAAGCATTAACTTTTAGATCAAACACACATTTTAACTTTCATTAATTAAATGTTTTACTATAACTGTTTTATGGCAACTAATAGGAGCTTCACAAAATCTGCCAATAATATTTTACTTTGCATTGTGAAAGGGGGGGAAAGTAATTTAGCTTGCTTTCTAGTTATTTACAGATAGGAACCAGGAAGAAAAGAACGCTTCAGCCCAATGGAGTGGTAAGAACAAATATTTACACTTTATTTGTACAGCTGAAATCTGTGTATGTGTCTATATAATGAATACAAGCTCAACTCCTATATAAAACACTGCTGATCCCTTTAATCAAGAACAGAGCACAAACATTCAGTGTATAGCAGTCAGTCACTACGCTAGGTTGGTTGTTAATGGATTCAGCTGGGTATATATGTTCATCCACGTGTCCCAGAGGACTATATGTACATTATATGTACCAGAACACTAAAGACCCCTTTAGATTTAGACACTGCAAACAAAGCAAATTATTTAAGAACATGTTTTTCTAAACACAATCTTTTTTTCAAGGTATATGTTTAAAGGAAAAGTATAGCATGCAGATCCCTTCACACGTATGTCTAGACCATTAGTGTGCTAGTTCAGCATATCACACCTGCTTTTGGCATTCAAGAAAAACTATCTAAGCGAGGTGTAATGTTTAGACACACACACCGTCTGCGTTGTCGTCTGGGAAGAATCACTTTGTTGTCGGCTCATTTGGCAATAAATTATTAACCTGTGAATTATTATCCACCTCCTTGGATGCATATTTAAGTCAATGGCTCAGACCCAATGTGCAAACAAAGCTCTCCGGAGACTGAATGACACTTCATATACTCCCGCTGTACTCAAGACTAGTTAAAGAAGAGAAGAATGAAAAGAAAGAAAGAAAACGAGCACAGGGACTTTACAACAGTCTTAAAATTTTATGAACTCTCTAAGGCAAAGAGAGTGAGTATCGTCACACCTGCTCAGAGCCCACTTTATTATTGCGGTGAACTAAATGGCTGTTGCCTTGGTAATTGGTGATACAATGTCCTAATCATCATTAGGCAAGATTGAACAGGCCAATTTATTTACGATGAGGGCCACACTTTGTTCCTACTGGCTCCTGATTGTCTCAATTAGAGCGGCTGCTTTGGCCTGGCAGCGGCCCAAAGACTCACCGTCCGTCTGCTATTTACACAAGTGCCTGTGGGGTTACCAGGGGATACGGCAGGGGCCCGAGAGACACTGAAACACTAGATGAGAGCAGTTGTCTGTCTGTGTTTGGGTTGAACTGAGCAAGGCCCTCACTTAAACACACTGGTTAATCGAACTCGCATCTGACCCTGACAGCAAGTGAGCAGCTCTCACATTTCACGTCTTGAGGCCGTGTTTTCTACTGTCTGCTCAATGCAGTTTCCTATTTATTTTCTTAGATTCAATTGTAAAGTGTGAAAAAAACAGATTCATCATTAGCTATCAGTTACAAAAGCTGAAACTAGTACAGTTGTGTTTCTGCTGTAGGGTAGTGGACTTATCATTTTTATTTTAACCACCCTATCCTCCTGGGACCCAGGAATAGACTTTTGTCCTCTGTAGTGGACATTATATTTTAGTGAATTCCTCTAACAACGTACATGTCACAGTTTTAAGTCTAGATGTCTTGTAAAGAGCACATTCAGGGCTTTTCAGAGATACCAAATGTTTGGAAGTTTCACAGTGTCAGCTGCCTCTCCTTGGTCTTTAAATATGACTTACAATAAATGCAGCAATCAAATTTAACACTCTTTTGGAAATATGATAATATTTTGTAATTATCATTTAAATTTGATTAATCTTCAAATTATTTGACATAAATCAACATCCCAGGAAAACGTTATGGGGTTTCAAATCAAAGTATGACTTTCTGTTACGAAACAGGACATCAATTTCATACCACTGTCCACTGTAGAAGACACCAGGACTTAAAGCATGTTTATTAGGCATTTTGAGAGACACAACAAGTGAATAGGGAAAGAAATTATATTTTAATATTTCTATGAAATATTAGATATTATTATGAAAATCTTGCTAATTATTACACTTGCTAATTATTGCTAATTATTACGCCTTTGGCTTGCTTAGTTGGGGACAATTGATATTTGATATTCAACAGTGCTTTGATCTACCTGCATTGACACTATTCTTTAAGAGCTGCTGTGCAGCCAAAATAATGTACCAGTTATCACTGTAAAGCTGCTTTGACACAATCTACATTGTAAAAAGCGCTATATAAATAAAGGTGACTATTACCCCCATTATTACACTTCTTTTTTCATTACATGTTGCCCCAAGAACATATTAATATTCAAATTAGATACAATGTATAGCAGGGTTTTTCTTGGCTCAAAATGAGGCAGAGGTGGTAAAATCCTGACCACGACAGAACAAAACACTTTTTACAAGCATGTATTTTAGGTATTTTAGTATTTTTTGAGAACACTGCCATACAATGTTTCCCACAGGATTCTGTTTTCTGTGCTGGGTGTACCTCTGTCCCTATAGGGGGGTCCGGGGGCATGCTCCCCTGAAATAAAATTTTGTACATTTTAAAGATAAATTCATTAATCTGGCGCACTTTGAGAGATCAAAATTAAGAGCTCCAACCCATGTTCAGTGTGCAAATTGAACAAAGAAAAAGACTTGTACCTGAACTTTAAAGGGGACTCTATAAGGCTTGTGTGCTAGAGATGTGCGGATCAGCTCTAACATCACCCAAATCCGAACCTAAGATTTTCTCTGATTTAGATATATGCACTTGATCAAACAATTAATCAAATTCTCAGTGTTAAGCATGATGGTATAATAACATATCACACTTAAATAGGCTGCTTTTAAATAATTATTTAAAATAAAAGTTCACGCTCTCGCAGAATGTCCTGACCGGCTCCGTTCGAGGCCAGCAAGTTGTAGGGCCAGAGTGAAAGTGATCTTTCCGGCCTGGAACCCCATTTTCTGCAGTGGTGGATAGGCGGAACGCTTCGGACAAAGGCCAGGAAGCCACAACGGAACCATGGTAAAGGGGTATCTGAGCATGTGACTGCCTGTCTGAGTTTTGTCGACACTCGACAACCGGAGGCAGTGGCCGTCTCGTAATTCTCTATGCAGGAAAAACCCTGTATAGATACATTGTATATAATGGAAAAACACACTTGTGGCCGTTTTACACATATAGTGCATAAAGCAAAATGGTATAGCAAATCATTCCGTTATATCTTTCATTACATAGTTAAGAATCATCTTTATACAAAGTTTGGTATAAAAAATCCTGAAACCTAAAAATTGATTGCTAACGTAAAAAAACAAAACAAAAAAAAAAACATTGTTTTTGCCTATTTGTGTCTATTCATGTCTTTTTATTTTATTTTTTTTATTGAGTCCTGGTGTCCACTACAGAGGACATAGCTTAACGTATGAATTAAATAATTCAGTAATTTTCAAAAATGTTATTTTTCTATTTTTTCTCATGCTCTAAGCAATGTAATGACATGAAAAAATACTTTTTTTTTTTTTTTTTTGGTTCTCAGGAGGATATGAAACTTGTTAGTAAGTGTTCCTGAAGAAATACAATTCAGCATACTTTTTAACTATTGTTTTTTTCTTTAGTGTGTAATGTTGCTGTGTGAACATGAAAAAGGTCTGCAAAGTTACAAAGCACAAAGTCACTCCAAAGGGAGTTATTCTCTATATCAGTGCGCAATGTTTCTGCCTGAAATGCCTCGATTGTAGTCTTGAGTTTTCTTTTGGGAATTGTACACATCACAATATTCCTCATTTAAAAATTTCCGCCCAAGGCACATGCGAGGCCTGGTTGAGTTGCGTTAGTAGTGTGTTGAAACTCACGGTTATGGTAATGGCCGAGACGTTTCCAAACACGCTCAAAGTGGTTGACCAATCACAAAACATTGGTCCAGCCGACCAATCAGAGCGCATTGTGCTTTTTGGAAGGAGGGGCTTCACAGAGACTGGAACTAAAGTGAAAAAAGTGAAAGTGACATGTGAAGGCCAAATATGGTATCCCACACTCGGAATTTGTCCTCTGCATTTAACCCATCCAAGTTAGTGCACATCAAAGTAAACCATGGACACACACACCCAGAGCAGTGGGCAGCCATTTTTGCTGTGGCGCCCAGGAAGTGATTGGGGGTTAGGTGCCTTGCTCAAGGGAATTCATTTCCTGCTGGTATTGAGAATCGAACCCGCAACCTTCGGGTTACAAGTCCAGTCCCCTAAACAGAGTGTTACAGACAAACTTGGAAGAGAAGTGCTGTGAAAAAATTTGTTTTTTGAACATTCAAGCATGAAAAGCTGCAATTTAGTATATTTAACTTTTAAAACCTTTAACTTTTGATTAACTTTTTAAAGGGAAACCAAACATGAGATTCAGAGTACCATGAGTAGATTAATACTGTTATTGTGTGTGCCACACCTTTGTCTTTTTCCTATGTGCAGTTGAAACCCATTCCTCAGAGTCGTGTGATAGTGTCTGCCAGATTCCTCAAACCCATCAAAGAACCATGTGCAATATTGTAAGTACTGTTTATTTCTTTAATTTATAGTCCTGAAATTTAGACACACTTCAATCCATAATTGTTTAGTCAGCATTACTGCAAACCTTTGAACCTTAGGCCTGGTTTAACAGACTTAGATTAAACCAGTCTGTGATGTCTTAGATTAAACCAGGATTAGTCCTTAGTTCAGTTAGGACATTTAAGTAACTTTTATAAATGTGCCTTAGAAAAAAACATTACTGGTGTGTATCTTGAGACAAAACTATGGCACTGACATATTTTAAGATAAGCCAGTGCAAGTTGCTTTCTGTTAAATCATCTTAAACATGCATTTTAATCTGGCACTAGGCTCAAGCCTTGTCTGTGAAACTGGGGATTAGTGTCTAAAAGCAGCATTTGTGTTGTGGGTTTTGTTTTTCTTTTCTTTTTTTCAGATTTAATCAAAAATCTCTGTAGGGCACTTAAAAGCCCTAGCAGTTCACTCAAAAGTGAAAATTCTGCCATTATTTATACTCCCTCCTGTTGTTCCAAACCCATTATGCTGTTTTTTTTGGAGGAATTTTGCAGCTCTTTGCACACAGTGATAGTTCATAGTTGTGGTTAACAGCAGTCAAGTTTTGAAAGGGAAAAAACACCAAAATAAATAAATAAATAATAAAACAGTAAGGAAGTTGGATGTTTGGGAAGAATTTTTATTTTTATTTTAACTATTTAAGCAACTAATGAACCAGCACTCTATATGTATGTATGAACTCTATGTGTGTATGTATGTATTTATGAATGGATGTACTGTATTCATTAATTTTGTTTCTTTGTACATCTACAATGTTACAAATATACATTTGTAATATAAATGTAAATTTGTTTTTCTGTGTACTCAGTGTTGTGGCAAATGGAGATGTCCTGAATCCAGTGGTGAGGCTTCTGATTCCTAGCCGTGTGATTGGCCAGTTTGAGCGGATTCTCGAGATGATCACAGAGAAAATGGGCCTGCGAATTGTGGGGGGTGTGCGGAGGTACATAAAAGTGAATTTAGTTTATATTAGTCAGAATTCATGTTCATGAATTGGCTTCTAAAGGATTTTTTTTTTTACTAGCTGTTTTTTACCTAATGCTGCTGGCAGTTGCTCATTAAAATCAGAGGTTGACTCTTGTGCACTTGTAAAAAGTTATTTATTCATTTATTTATTTTTAAGAATAGCTGCCTTACAGCAATTTAAAAAATATCATCATTTCAGATATTTTGGAATTCAGACCATAATTTACTTTCATTATTGTGCTTCTCCAGGACACTCCCAGCTAACAGGGAGCATTCTGAGAACTATGGCTAACGTTCTGGCAAGGTTCTCTCAAAGTTATGAACAAACATTTTTCTAGTAACGTTAATAGAATGGTCATTTAAAGTTATCTGGTTTTTAATAATGTTTTCAAAAAGTTAGCATAAAAAACATTATTTATACATCGTTCATGGAACTTTTTTTTTTTTTCTTAAGCGTTTTGATTGTAATAATGTAATGTAATGTTCCAGTGTTTGCAAAATTATAAAATGGAATGTTCCCTAAACATTTTCATGACCAAGAAATGTTTTTAAAACATTTAAAAAACTGGACATTTTGAATGTTCAGACAACATTCAGAAATTGTTTTCATAACTTAATGGGAGGGAACGTTAGCAAAACGTTCTTAAAATTATTTTTGTTAGATGGACTGTAAAAAAGCCTGAAAAGCTTCATGAAAAGTCCTTTAGATGATAGGTGCCCTTTCCTCATTTGGGAAAAGAAAGCATTAATATGTCATCTAAGCAATATTTACTTAATGTAACCTTTAACATCTTTTTTTGCAGCCTCTACACCTTTGAAGGGACTCTCGTTATGGGTGGAAAGGAGTTAGAAAATGGACAGTTTTATGTTGCTGTTGGCCGAGACAAATTTAAAAAGCTTCCTTACAGTGACCTCCTGTTCAATAAACCCATAGGCATAAAGCGAATGAACGGGTAAGAGAAAGACGCAGTATATTTCAATGCAGTGAAGCATGTTTTTAAACAGATTGTAATTGAATGTGATTTTAGGTCAAAAGCAGCATCACTACCACCTATATACAAATACAGACGACAAAATGGAGATGTGAGTACAAAAAAAATAAATAAATAAATAAAAGATTTTGCGTTGGGCATTCATATGTTAAATTGTTGAATATTTCTGTTGTCAGGTAGGGAACCATCATCTCAGTAAGTCTGAGTATGGACAGGAGAAGAGCAGTCCTCCGGACCAGAGCTCCAAAGAACAGCTGTCGTCTATGGTCAGAGAGATCTCTCAGGCCAGACTCATGAGCATACGCAAGAAGAGGAGTGAACTCACAGTGTCTAATGAGGCTCAGGACAATGGTAAGAGACACACGTTTGACCATCAGTAGAAAATCTGAAATCAATGAAGAAATTCATATTTAGACATTTGTCTGTCCAAAACAGGAACACAGCATGTACAACTACATACACTAGTGTTCTAAAGTTTTGGGTCGGTAACATTTTTTAAAATGTTTTTGAAAGAAGTCTCTTATGCTCACCAAGACTGCATTTTTAATCAAAAATACAGTAAAAACAGTAATTTTGTGTAATATTATTACAATTTAAAACAACTGTTTTGTACATATATGAATTTATTTAAAAAAAAAAAAAAAAAATCCTGTTATTGTAAAGTTGAATTTTCAGCATTATTACTGCAGTCTTCAGTGTCACATGATCCTTCAGAAATCATTATAATATGCTGATTTGCAGCTTAAGAAACATTTGTTTTGTAATTTTTTAACAATTTAATGCATCTTTGCTGAACAAAAGTATTAATTTCTATTAAAAAATCTTACCAACCCTAAACTTTTGAACAGTAGTATATGTACACTGTAAGAACAAAATGAACCTTTAACTTGTCACTGTCTCATGACAAATGTGACTAACTGAATCAATATAAATAGGTTTAACACTGATTGATTTAACTGTAAAGATGCATAATCTATCACTATTACTATCTAGTTTTTGTTGTCTTTGACAGCTTTCATCATGTCTTTCTTTGCATGTGTATCTGTACCCAAGTGTCTCAGCAGCCACTATTGTCTGGATTACGATGATGTAATTCAGTGATGCTTATGTAATGCGCTTCCCTGTGTGTCCAAGAGGTGGCACTGGTGTCCTGTGAGTGTTTTGCTCATGCTCTTGCTGTGGCATGAGAGGGATTACATCATCATCATCATCATCATCATGTGTCCTCAGATCAGTGCCATGCTTGACTGCACGTGTCTCTTTCCAGAACATCTCACCGAATGATGACATTTCAGTGCAAAGAGAGCCCTTTCAGAGATCGCCCGCAATTGCTATTAGTCACGCTCCAGATTATGAATGAAATTTGATTCATACTTAAATTGATGTGGTGAAATAAAGCTCAGGAATAAGAGGCTTGGTAGAGAGGAGGTGTCACATATTGAGCAGTGTCTGTAGTTAGTGTAGAAGCATCTCTCCCTCATTAGCACACGAGGTCCTGCTGGTACCCAGGTGTCTGAAACAAGCCTATTAAATCTCCATGGCAATGAAGTCAACAAAAGCACATCTCTTCTGTTCTTCATGCGTTCAAGGGGAGCTTCCGTTTCTTGGGTCGAGCAGAATGTATTTCTATGTGAAAAGGTTCTTTCTTAATCTGTTGTGATTTTACACAGACATTTGTTGTTTATTTCATGAATGAGGACTTAAGCCAGGAACATATTCACCAGGGTCATTTTAGGTGGTGATTTGAGTGTGTATGACAGAATTAAGCCAATAAACAAGTGGTAATAGTGAGTCAGTTTGACCATATCAAATTGTAAATTAATGAAGTTTCCAGTGTCGCAGGATAAATGTCTCCATTTGATTCCTTCATGCAGGATATAGGATTACAGAACCAGGGAGTTTAGTTGCCTGATGTAATCATGTGCACTGACTAGTCCAATGTTTTACTGGAGCTGGTTGTATTTAGTCGTATAGAGCAGCATTCTGCTCATTTTGGCTGCTAATAATTGAGGTTCAGTCAGGATTTATTATTTGTCATCAGGAGGTGAAAATACAGATCTGTGCTCAAATTTAACGCTGAATCTAATATTAAAAGATTAGTTCACTTCAGAATTAAAATTTCCTGATAATTTACTTACTCCAAGATGTTTATGTCTTTCTTTCTTTAGTCGAAAAGAAATGAAGGTTTTTGAGGAAAACATTTTTCTCCATATAGTGGACTTCACTGGGGTACAATGGGTCCAAATTGCAGCTTCAGAGGGCTCTACACAATCCCAGACAAGGAATAAGGGTCTTGTCTAGCAAAATGATCTGTCATTTTCTAAAAAAAAAAAAAAAAAAATTATATACTTTTTAACCTTGCACTGCTCTGTGATGTGCCACTTATTACGTAATCACATTGGAAAGGTCATGTGTGACGTAGGCGAAAGTACCGATCCAGTGTCTAAAAAGCGAGCAAGCAAAGACTAAGTCAAACAGGGTAAAACAACTATGTTGGATGATTTTGAAGTTGGAGGAGAAAATGAGATGGAGTTTTTTGCCTTACCACGGTACTTCTGCATACATCATGCGTGACCTTTCCAACGTGATTACATAATGCGTGGCGCATCGCAGAGCAGTGCAAGATGAGCATTTGTGGTTAAAAAGTATGTACATTTTTATTGTTCTCAGAAAATGACATTGTTTCGCTAGATAAGACCCTTATTCCTCGGCTGGGATCACGTAGAGCCCTTTGAAGCTGCAATGGAACTGCAATTTTGACCTTCAACCCGTCATACCCCTGTGAAGTCCACTATATGGAGAAAAATGCTGGAAAGTTTTCCTCAAAAACCTTAATTTCTTTTTGACTGAAGAAAGAAAGACAAACATTTTAGATGACATGGGGTGAGTAAATTATCAGGAGCTTTTAATTCTGAAGTGAACTAATCTTTTAAGGTAAAAGTGTGGTGTTGAAGTGAGCAGCAAAAATCCATTGATAATAGAATTGTCTTGACACGGGTTCAAGACAAAATAATTTTAAACATAATGTCAGCATTGTTACAAATCTGTATGTGAAGTGTGAAACAAGATCATTTGAATTAAAAGCCAAAAGATCAGAAACATCACATGCTGAATTTGTTTCAATGGGCGGCAGAAGTCATTTAAAAACAACATAAAAAACCCAAAAAGGACCCTATTTAGTATTTACTTCTTTTTAAAACATGTTCTAAACAAAATGTTCAAATATTTAGTTTTATAATTTAAAATTGACTTTAAAGGTGTATCGTCATTTTTCTCAGTCAATATGGCTGTCTTATACTGTATCTCAAATAGTAATAGGAATAGGCATAACTGTGTACTATACCTTCAATGCAACACAAGTCGCTTTGGATAAAAGTGCCTGCTAAAAAACTTTAACAATGTAACATTTAAAGGTAACACTTTATTTTAAAGTGTCACATGTAGTGTCACAATGTTACATGTAGTTACTATAGTAACTATAAATTATGTCTAATTACATGCAGCTAACCCTAAAGTAAACTTACCCTATAGTAAGTACATGCAGTTACTTAATATTACTCAGTACTTAAATGTATAATTACAGTGTAACAAAGACACCTTAAAATAAAGTGTAAATTATTCATTTGAAACAATGCATTTGATTGTGTGCATACATTGTTCTATTTACTTATGTTTAAAAAAAAAATACCTGCATGTAATTCATTTATTTCTGTAATTACATCTATAATTACACTGTTGACCCTTACCCTTTAACCCACCCTTAAACCTACCTATACCACCAGTCCTGTCCTTAACCTTACCTGTATTGCACCTCAATAGCAGCACACGTGTTTTGCAAACAACATGAACACAATAAGTACATATTTTTTATATAAGTCCATAATATTTAAAGACACCTATAAAGTGTGACTTTTTTTTAAATGTACTTTTAAAGTACTGTACATTTCTTAAAGCGCAGCTCTCAATGCAGGCAAAACATTTTGTATCTTTTACATTGATGAATATCCCTCTTTGATAAATAAACCGTGCATTAGAAGGCAGGAAACTATGTGCTGGAATATAACGCTATGTGCATACATTTGAATATCAATGATTTGCAGAGGATCTGACACCATTAACGAGGGAGTCTAACAGATGGCACAAGTGTTAAATGAATGTAGGGCAAATTCTCCAATCACATGGCGTAATGAAGTCAGAGAGGGTTCTGGAGGAGAGTGAGGATGTGTGGTTGTGTTTGAGAGAGGGAAGGAGGAATCAGGGGGAAATTGCTGCGGCTCTGTCCCACTCCAGTAATGACAGGGAGGGATCAGAAGAGTGTGGAGACGTACAAGAGCCGCTGATAGCTTTCACAGTTCAGTATCTCAGGGCTCCTGGTGACAATCCATCCACAATACTGTAATAATGCTGAAATAGGCCATTAAGGTGCCTCTCTCTGTGCCTCACTTCACTGATCAGGACGTGTGTGTGTGTGTGTGTGTGTCTGAGGTCTTTCAGCACCTCTGAACAGACTGAGATGTGACAAGTGCTAAAGTCTTGCTCGCTTCTAATTAGATCATGGCCTGCAGTGATGGCAGTAATGCAATATCTGAACCAGAGGCGAGTGACAAGAGAATAAAAGAGGATTTAGAAGAGGGAGTCAGATCCTTCTTTAAATGTAGAAATGTCATTTTCTTGTCACACAGTCTTTTCCTTGTGTCCTTACCAGCGCAATCTCGTTAGTATTAAATGTACCAGAATGTAAACTGTAGCAGAGCAGTACCTATTTTTTATGTGAATAATATTATATTAATCATTAATAATATCATATATAGGCCGCTTCTAAAACATGAGTATGAATGTGCAGGTACTGAGATAAACAATCAATGGTGAGGTTTTTTAATTGTAAAAAACTTGATCCTATCCTACCTTAATATTCAGAGACATCTATAAGCAAGAAATTAAAACTCTGTTTGATTGAGCATCCCAACAAGCCTGACATGGCAAACTGTCTGACCATGTTGATGACAAGGAAAGTGTTCAGGAAAACCTGTTTTTAGAAATTACAGACATACACATTTTAGCTGTAAAAAATAAAATTTAAATTATGTCATACAAATAGTTCATGTTATTACTTTAAGCAAAAATGTTTAAACAAACTAAGCACTTGTTTCATTCTTGAATGAATCAGAATTTTTGAATGCATCGGTTGAGTGAATCATTCAATGACTGAATGACTGAACAAATGTTTACAAATAACAGGCAAGTGAAACTTTTTTAAGCAGAAAGACTGAAATTGTATTTTCATGTAAAACATACTCTACATTGAAAAATAATTTTCTACCGCGTATATGAATACTGTGAATTCGGACATACTACTCTTTTCACATACTGCTTTTCACCTACAATATAGTAGGGAAGCATGCATATTTTGTATGCGGCTGCAGTCTTGAACGAATCAGTTGAATGAATGATTCAATGACTCACTCATAAAGACTCATAAAGTCATTTGTTGCCACCCACTTGTGTAACTGTACCTGCAAAAATGATCACTATAAAATCACCACCACTAACACAGAGACTGACAGTCTGTCTGGAACAAACACGGAGTGATGATACAAATAGTGTAAAGTCACTTACTGGTGAAATCTATATCCCTCTTTACATCCAATCCTTACAGCAGTGGGTGACAGACTCACTCCTCACTGTCTGCTAACTAAATCAAAACATATTTTTCTTTAAATGGTGTATGTTTACAATTAAGCTTAGGGCTGAGTTATTGTGTGGTTTTGAATCAGGCCCCTGAATGTATGATGTTTGGAAATGGCTGTTGAAACTTTTTCAGAAATGGCTGTTGAAATTCTTCTGAAAGAGGCTGCTGTACATGATTGGCCAAGATGGAGGCCCGTGTAATAGTTGCTGGGCGGAGCTTGGACAATTGCCTTGGTGGGTTTGCTGCTCGCTGGTAACAGCACTCTTATAGGAGTCTCCTGTCTGCCTCTGACAAATCAACAGGAATGCAAGAAAACACTCCGGCGAATGAAAGTCAGGACTGATTAACCCGGCCCCTGGTTTTTGTATGCACTTAGACAAGGAGGAGGTGATAATCAGTGTGATTTTATACAGTCCTCCCACCAAAAGCATGGTGATTTATTTTTGTCAGAAGTGGCAAATTGCTTTCCACCAAAACTGTGCCTTAAAATATTCCCAATTAAGCTACATTGCAGAGTGATTCATACTGATTATGCAGTGTTAAGGCCATTAAAGACTCAAAATCCCAGCAATGACTTCTATTGTGAGTTATACCAGCTTCATGTCACTATTATAGGTGAATAAATTGATTAAACAGCTCTGCTGTCATCCAGATGGGATGTATGTTAAGACTGTGCTGATGTATAAGGTTAGGGGTCTGTTCTGCATTTGTTCTCAATGTTGAGACCACAATATAATAGAGATATTTGCAATTTTACTTTGGTATTAAGCAACTATCACTCACATTTTTTTCAGAACAATGCAAATAATCACAGTGTAGTACAAATCTGGAAATGTTCGCACAAGAGCCACAGATCATCATGGTTACTTTGCCCTTGTGCTTTATAGAGGTGTAACAAAACACCTTGTGTTGAATAGGTCTCTTTCACCGTGCACATTCCTATTCTGTAATAAGCCTGCCAACAGACTGAAGGTTACATGTGTCTTTTTAATGGCACCTTAGAAGCTTTAGTGGAAGTATATTGTTTGGCTTTTCAACAATTAGACATGATGTTTTTGAGAATGATAAAACTGTCATTTTGGTCATTGTTGCATTTCAAGGCTTTCACCTTTTAAGAAATCATGTCTCTGTTGGTTTTCTCAGTTTTGCCTTCTTTATTCCTCCTTGTTTGCACAATCTTTATATAGTTTAACCTTGTGAGAGCAATTTTGTTGCCATCAACATCATGCAGCAAAATGAAAAGCCCTTTTAGCTGGTAAATTTCATCTCCGCAAGGTCAGTCGCAGCTGAAGGTGGCTGTTTGGATGATCTCTCATCTTCATTTATTGTTGAGGACAGCGTTACAGTCATGTGTTTATGACACTGCTGCAGCCTATGATTACAAGCTCACTCATTAATCTGGCTATCAGCGTGTTAAAAGCTGCTTTTATAAGCAAACAACATGATTTAATATTTTCCCCCGGGCCGGCTCGGATGGAAAAAGGTGACACTGCCAAAGCGAATTAGCCAATCAGTACGTCTTCTTAATGCTTCCCAGCAGTCTTCACTTATGAGGGAAAAACAAATGCTGGAACTGCACGTCTGGGCAGACAGGTCTATCTGTGAGCGAGCGTGTCTGAGCGCTGTGCTGTTTTCATGTCACTTCCTCATGAATTGCCATAAAAACATTACATCCTTATCCTGCATGCCAATCAGGCTGGGAAAAAAAAAAAAAAAAACACTTTTTATGATCCTTTGAAGGAGGCTTATTGGATTAAGAGAAAGAAATAATATTCAGTTGTTTTAGTCTGTAGACTAAATGTGGAGCATGTTGAGAAAAATATTTTTAGCACATTTATAGAGTTGCACTTGACCTGAGAGATTAATGGCTTTGAGGGGCTGATGCGTCCAATATAATTTTTTTGTTTCAGATTTTTATTTCTGCCACTGTTCCTGCATTATAAAATCCATCCAAAATGCCATTAGAACAAAAGTAGATCAATCTAGATTTGAACGTTTTTCTGAAGACAATGCTGTTGTGTTGTGGGTGATGCTGTGCTGTTGCTAAGGTACTATGGGTGGATTCTAGGGTAATGCTAGGTGTTTTCTTCCAGTCTGGTGTAAAAAGGGTCTCTCTGATTGTTTGGTCTGTAGATATGGCTCAGATCTCTGCTTGAATGAAGGAACACACACTTTACATTATCTGCAGTAGAATTCATTACGATTTAAATTCAAATGACTATTAAAATCAACATGACAGAAAAGTATCTAACTGTAATGTCACCAATGCTTGCGTTGCTAATATACTAATACTATTATTAATATGCTAATATTTGTTTTATAAGCACTGTAGCTCAGTGTAGCTCAGAAAACCAAAGAATACTACTCAGGACAAACAGAGGTTTATGAACACTATCGCAAAACATCACACATACCACGTTTCAGCAGGTAATGACACACAGTATTAAGAATTAAGGGTATGTAAACTTTTGAACAGGTTTTATTTAATAAATTCAGCTATTGTTTTGTCTGTAAATATCTGTTATGTGAAACAGCTTTTCAGGGCAAGACTAAATCAAAAAACAACAGGCAATTTTTACCAAGTGCATAGCAACCTCAAATTGTAAAAGTGAAATTTTATCATCTGTGATTAAACTGTTTCTGTCATACATATTTCATACACTATCAGTTTTGATGAGGTTATGAATGTGATTGGTTGCCTCTGGAGCAGCACATGTTTTTGTCCTCGTTTGCATAAGAGCAAAATCATTCAACACATTTGATGCCAGGTGCATGCATACCAATCGCATTTGCACATTTTATTACCATGTTCTAATGTTTGGCTCAATCGCTTCTGCTGTAATCAGTCGCTTCTGCATTGGATTCATTATGCATCACGCGGTCTAAGAACGAAAGTAAAGCTTGTCATAAACAGTGATGTAAAGCAGAATTCATGATGGTGGAGTGGTTACGATGCGCCGTCTCGTGGGTTGTGTAGTTTGCTTGGTAACATTATGTGGATGAGAGAAAGCTATAGCGAGCCTTAGGAGGTCTTTATTAAAATAATCCATAAATACCTCATCTATAGCGTGTAAACAGCAGGACTTGTTCTTCTCCGGCCCACGGGAGTTAAAAAGATTGGCCGAGTGCCTAGCAACCAATGACTGCCTTAACAGCTTCACATGTGTGAGTTCTTCACATCACCGCTGGAGCTCTCGGTCTTTTGTGTAAAATCGGCCGAGAAGTGCTGAACACCTGACACGAGTCTTTCAAATACACATCTTACCTTATAAGTGCAGTGCTGCTTTGTTTACTTGTCACCACTTGTGTCTTTTGTGAAAGTCTTCATTTCTAGCTATGAATGGAGTAGATGATGTTCTTCAGTCACTCTGCTCAGAGTTCGTTCTAAACCTCTAACACTAATTGTTAAACTTGTGTGGTTGATTCTGCCTGATCTGCTGAGACTGTTTGTAGCCTAGATCATTTTGGTTATGGTTATGGTTATGCTTTAGATTGTTGTTTTTTGTAAACCTGGTTCCTTTTACTAAATTTAAGGCAAAAACTTTTTTCCAGCAACTGTTCAATTTTGAGATTTTGGCCTATATATTTGACTTTTCATAAGGTGTTGTTTCAGACTAGTGGAAAGAAAACATTTATTTATCTATTTGTATCTGTAGATTTAAATTACAAAACAATACCTTTAAAGTCAGAAATCTCCACTTTAGCAGCACTTACATACAATTTATTCCTAAAAATGTGGTGAAAATGTGTTTTTCTGGCTGTTTCTTTTTTTTCTTTTTTTTTTTGAGTGAATAAAAAGATATATCTTAAACTTCCTCTGTAAAAACCTGTCAACAAAACAAGATTGTTGAACCTGGCTTTATCCAATGTTGAGATTTCTGTTTTGGAAATGTATGCAAATTAGTGCATATTTAATTAGATCATGCCTAATTTGCATATTTAAACATAACATTTCAAAAAAACTAATACAAAAAATGTTTGCAATTCTTAAGGCCGGGACACACCAAGCTGACAGTCGGTCAACGTCGGGCCATCTGAGAGCATCTGTCGGGTTAGTTTTTGCAGTGCATATGTTTCATACGTCAGGTTAACGTTGGTGGCAGTTTGCCCAGTTCAGCATGTTGAATCAGTGTCGGGCCGTCGGTGAGAGTGGGAGCTCTGACCGGATGTTCAGTTTAGCGAACGAGTCACAATTACTCGTTGTAAACGAATATAGACAATTGATAACTGCTGATATAGAAAGTTAATTCTTTCTTCACGTGCTAGTTTGCAGTCAGCTGTAATCTGTGCTGTGTGTTCAAGTGCAGCTTTTTGGTCCAGATGCATCTAAAGCAAGGCAAGTTGGCTTGGTGTGTCCCGGGCTTTAAAGGAACAGTGCACCCCAAAAATGAAAATTCTGTCATCATTAACTCACCCTCATGTTGTTCCAAACCTGTATGAGTTCCTTTCTTCTGTTGAACACAAAATAAGATATTTTAAAGAATGTTGGTAACCAGACGGTTGACAGACAGTTCTTTAAAATATCTTATTTTGTGTTCGACAGAAGAAATAAACTCATACAGGTTTGGAACAACATGAGGTTGAGTAAATGATGACAGAATTTTCATTTTTGGGTGAACTGTCCCTTTAATGTAACCCAATCAACTGCGAAAGTATGCTGATACCCTACTGGAGTATGTTGTCATAACATAAAAATTCTCCACATGTCGTAATATTTACTGATACTGAATGAATTGTGATTGGTCTTTGCATTTCTTCAAAATTCATAGCTGTCTTTACACTACACAATGAGTTACAGTAATTCTCATGCACAGCCGGCAGAAAGCAAGACTGAAGAGAAAGACGCATTTATTTGCAGAGAAATAAAACCTACTATCTAACAGCAGTTGTGTTGGAAATGAAGGCTTAAAAACAGGCGGCAAAAACTAGCGTCATTCGAATCAGGATTTATACCCCCCCCCCCCCCCCCCCCATGCAACAGCCTTTAATGAAGGTTTTAAAATATTATTTAATTTGATTTAGCATTTTTATGAGACAAGCCCTTCTCTCAATCACATTTAACTGTTTATTGTTACATTAGCGGTCCTGCTTACAGTCTGGCTTTTGGACTACAGTTAATAAATGTGAGCGATTTCCATAAAATATTCAAAGAAGCCCATTATTGCTATGCCGGCTCATCTCCACTGCTAAACTTCAATCAGTTTTGCATTTGAAACGCATTAAATGCCTGGTGAAATGCTATCATCTGCACAGCAATATTTTTATAGCCGCTATTGGGGAAAGCGTGAACTTATATGAGGTGCATTAATTCTGCTGTTTAATTATTTAGAGTATATTGATTTCACACACAATGTTTGGATTTATTGCTCATTAAGTATTTAAAACACTCGTGTAATTTTCTTGTTTACTAGAGAGTACAATGGTTTGACTGTAAATCTTGCAAAAATAATTACACAGAACCGTCTAAAGCTAATGGTCATTTAAAAATCGACTCTGTAATTAATTAATGAGAGATTTTAATAAGAGTGTGACATAGGCCTATTTCTGTACTTGCTTATTTGAGTTCTGAAGCTAAATCTGAGTCTGTCATTTCAACTATTAGATCTGTATTGATGATCGTATTGATCACTGTTGCTTTCACCAATAAAATCACAAATTTTCATAAATATTGTACATATTTTTTATATATATAATTAGGCCTATATATGAATTTCTTTATTTCATTTTTTGGCCTTTTGCTAATTTTATTGATGCAGTTGAAAATGCAAGGCATGAAAGCCATTTTACTTTATCATCAAAGTTTTCATAGAAGCATCTAATTAGGATTTATATACATGATCAGATGTGTCCGTGTGTGAATGTGCAAAGTAGTTGTAACTATTGACCTGCAGCAATTACTTTGTAGTTTTAATCCTGACCATTGGATGGCGCTGCTGTTTTATCTTTTATGTCTGTGTTTGTGCAGATGATGGAGAGGACAGAAGTGCAGAGGGTGACAAGTCTTCACCAGTCGAGCAGGTGAGGTGCACTAGCCTCATCATGATCTCTAATACTCTTACTAGACTGGCATAAACCCAATCTGCATACATATGATTCATTTCATAACAGAGTTATTCAGAAGTCACTCACCTTTGTGGCTAGTGTAAAGTAGCATTTCAGCCTTTGCAAGAATATATATATATATATATATATATATATATATGCTGAACATATATGTGTGTGTGACCATGTATGTTACATAAATACAAAAAATTAGGATGATTTATTTGATAAAAAATATAGTAAAATAAATTAAATTAAAATACAATAATTTGACTTTATTTAATATATTTAATATTACTGTTTTACTGTATTTTTATCAAATAAATGCAGCCTTGCATGCTGAGCAGAAGAGACTTATTACAAAAACAATAAAGAAAAATCTAACTTTTGAATGATAGTGTGTACACACACACACACACACACACACACACACACACTGGTTCTCATGTTTTATGGGGGCATAGATGTAATGATTTTTATATTGTACAAACTTTATATTCTATCCCCCTACACTAACCCTACCCCTAAACTTACCCATCACAGAAAACATTTTTTGGATTTTTGAAACACTTCGGGACGTTGAGTATTTAGTATGATTTATATGCTGTCACACACACACACACACACACACACACTCATTTAAATGTTGTTTTATTAAGGAGGCAGCAGAGGCCAGTCAAGATATAGACGACTCATCTAAAACAGAAAGTGAACCAGCCCAAAACACAGAAGAATCACCATGTGAAGGAGAAGAAGAAGAGAAGAAACAAGAGGATGAAAAAAAAGAAATAGAAGAGGAAGAAGAAAAAGAAGAGGATAGAGAGATAAAGGATGAAGGACAGACATCTGAACAAGAAGCAAATGAAACCAGTGAAGAGAAAACGGATGGAGAAGCTGATAGAGAGGATGAAGAAGACAAACAAGTGGAAGGAGCAGAAGAGGAAAACCAAGAGAACACGGAGAATGAGGGAGATCCAGAAGAGAAGACAGAAGAGAATCCAGATCCCAGTGAGGAAGGATCAGCAAACACTGAATGAAAGGATAAGAAAACTTAAAATAGTAGTTCACAGAGAAATGGTCATTCTGTTATTTACTCACCCTCATGCCGTTCCAAACCTGACTTTTATGCGGAATATAAAAGGAGATTTTTTTGTAAAATATCTTGCTTAAATATCTCCTCATTCACTTACATTGTATGGAAAAGAGAGATCAGCACATTCTTCAAAATATCCTAAAGTCCTACAAGTTTGACTTGGCTGATGAGTAAATAATGACAGAATGTTCATTTCTCGGCGAACTATTCCTTTTAGAGTAATGATTAATGCTTTGATTACTACTAAATTATTCATATTATATTATTAATATTGTATTGAGTTTATAACAATGTGAATTTAATAACATAGCCTGTCAGGATTTAAGAAAATATCTATTCTCCATTTAACATCATTACTCTGCTAATATCTGCTATGCTAGATGTAATGTTTGCTAAAGATATTTATTTTAGATGCGTTTTTTAAACAAAGCTAAATATATAGATTTCTATTTTATGCCTCATCTTTTAGCATCTTCTCCATTGTTTGACATGTGATGTCAAGTTATTTGTCATCATTATGATTATTATACTATCATTCTAACCGGTTTAACTGAGTTGATTAACATCAGTCCTGAATGATAAGCTACATGCATACTAAAATACATATTTAAATACATCTAAATACAGACAAGTTTTACAGATCTGTCTGGATATCTCATTCATTAAGTGTGTCTTCTGTCATCAGAGTTTGTACTGTGTTGGTGTGTTTGTGTACGGTTAGTTTATTACACTAATGGTTAATGGCTGAAAGCAGGTCACTCGTTTTTGTCCATGGGGAACTAATTGGATGGTTGTGGTTTGCTATTGGTTGATCTCATGTCAGTGACAGGCTGTCCCGCCCTCGCACCAGTAAAAACGCATCAGAGAAGAGATGTCGCTGCAAGAGGGAGGGGAAGTTATTTTGATTGAAAATTGTAAGGGCTCATGAATAAAAAGAAATGTGCAAAAATAAATAATAAATCCTGCAATAATCCTTAAAATAATAATATTAAAAAGAATTATTCATTTTGATTTCATGGTAATGTTAAAGGGATATTTCATCCTGAAAAAAAGAAAATCTATCTATTACTCTCTCATGTGTTCTAATCTTCCCAACATTATTATTTTTGGGGTAATATCCAGGCTGCTATTTTACATACAAGAATGAAAAGTGTTTTTTTTTTTTTTTTTTTTTTTTTTTTTTGTACCATAAAAGTCATTCATACATCTTGCACATACACCAGGTCTTCTGAACTGAAGTCATTTGATGTTTTCTATAATGAACTGACTGAATTTTATTTTGAGTCTGTTCCTCACACAAAGCCTTGTATGATTTCAGCAGTCATATTGACTAACAGCATGAACATTCTCTAAAAGTTTCACCAGAAAGAAACCTTTTTTTCCCCCCATTATTAGGTGAACTATTCCTCTAATTTGACCAAAATAGACCCCTTATGAATATTCAAATTGGGTTATATATATTTTGTATTATTATTATTATTATTATTATTAATTATAAACCAGAGTAATTAGAGAGGTTTTCTGCAGTCTGAAAAAAAAAAAAAAAGGAATGAGGTCACCCTATTATAGACATAAACTAACTGAATTGGTGGATTATATCAACTTTTTGTTGATAATCATATCTCAACATATCAATACCTTACCCACATATACAGCTGACAAGAAATCTAGTAGATGCTGCTGCATTTATGCTGCTTCCAGGTGAACAGTGTGAGCGAGTCATCTCCCCATCTGAGAGACAGCAGCAGATCTTCAGCATGACTCACTGAAATCAACATCTATTTCTAGCCCACTGACTCACTCCTCACACACCAGAAAACAGCAAGACATCACTCACTCTTAACACATTTAATACTATGGAAGCTACCATGTTAAAAAAACAACAAAATAATTGTGACTTTTTATCTCACAATTGCAGTGTATAAACTCATAATTACGAATTTACATCTCACAATCCTTTGTTCCTCAGAATAGAGATTGTGAAGATGCATCATGCAGCTTTTCATGCTGGGACAGTTGAGCCATATTGTGAGGATCACTCACTACTGCTGATACTGAAATTGATACCGATACCTGCTTCCTTTATTTTGTTTGCTTAAATCGTTGAAATCTCGAGAGAGCAGGCATGTGCACAGACTGCCCTTTTGGCCTCTGACTAGATAAGTGCCCTTTTTGCAATACATAAATTCTCAATCTAAGCATGTGCCCAACAACTTATTCTTAATAATAAGACCTTATGACTCACAAGCCCCTAGGCTCCCAGTCTCCGACTTCCCTTGTCACAGCCACCACAGCACTCTGCAGAACAGGCAAACAGCATCCATGTCTCTTGGACCTGCCTTCACTTACAGTACAGCCAGGTAACAATCACGTTTGCCCTAAACTTCAACACTGTTTGTCACAGATGTGAAATTAAAACATCTCAATACAGCCAGCCCAACTTAGGCAATAGCCCTCCATTAAGCTTAACAACAACTTGAATATCAGCATGATTGCAAAATGTGAAATTCATTCTTTTATACAACAGTTTAATAAACACATATAAAGTTTTAGACATAACATTATCAATTTTGACTGTTTTTTTCTCTCTTTGGCCAACGAAAATAGTTCCAAACAAAGCAGAACAGATAACTCTCAAGGCAGCGAAGTGGCCGTGTCTGACTGCTCATTTGGGCACAGTTGCTCTCCCCCGACTGTGCATATCAAAGGCCCTGCCCTGTTTACACTTGGTATTAAGATGCATTTTGGTCAATCAGATCATAAGTGGGTGACGCTAAATACAGGAGTAAACGGGGTCTAAAATGTTTTGTGCTTGTCCACTTTCGACCACTTTCAGAGGTAGTCGAAAAATGCATTCGACCAGATTGCTTTCGTAGGCCCTCTTTCCCAGTTTCGTAGGCCCAGGTGTCATCCACTTGTGTCAAGTCTAGTCAAGTCACCTTTATTTATATAGCGCTTTTTACAATGTAGATTGTGTCAAAGCAGCTTTACATTGATAACTGGTACATTATTTTGGCTGCACAGCAGCTCTTAAAGAATAGTGTCAATACAGGCGGATCAAAGCACTGTTGAATATCAAATGTCCGATGTGATCCGATTGACCAAAATACATCAAGTCAAGTCAAGTCACCTTAATTTATATAGCGCTTTTTACAATGTAGATTGTGTCAAAGCAGCTTTACATTAATAACTGGTACATTATTTTGGCTGCACAGCAGCTCTTAAAGAATAGTGTCAATGCAGGCAGATCAAAGCACTGTTGAATATCAAATGTTAATTGTCAAGTGTCCCCAACTAAGCAAGCCAAAGGCAACAGCGGCAAGGAACCTAAACCCAAACAGGTGACATCAGGTGGCAAACAGGTGTTAAAATGGAGAAAAAAAACCTTGGGAGAAACCAGGCTTAGTCGGGGGGCCAGTTCTCCTCTGGCAAACAGTGCTTTGGTGGAAACAGGGCTGTAGTATAGACACTCCTGTGGTCGAATGTGTTGGAACAGCCACAAAAGACTGCATACTCTCCGCTTACTGACTTATGGGAAGCGTGCTAGCCAGGGATTTAAACTTTGTTGACTGAAGACCCAAGTTTGGTTTGAAGATGAAAAACATACCAAGCACAATGTTCTCTCACCATTCCTGATTTCTAACACGCACTCACAGCATTTAGTGTGGTCTTGCAGCTGTCAGAGCAGAAATGAAAGCTGATGCTGTGTTTTTCTGTTCTCCGGTTGCGTTCATATGTAAATTGCTCAACAGTGTTGGGTGTAACGCGTTACTGTAATTAAATTACTTATCCACTGAAAAAGTAAAGTAAGGGATTACTGTTCATTTTTAGGTAATTTAATTACAGTAACTTATAATGTACTTGGGTTACATACTGTAAATTAGTTCAACAGTTCTGTTTAAATCAATATTGAATTTAAAATCTAAATTTGTTGTCTAAAGGTAAAAGTGAACGCTGCCACTTTAAAATCGTTAGCTGTAATGCAGTTGCGTGAGTTCGCAACTTCGCACCAGTTGGCTGCGTAGTCGTTGTCTGAAGATGTCGGCAGAAGCGGGTGGCTGTTTTGCAGAACAGAAATATTACAATTACTTCACTTTTTTTGACACAGGTAGGCAAGAACATTACGGTAAAATGTAAGCTATGTCCTAGGGAGATAGGAGCGCCCTCAACCAAAGCGCACACATAGCCGCCTCTTGCGAGTGTCACATTTTCGCGGTTTATTACACATAAATGTTCAAATACACACACAGTTATGTCAAAATACCCGTCTTGGCGTATATTCGCCTTGGTTATGTGAATGTGAACAGCATATGTAACAGCATATTGTCTCCATCCATTAGGTCTTAGTGATAGCAGCCTTTAAAACATGCTACTGTCTACTATTGGCTGTCTGTATTATAAATGATAATCAAACAACAAAAGAAAAGCTTTAATAAGGATAAATCTATATTTAATTTATACAGTTATGACTATGCAGTTATTTTATATTTAATTATTCAATTTTTTACTTACTAGCCTACCTGGAAAAAAATATATAGCATTTTATTTGTATTTTTATATATTTTTACCGCGGTATTGAGTATTGTGCACTTTTGGTGGATTCGATACAGACTACTAGATTTTTGGTATAGTGGCATCCCTATTTGTTACTAAGTAAATAAAAGTATTATAGTATATATGTTTTAATAAAGTTTTAAAAAGCTATAAAAGGCTAAACTATTCCATGTTTGACTAAATTATTAAAAGAGTTTCCTTTCTATTGTCTACCCGGTCAAGGTTTATAGGGATTTTAAGAAGTAATTAATAAGTTACTTATTGAGTAATTAAATTACTTTTCAGACAGAGTAATTAGAAAAGTATTTTAAATACAACATTGATTATGTAATTAGTAATTAATTACTTTTTTGAAGTAACTTACCCAACACTGTTGCTCAAGCTTATTTTGTCCATTAGATTAAAAGATCTGAAAAAACCCACACATTTATCCACCAGTAGACCTTCTCTTAGAAAAAAAAAATCAGGACAGAAGTGGTTAAAAGTGGACAAAAAGGTGGATTAAAACACCACGTGTAAACGGGTGTGTGTCCGCCTCGTCTACCTGTGATCCAATTGGCCACCTTAATATCAGGTGTAAATAGGGTCAAAAGCATGATGGGAAACAACTTGCTTGGTTTAAATAACCATGATGTATTGTTTGCTTTTAAAATGTTTGATTTTAAAACTCTGTTATAATGTTAGGATGTGTAAATATACCCAAACTCCAATTCCAATCTTTTCATTTAATAAATAATCTTTATTCACTGAGAATAAGAATTATATTGTTTCATTGATGCTATTTATTTCATAAGATATCACATATGTAATTTATTTTAGAAATTATAGCACAGAAAACATCCTGTAACAAATACATATATTGGAAGTGAATAAACATTTAAACATTACCACTTTATAATAGTGCTTTATACTATATATACAGGTGCATCTCAATAAATTAGAATGTTGTGGAAAAGTTAATTTATTTCAGTAATTCAACTCAAATTGTTAAACTTGTGTATTAAATAAATTCAGTGCACACAGACTGAAGTACTTTAAGTCTTTGGTTCTTTTAATTGTGATGATTTTGGCTCACATTTAACAAAAACCCACCAATTCACGATCTCAAAATTTGAATACTTCATAAGATCAATTTAAAAAAAAACTTTAAACAGAAAGGCTACTTTTCTGAAAAGTATGTTCATTTCTGTGCACTCAATACTTGGTTGGGCCTCCTTTTGCATGAATTACTGCATCAATGCAGCGTGGCATGGAGGCAATCAGCCTGTGGCACTGCTCAGGTGTAATGGAAGCCCAGGTTGCTTTGATAGCGGCCTTCAGCTCATCTGCATTGTTGGGTCTGGTGTCTCTCATCTTCCTCTTGACAATACCCCATAGATTCTCTATGGGGTTCAGGTCAGGCGAGTTTGCTGGCCAATCAAGCACAGTAACACCATGGTCATTGAACCAGCTTTTGGTACCTTTGAAATGAAATCAGCATCTCCATAAAGCTTGTCAGCAGAAGGAAGCATGAAGTGCTCTAAAATTTCCTGGTAGATGGCTGCATTGACTGGACTTCAGAAAACACAGTGGACCAACACCAGCAGATGACATGGCAGCCCAAATCATCACTAACTGTGGAAACTTCACACTGGACTTCAAGCAACATGGTTTCTGTATCTCTCCACTCTTCTTCCAGACTCTGAGACCTTGATTTCCAAATGAAATGCAAAATTTACTTTCATCTGAAAAGAGGACTTTGGACCACTGAGCAGTCCAGTTCTTTTTCTCCTTAGCCCAGGTAAGACGTTTCTGACGTTGTCTTTGGTTCAGAAGTGGCTTGGTACGTGGAATGTGACAGTTGTAGCCCATTTCCTGAAGACGTCTGTGTGCGGTGGCTCTTGATGCACTGACTCCACCTTCAGTCCACTCCTTTTGAAGCTCTCCTAAGTTCTTAAATCGGCTTCGCCTGACAATTTTCTCAAGCCTGCAGTCATTCCTTTCACTTGTACACCTTTTCCTACCACACTTTTTCCTTCCAGTCAACATTTCATGAATACGCTTTGGCGCAGCACTCTGCGAACATTCAGCAATGACCCTCTGTGGCTTACCCTCATTGTAGAGGGTCTTGATGATTGTCTTCTGGACAACTGTCAAGACAGCAGACTTCCCCATGACTGCTGTTGGGATTACTGACCTAAACCCAGTATTTATACCCAGTATTTATATAATCAAAATGAAAACAAAAAAGGAAATATTTTACTTTATGTCTAATCTAGAATATGTTTAAGTTTTACTTTTTGAATTAAATTACAGAAAAAAAACTTATGATATTGTGATTTATTGAGATGCACCTGTATGTATGTTATGTATGTTGTATATATATATATATATATATATATATATATATATATACACACACACATACATACACACATACATACACGTTACTGGCAATGTGTGACAAGCAGGTATTGTATAGAATGCCTAGGGAATATATATTGCATGAAGTTTGTAGGCAAAGTATGAAATGTCTGGTTTTTGTGATTATGTTGCATACTTTTCCTAGGCATTCTATACATTACCTAGGTATTATACAGAATGACAAGCCGGCTGGCCCTTTAGCATTATATAGAACGCCTAGGAAATGTGTGAAATATAAACGATTTCATACTTTGCCTACAAACTTCAGGCATTCTATATATTCCCTAGGCATTCTATACAATGCTGGATTTCACACATTGCCAGTAACATATATACCGATCAGGCATAACATTATGACCAATGACCGGAATAACACTTATTATCTCTTCATCACAGCACCTGTTAGTGGGTGGGATATATTAGGCAACAAGTGAACATTTTGTCTTCAAATTTGATGTGTTAGAAGCAGGAAAAATGGGCACGCATAAGGATTTGAGCAAGTTTGACAAGGGCC
Organism: Elopichthys bambusa; assembly: GCA_037101425.1. Lineage (NCBI taxonomy): Eukaryota > Metazoa > Chordata > Actinopteri > Cypriniformes > Xenocyprididae > Elopichthys > Elopichthys bambusa. Next base: position 6,314,589 of record CM074439.1, read on the forward strand.
AAATTGTGATGGCTAGATGATTAGGTCAGAGCATCTCCAAAACTGCAGCTCTTGTGGGGTGTTCCCAGTCTGCAGTGGTCAGTATTAAGTATTTATCAAAAGTCAACAGTGTTGAACCAGCGACAAGGTCATGGGCGGCCAAGGTGGTCCGATCCAACTGTAACGACTGGATCGATCAAACCCACAATTGTAAAAGCTAATCTACACAACCCTCACCCATGCAGACTCTGTAATGTCTGGCTTCCCCACTGAGAACTATCACCCTTCTGCTTCACCCATACACTTCAAAGACACTTGGTACATTGATTGTTCTCAATACAAGAATCAGACATGCAGCCCATTGAAATGGCATCCTTTCCACTAATTCATTGACAAATTTGCTTAAATGAATAAACATGCATTTCCCCAGTACATTTTGTGTATTATTAATGTTTGTATATTGTTCTTTTGTATATTGTATAGCGTTATAAAGTTGTATAAAAAAATAAAATAAAAACTCCATATTTAACAAGTAAGTACTTCATAAGTAGTAAGAGACACTCTTCAGCTCATACTCATTGATCCCGCTTACTGCCATTATAAAGCTTGGATGCGTCAGGATATTTATTAATATTGTGTTGATCAGAAAGAATAAAGTCATATACATCTAGGATGGCTTGAGGGTGAGTAAAGGGTGAGTAATTTTCATTTGAAAGTGAACAAATCCTTTAAATCGTACTGTCACGTAAAAAACGGGATTCAATAGCAAATGCAACAAATATCAGTTTATTAAGAAAAATAGCAGCATGAAATATAGCAAGGGTCAGGCGGCGAAGTATTTCTTGGTAGCGCAGAGACTGCAATGGGCAAACCAATCCTCCAACAAGAATCCAACAGGTAATCCAACACTGCCTCAATGGGAAATATCCAGAACAGGAACGAGGCCAGAGACTCAAACAGCCAGGACTAACACTGCATGAACACGATACGATCTGACAACACAGAGCAAAATGCAGTCATTAAATAGTGGCGCTGATCAGCTCATCAGCAGCAACACCGAGAGTACAATCAAGCACACTATCATTAGAATAACTTTTTCCCCCACATTAAAATATATGAAATATAACACTAAGTACTTTATTCTAAAAGTATACTTACTGTTAAATTGTGAATTTAAGTACACATTTAACCTGCATGTTTTATTGTTCATGAAAATCTAATGAAACAGAACTTAGTGACAGCGTATATAAAAACCCCCTAAAATTGTATGTAAAGTGTTCATAGCACACTTAAGTAATGCACTTATAAAACACTTCTGTATATTTGGTTTACTTTATCTGACTACACTTAAAATCAATTTAGCTAATTAATGCATTTATATTAAGTGTAATTAAGTACCACAGTTGGGAAAATGTAACTAGTACATTAGTAATATATTTTTAATAAAATAAATTTAAACTTAGAATTACTATGTAAAAGTCTAAGATTTAACTAATTTTGAGCATTCAAAGCACCCATTTAAGAAATACTAATTTTTGTGGTAGTATACTTTTATACTGTCAGACCACTATCAAAGATTTATTAATGATAAAGAATGTTAGCAATAAAACAATTTAAATGATGGCAATAAGCAATAGCAACAGCGATAGCAATTTTAAGGTCGGCGGTATGGAACATTTCTGCCCCAGGAACTAGAACAGTTTAGCAAAATAATAGAACAGACATCTCACAGAAAAGTATGTGAACATCACCTGAAAGAGAAATAAGCATATGAGGAATTAATAACAACAATAATATAATAACCCAGAATACATGAACAGAGGTGTGGTACTGAGCTGCAGGTGCAGTCAAATATTGAAGGAGTAGGGGATGGAGGCGGGTATGATGAGCACAGCGCGGCGATCAAGCAGCTCTGAATGGCTGGAAGGTGTATTTGAAAGACGTGGTCTAATCTGAAAAGTATCCCTATTGGATGGCATGGAGTCACTGAAATAAGGCCACAAAAGTAATATTATATATGTGTTCAGAAGACTTCTGGGTATTGGAGGTTGTAGAGTTTTTGCTTCAAAATGATGTAAAAATTATCCTGCCTACTCGTTCATATAAAACAATATATTTATTTAAATTTTGTAAGCCACTTTTTGTCAACACAGTATGTGTGGAGGCGTGAATCTTCATGAATAATGCTGTGATTCACACCTGAGAAGACAAAGACCTGCATAATGACCCGCATAATGAGCCCTTTCAGTCAGGTAGGCTATGTGAAAAAACCCTCTGACAACAGGATCATATCAGCTGTATTAACGTAAATATAATGTCCACTTTTGACAAAAAATAAAAAATAAAAACATGATTTGTGATCTCATGCATGCACGTATTATTGCACATGAAGAAAATTTTGAAATATGCCTATTACAGTTTAAATTACAGTACCAGTCAAAAGACTGGACACATTAGCCTACTATTATAATGTTTTTAAAAGAAGTCTCAAGTCTCTAACCAAATAATGGTTTTCTATTTTAATATACTTTGTTAATGTGCAGTTTGACAAAACAACATCCATCAGGGCTTTTAGCTTAAAAGCATAAAAATTTTGAAGAAATATTGATGGTTTCTCATATGTTTATGTCAATTTTCTATACAGAGGAGTAATGTTTATTCAATATTTATTATCATCACTATGAGCGCTGGATACTGTTTTTTCCATTCATACTTGCAGCCGGAGGGTGCTCTGTGCACATTTAGTCCACAAATGACACGTAATGAAGAACAGGCATACCATGTGACATTCCAGGAACAAACAGAGGCTTCCAGACATCGCTAACCATGGCTATAACATGCAGATAAATACTTTTGAAGATAATAAATACACGATTGCGACGATGTATACACGTATTGCCTCAGAATTTGCGTCTGAATAGAGCACTCACTCCGTGGGCGTGGCCACATTAGCGGGTAATGAGCTGACTCACGGATGTCTGACATGTCTCTTTTCATTTAGATCACAAACAGAAAATTTGTGTTTTCGATTTGACTTACACGATTTAAAACCTGACATTTCAACGTTTCTTTAGACATAAGTCTAAACACAAAGTTACTAAGTCACTAAGTTACAGTTCATTTTCTGAGAACTATCGGATTGGACTTCGTTCAGAGGGAGACGAAAGATCAAGCATCATGTTAGTTTTCTTTATTTTGCAAAAAGCACAACATTTTGTTTTTTCTCTGAGTGTACACAAATAAAAGATATTTCACAGATTAAAATGGTGTATAACTCTTAATTGTATGTGCAAAATGACGGAGTATTTTGAGAAAAAAAGCAAGGTGGTATCGCCAGCGCTGGCTAAGTGTTAATTTCGGCGAGTCATCCATTCCTAAAGCCTGGGAACACCGACTACGTCAGAGGTTGTCGACCAGAGGTCATGCCTTTTTTTACCGGTGAGTGGGATGTGGGATTAGCTCAAGGAGTTAAGCATCGCATCAGACTGAAAGACTCCAAACCATTCAGAGAGCGCTCTAGACGCATCGCATCTGCGGACATTGAGGATGTATGATGCCAAGACCTGTTAGCGGTTGGAATCATTAAAGATTCATGGAGCCTGTACCATTGTAATAGCACTAAAAAAAAAAAGTGGGGAAATCAGGATGTGCATTGATTACCAAACTCTGAATGCTTGTACCATCCCAGATCAATACACCAATCCCAGGCTTGATAATGCCCTGGACTGTTTGGCTGGTAGTAGATGGTTTTCCATACTGGATTTCTGCAGTGGGTATTAGCAATGGGGGAGGAAAATAAAGAGAAGACAGCATTTATCTGTCCCAAACCGGTTCTGGCTAGAGCACAGCTAGAACAAAAATGCTCCACAAAAAAGACAATCTCTAAACATATTGACTTGAAACCACAAAAATAGACAGAAAAAAAAAATATAAGGAACATGTACAATACATTTCCTTATTCATCCAGGGAACTGTGCACATACAGTGGAAACCGCACCAATGTAATCTCACCCACGGACACAGAAGTGGACATCTGGGTGATGCATCAACCAATTTACATCAAGTTTGGACTATAAGTTCAGAACACGGCCATACGCACTTTGAGAAAAGTTTGGAAAAGAAATAAAGCACTTCCAAGGGTCTAAAGGCACTTTTATTCAGCTGTGTATTTTGGGACAATGCAACAAGTTTCACAGGATTGAAATGTGGGACGTGATGGACAGACACCTGGAATGCTACAACCAAATCACATCAATAAAAAAGCAAGAAAGGCGGGAATTAGTAATCCCCTCCCCAACAGGAAGGAATTAAAGCTTTCCCAAGTGAAAAATCCTTGTTCTGAGTTTCTGACTTGACAAGGGAAGAACAGCACAACCAAGGTTATACTCTTGCGAGGAAACCTTTCACTGCACAGCAGCCCAACTGCTTCTGCAGAGGACTTTGGCTCCTGACCTAGATAACTCAAGTACCTCTAACATACAGAAGATCCTGCCGTCGACCACCGTCTGACCTAAATTTCTCTGAATTACACAAAGATCCCCAGCACTCAGTGCAGCTCTGCAATTGTAGGAAAGCCATCCAGTCTCTCCCACTGCACACAGAAGGATACCAGTGGAAGACGTTTCCCCGTCAAAGGGCTGATCACCCAACCAAGTGTAATGTAAATATAAGCCAACCAAACCATTTCCCAAAGGCCTTGGCATTAGGTTGTTGCTATATGAGATTGCTATTTGTGTAGAGACTGTTTATCTAGGATCATTGTATACAGATAGATACACCAGTGAAGTTGGGGTTACTTTGATGTAGGAGCTATTTGATCAGATGTAACTCCTGAAAGTTTCTGATGATTAGCGTCTGAGTGCTTGGATCTGCTGCTGGGAAAGGTCTTTTTGGGCAGCTGTGGTTGCTGCACCTATACGGAATGAATAGCTGGAAAAGTGCTCCGCTGGGATCCCGGATTGAATCAATATGGACTTGGTGTTTTTGGAACCAGAAATGTGTGACGGGGCGATTTGAATAGTCTGTGACAAGTGGGTCAGATGGAAGTTTAGCCTCTGAGCTTCTGAAATGGAGGTAGGCTAGGAGGGATTGGTATGGTTGGATTGGAGATGGGAGATTGTGATGGCGAGTTCTGAGCATCTGAGGAAACCGAAAAAAGTCAAAATGAACACTGCATCAGGTGTGTGGGCAGTGTTGATGGATTGGTAAACTCTGCAGAGGGTGGAGATGCATTTATTATTTCTAAAGTTACTGGTTGTCTAGCGTCTGGGTGGGTGGGTTGAGTTCTTTGGATTCCTTTAATGAGCTTGGATGTCTGAATTGGCTATTTCTGAGGAGGGTGAACTGAAAATAAGATAAGATAAAAAAATATATATATATAGGATTCCACTTAGATAACCCTTGATGGAGCGGACCTGGAGGTTCTTGGTGCCGTTGAGATAAAAAATGAAGGTGAAAAAAAAGGGGAGTAAAAAAGGCAGGTTGTAGGTGGAGTGGAAAGACAACTCTTCCATGAGGTTAGGTAGGATTGTAGGGTTCTAGGGGAAATGGCTTGGAGAATTTCAGTGGATGATTTATGGGAATATCAGCTCTGCAAAGTGAGGTACTGGGGTTGGGAATGTGTCAGGCTCTGGTGCCAGCAGCCTGAATTTCTGGAAAGCAAAAAGAAAGAGCCAGCTATTTGATTTTTTTGACCCGGCGACATGTTTTGCAATCATGGTGAATTGGTCCCATGCTGAAATCCAAATGAAGTGTCTTAGGAGAGGCATTAGTGCAGGAATGTGAGCGGCTTTTATTAATGCCAACGTATGGTTGCTTCATTGTCACAATGCACTATAATGCTGTTGGTAGACCATTCTTTCCCCCACAGAAAGGCTGCTACTACAGGTGCTGGTCATATAATTAGAATATCAAAAGTTGATTTATTTCACTAAAGTTGATTTATTTCACTAATTCCATTCAAAAAGTGAAACTTGTATATTTTATATTCATTCATTACACAGATTGATATTTTAAATGTCTGAAAACTGACAACTAAGGAAAATCCCAAATTCAGTATCTCAGAAAATTAGAATACTACTTAAGACCAATACAAAGAAAGGATTTTTAGAAATCTTGGCCAACTGAAAAGTATGAACATGTACGGCACTCAATACTTAGTTGGGGCTCCTTTTGCCTGAATTACTGCAGCAATGCGGCGTGCATGGAATCAATCAGTCTGTGGCACTGCTCAGGTGGTATAAGAGCCCAGGTTGCTCTGATAGTGGCCTTCAGCTCTTCTACATTATTGGGTCTGGCATATCGCGTCTTCCTCTTCACAATACCCCATAGATTTTCTATGGGGTTAAGGTCAGGCGAGTTTGCTGGCCAATTAAGAACAGGGATACCATGGTCCTTAAACCAGGTACTGGTAGCTTTGGCACTGTGTGCAGGTGCCAAGTCCTGTTGGAAAATGAAATCTGCATCTCCATAAAGTTGGTCAGCAGCAGGAAGCATGAAGTGCTCTAAAACTTCCTGGTATACAGCTTGGACCTTGGACCTCAGAAAATACAGTGGACCAACACCAGCAGATGACATGGCACCCCAAACCATTACTGACTGTGGAAACTTTACACTGGACCTCAAGCAACGTGGATTGTGTGCCTGTCCTCTCTTCCTCCAGACTCTGGGACCCTGATTTCCAAAGGAAATTTTGCATTTACTTTCATCAGAGAACATAACTTTGGACCACTCAGCAGCAGTCCAGTCCTTTTTGTCTTTAGCCCAGGCGAGACGCTTCTGACGCTGTCTGTTGTTCAAGAGTGGCTTGACACAAGGAATGCGACAGCTGAAACCCATGTCTTGCATACGTCTGTGCATAGTGGTTCCTGAAGTACTGACTCCAGCTGCAGTCCACTCTTTGTGAATCTCCCCCACATTTTTCAGTGTCAGTAAAAATACAGTTTTAAAATACATTTATGCGGTTAAAATACATTTATAAATACAGCCACTTGCGTTGATACTAAAAGAATGAATGACTCAATGATTCACTCATAAAAACAGTGACTTATTACCACCTACTAGCGGTTTCAATGTAATATTTAAAAGAATCACTTCGTTCTTATCATCATTGTATTTTTTTTAAAGCATTATTTATTTCATAAAGGTATTTATAAATGGTAAAAAAAAAAAATGCACTGGAAGAGTCAAGAGGGCAAATATTGTCCCTTAATGGAAAAGGTGTAACTGCAGTCTATTTGGAAAAGAGGAAAGGACGTTAAATCCCTCAGGGGGGTACAACATTCTAGAAAGTTTGAGAACCACTGAAAAGGGATTTGTAGCATTGCACAAGTGCTACTGCTACGAGTGGAATGTCAATACAGCTGTCACAGACACGCCAGGCTCCAACATCCACCAATCACAACGCACTCCATCCCCTGAGAACTAATCATGCACACCTGCACCTTATCAGCTCACTCATCAGCACTGACATAAAAGACACTCACACACTCACCCTCATTGTCTGGTCTCGTTCATGTCAAGAACCTACCTCTGACTTGCCCGAAGGACTCCCAAACGACTTACCTGTTTCCAGCTATCCCGATCTCCCTCCTGTGTTCCTCCGTTCGTGTGTGAGTGTCATCCATCTTCCTTGTCCTCTCCAACGCCTGTCATCGTCTCTCCATCATCCTGCTGAGCACCAAGTTCTCCATTATCTGCTTCATCACCATCACTTCACTACAGTCGCTCTGCTTGTGTTCAAATAAACAACCTGTTAACACTTCGTCTGTCTCCGGTCTGTGTATACTGTAACAACAGCCTGTTACCTTGATTCAAATTTTTCATTAGCTTAAATGAATTGGTCTAAAGAGAAATTATAGTGACTATTTTGTCTAAAAACTACATATAAAATAGCTATGAAAATTTATGTTGGTAAATGTAGTTTGACTAAAAGTAGTGACTAAAACTAGAATAAAATATTGTAAGGATGGATTTTTACTAAGACTGAATTACTGAATTCAAGATTCCTATCCTGTAATAAAACAATAAAACTCTAATCTGAAGAGAGGATCTGCGAGAAAGAGCACAGGACAACACCTGGTTCAACCTCCTCTCTTCCCCCCTATGCTGAGTTCCTGACTCCTCACACCCTCTCCTTCCCTTCAGGCCATGCAAGTCTCACAAATCTGCTATCTTAGTTGTTTTAAGTGACATCAATGTAAATACTTCTGGTGTGATTGGTAAGAGGGTTTCACTCCCACAACAATAGAACAGACAAGAATAAACAAAACAAAACCTGTTCTCCTGGGGTGGGAGATGCCCCAATAGAGATTCTTATTAACCATTTGCTTGGATCCCCAAAACCAGGCGTGTGACCCTTTGGGGCATGAGAAAAGGTCCAGCAAAAGCTGCATAAATATTTGGGTGCTAAATGTTTATAGCCCTTTTGTTATAACTTGGGGTATTTAAAGGGATTTGGCAAACCACTCAGGGAAGCATCTGCATTCAGAACTTCCCGCACAACTGCTGTGTGTATCTCTCTATTTGCCAGGTATGCTGACTTTTAATATTTTGTTGTGAATTGTACTTTGCATTTTATGCTGATCAGTTGTGTGATGTATTCTTTTTAATTTTTTTTAATTGATGATTTATCCTGCCTGGCAAAAACAATAAATGTTAATCTTGATTTATCTTGGATTCCTCTAAAATCATTATTACTAGTAGATTATTAGAGTCCTTCACTTACGTAAATTTGCGTCAGGACAGGTCAAACTAGAGAGCCCCATGAAAGGAGCATGGGAGCACATCATGGGACTTTTTGAGTTTGTCTGTTATTGAATTAGCACGTTGCAGTATCGTGACTAAGAAAACTGTATTTTTGTATGAACAAGCATGTGGAGGTTCGACTCAAATGTATTAGTAAACTCTGCACCCTCTGACTAAGAATCATAAACTGGCGAATTTATGTCGTGAGAACGCAGACGGCCGCTGCGAAATTCTCTAAGTAGTGATTAGGTCCGTAATGAACGAATAACGTCTCGGTTACGACTGTAACCTTAGTTCCCTGAAGAGGGAACGAGACGTTGTGTCGAGAAATTGACGCTTTGGGAACACAACGCGTGATGTCGTCATGAAGCATGTGTGAAATCAGTCCAATGGTGTGTCGAGACGTCAGAAGCGGGTGACGTCACGGCCAGGAAGCTATAAAGCACGCTCAAACAAAGCAACGCTACCTCAAGTGTCTGAGGTAAGTGCTGACAGGCGTGCCGGAAGTATGGCAGGGCGACGCAACGTCTTGTTCCCTCTTCAGGGAACTAAGGTTACAGTCGTAACCGAGACGTTCCCTTTCAAGGGAACTCGCGTTGCGCCGAGAAATTGACGCTTTGGGAACGTTAATACCCACGCCGCCATAGTTACAAGGGCCTGTCTGGTGTGACTCGTCAATCGCCAGAGAGAACCCGGGCCCCGGGGGAGCTGAGGTCAAGTTGGTAAAACCTGACGAATGTGTGCGGTGAGGACCAGCCTGCCGCATCACAGACGTCGTGTAGAGAGGCTCCCGAAAGGTGGGCTTTGGAGGCTGCCATACTCCTAGTAGAGTGGGCTCGGACTGCTAGAGGTGAAGGCAGTCCGGCCGACTCGTAAGCAAGTGAGATAGCCTCGACTAACCACTTACTCATCCTCTGCTTAGACGCCGGGGCCCCTTTATTGGGGGACCCGAAGAGGATAAACAATTGCTCAGTCTTACGCCACAGGGAAGCTCTGTGGACGTAAGCATCTAGGGCCCGAACAGGGCAAAGCAAATTAAAGCGTTCCTGGTCTGACGTCCTGAAGGGAGGAGGACAGAAGGCCTGCAGTACAATGGGCCTAGCCACATTAGTGGGAACTTTAGGAATGTAACCAGGTCTGGGATGAAGGAAGGCTTTCACCATACCAGGTGCAAATTCCAGGCACGAGGGGCCAACCGTAAGGGCCTGTAGATCTCCTATTCTTTTCAAGGATGATATGGCGAGGAGGAACAGTGTTTTTGGGGTCAAAAACTTAACTGGAACCTCCTCAATCGGTTCAAAGGGGGCTAGGGATAGGCCTTGGAGCACCACGGCCAAATCCCATGCCGGAACCCTCGTGCGTACCGCGGGCCTCAGCCTCAAGGTGCCACAGAGGAAGCGAGTAATAAGTGGGTCTCTACCAAGAAAAGGACCAGCCAAGGGTATGTGGTAAGCCGCAATGGCCGCCACATAAACCTTTAGCGTGGAGGGAGATAACCCTGCAGCGAACCGTTCCTGCAGAAATTCCAAAACCGTATCAACGGGACAGGAAACTGGATCAAACTGACGACTACTGCACCAAGAAGTGAAAAGTTTCCACTTCAGGGCGTATAGCTTCCTCGTGGAGGGAGCTCTAGATTGGAGAATGGTCCCTACAACCTCGGTTGAGAGACCGGAATTTATGAGCTGGGCCCCTTCAGAGGCCAAGCCCACAGGCTCCAGAGCTCTGGGCGGGAGTGGAAAATCGTGCCCCCTGCCTGGGACAGAAGGTCCCTCCTGACAGGAATCTCCCAGGGAGAGCCGTCCAGGAGAGATACTAGGTCCGAGAACCACACTCTGCCCGGCCAGCACGGGGCTATCAAGGTGAGCCGGACGTGGTTCCGGCGAACTCTTTCTAGAACTCCCGGGAGCAGAGCGATCAGGGGAAATGCGTACAGACAACGCCTCGGCCACGTCTGTACCATAGCATCCAGTCCGAGAGGAGCTGGATGCGTGAGGGAGAACCAGAGTGGACAGTGAGAAGTCTCTCGAGACGCAAACAGATCCACCTGAGCCTGGCCGAACCTTTCCCAAATTTGCTTCACCACCTCGGGGTGGAGCCTCCATTCCCCGGGCCTCAGCCCCTGCCTCGACAGGACGTCTGCTCCGACATTCTGGACCCCGGGGATATAAGCTGCCCTAAGTGACAGAAATTTCCCCTGGGACCACAGGAGGGTTTGGCGCGCCAATTTGGAGAGTGGGCGCGACCGCAGACCCCCCTGGTGATTTATATAGGCGACTACCGATGTGTTGTCTGACCGGACAAGAACATGGTGGCCCCTGAGATCTGAGAGAAAAGTCTTGAGAGCCAGAAAGACAGCCAGCATCTCCAGGCAGTTGATGTGCCAGGAGAGGTGGTGAGCGCCCCACAGACCTTGAGTCGAGCGTCCGTCTAGGACCGCTCCCCAGCCCGTGAGGGAAGCATCTGTCGTTAGCATTTTGCGACGACAAGGAGCTCCCAGCACGGGCCCTTGGGATAGGAACCAGGGCTTCTTCCAAATGGCCAGGGCACGTAAGCAACCTTGATCAAGCGAAAAGGATTTCCCCTCGGGGAGAATCCCCTGGTTCTGAGCCACCACTGCAGGGGCTCATGTGCAACAGACCAAAAGGTATCACGTTGGATGCCGCTGCCATCAGCCCCAACAGCCTCTGAAACTGTTTTACAGTGAGTGACTGGCCTAGCTTTAACCGGCTTACGGTAGAAAGGATTGATTCGATGCGAGCAGGAGAAAGACGCGCCTGCATCGCAACAGAGTCCCAAACCACGCCCAGAAAAGTGGTTCTCTGAACTGGAGAAAGCATACTCTTCTTGGCGTTGAGCCTCAACCCCAGGCTCTTCATGTGAGATCTCGATGCCGAGCCGCTAACTGTTGTGAATGAGCCAGAATCAACCAATCGTCTATATAATTGAGGACGCGAATGCCCTGAAGACGTAGAGGTGCCATGGCTGCGTCCATACATTTGGTGAATGTGCGGGGTGATAACGCTAGGCCGAATGGAAGAACCCGATATTGGTAAGCTTTGCCCCCGAAAGCAAACCTCAGGAACTTCCTGTGATGTGGAAGGATGGAGATATGGAAGTATGCGTCCTTGAGGTAGATCGTAACAAACCAGTCTTCGGACCTGATCTGAGATACGATCTGCCTCAGTGTCAACATCTTGAACTTGAGTTTCATAACGGACTGGTTTAGTTGACGCAGATCTAGAATGGGACGCAACCCGCCATCCTTCTTTGGAACAATAAAGTAACGGCTGTAGAAACCGTTCTCTGCGTCGGAGGGAAGTACATAATCTATGGCTCCCTTCTCCAATAGAGTTTTCACTTCTTGTTCCAGAACCAGAGCCTGCTCGGGGCCCACCACGGTGGGTAGGACCCCCATAAACCGGGGTGGGCGAGACCCGAACTGAATGGCATAACCTTTTTCGATTGTACGCAGGACCCATTGAGAAATATTTGGCAGTAGCTTCCACGCTGTCAGATATTCTACTAAAGGAACCAGTCTCTCGAGACTGGCCTCTGGTATATTTTGAATAACCAGCTCGGTGCCCCGATGCGGCGCACCGGCAGGGGGCAACCGAACTGATCGCTCTGAGACCCTCCTCGGAGGGAGCGAACACCCCAGCACCGCTACGCTTACGGGCGGATGCTTGAGTGAATGTTCGCTGGGGGCCGCTGCGCCCTGGAACACCCGAGATGGCAGGGTTGGCAGAGCGGTCCCCTGAGGGCACCGAAGAGAAGTGAGCGCTATATGCTGAGGTGTAAAACACTTCTCTTCGGAGGGGGCTGCCCTCAGGGTCCTGACGCTGCTGGCGTCAGGACTTTTTCCCCGCAGCCTTCTTGGCGATAAGGACGGATCGAAGATCCATCCTCCCCTTGAAGGCTGCGGTTGAGAACGGCCACCCGGCCCCCCGTGTCGCTGAGGGGGAGTACGGGTGGTGACGCTCTGTTTCTGGGCGGCACGGTGTTGTTGGGAGGAGCTGGCTTTAGATGTATGGGGCTGAGCAGCCCCGGGGGTATGAGAGCGACGAGGGAGTAGCTTCTGGAACGCCGCCGCTTGTTTACTGGCCTCCTGGAACCTCTCGACGACAGTATTGACTGCGTCGCCGAAGAGGCCAGGAGGTGTAAGCGGGGCGTCCAACAGGAAGTGCTTATCTTTATCTTTGATGGTACTGAGATTAAGCCATAAATGCCTCTCCGTGGCCACCAGGGCTGCCATGGCACGACCGACAGACTTGGCCGTTTCCTTAGTGGCCCGGAGAGATAAATCGGCTCCCTCATCGATATCCCCCAAAAGCTCTGCCTGGTAGGCCTGCAGCACGCCCATGGTGTGGAGGCATGCCGCAGCCTGGCCCGAGGCCTGATAAGCTTTGCCCACCAAGCTAGATGTAATCCTGACGGGCTTGGTGGGCAGTGTCGGGGCCTTTAGGGGCGATGCCGATTGTGGAGAGAGATAGCTAGCAAGCGTCTCCTCAACTTTTGGCATCGTCCCATAACCGTGCTCTTTGAGCCCCACTATCGATGCATAGTGCGTGGTTTGAGCACTATGCACACGATAGGAGGCCGGTTTCTTCCAGGACCTCGACACCTCAGTGTGGAGGTCGGGAAAAAACGGGAGACCCCGATGAGGAGGCTGTGCTCACGAGGGCAGGAAGCGTTCATCGAGCTTGCTTTTAGGACAAACGTCCTGCCTTTCCGCTGGCCAATCGATGTTTAACTTGGCCACGGCGCGAGTTATAACCTCCACCAGCTCCTCATAAGCAGGAGAGCGGGATGGCGAGTCCTCACTTTCTGCAAGATCGGTGCTCTCCACATCCAACTCCTCGGAGCTGGATACGTTGAGCACCGGTGCTTCACCCAGTGTGGAAGGAACCTCAAAGCGTGCTTCCAAACACTGAGAAAAAGCACTGGACCTGTCAGGTGAGGGCTGAGATAGGGCAGGGCCCGTCTCAAACCCCTCTGACAGATCCATTTGCGATCCCCAAGATCTGGATCGACGCTGTGCCTCGGCAGCAGCGGGACCCGAACCCTGGGGAACGCGAGCCTGAGCGGTCTCATCAAACAGCGACAGGCGGGAGCGGAGCGTCCGCAATGGAAGATGATCGCAGTGCTCACAGCCAGCACCCTCGAGTGCTGACCGGGCATGCTCCGCTCCCAAGCAGGCAACACAAAGATCATGTGTATCCCCACCCGTGATGTAACGTGGGCAGGGATGAACACAAGATCTAAACTGCTTTTCAGCCATAATATAGATATATATATAAGTGACAGACAACACCAAATAAGACATACGAGATACACAGAGCGCGACTGAAGACACAGAAGCTAGCGTTGCTTTGTTTGAGCGTGCTTTATAGCTTCCTGGCCGTGACGTCACCCGCTTCTGACGTCTCGACACACCATTGGACTGATTTCACACGTGCTTCATGACGACATCACGCGTTGCGTTCCCAAAGCGTCAATTTCTCAACGCAACGCGAGTTCCCTTGAAAGGGAATTGACATTATGAGGTATCCAGAATGATCAAAGACCTAAATTAAAGCACAACTAATCTCATGATCAGCTGTTACATCGGAAAGATTGTGAAACTAAGAGTCAGTTATAATTGGAGTCAGATAAAATTATTTACGAAGTCAGAATTGAATTAGAAACCAAAGTTGTATTAAATTAAGATGAATTTTACAGAAGTGCCAGAGGACGTACACGCGAAATACCTTCGATCAGACCACTAGATGCCGTCGTTGGGCTAGTGGGTGGAACCTTACAATATGAAAGATATAAGTGACTAAAATGTGAGACTTTTTTGAGCATTTTTGTCTAAAGATAAAGACTAATGTTGCGTCCCAATTCGCCTACTTCTACTACGCCCTAAAAGTATGTACTCCTTTTGTGAACAAAAAGTACATACTTTTGAGTGTGTAGCAAAATAGTAGACAAGCTTTGGGACAAACTATCACGTCATACAATTGCATCTTTGCTCTGTCGCATCCTGTCACCGCATCCTGTCACCATTTCATTTAGTTAGTTTCCTACATATCGGAGAGAAATGCAGTACCACGTTGATCTGCAGTCGCGGGTCTTTCATGTGGAGAACTCTCCTCATATACATAATGATGCATTTAAAAGTTAATGGCCAATCAGATCTTTATAAAAGTCCACATTGGTATTGCAGATGAAATATACCATGGATAACATTAAATATTTTCTATCAGGTTAAACTGATTATTAGTCACTCAAACCGGCCACCGTCTGTCGCACCTATCCACCATGTTTTGTAGTTTAACACTTTTTACTGAATCCTCATTCAATGCACAGTGGGTTGTGGGCAATATTAGCCTTTATAGTGTGCACGGATCAACACTTCGAAAATCTACCGGAAATAGTAGACCATCCGGGGACTTTTGGCATACTCTTTTCAACATACATATTTTTTAGGACACACTTATTTTAAATCTCACATACTATTTACGATGGATAGCATGGACGTTGGGATGCAGGGCAGAACTAAATCAAAAATGGCTGCCAAAATTAACACTGGTCTGATCTGATTTGTTTCACTGGACCAGTTATGGCAAAAAAAAAAAAAAAAAGCGTAGGAGGGCACTAATAAAGGTGGAGGCATCAAGAGAATCGATTAACCCAAAGTGCACTGCTCAATTGGTCAAACAGGTAAAAATGAGTACCCATCTTTTACGGTTAGCAAGACAACCACATGCGCAGCGAGAAGCAACCATCCAGGGTAGCACATTGTACTATCACAACTTCTGCTTGTGAAAGTTCCTCTGTGAGTGTTTTGTCACAAAGATGCCATTTTTTACAGGCACTTGCTACCTCAATTTTGGATCTGAATGAATGTATGATGTGGATTAAATTGGAAATAGCCCGTAAGAGACTTTTCCAAGTTGAAAAGCATTTAAAGCAAAGCGATCCAAGTGCAACAGGAAAGTCATGGGGTGTCAGATCTGTACAGTTAGAGCGCACTTCCACATCTGAATCAGGATCAATTAGGTTGAATGTCTGATTGTCTTCATTACACTCTGACTCAGGACTAGAAAGAAAGGCAGGCCCAGAAATCCATGTGGAGTCTTTCAAATCTGAGGCAGGCACTGAACGTGTTACACGATCAGCAGGGTTATGACTTAGGGAAATGTAATGCCACTGTTCTGGCCTTGTAAATTTCCTAAGCCGCCGAACTCCATTACTCAAGTATTCGAAAAACCGCCTGGTTTGGTTATGAATGTACCCCAGCACTACTTTACTGTCAGAATAGAATTCTACAGCAGTTGGGGTGATATCCAATTCATTTTGAATGAGTTCTGCCACTTCTACTGCCAAGACGAGCTCCAAATGAGGTATGGTGTGAGCAGACAGGGGAGTCAGCTTAGCCTTGCCAAAGACAAACCCTACACCACAAGACCCATTGTCATCAATCACCATAAGGTAGGCAATTGCAGCAATTGCCTTTATGGAAGCATCTGAGAAAACTGAATTTCTGTCCTTTGTGCCAAAGACAGAGCAACCTTTGAGTACACTCTGGGCATTTCAAACTGAGCCAAATCCTGCAAAGAGTGTTTCCTAGCCTCCTATTCAGCTCCTATGAATGCTCGATCCTTAATGGAAGGGGCTACCTTTTCATCATCTTGTGTCCGTTTGAAGATATTGTTACCCAACAAATACTCGGGACAAGTGGCAGGGTAGAAGAGACAGTCTTGTAAAGAGATGGCATGATCTTTGCTGCTAAGCTTCTCTTTCACCTGTATCTGATTAGGACATGGCTCACAAAGGCTTGGGCGTCCATTATGAAGTATGTTCGTGAGAAACATCAACTGTGCTAGGCTTGTGCTTACCCCAAGCAGACATTTCCAACAATCACTCAACCGAAATCAAGTTTTTGGGCATATGGTGCCTTGTTTTACTTTGTGGACTTGAATGATGTCTCTCCCTAAGAATAGCAATATCTGAGCACATGGATCGATCTCAGGTATTTCATGAGCGATAGACTTCATGTGGGGCAACCAGTGTGCAATGGTGGGAGATGGAATCTCAGAGTGGTCATCAGGCATGTAATTACACTCAATAAGTGTTGGGAGTGAGACACTGTAAGACTTGATTTTCCTGCTAAGACAAATTGAGAACAAGCATCCTGCAATAAAGCAATAAAGCTCATCTGGAGAGAAGATCTATCCTCACACGTCTTCAGGATGCAACCCCCCCACCATACACACACAAACACACCCTCCTTCCTTTCCTTTCTTAATTCATTATTTCTAGTGGATTAAAGCAAAGGTATTACCTCAAATCTGTGTTCAGGATTGATCATATGGAGGGCTTAATAGATGGAGCATAGGGCACGTCAATTAAGTCCATCTTGATTTCTGACGATCGCTGCCTTAAATAAGTTGCAGTTTTTGTAAATATATATAAACTATCCTTTTTGTTACGAGTAAGCAGAGCGCGACCGACTTAAAGGTAGATATTTACCCTGCATCCAATGTTTAAGATCAGAACTGACGAGTTTGTGTCCGGGAAGAAGACTCAGTCGGCCGACGTGGCTTTTCTAAAGTGATACCGGGTCCGCAGTGAATGAATAATTGAAGATAAGGTAATCAGAATAATCAAAAATCTAAATTAATGCATAACCAATGATTAATTTCTAATTGGAAACACAACCTAAGAGTAATCATCATTTGAAACTGGAGTCGGATTAAACAAGTGAAATTAAGTGAACTTCACAGGGGCGCTGAAAAGACATACACGCGTTAACGTTCGCCCAGGCCGTCGGATTCCGTTTTGGGCCGATGCGGGGTTCCCTACAACACGTACCTTTCCATCCATAGATATGGCTTGAAACCCAGTGGCTCTCCTTCCTGAAGTCTCCGTCACCCCAGCAAAAGTTCAAAGAGTGTATGGATACTCCATTCCTTTTACTTTGAATATGTCAAAAAATCTTGCTAGAGATCTGTTACTTTACTCATAGAGCACTGCATACATCTTCACCACAGCCTCTGGAGAGCCTTCAGAATACTCTTATCAGACATATCTTAGAGCATGATTTGGGTATTGGATTATCTCCACAAATCTCTGTGCATTGTGAAGTGACATTAGCAGAAGGGCTTCTATCCTTCTCCCCGCCATGATCTGAAGAGAGGTCTTTATTGGCCCATGGAGGAGGACCAGGATGAAGCGCGGACACAGGCTTATTACTTTCACATTCATTGCATTTGATTACTGCTTTGCAGTTCTTTGCCAAGTGAACTGTGGAAGCACAGCACCTATAGCACACGGCGTTTTCTCTCAGCAGTGTTTGCCTTTCTTCTAGAGTCTTTGCTCTGAACCCAAGGCAACATCTCAGAGGATGAGGTTTGTTTTTATGTATAGAACACTGCTTTTTTTACATCAATAGGTTCATTATTGGAACTTCTTGTGGGAGGAAATTATGGCTCTGCTTTAATCTGGTGTACACTGGATGCGTCAATACTAAAGCTTTCGATAATAATTTTGAGCACGTGCTTCATGACAGACAAAGTCAGTAAGAAAGGAAAATGGAGGGAAGGTAACATTGTACTTCCTTTTGTACACAGAACCTTGATAAATCCATTTTTATTGCAGGTGATAAGGCAGCTTCTCCACAATTGGATTGACTCCTCTGGAGGCGTCCAGGTAAGAAAGTCCTGACAAGTAACATTCAGCTTTAGCTGACTGAATTTCACATAGATCTCGGAGCTCTTGTAATTTCAGAGGTTTTCGTTTACTGATTTTTGGGAATTTTTCAATTGTGTTTCTCAACCACCTCAGGGGATCCAAACATCTCCTCTAGACAGTCCCAAGCCATTTTAAGCCCAACTTCAGGATACCTTATGTTCACTGTCCTGATGCGTCTCAAATATTCTGATGACTTACTGCCCAGCCACTTAATCAATAGATCCAACTGTTCGCTAGAAGTGAGTTTGAACCCTCTGGTAGCATGTAAGAAAGAAGACTTCCAAGCCCAGTAGTTTTCTGGGTGGTCATCAAATTTTGTAAGCCCGGAAACAAGTTTACTCAGGAGGAACTACAATAGTGTGACTTCAGTGTTGCTCCACATAATCACTGGTGCATTGCACAGGGTCTATGGGAGGAGCGATTTGGGTATCTGAACAGCAACTGCCTCCTTCCATGCGCTCTACAGCATCCTCCAATACTCTCGCTTCAGCCATATCAGCAGCAGCCTCCCTTTCATGTTCTAATGCTGTAAGACTGCCTTCCATACGAACTTTCTCAATTTATTTCAGTTTTTCTTGACGTAATATGCACGTGTACGCTCAGTCTCAGCTCTAGCTCATGCTTTTGCCACAGCCATGCTAGCCGATGTCCTACTTGACCTTTCAGATGATGTTGTTTAATGTGTAACAACAGATCTCGTTTCCAATATATTCTCCATCTCCAATTTTCTCTCACCCTCCCTGACGTGTGATGCATAAACCTCTAGGATGAGGACTGGAACAATGCAGAAGAATGAGATATGAGAAAAGATTTTTTGTGAGAGCAGACCCTGTAGCTTAACTGAAGAGATTCCGTCTTTCCACTGAATTGAAGGCTGCGTCATTTCACTATTCTGTCCCTGCTGCAAGTAGGTTGCACCTCGACAGATAGTTAAACAGGATGAGGGCTGAAGAAAAAGTCAATTTTTGGGAGCATGGGTCAGGGCCATGCTCTCTTTGTTAGTGGCTTTGGAAGGTAGAGTCACTTTTAGAGAGAGGAAATATCTGACTGAAGGGAGATATACAGGTTGTATAGCTCAGCTTTGTTCATTCTCTTTGCTGATTAGCACTTGTCTTAATCCTAAAATTTCTTTATTGCAGGAATCGTGGGTTGTGCTGAGGTATAGGAGGATGGTGGTGGGTGTCTTGATGGAGGCGGATGCAAGACGCGGCTAGGCCAAAAACAGTGCAGCACTGCTGGAGGTTTGGTTGCGGTGTCCTGCTGTATTGGTAGGGTGCTAAGAAGGCTCCTGGGCAACGAGGGATTCATCATCGGAAGGAAAAAGGAAACACCTCAAATCTCTGACATTGTAACAAATGGGAAGGCCGAATGCTGAGAAACTGTCGAGTTTATATTATATTTATTATATATATATATATATTTTTTTTTTTTATTATTATTATTATTTATTTATTTATTATATTATATTATATTCCATTATATCACAATATAATATAATATAATGTGTATATATATATATATATATAAATATATAAATGCACACACGCACACAGGCTTCCTCTCATGCTGATAGGATACATGTGGTAATTGCTGATGGCATGTTGATTGGATAGGTGATTTGAATGTGCTCATACCAAATTTTGTTAATAAAACATCATGAAGAGAGGCTATTAAAACTCCATTATTAAAGACCATCTGCAAGAGCGTGGCCTGAAAGCATCAATTGACAAGTGCCAATTTTGCCATTTTGGTATGTGGGGCACATTGTGTCTGAGCGGATTTGGTGCCGTTCTGAATCAGGAGCATCCTGGCAGACTTAGGCCCATGGCCTATGCAAGCCAAAAATTGAGTACATCCGAGCAACGTAACATTTCTCAGATGTAAGAATGCATTCTTGGTGCTTAAATAGGCGGTTGTGGACAAGTTTCATTACTATTTCTATGGTGCCCAATTTGTTAAGACTGACAACCATACACTTACCTATGTGTCATCAAGCGACAAGCTGAGTGCGTCAGGTCATCGTTGGTTAGCGGAATTAGCTACCTACAACTTCAGCTTACGATACAAGTCAGGAAGTCACAACATCAACACTGATATATTGTCACGCTACACTTATGAATCAACCGCCTGCTCTGAATGGAAGGAAATTCCCAAGTCAGGGGTAAAAGCCATTTGTCAGCTGGCTGGTGTTCCTGAAAGCGAGTTATCATCCAGACTTGTGGATCAGTAAGGTGTTTCACCTCAGAGTATTCCAGATGCATTCTCTTGTCTGGGTCTGGGTCATATGGAACAGCTGACCAATGCTGAGTTGAGGAAAGTGCAAGAGGAGGACCCCGTAGCTGGTGTAATGAAGCGAGAAGTGGAGTCTGGAAAAATACTTACTAGCACTGAGTGTCAATGCTACCATTGCTCTCTTACAACGACAAGGACCCAAGTTGAAGATCAAGAAACAATTGCTGTACCGAGTCACCAAAAGTTTCTGTAGGAAAGAAAAGATACAACTAATCCTACCTGAAAAGTACTGGTCTCAAGTACTGCATTCTTTGACGATGACTCCAGTCATTTGGGAGAAGAGAGAACAACTGAACTCCTGAGAAATTGCATTTATTGGCCCAGAATGTCCACATACATAGAGAGGTACGTTAAGAATTGTGGCCGGTGTGTAACCAGAAAAGCGTTACCCAAGAAAGTTGCACCATTTAACCACCTGACCAGCAGTGGGCCAGTCGATCTAGTATGCTTCGACTTCTTGTCAACTGAGCCTTACTTGCAGGGTCTTAGCAATGTTCTCATTGTAACAATACTTCACACACACACACACACACACACACACATACTATACCACACAGCCAAGGACCAAAAAGCTTTGACTGTGGCCAAGATATTGTGTGGAAAGGGAGTTGGTAGTCATCGACAGTATGCGGAGAGAAAGTTAGATTTGCAGAGAGCCTACCAGCCACTGAAACACTGATAAGAAATCAGGCCTTGACTGGAAAGAAACTCTGCAACAAATGGAATTCTGTTCCTTACCTGGTGGTGGAAAAGTTTAAGAACTTACCCGTGTATCGCCTAAAACCCAAATCTGGTATAGGAAATGTGAGAATGTTACACAGAGACAATCTTTTACCTGTTGAGGACATGAGGTTGTCTGATCCTGGAGAACCCAAGAAAGTGTCTGCGTGACCAGAGAGCAGGACAAGATCTGTGGAGAAAAAAAAGGATTAGGAGAAAAGAATGCAGCTGTGACAGGAAGTGAATGGAGGAATGACTCTGAAAGTGAGGAGGATGACCTGTGGTATTACTGCCCAGACAGGGTTGAGACACCGCAATGGCTGGAGTGGGTTGCACTGGGGGAATTTGCAGTGGTGAACCGGCAACAGGGTCATGGGCGGCCAAGGCCAATGCATGGAAACTGTTTAGCGTGGAGGTGTATTGGATGGACCCCATGCAGAAATGGCAGAGCCAGCGTTCACTGAAGGCGGCCATGAAAAACACTCTGATCAGAGTCCAGAGGCGATAGAAGATCCTGGTTTAGAAGGGACGGCACGGTATAGATAATGCTACCAAAAAAGTAATAGAGACTTACTCCTGCCCTAAAAGAGATACAAAACCAGTAGTCAAATTGATCTATGAAACTCTAGGCAGGCCCACTAACCAACCTTTAACTCTGGTTCATAGAGGGATGGTCATAAATGTAGGGGTGGGGGAGATTAAGCAAATAAACACTAACACAGTGTGGTGTCAACCTATGGCACAGTGTACTCATTGTAATCAAATAAACACTTACCTAAACCTAAAGCCTAAAGTTGCCATTAAAGTGTAGAGAAGCAATATCATGGGAACACAAGCTGTTTAGAAGGGGGAGCATGTAACCCAGTAGAATAAAAATTCTACAAGTATTGGCTTTCTTTCAGTTAATTTATTAATTCTTGGTTATAAGCCAGAAATAAAATGTGAATGGAATGTACACCGATCAGGCATTATGACCACTAAAGGTGAAGTGAATAACACTGATAATCTCACCTGTTAGCGGGTGGGATATATTAGGCAGAAAGTGGACATTTTGTCCTTAAATTTGATGCACAAAGAGTGGACTGCAGCTGGAGTCAGTGCTTCAAGAACCACTACGCACAGATGTATGCAAGACATGGGTTTCAGCTGTCGCATTCCTTGTGTCAAACCACTCTTGAACAACATACAGCATCAGAAGCGTCTCGCCTGGGCTAAAGACAAAAAGGACTGGGCTGCTGCTGAGTGGTCCAAAGTTATGTTCTCTGATGAAAGTAAATTTTGCATTTCCTTTGGAAATCAGGGTCCCAGAGTCTGGAGGAAGAGAGGAGAGGCACACAATCCACGTTGCTTGAGGTCCAGTGTAAAGTTTCCACAGTCAGTGATGGTTTGGGGTGCCATGTCATCTGCTGGTGTTGGTCCACTGTGTTTTCTGAGGTCCAAGGTCAACGCAGCCGTATACCAGGAAGTTTTAGAGCACTTCATGCTTCCTGCTGCTGACCAGCTTTATGGAGATGCAGATTTCATTTTCCAACAGGACTTGGCACATGCACACAGTGCCAAAGCTACCAGTACCTGGTTTAAGGACCATGGTATCCCTGTTCTTATTTGGCCAGCAAACTCGCCTGACCTTAACCCCATAGAAAATCTATGGGGTACTGTGAAGAGGAAGATGCGATATGCCAGACCCAATAATGCAGAAGAGCTGAAGACCACTATCAGAGCAACCTGGGCTCTTATAACACCTGAGCAGTGCCACAGACTGATCGACTCCATGCCACGCCGCATTGCTGCAGTAATTCAGGCAAAAGGAGCCTCTACTAAGTATTGAGTGCTGTACATGCTCATACTTTTCATGTTCATACTTTTCAGTTGGCCAAGATTTCTAAAAATCCTTTCTTTGTATTAGTCTTAAGTAATATTCTAATTTTCTGAGATACTGAATTTGGGATTTTCCTTAGTTGTCAGTTATAATCATCAAAGTTAAAAGAAATAAACATTTTAAATATATCAGTCTGTGTGTAATGAATGAATATAATATACAAGTTTCACTTTTTGAATGGAATTAGTAAAATAAATCAACTTTTTGATGATATTCTAAATATATAGCACCTGTATATCCCACTTTTGTTGTGGTATTTATGTATTTTATGGGCTGTCTGTCTTGCCATAAAACCAATTGCTACTTGAAGTTGAAGAAGTTATCTCTTTGAAATACTGGGCAATGTCAAAGTATATGAGTTACATTTAAAATAATAAGTTAAAAAGCATAATCAGTGCTATTATTTGAGTGTTTTTAGTAGCCTATTATAGAGTGAAAATATGATAATTTTGCATTAATTTGATTGGTTATGAGACATATGAAATCCAGTGGCAATCAGTGTCACTGATATTCTTATATTCAATTATTACATTCTCACACTTTTGCAAGTGTGGTCGTTATTGCACTACACTTGAGATGGACTCACCTTTATCGTTGTTCGGGAATTGTCGCAGGCGAAATATAGTCATTTCAATAGGAATCCACACAATCTGGAATTTCTCCTGAGGGTGTGTATGAGGTCAGACTTAACAATCGGATGGATCTTTTTGCCCGCAACATTATGTTGAAATTTCCCTAATATGACCGCATCTTTATACTAATATGACAATGTGCTATAGTCAATATTATACAATTAAAGAATGCATTACATGAATAATGGAAACCTTTTATGTACTGTGATTATTTGATATCTCTTAAATGATCATTTCAATGTGCAAATTCAGAGCAAAGAAGAAAAATGATCACTAACAGACAATGACGGTAACAAACAGTTATTTTTATTCTGTTTGCTGAAAAATAGACACGTTCCAAGAGTAAGAACAGCTCAATTACCTTCTCCTTCCCAAAAGAAGATGGCACAAACCAAACCAGAAGCTTTGATAGTTTCTGCAAAGTCACAATGTCACATACAGTATGTCATTTTAATTCAATTCTTGAAGCAGCTTAAATTATAAATGTTATATTTCAACTTCATTTAGGCCTGTCTCAGAGATTAGATTATTAAATATCCTATGATTGGTTTGAGTTGATTAGCAAGCCTTGTCATTTTCAAATTTCTAAATGTATATGCAATATGTTCAACGATAATTCATAATCAGTAAATAACACAAAAGATTACACTCACAGAAGCGGCTATGGTTTTTCATTCTTATCAACCTTCTTGAAAGTAGTTTACAATGTTTAATCAAAGTGAATAATATTTAAAAAAGAAAAAGAAAAGAAAGAAAAGAAATGAAATACCTGTACAAAATAATTGTGTTTTTAGGAATGAGTGTCACAAACACTTGAAATGAAACTTTGCAATAGCAGTTACGCTACCATGAAGCCAAACAGCAACACAAAAAGGAAAAGAAAAAGTGGCATTATCTCTAGAACATTAGCAGAAGTACATGGAAAGTCCTAATGGGCTCCGCTCCAATGAGTGTAATTACCTACAGACAGTGACGGCGCTTAATGTCCTCTTGAGAAAACAGAGGCTGAAGCAAGAATGATGTGCTACACAATGAGAGGATATTACATAATCCCACAGGCGCATCTTGACGTTAATCTATTTTTGCCCCTTGATATCGCAAGCTATGATGTATTTGAGTAGAATGGATGCATGGTATTGAGATCCTGCCGCATGATGTGAAATTGTGGCTTCAGCTCTCTGGAACGCATTGCGTTCTGTCAACTAACTATTGATTGACTGTAGCAATAGAGCATGAAGCGTTCGCTTTGAGAGATTTGGAAAAAAATTGCACCTTAGGTGACGGCAATGAACCGATGTGAAGGTTTTTGAATGAGCAATAACAAATCACTGTAGTTTCTGTTGACAATGTTAGTAAAGCAGCAATGATAAATTAGCCAGTAAGACACACAGCCTTCTTTCTGCTTGTTTATGAGTGACTCTGACTAGCTCCATCTCATATATCACAATAGAAATTGTGTTTAAAGCGAGAGGCTGTGAAGTAGCGAAGACTGCGAGGATTATTCAGGTTCGTTGCAAGATTTGAGTGTAACGGAGAAACTATTCTTACTTATTCGGTATTAATATGCACATGCCTTGACGCCGCTGAAGAATATGTTGCTCTTTGGAACAGCTGCCTAAAGGTGTTCTGATTCCTAGCCATTGTTATCAGCATAGCACGCAAGTATATTTGTGCTGTTTGTCTATTTCAGGAGCACCAGTGTTGTGGCATGATGATCTGTAGGGTACGCTTATGTTAATCTCCATAAATACTCTCTGTACTCTTGGTCAATATAGACGAATGATATGCGCCAGAGAAAGTGCAGTATTATCTATCTCTACTGTTCCTGGAACTGTTGTTTTGTTTTGCAGGAAACCATTGGAATCTCGATTTGCTGACATTTAACTGTGGCGAGGGCTGAGGTCAGGTTTCTGCGCCGGGTTGGACGCTCTGTACCTTGGAGAGCGTGACGGGCACCTTGCCCTCTCCCGGGGTGGGTGTGCGGGTGACAGGCTGAACGGAGGCCTGGATTTCAGCGAGCCGCTCTTTGAAGCGCTGCTGCAGATGGAGCTCTTCCTTTGAGCTGCCCTGAGAGCAGGCAGCCAGCAGCAGCCCCACTGCCATCCCGCTGCCACCCACACAGAACAGCACGGCTCCGGCCAGCTTACAGGCGTCCAGTGCCCGGTTAAAACGCACTGCGCGTCCGTCCACGAAGAGCAGCTCGTCTTCTCCGAATGCCTCGAGCCGAGGCGGCGTGGCATAGCCCACCAGCAGCACAGATAACCCTGCTACCAGAATCAGAGCTCCAAGCGCGAGACAGACCTGACAAAGAGTAACAGAAAAACCATAGTACTATATTCAACAGAATTGGCTTTAGCAGGATGAAAGTACTTGCATCTGCTGCATAGATTCATTTATGATTCAACCTCAAACTGACCGTCTTATGACTGCACACATAAGAAGAATGAACTAGCACAAAAATAGGGTCACTTTTTATATTTGATGGCCTTAAAGGGTAAGTTCACCCAAAAATGAAAATTAGCCCATAATTATTCCATAATTTACCCACCCTCAAGCCATATGTATATGAATTTCTTCTTTTAGCCAAACACAATCAGAGTTAAATATCTTGGCTCTTCCAAGCTTTATTATGGGAGTGAATGGTACCTTAGAATTTGAAGCCCAAAAAGCACGTGCATCTACCATATAAGTAATCCATACAGCTCCAGGGGGTTAATAAAGTCCATATTTATAACTTTATAAACTATAATCACTGGCTTCCGGTAATGGCCGTATGCAAGTTGAGTTCCAGCACTCTGACCTGACATATGACGTAGGATGTAGGAGTAATGTAAGCTTAGGTGAGAGTAGACGCCTCTCGCGGTTCAAACAAATAGCTTGAGTTAAAGAAAAAAACTCAAGCTCCTGTTCTCTTATATCAAAATCTTGTAACATTTCTCTTTAAAAATTCTCATTTTAGACTTCTAATTCGTGAACGGTGTTTTGTTTTGCTCTATCCTCTGCGCTTTTGTGTTTGTCAGTATGTCATGCATCAGATCAGAGGTCACTCTTCCACCGGAACTAGACTCGCATATGGCTGTTAGCAGAAACCAGTAATTATAGTTCATAAAGTTAGAAATATAGATATTTTTTCTTACAAAAATGCATCACTTCGCTTCAGAAGGCCTTTATTAAAGGTATTATTTCAAATACACTGTTTGGAAGTTAGTTAGTCACCAACAACAAACGCATAACCAATCAGCATTAGGGGGCGTATGACGATCGAGGAGAGAGAACGAGCAAGAGGGAGATTTAAAAATAAGAAAAAAAAAAAAAACTGCAGAACGAAAGATGGGACACAATACAAAACAGCTTAAAAGAATATCACTGGAATGAAGGGTTATGACTGGGCAAGCGCTTTAGGACCCGTGTTTATATTAGAAAAGCTTTCCAGCGCTGGAGAGAGCTAAGCGGGAAGGCTTAAAAACAGACACGGAGGCTGCTTTGATTCCTCATCATGTAAGTAACACTGGGTTTTGATTGTCTGGAGCTGCTGTGCTGTTGGTGACTAACAACGAACACTTGTTTGTATTTACTCTCTTGTATTTACGTGAAGCATTTTGTTGCTGTGGTAAACAGACATCCACTCACATTGCGTGTGTAACAGTGGCCAGATAGTGAGAGTTTTGCAGTTAAACCACTGCGCACTGACGACCGCTAGAGAATGAGGTATTTAGCGTCATTGGTAGTGCATTCGACTTGCATGCCAGCAGTGATTGGGCTGAGGTTCAAGACTGACTCGGAGCAGGGTGGTTAGGATTGGAGTGTGAGTTTTAGAGGCGGAGCAATGAAGAGAGGGGAGGGTTTGTTTGGGTTGATTTCAAATATCAACAGTGTTCAACAACGAATTTGAGAAATCGCATACAGCACCTTTAACCCCTGGAGCCGTATGGGTTACTCTTATGATGGATGGATGCTTTTTTGGGCTTCAAAATCTAAGGTACCATTCACTCCCATTATAAAGTTTGGAAGAGCCAGAATATTTTTAATATAACTCAAATTGTGTTTGGCTGAAATAAGAAAGCCATATACACCTAGGATGGCTTGAGGGTAAATTATGGGATAATTTTCATTTTTGGGTGATCTAACCATTTGATATCATTTATTTATTAATTACATACATATTGGTGTGTTATAATATGCATTTGAAATAATTGCATTTAATTAACATTTGTTGTTACACTGTTAACTTTACCTCTAAAAATGACCCAACCATTACCACAAAACTTTAACTCTAACCCCATTAATCCTAACCCTAACCCTACATTTTCTTCTAAATCTAACTCCAACTCATTAGCAATAAATGTGGGAATATCCAGAATAACATGTAGTAGTTACACATTAAATACATAGACTTGTGGGTATTTAATGTTAGTTCATAGTTGTTAGGGCCACCTAATATAAAGTGTGACCAATGAATGCAGTTCTTATCTGATCATTAGGGCTGCTTTGGACCAGCTGAAAAGGGGGATTTATTTTCTAAAAAATTCTTGGAATCAGCAGTGTAAATAGTTCTGGGAGATTCTTATATTAGAATAGAACTACATGTAGTTTGTCTATGGCAACATCCTAAACTGTAAAATGACTTTAAAAGAACTACTAATACAAATAATACTACTAGTACAAATAATACAAGTTCTGACAAAAATAAATATTAAAAAAATTATAAACCTTACATTTTAACCTAATAAATTAACATGTTACAAGTATGTTATATATAATTGGTCTGAACAAAAATAGCAGATTTACTCTCTAATAGTAGGTGATACTTATGAAAAAGCAGAAATACAGCAGTTACCCTGGTTACCCCAGTACACAAAGCAGCACTGCACTTATAAGCACTTTATTAGCCATCATATGGAGGTAAGATGCAGGTATCATAATCATGATTATTTTGGTCAATATTGAGATCATGATTATTAAATACAATTACTCAGTGACTCTAGAAACATCATCTTGCTTTTATTAAACTTGAATAATATAAAAAATAATAAATAAAAGTAAATAATCTTGGTTTGAGTTGAACTAAACATGTCACAGCTTGGCAAAGAGTGTATTTAGGCTTTTATTAAGGGCTGAAAGTGCATTTCTGTAAAGAAATGTATGTGTTCTAAATGCTGGATTTAGAACACAACACAAAACGAGAGCATCGTTGCAAAACTGAATGCGGCACAATAATCTTTTAATCTCAATGATCTTGTTTTCATAATCGTTGGAAGCCAAAACTGTAATTAAAAATAAAATTTGATTTTGCCCAGCCTTATCTGATCGTCTGTCTTCACATGACATCTGTGTGTCGGGGTGCACTGGGCTGATACAGCGAAAGCTTTGGAGGAAGAACCAGGTTTGTGATTGGCTACACATTCTGCGAATGTCTTGCAAAATAAACCATATTTTATACTGACAGTCAGAAGTCTGGCTACCTGTGGCGACATTCATGCAAACATAAAAACAGGCTTACAGCTGCTACTTTTTTTTTTTTTGCACAGAAATAGCACATGGCCACCCTTCACAAAAGCTCACCTTCCAGAGCACAGAGCTCCAGCGACTAGGCGATCTCTGTGTCTGAAAATCTTCATCGCGCTCCCAGATGGAAGCAGTGCACTCCTCGTAAAACTGGTGCAGGTAGGAACGCACCCCGTAACCCTGGTAACCGCTGCTGAGTGCACCATGGCTCTTCTCAGCGTAATCCGACCCACAGATCTCTGTGCAAGAAGTCATCCTTCACATCTGCACGCGCACACAAATGAAACACTGTCATTTAGTTATGCAACATGGGCATTTACAATATGCATTTTACAATGTGCATTTTCAACAAACAGTGTTTAAATTACAAGACCAAGTAGTTTTAATAAATTCATTAATAAACAAATAATTTACTAACTGACAAATAACGACTGTCCTTTTGTTAAAGCTGAAGATTTGTATTTTCAGATCCAAACTGAATTGAAAAAATAATCCTTTTTACAAAGATTTCCTGAATCTTTCCTGTGTACCATTGGTCAGGCAATCAGATTGTCCTGCTCCAAACTGTGAATCAGCCTATGAGAGGGGACTCTGCATATTAATGTGGGATAGAAGAACATAAAAAAAAAATGACATGGTTCAGCTTTAAAGTAGGGCTGCAACTATCGATTATTTTTACGATTGGTCAATTAATCTATTTATTATTTTAAAGATTAATCTAATTATTTTCTGATAAGTAGATTAATCGTTACTAACAGGCATCTGTCAGTAATATAAATGTCCATGATGGCTGCATTCATAGTTACTGTTTGGGATTGACAGCAAGGTGTGAGTCTTGAAATGTCAATGCATTCCACACAAACCGATGTATTTCTGCAATCGACATTTATGATTACGTTTACCGGCGCGAGGGCGGGGCAACCTGTCACTCACATGAGATTGACCAATAGCAAACCACAACCATCCAATCGATTCCCCATTAACAAAATCAAGTCCTGCCCTACTTTTTGTCTTTAGTTCCTGAAGCTGTTTCACTTGGATATACATTACAATAGGAAAGAAAAGACTATCGCAAGTTCTGTTTCATGCCGACAGCCACACTGAATAACACCAGCTGAAAAACAGATCTGATCACTGTCTTCCTCCAGTGATGCTGGGTGTGTTCAAACACCATATGGTTTTCAGTTTGAGTTATTGTTGCTGTTGAGGTTCAGATATTAGCATTTCTAAAAGATAGTTTGCGTGATGAGAGCGCAAGGGGGAAATAAGGCTGTTAGCTTCCAGCAGAGCGCTGTAATTAAATCATGGCTCAGTGTGTACCTGCCGAAACCTATGAGGAAATGACTCAGCTGCCCTTCAGCATAGCTCTCTTCTGACAATATCAGTTTGTTTCATTTGAATGTTTAGGCTCATTTTGTAATTAAAGTCAAGTCATACAGAGATACAGAAAATGAAGCCACATTTACTCATCGTCATTATGATTTCAATGTCATTACTTTATAGCAACATATGCTAACACGTTAGGTTATAGAGGGCATCAGTGCCTGCCCACTTTTTCAGTGGTGTTGCTTCCAGAAGTATTTTTTCTATTAAATTTTCCCATAAGGATTTTTAAAAAAGTATTTGAAAATCAGACAAAAAGACAAAAATAACAAGACTGTGAACTTTACTAGGAGAACGAACTACAATTCCATGAAACACTGTAAATGACAATTGAAATAAATACGATGAAGAAATATAGAACTACTTATTTAAATATGTTGATTGATAATATATTTTACATTTATTCCAAATAAATGACATTTGTCATCCATTTGGGCTCCATAAACGTCACTCCATTTGTAGGAAATTTACATGATCAAGTCTTCTTTATAAGACAATTGTATCCACCATCTATGGATGGATACATTTTCACAAATAAAAATGCTTACATTCTGGATTCTTTCAAACATCATACATCTGATTCATTATAAAATATATTATCAGTAGCAAATGATAATAATAACTGACACAATTCTGTGAATGTCTTTGCATTTGTTTTGAGAGCATCTGTGTAAAGCTGAAGGTTTTCCTGTGATGATAAAGCAGTAAACGTCACAGATGACGTCATCCCAAGCGCTTCATGTCATCTGATGTTCCTGAATAACTGAGACACTCTGTACCCGAGAGTCCCCTAATTAGAGAACTGCAAATATTAATAGCTGCTGGCATGTCCGATGCACCAACGAATGTTTTAAAAAAACGTGTCGTTCTTATCCAACAATATAGCACAAAACAGCATTTTTCACATTTGATTATCACTATATTAGTAGATTCATCCAGCAGTCACAGTCTTGCCCATCAAATGTGTCCTTCGTGACAGACATAACAACAATGATATCTGCTATAAGAGATGTCGAAGCGACCTCGGCAGGCTTCGATAGATCAGTGTTTTGCATATAAATGAATAAAAGTGAATATACCTGTCATTACCGGGCTGGAGCGCGATCCCTGCTCTTCTTCACTCTGCACAGTCGACGATGCGTTCGACTCACAGCGACGCACTGCGCATGCGTTACATCCACAGAGGTGGGAGTCTATCCTGATCAGATGCTTCTTTAGTCACCTGAAAAAGAATGTGATGAATTTTAATGAGGTTTAAATCCCTTATCAAATGAAAGAAGCTGCGTTGACCTTCCTCATATGTTACTCGTCTTAATACTAGTATATCATATCAATAATATTTCACTAAAGGAGGTGATTCCCAATCATATTAAATATCCAAAAGAACTAGCCTAAAGAATTAGTATTTTTGCATTGTGATTAAACGCATTTAAGCGTTTAAAATTTTCTAAATACACATGCATCGTAAGAAATTTCTGACATTTGCATAATTATATCAAAAGTTATAGAAAAGGCCATACCTTTATTTTTTATTGTTACAATGCCATCCAACATTAGGTTTGTAATTGCAGGAACGTTTTGAAAGGTTGTTTATTTAATAAAATCACTTGCATGTCTTATATATATATATATATATATATATATATATATATATATATATATATATATATATATTTATTATATATATATATATATATATATATATATATATATATATATATATATATCACATTTAGAAAATGCCATTTGTAAATGCCATCCAAAGCTGAGGCAATTGGTGATGAAATCATAAAACTAAATAGCTGAAATATTGCAGAAAGTCAGAATTGTTCAAACGTTTTTAACAATGTGTCATTACATTTTAAATTACATGCACATAAATCAACATGATCACAGCTTCCTGTGGAGTTAGACTAGATGAATGACTCATTTTAGATCAGAACTGTGCAATCTACAGATAATGGCACTGGCTGTTAATCAATATTCTGTAATTAACCATATAAATAAGAACTGGTTGGTTCATTTTCCTTTAGGCTGGTTAACAACTGCAGTATTCCCACAGACTGGTTTCTATTCCAGCTGTAACACTAGTGAATTATTTACATCCTGAGCACTAACTATTTATTGTGAGCTTTAGGCCAAACACCATCTAATGACTAATCAATTGTCCTCCTTTCAGTCACATTGTACAATTCCATGTTTCACACTGTTCTCTCTGATTGAGCCCGGCTGTAATTAATGTGTCAAGCTGCTTGCACTTTTCTCTTTTAAGTCTTCTTTTCTATGCAGTTTTCTTAGACCAATAGTGTCCATAATGGGTAACACTTCAGAATACTGTTCCGTCATTAATGAATAACTACAGAGGAACAAAAATGAGTAATGCAATAGCCTATTAACATTCTAGTAATTGCTAACTAACAAGAAGCTCTGATTAACTAGTTAGCAAGTAAAAGGTAACTATAGTAATGACTATAGAAATGTGTTTTCTACATCCTTCTAAAGGAATTACTAGTAATTATTTGGAACAGTATTCACATTGATTACTGGAGAGTTATTATGCATTATGTTGGTGTTTTAGAATAAAGGCTTTCTGTTTTGTTGGTGTTTTAGGGTAAAGGCTGTTCACACCAAGAACGATAACTATAGCGATAACTATAGCGATAACTTTAATGATAACTATGTTAGTGTCCACACCAACGCATGATATTGTTCTGTTTATTATAAGCATGTACTGCAGTTTTGTTGTTGTAGGATGGATTCTGATTGGCTGTCAATATTTTTATAATTCATCAGCTGGAAAAAAAATCAGAAAGTGATTCCAACGATAATGTTTCTCTGTGCAGATATCGTTACATTTGTGGTGTGGACTCTGCTATTCTTTTATGTTTAGAATGATTTTTAAATCTATATCTTTATCATTATTGTTATAGTTATCATCCTTGGTGTGAACAACTTTGGACTGCCAATGCCTAACATTATGAGTGTAAAGAAAAGTTTTAGATTGCTAGTGTGGAAACATGCCCAAATAATTTGACTGAATTGATTCAATTAAGTTATTTGGACATGTCTTAGTTTAGTTGAGTTTACTCATTCTACTTAAAGTATTTGAGTAGAGATAACATGAATCCATCATATGAAACCATGTCCGTGATTGAATCAAGTTCATTTAAAGTTTTTTTTCTTTCGAGTTGTTTAGCAGATTTTATTTTTTATACTTTCTTTTATTTGAAGTGTTTTACAGACGAGCAATTCATCATCAAAAATATATTCAGTTGCAATTTTCATGATTTTTTAAAAATGTTTATTTTGGCATCCAGTCGATTTTGTGGTCTGAAATGGGTTTATGCACCAAATATTTCCAATTTCATGGATTCTGTACTGTCATGGCATGTTTCCTCGTCCCCTACGGGGTCCTCGCATCGACGTGCGCGCACAAGCCATTGACTCAGTACGGAGACTTGGAAACTGCCTGTAATGTTTTTATCATGGGAGCTTCTATAGCAACCACTTAACGATCTGTTGCTCCAGTGAAGCTGCTCCATCGTAAACTACACAATGGATTTCTTGGAATAAGAGTCCTGCATCACCTTTTCAAAGCATTTTACAGCCGTTCAGACTTTTATATAGCAGCTTTTTTTTTTTTTTTTGTTGGGTACAAAAGGCTCATGAGCTTCATTTGACCTGATCTTTTTTATTTTATTTTATGAACATGCTGATTTTTCTGTTTATAATAAAAAGTTTTGCTGTGAACTAGTACCCGATTTGCATTACAGGGCGAATTTTCTTTTCTTTCTATTGTAACATGCGCATTTTCTCGGTTGTTCTGCTTTCAATCTCATTGTATTATAGTGTTTAACAGTGAATGAGCACCTGGCAAAGGGTCTGATTACAGTGTATGCACACTCTTCCCAGCATGCAAAATTAGTCACAGTGTATCTTTCCTGCATCTGTAAATAAGGAAATGTTTAAACGTACATGCACATAATACAGGTCTGAAATTATTTCCCCAGTTTATAATCACTGTTTTTTTTGTCTGCACAGAAGCAATCTCTCTCTCTTCTGCTCTATCTTTGTGTGGACAAGCTGTGCCTCTCTTCCTGTTTCTATGGTTACAATCACAGAAAGGTCACCTTCTGGAAGTTGCTTGCGAGCCGCATGCGCTGCATGATGACAGTTCTATAATCACACTTGCAATAACAGCTGATAATGCTGATTCATGTTATGAATGCAATACATCTCTGAGGATCATACTTGATTATTTCCTCTTTCTTATTTTTTGCAAAATTCTCTAATGGTCAAATCTGTCATTGCACTACAGACAGCAGATGATATAAAAATATTTAAAAAATCACAGTCCCTGTACACTGTACACTGACTAGTTAAACTACAATAATATTGCTAAATAAAAAAGATCTGAATACACTGGAGTAACTGAGTGGCACCATCTGCCTCCTAGTGGTTTGTATTGACATGCCAACAGATTTCATCACACTTCAGGAGCGAAGGAGCAACAACAGTGGAGCTCACACACATCTATAAATCAGCACATGTTTGTTTTACACATTAATAAATCCATATAAAGTGATTCTTCATGAGTCCTGACCATTCCATCAATCAGAGACACAAACAAAAGGATCTTGTATGTAAATGTAACCATAAAACAAGCAGATCTCTTTGTAGCCAAAGGCTTTTTTTCTCCCACACTTCATACAACAAATGATAAGCTCCTTACAGTTGCTGTAATGGTTGGGTAATCATTTAATAACCAACCCCTGGATGCTCAGTAATCAGGTTACCACCCAAGACAACCTCATCTTAATTTCAAAATCTCTAATGATAGTTTTGATTGGTCATCTGTCAGCTCTTCAAGCTGATGTATGGAGTTTGCTTTCATTAGCCTTTGCCTCACAGGGAGAGCATTACTGATGTGCCGACCGGTCAATTAATCACAACACGTCTCTTACCAGCTGAGCGTCGGAGAGCAAATGAAGATTGTTTTTGAGTAGGAAGAGACAGAGGTCAGTGTTTGTCATGTGCAAGTATAGACACTGTGTGTTATAAGCCAAGGAGAAATCTAGTTACTGTATACCAAGGTGTTACAAATGTCATATTTGTGTTCATGTTGATTTTTATACATTTTAAATGCATTAAAATCATTGTAAACAAATAGTATGTGATGACTCTAAAGTAATCCCTTGTGAAACAGAAGTACACTTTAGCATACTACTTGTTATGGAAAAATATACTTTATACTGAGAACTGAATGTAATGTTTTTGGACACTTAAGTGCATGTTAACAGTGCTGTTTTTTATATTACTGGATCTTACCGTGGCCCTTGATACAATGGATCATAGTATCCTTCTTCGTCATTTAGAACACTGGTTAGGGCCTTACAGTGTTTTTAGTTCTTATCTTGAAGATAGGACATTCTCTGTAGCACTGGGTAAGTTTTCTTCTTCCTCAGCTCCTATTATTAGTGGGGTACCTCAGGGTTCCATATTGGGCCTGTTTTTTTTTTGTTTTTTTTTCAATTTATATTTGCTTCCCTTAGGGAGTATTATTAAGAAGCATAATATTTTTTTTTTTTTCATTTTTATGCAGATGACACTCAGCTCTGCCTACCTTTGAAAGCTGGTGACTTTATTCAGCCTTTACTGGTCTGTTTTTGTGACATAAAGTGGTGTTTTAATAACTTCATCCAACTTAATAAAGACAAAACAGAAATAATTATTTTTGGTCACTCAAAATTTAGAGCTGGTCTTATCAATGAGCTCGGTAAGCATTTTTCTTTGCTTTCGCCCCAGGTCCTGAAGAAATCTGGGTGTCATTCATGACTCTGAACTTTGCTTAATTAAGCATATCAATTCTGTTGTTAAGAATAGCTTTCATCAGCTATGAATTATCTCTAAATTTAAATCATTTTTGTCCTTTCAGAATTTGGAGAAAGCTGTTCACACCTTAATTTCTTCACAATTCTACTATTGCAGCTTTGTATTCTTCCTCAGACTTCTCTTTCACACCTCCAAATGGTTCAGAATGCAGCTGCAAGACTGTTGACTTCAGCAAAGAAATATGATCATGTTACCCCCAATTTCCTTTTTTTTATTAGATATTTTGAATGCTGGGAAGTTTTGGTGACACAGGCTACATCCGAAACCGCCTACTCAATGAGTAGTTACTTAATTTTAATAAGTACTTACTTAACGAGCCTAAAAGAGTAGGTACTGATCTTGTTGAGTATGAATGCAATCCGGACATCATTCGCCATGTTGACGTTATCACAAGCACAACAACTTAAAAGATATGAGTGACAGGTTTAATTAATCTGTAAATATCTTGATATTGATTAAACTTGCTCATTTTGTTGTCTTGTTGAAGAAACAGCTGCCCATTTATTTTGTGATTGTAATATAACCAATACATTTTGGGTTAATTTGTGTTTTTTTTTATTTTTAACCCTACTAATGTGACCCCCCATTTCATCCTTAAAGATATGTTTTATGAAAACCCAAAATTGTTATCTCTTGAATATGTTGTTCATTTCTTTATTTTATATGCAAACATTTTCATCCACAAGCAAAAGTGGATTAAATCTATGTTTTCCTTTTTCTTGAATTTTCTTGTCTTCATCCCTCGTGCTTATATATATATTTGAAGCCTTATGATGAATTATTCAGATATTTAACCTTGTCGTTGTGCTATTTTTCTGTGTACATAATCTAAATACTATGATGTACACAAACCCATATGTTTTGTCATTATGATTGTTCATTGTTAGATACAACCATGGTATTTTCCCTGATCTTGTATGTAATGAGTCCTACAATAAAAAAAAAAAAAAAATATATATAAATGAGTGACAGGTGCACTAACACCTCAGAGCACCAGTAACCTGACAACCCTACCTAGAACAGTTTTCCCCTCAGTATTTGCAATGTCTACACAAAGGAGACGTTGGGCAGCTCCTCGAAGATCTCGCTTTTGGAGAAGACTGTTGATTTTGTACTCAGAAAAAGTACTACTACTAAAGAGAAGATTACCCCAGAATGAATTGCATTGCTGGCACACCAACACTTATGAATAACAACGATAAATGCAATACTTTTTTTACTGAAAATTGTTTTAGTAAAATAATTTGTTGCTGCAGCTATGCATGAATACACACTAAACAAATGCAGCAAAGGTGAATACATCTCAATTTACAGTCAAGCAATGAATTAAAAATATTTACTGACAATAGGAAACAAATGAGTAAAAGAAAAGTAACCATCACAATAAATACAAGTCAACAACATATGAAACAAGGCTTTATTCAAGATTGTTCTAACAATCATGTATTTACAGCCCTACTGCCACCTCACAGCGGTGCCAATTCTGCAGCTTTATTTTGATGAAGCAGCGGACCACCATGAACACCTTCACCTGTCTTTGCCATCCATCATGTCCCTCCTTGCTGCTCTTCTCAATCGGGACATCGTTGATCTCCATGAGCATAACTACCCGTAAAACATTTAAAACAGATTAAAACATTTTACAATTCATGTCAATTCTGTTTCTTGCCATGTTTCATTATTTTTTTTTTACAGTTACATGTTAACTTCTGCTGTAGCTTTATTACTTTTGTGGTGTAGTGGGCTAAACCACAGAGTTGGTAAGCAGATCGGTTGCTGGTTTGATCTCTGCAACGGTCACCACCAGTGTCCTTGAGCAAGACACTTTACTCCAGGTTCCTCCACATTGATCGTCCCTGTAATAAG
Source organism: Elopichthys bambusa (assembly GCA_037101425.1). Lineage (NCBI taxonomy): Eukaryota > Metazoa > Chordata > Actinopteri > Cypriniformes > Xenocyprididae > Elopichthys > Elopichthys bambusa. Next base: position 6,353,220 of record CM074439.1, read on the forward strand.
AGCACTAAGTCACTTTGGATGAAAACATCTGCCAAATGCATAAACGTAAATGTGATTTTTGTAAATCCTTTTTTGTTAGTGTCTCAGGCACAAACGCTCAATAAAGCTGCTAATTTCTTAAAGTTTACTTTTTCAAGGTACTACTATAATATAAGTGCATACATACATTTTATACAGTTTCTGTTTGAGGGCATAAAGGGTTAGTTCACCCAAACATAAGTTATCATTTACTCACCTTCACACAATTCAATCCCTGCTGGTTTCTTTTTCCCGTAATGGTCAGAATCGAGACGACAGGTGGTAGATCCAAATGCAAGCTTTATTAAACGAGAGCGTAGTCAAACAGGCAGGCGGTCAAACACCAGAAAACAGGATCAGGAGAAGCAAGGCAAAGAGTAGTCCAAAAACAGGAAAGGGTCAAGGCAGGCAGCAAACGATCATCAATAAGCAAACAGTCCAGGATCAAATACACAGACTAGGCTCAACAAGGCAAGAAACACAGAGAGAAGGTCAGATACAAGGCTAAACAATGTGTGTGAAGGAGTGCAGCTTATAAAGGGAACCTGATGGGAAACAGGTGAGAGTGTGATCAGTGCCTAGCTGAGGGATTGTGGGAAATGTAGTCCAGAGTGAAGTGACTGCGCGTGTGCAATGAAAAAGTCTTAATGGTGAAATGGAGACCTCTGGTGGGGAGTGGAAGGAAGCAGCAGTGGGCAGAAACGTGACACACTCAGATGTCTATTTCATGTTGTGATGTGCTCATCATCTGCAATACTTATTGAATATTTTCCTGTCAGATGTATAAACAATAAACATTTAGTAAGCGACTTTATGATGTATATGGTTTAGAATTTATGTAAATCTACTTTGGAGATGTATGTGTGCTTACTGAAGATCCCGTTAGCTATACATGGTAAAACGTGTTTTTACTGTAAAATTACAACGATATACTATACTGTCTAACGTCTTTACACCTTCAACGCTTCAACAGTTTACTCTACAGTAGTTAAACAAATGTGATTTTAACACAAGGAACCGTGTTTTTGGTCTTCAATACTCACATTTGAAAGCATCCCCATGGCCTCCTGGGATAGAAAAGTATCCATCGATAAACACTTCAGAATCTGGGCGGAAGCAGTAGGCCATCCGGGAACTTCTCGTCTACTCTTTTATGATTACTGAGGATTCGGACATATTTATTCGCTCGCCTACTGCTTTTCCACTACTATATAGTAGGTAAGTAGGACGCACTTTAAGTAGACGCACGTCCGAATCTCGCGAGAATTAGTACGTCACCCAGGTAATTCTCGCCTACTCTTTTTTGAATACTAAGGATTTGGACATACGTATTCGCTTGCCTACTGCTTTTCCCCTACTATATAGCAGAGAAGTAGGTGGTTTTGGACGCAGCCAATGACTTCCACTGAGACATTTATCTAAATATCTTCTTTTATGTTCCACAGCAGAAAGAAAATCATACAGATTTGAAACAACATGAGTGAAAGCCTTTTTTTGAACTGTTCCTTTAATGGTGCTGTATGTATTATTATTTTTTTTTTACTATACTTAAGCATAAAAATACCATAAAATGTTTCAGATATTTATGAAACATGCTAAGTTCACATACTTGTTTCTCCGAAAAACAGTGCTACTTTCAGTTATTATGCTTTAAAATGTGCGTTTCGTGTTGGAATGTCCATTTTTGTTTTGGTCTGTGTGATCCCGCCCACTGCCAGTTTAGCCAATAGATTTCCGACACCCCGGGTGGCATAAGATTTTATTGCAGCCATGGAAGCCAGAAAATGAACTGGGTCCGAGATTGCGGATTTTACCGAGCTAAAAAGCCTCGGCATCCATCTCATAAGCTCTATGACCAGATGCATATGAAAATGCAGAAAAATCAACTCATCAGGAGGAGGAGGGGAGGGTGTGGAAACAACTCTCTCCAATATTTTTAATTTGGACTGCAGTACCCATTGCAGTACTAGCTGACAATATTACATACTGCACCTTTAAATACACTTATGTAGCCTTTTTGCATTAACATTTTATCTGCAAGTAGTTTAAAAATATAAGAGATTTTAAAGTACATTACAAGTTCACATTCAACAATTAAACACACTTTTTTACACAAGGGATGGCAGGGTAGGAGATTTGTTCCAGAAACATTTTTTTTATGCTGGTTAAAGTCTCTTTATCCTGATAGTAATCACTAAGCTAAGTGGTCTAAAAGTATTTATATATGTATATCGTCTGCGGAAGGTGTAGGACCATAAAATGTTCGTCTAATCATTGCATTCAGCCCGAATACGATAAATCCGATACGATGTCCTACCTGCCTATCAGCGTATGCAATTCCATACCTTCGTGCACCCTGCTCATGCAGACATCACACATCATCAGCGCATTTCATGATATGCAAAGTACAGACGTCAGCCGCAGGCGCTGCAACCGAAACAGCAGCCATCTTTTACAGTTCCTTCTGAACCAAAACCACAAGCTTATGCTGCATTCACGCTATCAACGCTAAAATGAATATGCAGCAGTTAGGTGGTACAGGTCAGTGCTCTTTAAGTTGTTTATGTTCTTTATTATTTTAATGTTATGTGCTTTAAGACATGAGGTAGTTTAACGTCGTCTCTCGTGACCCTTTTGTTTGCTCCTTGCTGTAGTCCTACTCGTTCATGTGTTTTGGAGGAGGCGTGGCTTTGTAGAGCACTCTGAAGGGAGGGTGGGATCTTATGCTTTCAAAGCTAGCTCACCATTGCTAGCCTCTCTGAAAATGACCTACCCTATTTTAAATTATATTACTTTCAAATAAAAAGTGATAACATCAGTATTTTTGTATTTTTGTTTTTTGTTTCAGTAGCCTCGTTTGCTCTGCTCTCAGCAGTATTCCTGTGGTTTAATGCTGTTCTTTTTTTTCCAGATGAAAAATATATATAAAAAATCATTGCAGACAGACTTTGATAACTGATGTTATTTAGTTTGAATACGTCTCTTCACTCCACTTATACAGGGAATTTGATTTGACCCATATCATTATTATGTCTATACTGAGTTCAGTCAGTGCAATATTTCCATTAACACATAATATTGCCTTTTCAGTGAAAAATCAGCTCAGTCAGTCTATGTCTGTATTAATTTCTTTCTATTCTAACCTTATTCCAGAGCTGCAATAACCTGCTCAGAGTTTCAGACGGTACATCATTTACCCAGTGACTCTCAGTGCGATCATGCCATGTTCATTTCCCCTGGCATTGTTAATATTAAAAATAAATGTATTGATGTTGGAAGCAGCAGTGTTTGGTGGGAAATACTTTGTGAGTGATGCAGATCCAGAGGCCATACACCTGCTTCTGATTGGGCTTCTGCATGTACAGCCACACATCATTTATCATGCAAAAAAGTTCATGCTGCTCTATCAAAAGAAGGCTAATGCGTTGGGCCTGTCGCATTGGCTGGGCAGGTGGGATTTTTCTTGTTAAGTCTCTTTATTTGTGTTTTGGATAAATCTTATTTTTGTGTTCTCCTTCTCTTTATTTCTTTGTCCCCCTTTCATTGTACCTCCTGTATCTTCCCCTCTCCCTCTCTCCATCTTTTTTCCCCCTCTGCCACCTTTATTCCTTTTATAATTGCTCATTTGTTTGAAAAGGCCTCAGATTGGGGATTACGGAGGCCAGACGGCATCGTGATAAGAGAAAGGGACAGGCAGCAGTGCGCGGCTCCTCCACCTAACAAAAGGACACTGGCGCGAGTCACCGCAGCGTTACCTAGACAGCGGGTGCTCGGCGACAGCCACTCGTGGCTTTGGCTGAGCTCTAATTATGCCTGCGGCTGATGCTGCGGCCGAATGAATAGAAGCAGCTATTTGCTGCTGCGTGCCACTGTTTTCACAAAGCCACAGACGAGTGCTTCTGCACCTGCCTCTCTCGGCTATCTGAGGCCCTTTTCATACATGTGTGATCTCTGGGAGTCTAAAGCAGACCAGGAGCTTTTCTGGGGGGTGACAGGTGAAAAGGTTTGTTTTCATGGAAAAAGCGAGTCAAAATGTCAAAACAAAAACTTGCATATGTCTCAGGACATGAATTTTTTTTAACCATCTGTTTTTTTATATATTTTATTAGAATGCAAATATATACTGTGTGTGTGCATATATATATTCTTTGGTAACACTTTATTTTACAATTTCTTTTTTACATGTTACACGTACTTACTATAGTAATAACAGTATATTAAGCATAATTACATTAACTAACCTTAAGCCAAACCAAACCTTAACCCTACCCTATTATAAGTATGCGCTTTTAATTGATACTACTTGTACTTAAATGTATAATAACACTGTAACACATTAAAATAGTGTTACAAAATCTTCCTACTAGTATTACAATTTCTTCATGCAAAATGTTTTTTTTTTTTTTTCTCCTTTTGATTTTCGGGCCTGGACATGTTTTCATGATATATAGTTTGCATAATATTTTAGTTCATATAGAACTACAATATGAACCTCCTCTAGGGGCCTATAAACGTCTCAGTGTTTCACAAGATATTTCAGATTATTGGGAATGGCAGATACAAGTCATTCACAGTGGCCAGATGGATTTTGAGCCATTCATCTTCCAGAACAATGTTCAGGTCACTATGTGATGCTGGTGGAGGAAAACGTTTTCTGACTTGCTCCTCAAAAATATGTAGATCTGGTGACTGTGCAGGCCATAGGAGATGTTCAACTTCACTTTCATATTTATCAAACCATTCAGTCTTGCAGTATTGGTAAACGATCATGCTGATACACGGAACCCCCTTCAGGGTACAATGTTTGAACCATTGTCCTCCAGAATGGTTCAGTAGTCCAGTGATGAGCCCATCAAGCACAGTAGGGAATGCCAGGATATTGAAGATGAAACCATCACTGATGGTTCACTCTGGGCACACAACAGTCTGGGTGTTAAGCCTCTTGGGGCTTCTTCATACCATAAAAACAGTGAAGGTGGACTCTATAATACATGTTTCACTGATATATCTCCCATTATGTTGTGTGGATCTCAATATTTATATACAGCTGTGCTACTGCTCTGCTAATGCAACCTTCACTCTGCTCTTACTGATGGAATGTAAAATCAGTGAAGCGCACAGGTGTGAAACCTCCAACACCATATTAGCCAGTGTTTACGTTTTATTGTCCAATCTCTATAAATAAAATAGTATTTTAATACATTTTTCATTAAATTAATATTTCTGAACAAAACATTGAGCATCACGTCATTGTCTCAGCTACTCAAGCAGAATCAGAGAAGGGTCGCTCGTCCAAATGCGAATCTGCTGACTATTTGGGAGAAAAATTTTTTTTTTTTAAACATTTAAAAATCTGGACTTTTTTAATATTCAGAGAACATTCTGAAATAATAAGTTCCCCCCAATAATTAGAAATAGCCAAATTGTCCAATATTTGAAATTCTTGGACTGCTCTGCAGCATTCCATTATGCAGCCCTCTGTATGTAGGGCCCTATGAAGTCTGTTTTATTTTTCCAAATTCTGTTTTTTCCATTTAAATTTTTCTGGATTCTGTTTTTTTTTTTCTTCTCGGTTTTAATTTTTTTGGACTCCATTTAAATAGTTCAATTCAATTTTAGTAATCAAAAAGCATGTCTAATTAACTGAAATCATGAAACTTATACAATTTAACAACAATTTATTAAAAGTTTAACAAAAATTTAATTTTTTAGGCCTATGAAATACTTTTTTTTTCTCTCAAATTCCGTTTTATTTTTACCAAATTTTGTGTGGATTCCAAATTTTTATAATCAAAAAGCATGTTTAATTAATTTAATTCATAAAAACAACCAATATATATATATATATATATATATATATATATATATATATTGGTTGTTTTTATGAATTAAAATCAGTGTTTTTATAAGTGTTTTTGATTTTATAATCAAATTTTTATAATCAAAAAGCATGTTTAATTAATTTAATTCATAAAAACAACCAATATATATATATATATATATATATATATATATATTGGTTGTTTTTATGAATTAAATTAATTAAACATGCTTTTTGATTATAAAAATTTGGAATCCACACAAAATTTGGTAAAAATAAAACGGAATTTGAGAGAAAAAAAAAAGTGAAGCGCACAGTTAAACCAAACCAAAGTTAAACCAAACTTTTATTTTGACGGGTTGCCGTAAAGACCTTTTGAGTTTCTGTGTGTTTATGATATGACAATAGTTCATTCATGTCCTCATATACTAAGGCAGCAGAGGCTGAAAATACCATAAGCAACATGTGTACCTTAGTGTGTGTGTGTGGTAAATGAAACTGAAAAAATGTGACAAATTCCGTGACATTCCGCATTATACAGTAAGTTCTGTTTTTATGACTGAATTCCGCAATTCCGTCCACGTTTTCTGCATTGTGGATATCATAGGGCCCTGTATGTTGTTAGGATGACAAAAAGGTTTAAAAGTTAAATTTTTAGTCTGCCTCAGTGGTATAACACGTCTAACACAGAATTGGTGAAAAGCTGTTTAACGCTCTAACTTCACAATTCAGTACTACATAGTTAACAGTCTTTGGAATGTGTTTCAGCAATAGGCCTACATTTGTAACATTTATAATGTGTTTAACAACAATTCTCAGAATTGACTTTACAGGGACTTTAAGGTCAACTGTTCTGCAATAGAAATTATAAATAACCGACAGTAACATCCAGTGATGCAAACTACTAGACTTTTTTTTTTTTCTCAGATATGGCCGTTTTAAATTGAAAATATGCATTTACTTGATTCATGTAACGAGACAAAAAACATTTTACATTTTTGACATATTAAGCAAAATAAAATAAAAGTAGCCTACATATGTGCGCGTTTTAATGCAGATGAATGCAAATATTATTTGCAAATAGAATTAGACCAAGAATTTCCTTGTATCTCTTTATGCTTTATAGAAGCATAAATAAATGTTGAAGACAAGGTTACGGCCTTGGTTCTTAGAACATTTTTGTTCAGTTTATTCATTATGTCACTGTCTGCGTTGCTGAAGTGCTGACAGAGCGATGCTAATCGAAGGACTTTTATCAGTTGGTTGATGAATTGTTTACATGATCTTTGTGGTACCATTTACATTTGATCTCGCTCTTTGTTTCCTCTTTCTCTCTCCTTTAACTGCCCCTCTACCAGCGAATGCATAAGGTATAGGTGAAACTGAATAGAAAAGCATCACTCTAATCTTTTGAAGACGTGTTTGAGCTGCAGACCTTCTGTCAGATTGTTAGTGGAGGGGAGTGTGTGAGCAGCACGAGGGAGGAAACTGCAGATTGTGTGTTTCCGAGTGCAGAGCGCGATTGAGCCACACAGCTTTAGGCGGAGTGTGTTGGAGACTGCTAATAGGTCTTTATTAATCCAGAGCAGCAAAGCTTGAAATAGCCTTTTAAAGGCCAATTTGGAAGCCCAATATGTGTAAAGAAAACTTTACCGCTGCTGTTGAACTTCAAAGGGTCCCACTTAAGCGTGTTTAAAGCATGTGAACTGAGATCACCGATAACAAACGATCCCGTGTGTCACAGAGTGATTGGGTTGATAGTACGAGGCTTGGAAACAGCAGGTTAGCCTACTGCTAGTTTAACCACACAATTATTCATCTGATTAGATACGCTGTGATATGTTACATGGGAGGATAGCTGATGTAGATCATCAAGGCGATCGGTGCTGGACGAGATGAGCATGAATTTCCATCCAGGTTTGGTGCTGGTTTAGTATAGTCTCAGCCTCAGATATCACACCCATGGACCGTTGGCTTAATGTCTGCTGCATATGGCACACAAAATGGACTATATGCACGGTTACTTCCTGGTTGTCGTTAAGCCAGCTCGGCCATTTCCGGTGAACTGTTAGCTGTTCATTCTTTAGTCGCTGTACATCGACACAAAACCATCAATGGTTGACTTTTTAATGTTGTATTCATATTTTGATGCACTTATCACATTTACCTAATCTTCCAATAAATAAGTTTTATTGATTGCAATAAAGACGAAGCTATTGGGACCGTTTAAAAACGCCACTTCTGTAATTAGACACGCACACACATTTTCCCCCCAGCACTTCAAATGTTATTTTTAATGTGATGACCACAAACATTATTTGTTCATCCTTCTGAGATTGTCCCCATTGTAAAACCGAACGTTTCAAAATGTAGGAAATTCAACATTTGACAGAAAACATTTTAAAAATAAAAAAGACAATAATTACCACTTTAACCAGCAGGTGACGGTAAAGTACCCTTTATTTGCGCATATATCAGCCATTTCCTCTAATCGTTTTTCACTTCGTTTTTGACTTCACATTTGTCAATGTGAAGTATGAAGTACTCAAAAATCTTAAGAAAAACTATTTTCTCAACTTTTCTTGTGATTCATGACAGAAAGTGCAGTTACAGCAGCTGTCAGTCAATGCAGCGCAAGATCAATGATTTCAGCACACTTGTAAAAACACGCATTTTATTCAATTAATCTATCTAAAGTGCACAATAAATATTACATTTTTGAAGCTTTTTTCACATAAAAGTGTGAAAACTGATGGTCGAATTAAATTTAGCCTAGGAGGAACAATGAGGTACGTCTTTATTTATTTATTTTTTATGACGTCTTACGTTTGAATAACTAAATTAATGCTATGCCTGACTATTTAAGTGACTATATTCTGATTATAAACTGAGTATCACACTACTGATGCTCAACACACTAGCAAATGAGCTGGCTTATATTAATGCGGAAGTTCTAAAGAACGCTCAGTGCATATAGCCCATTAGAAAAACTTCGTAAATTTCAAAGTCATCATCTGATTGTTGATTGTTGAATTCTACAGGATTTCTGGGAGATGTGTGTGTCGCGTTCTATAATGGTCCACCTGGAAACAGCCGTTGTGATGCCAAACCCTGTCATGGAAGAAAAAAGCTGTCGTGTTTACGACTGTAACAATGAACGCTTAATCAGGATCAACAAAATGCTGGATTTTCAAAAGTATGTGAAGTATGTGAAGCTCTTTAAAATATGTCCAAGAGTTTTACAAGGCAGTCTGTTATTGTAGGGACATCAACTATACATTTTCACCCACCTAACCATGATGATGAACAAAACAAACTGTGATTGGATGCTTTACATTTCGTTAAGGCAGCCTCTTTGATGGTCCTTGGCCAATGAAAGCTGCTATGGAGTCCAGTGCTTCTGCCATCAGTCTGAAGGTTTGGCTACACAAGGCTTTATCAGACTATAAGGTTCCTAAATTACCATAAATTTAAGGTTACATAGTTACATGTTAGGCTACATGTACTTAATAAGAGTTTATGCAGACAGACCTTGTCACGGAGCACTTCAAATGAACAGCAGCCACCTTTTACAGTTCCTATCTAATCAAAACAACAAGCTTATGCTGCATTCATGGCATAACTACCGTAATTAAGAGATGGTAATTCGTGACGTTCTAACTGGAGCTGTTTATTTAGACTCGGAATTATGTGTTTCCATGTCAACAGTATCAACACCAAAATGAATCTGCAGCAGTCAGGTACAAGCTCTCTGAGTTGTTTACATTCATTATTATTGTAATGTTATGTGATTTGAGACACGTTGTCTCTTGTGACGGAGAGCAGCTGTGTGTGTGCGTTCATGTGTTTTGGAGGAGGCGTGGCTTTGGAAGGCAATTTGCAGGGAGGGTGGGATCATATGCTTTCAATGCTAGCAGGCTAACATTAGCATTTCCCAGATTACCTACTGCACCTTTAAATAATAATTTGATACAGTGCACTTATTGTGTACTTGCATGTTTTTACATTGTATTTATATTTAAAAAAATACCTGGATGTAATTACATCTGTAATTAATTTCTGTAATCTAACTGTTGACCCTTCCCTTACCCCTTAACCCACCATTAAACCTACCCATACCATCAAAACTGTCCCTAGCCTTACCCATATCGCACCTCAGTAGCAGGAAGTGTTTTGCAATAAACATCAACACAAAATTGACCCAACAATTATTTTAATGTAAGTACATATTGAAAGACACCTAATAGACTGTGAGTCTGTGACCCTGTAAAATTATGCACAATTATGCAAATAACCCCAAACAAAACCCTAACATTAATCTTATAGTAATGTATTTAATTCATATTAGTTTGCACCTATTTGTGTAATTACACCATAACAAAGTCACCTTAAAATAAAGTGTAAAGTGTATTTTTTTCTTGTGCACTAAATGTAAACTTAAAATGACTGTAGCTGAGCAATAACGCTTCAGCAGGTTCTGAGTCAATTCCTCCACATGATGAGATTAGAGCTGTCAATCTCTCCTGACAGAAACGGTTAGAGCACCTGATGGACACAACAGAAGGATGGGGAGAGTTTTATAGCTTCATATGTGAGAGTTTTGTAAATCTTGTGAGTTTAAAATCCCTTAAAATGTATTTCCAGGTCCAGGCTGAATGTATTCCTCAGCGACAGAATGCAGGAATAACGTTATTCTTTTCTTTCTGAGTAATCTCAGTTTCTATGTGATATGGCACACAGTGCATAAAGAGTTATCACAGGGATATGATGAAAAAGCAAGCAAGCAAACACACACACCACACACACACACACACACACACACAGTGTAAATTAGGCAATCAGATTACTTTTTTCAAGTAACTATAAAGTAATGCATTACTTTTAAATTCACATAAAAATATCTGAGTTACTTTTTCAAATAAGTAATGCAAGTTACTTTATCTTCCCATACATTGACTAACACCTCTCCTGTCCCCATGTTGAGAGAAATCAAGAGTAAGTGCAGCTGCGTTCTGTGCGTAACATGTGTAATCATGATGGTTATTGTAGTTCTAGGTTAATGTGAACATGCATTTACTCATCTCACTTGCACAAAAACATTTAATATTTCTCAAAATGAGTAAAAATGATGAAATGCAAACTCAGAATATCCTGCAATGCTGCAATAACCTTATATGTTAAATTACATAAGTATATTTTATGTATTTAATCTCACTTGAGCCTGGTTTCTCCCAAGGTTATTTTTCTTCTTCTACATTCTGTGGAGTTTGGGTGTCACCTTTGGCTTGCTTAGTTGGGGATACTGACACCTACTATTCTACTATGAATACATATAGATGAAATGCACTAAATGAATAACTCATGTTTTTTACAACAGAACTAAATCAACACTGAACTGACTCAAGCTAACCAATGACACAATTTTCTTCTAGAGCTGCTGTACAGCCGATACAATCTTTGTTGCATAATTTTCCTGTTATCACTGCAAAGCTGCTTTGAAACAATCTTTATTGTAAAAAGTGCTATATAAATAAAGGTGACTTGACTATATTAACCAATGTCTTTGCTGTTGACCTTCGAAGATTCAGTTTAAACATACTAATAAGCAAAAATGACTTTAGATAAACCTCATATTTCTGTTTAATATATATTTTTTTGTCTTTATTGCTAAAGTAAATGTGTTGAACTTTCTTCTCCTGCATCATATTGTTCTGCAATCCAGAATGGCAGCACAGCTGAAAGGTTTGTTTGAGCTGTCCCCTCTACTATGCAGGTGTGAATTTGCATTTCCTTTAGCCTGAGGCTTATTAATTTCACTTTTGATATGAAATGGCCTTTACATATTCCAAAAATTTAACTTTTTTGTTATTAAAAAACAAACAAAAAAGCCCAGCCCAGATGAGGAAAAGTATCACAAAAGTAACGTAACACATTACTTTCCTTAAAAAGTAACTAAGTAATGCAATTAGTTAGTTACTTTTTTAGGGAGTAATGCAATATTGTAATGCATTACTTTTAAAAGTAACTTTTCCCAACACTACACACACATATATGTTTTATGTGGACTGTCATATAATGATTTTTAAACTGTACAAACTGTATATTCTATCCTCTAACCTATGTACCTGCAAAGTCAAAAATTACTGGTATTGCCATCCTCGTAGGGACAGTTGTTCCCCATAACAGAATACAAGGAGCACACACAGAGAGACAGAGAGAGAGAGAGAGAGAGAGAGAGAGGGAGAGAGAGAGCGCCAGACTGGTAAAGGTTGATGTTTGCCAGCCCGCAGCACAGGTGCTCACCGCAGTGAATGCGCTGATGAGCGGACTGTAGTAATGGGGTGGTGCGCGTGATCACACTAGGTGGTCCACATTAAATACAGCGGTGAGAGCTGAGCCTGACACAAACCCTGCAGCACAGCTCCACTGACCGCTCATTTAGCCCGCTGATAGATTCTTGTGCACTTCCAGATAATAAGGAGCTTGTGGGCTTGTGAGCTTCATCTCCTCTGAATTTATCATACGCTAGTCACATTAAAGGCCTCTACCAGTGGAAGGGTCTCCTTTAATTGTGAACTGGCCCCCTCCCATGTAACAAATCACCTGTCAAAGCAACATTTCTTAGACCAGTAGAGGAGGCACAGAGAGAGAGAGAGAGAGAGAGAGAGAGAGAGAGAGAGATTTCTCTAAAGAATGCTGCTACACTGGGGAAGACATGTCAAGCCATCCACCATGGTGTCAGTGGGCACACCAGGTAGGCAAGGTGGCCTATTAGATAGAAATATTCCCCAGGTAGGACTAATGGTATAATATCAGCATCAGCAGAGTTGATATGGAACAGGTACAGCATCTGACACTAGATGGCAGTATTGGTCCAAAGAGCGCTGTGTCTGCACAGCCTGCAGTGATGTAATCTACCATAATAGAATGTAAATTATTAGAAGAAAAAAAAAAAAAAAACGCTGCTTGTCAATTTATTTTTTGCAGTAACTATTAGCTTCATAAGAAAAAAAAAAAACAAAAAAAAAAAACATAGCCAGCGGCTAGCAATATTTGTGAGAGGTCAAGGCATGAGTAAATATAAATTACTGCTAAATTGTAGGTGACTTTGTTAATTATGAATGTATTTTTGTGGTTATTTATGAGAAACATACTGTACATGACCCTGAATTATATTATCAGTGGTCACCCGCAGGCTCAGTCAATTTGTTTATCACATATTTTTTATGTTCAATAAATTGAAGACAAATACTACAATCAAAAAGTTTGAGGTTGGTAAGATTTAAAAAAAAAAATAAAAAACAAACAAACAGATGAAGAGTCAGACGGATAAAAATCCGATATGAAGTTTAATCCAAAGAGGCAAAGTAATCCAACAATGGCAGAGAAACACACCATAATGTAAACGTGACCAGACAAAGAGCTCCCTCTCAATCAGCTCCCTAGTTCAGAGTCGGCCACATTCATTTACACGGTATACTGATTCACGACCTAGGAAGCTAGGGAGCTGATTGAGAAGCAGGGTAAGTGAACAGGAACTTAAATACACATTGGTGATGAGCTAAATGACAGACAGCTAAATGACAGATTACAGATTAGTCCCACATTCCACAGCGGAGTCAAGGGAGTGAGGAGCCAAGATGTAGATGGTGTGGCTGTCAACATCTGGAGGCTGACCGATGGAGACGAGGCCGATGGATCCATAGGCACAGACGGAGGGTCAATGGAGCTGAGCGCAGGTTCTGGAGACCTGGGAGCAGTCACGGCAATGAGCGTCGGAGGCGGATCCAGAGCACCCAAGGACTGGGGCAATGCCAGTGTGACCGAGGACAGAGGCAAGAATGAAGGGAAGGAGGAAACTGCTGGTTGGAGCGCAGTGGACGACCCATAGGTAAGTGGCGGAAGTGTTGTGACGACTGACCAAAGGGGGGCCGGTGGGATGAGGGAACCCGGTGGAGGCACTAAGCCGAGAGACTCCGGTGGAGCCAATGGTGGGAGGAGCCAAGGCGGAGCTGACAGGTCGATGGGCTGAGATGGAGCGAAGTGATCAGAGGCTGGAGGCAGAGCCATAGGATCCTTGGTGAATGTGATTTAACCAAGCACATCATGTTCCTGAGTCAACATTTGTATTGATCCTGGAACAACATTCCAATCAACCAATCAGATTTGAGGGACAAGTTTAAAGTTAATGTGAAGTTTAGGCTTACAACCAGGGTTAGGTTCTTCTACATCAGTGTTATTCACCTATGACTTCCCTCTGATTTTAGGGATAAGTTATGGGTAGGGTTAGGTTTAGGGGTAGGACACAATTTTCAGGCAGAAATTTTGTTCCAGGATCAACAAAATATGTCGACCCAGGAACATGTCTTACTTGGCAAAATCATGGTGACCTACCTAGGATCCTTACGCACGGGTGCTGCTGGTGGTTGCGTGACCTGTGGTTCGACGTCATAGCAGGGACTCCCCGGAGACGGCACAGGGCTGCAAACATCTGGCAGTGACGGGGCTGGAGGACTAGATGAGCTTTGTGGTGATGGCGATGAAACAAGACTTCACAAGATGCCCGTAATCATAACACAGTACTCACAGGTTAATGCAAAGTATAAATCCCAGCCCATAATGTTCACCATGCTGTCCGTACACAATAGTTTTTCAACTACTCACGTCAATTATGATCACATCATTGTATAGTTTATATTATTAATCAATATGTGAATCGTTGCAGGCTACACATGACACAAGTTGTGGTCTCATTGTCACACATTAATTTAGATGAGATTAGATCAGATTAGATAGAACTGTATTGATCCAAGACAAGAGTGATTCCATATGTCACAGACTTCCGAAGCTTTGTTTGGTCACATGCTTTTTCAAACCATAGATCTGCTCTGTGATGATTTGTTAGATGGTGAAGAAAACAAGTCTGACCACCAGATGTCGCTAATGCGCACTGTGTTAAAAGCTTCGAGTAATGAACCGTTTTTCGGCACAATTTGACGAAAGCCACAAAACACTTCAGAAAGCCTCTTTCCCATCACTACTTTCAGGGTGTGAGTAGCAAACAAACAAGAGTCAGATGGATAAAAATACAATACGAAGTTTAATCCAAAAAGGAAAAAAATATCCTACAAAGGCAAAGAACCATAAAGTAAACGTGACCAGACTGAGTGAAAAGCAGGAACTTAAATACACATTGGTGATGAGCTAAATGACAAAAAGCTGTGATGATAGTCCATGGAAACAGATTGGTGGCGGGAAAATCAAACAAAGGAACACAGGAACTGAAGAATTACAAACTAGTCCATGAATAAAACTAAATTGAACATAATAGTGGCAGCTGCATTTATTTGATCAAAAATACAGTGAAACGAGTAATATTAATAAGTATTATTCTAATTTAAAATGTTTTTTTTTTTTTATAAATATAAATGTAATTTATTCCTATGATGTCAAAGCTGACTTTTCAGCATCATTACTCCAGTCATCAGTGTCACAAGATTCTTCAGAAATCATTCTAATATGCTGATTTGCTGCTCAAGAATTGTTTATTATTATTATCAGTGTTTAAAACAGTTGCTGCTGCTTCATATTTTTTCTGGAAACCGCTATACTTTGATGAATAGAAAGTTCAAATGAAGAGCGTTTACTAAAGACTGAAATCATTTTTAACATTATAAATGTATTTTCTGTCACTTTGCTGAGTGACAGCAAAGTGAGAAAAAACAAAACAAAAAACTTACTGACCTCAAACTTTTGAATGTTAGTGTTTATGTACAATCCAGTGATGCAATATCTAAAAGAAACAACTTTTTCAAATTTGGTCAGAGCAGATTTCTGGAGGCCAAGTAGTTTTCAGAGGCACATTTTTCTCACATTTGGAGACGTCCCATCTACTTCCAGCATGGGGGGCTACATAGCCAATTTACAGAGTAACATGAACAGGGACAAGAAAATCATTACCACAAGATTCATATCGATAGCTGTTTCTTTAATGCTCAGAGACCAAAATTTAGCCTTAAAGTCCTGCAGCGAAAGACTCAAGGATAGATCAATGTCAACAAACCGGGAATGGCAGTCCGAACCTCTCAACGAGCAGAGCTTCAGGCATAGAAAGTCATATTGTGATGTCTGGCTGGTATGGTTTCATTTCATGAATTCTTTAATGTGCTAAGTCCAAATGGTCCCAAATGTCCCCTATTGCTTGGCAGTTTAAAATAATTGAGGAGTTTTCCATCAGGTTTCTCTCAAAATTACATCCTCTCTTTCTGGGCTCTCATGGCTTTCAGGCCAAAAAGCTTGGGTCCGATGATGGAGCTGCGTATGGCCGTAATCTACAGATGTAGCGGAAAATGGCCCCCCGGAGAAAACAGCCCCTGCCTTCGACATCATTTATCCTGCTGTCCAATCACCACACTCATAGATCAATATTACAACCTAACAGAATGAGAAAGTAGAAAAAGTCAACGTGTTAAATGTGTGCTAAAAGAAAGCTGTCTTTAGGCCGGTGTTGAAGTTTGTTTGGGTTCATGATCTAATCTGAAGATACAAATGCTGGAATAAAGTTACACAGCAAATGTTGAGATTTAGAAAAGAAAAAAGTGTTCTAAGAATGTTTTGCTAAAATTCTCATTAAGTTATGAAAATGTTATTTCTGACTGTTCTCAGTAGGGGTGTGCAGGGGAGCTAATATCTGCAACAATCTCAGTTATTTGTATCAGCGGGGCTTTAACGCTGTTTTAAATGTCATTTTGTTCCCTATATATTTTTCCTTTAACAAGTATGCCTTGTATAGCTCATTACATAATTATTTTGTATTAGAATTAGAACAATTATTGAAACATCTAATTAAAACAATAATACTAAATCTTAAATAAAAGAGGAAAACTTTTTTTTTTTTTTTTTTTATCTTTTTTTATTTTATTTTTTTTATTTCCAGAGAAACTTTGTATAAAGAGTTACTGTATCTTAGGACAATCATCCATAACCTAAAATAAGAGGACTGTTCCTGTATAAAATAGATGATTAGAGATCATGGAAGTTGAGCGAAAATATTCAGTGGTTGAAAATTGCTAAAACATCTTTTACTATGCAACAAATGCAAATCTGAACAAATTATAAAGAATACATACAATGAAATACTCGTGAGGTTTGTGAAGTTGAATTACCAGAAATTACTGTACTGTACACGGAATATTCATCTTGTACTCCCAGCATTACAATCACAGTGACTATATACTTCTCACAGACATGTGTGATGGATTTGGTGGTTGACAGTGGGTCTTCCGTATCTATCCTGCCCTACAGCACTTATGCATGCCATTTCAGTAACGTTTTGTTGTCGCAACCCACAGCCAAGCTTGTGATGTATTCAAAAGCCCAAATTCCAATGGTTGGATGTTTGTCAGTGAACGTTTCCCTACATGACCACTCAATTCCTGCTACATTCTTCATCGTGGACAAAGGGACACCACCACGGGGAGGGACCTAATGTCTGCACTCCTTCCTGTGCTTGCTTTTCCTATGCCAGTCTTTCAGTGCACTGTTGCTGAGTCAGCTGAGTTTGGATTTGCTAAAAACTTTATACACCGCGTAAAGCTGGATAAAACCGCCGCACTGTGTGGCAAAAATTTCGCCGTCTGCCACTCTCTGTTCGTAGTGCTGTGTCAGAGAAATTAAATCACAAGCAGCTAGGGTGATAAAAGGCATCAACACCCCTGCATTGTTGTCACCAACTGTTGTTACGCAGAAAATATCAGGTAAAATTCGGATGTGCGTTGACCTCAGAGAGCCAAACAAAGTGAAACTGTTACGTTTCCCAGCAACACCGAAATCAAATACTTCCTTACTATATAGTATGCGAAAAACAGTATGCCAAAAGACTATATGTCAGAATACATATAACTCAAAAACAGTTGGCGACGAGTACCCGGATAACCTACTATTTCCACCAAGATTTTGGAGTGCGCATTCGATAAACACTTTACTATCCCCTGAGGCCACAGAAAAGAAATTAATAAATGGCAGTGAAGCGACGTAACTGACGCTGGTAAGTTACATGACAACATTGTGACATGTAGTACGTCCGATTTTCATTCATACTACCCATATTCATACTATATAGAACATACTTTTGTACGGTCACAAAGTAAGTTCAAATTAAAATGGTGTACCGAATCAGACAGTATGTCATTTTGAACGCATCAGAGTGTCTCTTGTTTTTTTTTTTTGTTTTTTTTTCTTGAAAGATTCTGCATTTTTGAATGAAAATTGAGTCGATGGCTCATTAATAAAGACTTGTCACTTGCTTCGTTCATGAATGAATCAGCCAGTATGAACGAATTGGTTGAATGAATGATTCTGTGAATAAATTATTAAGTCTTTCTGTCAGCTACTGGCAGTTTTAGTTTCATAGGCTATAGCCTTATAGTACCATTTAATTTTTTACAACATTTCTGTATTCAATTGTATAAACTTATAAATACAAAAATATTTAAACTTTAATCTCAAAAAAATATTTATGCAGGATTTTAATAATTAGTAAGATGGATTTGTTGATACTGATTTCATTTGATTGGTAACCCTATTGTCACGTGCAGGAGAGGCGAAGGCAAAGAAGAGGTGAGGTGGACATAATAACAGTCATCATAACTTTATTAATTACTTTATTAATAACTTATTAACAAAAACAAAGAAGGCAGTCCGACATGAAAACAGTCCACAGGAGAAAAACAATGTAACAGTGTTACCAAAGCAAAGATAATACTGGACAGTAAGTAGAAATAAACCAAGGGCTTAAATACACAGGAGATAATAAACTGAACAAGAAAGAGGTGAACAAAGCAATCAGTTACCATGACAACAAAGGGCATAATTAGTAATCTAGGAAACAGAAAGGAAGCACAAGAACCAAACGGAAGTAGAACAGCAAGAAACAGCCCACAGAACAGAATGTAAACCTTACACCTATAGTCTATAGTGTTTAACTTGATTTTTTATAAATAATTAAATCTCTTTTTTTACTTGAGCACCGCCTCCCAAATTGTCTGTGCACAGCCCTGGATATAGTAGTTTGTTATTAAACAATAATTTGTTAATTAATTCATTACACAAATCTTAGGTAAAATATTCTTAATTAGTTTAATATATTTTATCAATCCTTTTCCATACTGAATGAATTAAACTGCAATATTATGAACTATTTCTCTTACTCCGGATTTTGAATCGGTTGTTTTCTCTGAGCTTGTTGCATTATGTGCAACAATTATTAGAAAGCACCTTATGGAACGTCAGAATCTTTAAGTCAGTGCTTTAAAATGCTGCTGATGTAGGCAGCTCATTCTGTTTTGGAACGGAGCCCACAGTGTAAAAGTTTCACAAAGAATCTGTAAAACAATGAAGGATCTTTTATTTGTGCATATAAAACAATGTGGCGTTTACAGCTTGAATTTAAATCCACAATATCTTTTATTTTATGACAAAAGGTTTGACAGTCACAAGATTACAAATTTGGCAGAATATTGGCTCCCTTTGAAAACCAAATATATGAAAAAACAATGGTAATTCTCCCATCATATTCTAGAATAACTAATCATGATGATGACAGACATAATGGGGTTTAAACAAATAATCATGGCCACATTCCTCATCATTGATGGAAAAAGAAACAGCTGAATGTAAATCACAGTGGAGCCCAGTCGTGTGTGTGTGTATGAACGGTTTTTCAGGCCCTGCTATGAAGTTATTCGTGGCCTATGTGTTCTGGAGGACAGAATGAATGAGCCAGACAGCCATGATGCCCACAAGGGCTGAGAGATGGTGTTATTTTCAAGACGAATGGGCATCAGAGCTTTTAGGTACACAACAGAAATCCAATGAAAGGGAACATCGCATCATTTGATGAGGCATTCGGGGCATCCCTGGGGAAATTGAGCCCATGGCTATATGACAAATGTGTGTGAGCTGCAGTGATTTTAGAGTGACGCACATTGCCTGCGGTCCTGCACTCTTCGTCCTTGAAGATGGCTTTTCTGAAGTCCACTACTTCACTATTACTCCGCTTTACCCTCTGGTCACGTTTTGAGGTATGCAGCGTTTAGGAACTGACATCATGCAGCATGTGTCTATTATGTTTCCTTCAGTCAAAATTTTTCTCTGATGGTATAATGCACCGTCATTATGTGAAGATTAGTGCTGAATGTCAACAAGTGCATTGCCGTCTACATATATATAGGTAATAATTTCCCTGTTATCCTAGGCCAGCAGAACTGTGGTTGTAGTTATTTTATCCGTAACAGTTTACAAAAATGTAAATTGTATTATTTTACAATAAAACACGTTATATTTTACTAATCTCAGTTAAATGTAGATTAGTAACACTTTAGAATACTGATCCTTCATTAATTAATAACTACACACACTCAAAAAAAAAAAAAATTGTTGGATTTACTTAAAGTGTCAAGTGCCTCCACACAACTATATTAAGTAATTTGTACAAATAACAATTTAGTTGACTGAACAAAAGAAATTCAAGTAAAGCTGACAGAATTTCTTTAAGTAAATACAAATCATTTGAATGTCACTGTTACATAATATTTATATGTGTTTATTACGTAAGGTGAACAGATTTATTGACTTAATTTACAGAAACATTACAGAAACTACTCTAAATGTCCAACATAACTGAACATTAAACACTAACATAAACTAACAACATCTTTCCCTTTACTGAAAAACACATAAAATAACACTTTAATCCCTAAATTTACTCTTCTAATGCAGTCCCTTGCAAAGCATGCTGGGAACTACGGATCCACTGCCCAGTTAGTTATGTCAACATTAATTTGTGTGTTTCACTCAGCAATGTTAAGCTGACTGAACAAACACTTACTAAGTTAAGCTGACAATACTCATTTTTAGTAGAAACAACGCAGTTAAATTACGTTCATGTAGTTACATGAGTTTTTTTTAAGTAATGTGAACAAGGGTGGTTTGAGTGAAACTAACAACAGTGAAAGTTCTTTTTTTTTGAGTGCAGGAACAAATGAGTAATGCATTATTAACACTCTACTATTAACTAACAAGAAACTCTGATTAATGAATTAGTAAGTAATAGTGCTCCGTTGAATGAGGTAGTTCACTATTAGCTAATCAGTAACTACTGTTTTTTCATTCCTCCCAGAGAACTACTAAGTACTATATACAGGTTCATAATTAATGTGAATAATGCATAATGTATAATTAATTTTAAAGTAAAGATCATGGTAACCCACTAGTAATGACTTTATTACTAATTACTAATTATTTGGATCAGTATTCTAAAGTATTCTATCCTCTCCACCAATAAGCTGGTGTGTGGTTGGTGTTCTGGCACAATATGGCTGCCGTCACATCATCCAGGTGGATGCTGCACATTGGTGGTGGTTGAGGAGATTCCCCCTTCCATATGTAAAGCGCTTTGAGTACCCAGAAAAGCACATGATGACTCTCTAATAACTACTGAAGTCATTGTAAACTTTTAAGGTTTTTGTACATTTTTGTACAGTAATTCCTTTTGATGTATTTGGTAACACTTAAGAAATTACTAGTGGGTTACCATGATCTTCACTTTAGAATACTGATCCAAATAAGTAGTAGTTCCTTTAGAATTGTGTAGTAACTCTTGAGTTATTACTATCCAATACTTTACAAAAACCTCAAAAGTTTACAATGACTTCAGTAGTTATTAGAGAGTTATCATGTTTTTCACTTTAGAATACTGATCCAAATAATTAGTAATTCCTTCTGAAGGATTTGGTAATACTTCAGTCATTACTAGTGGGTTACCATGATCTTCACTTTAGAATTAATTATACATTATGCATTATTCACATTAATTATGAACCTGTATATAGTAGTTCTTGGTAGTTCTCTGGGAGGTACGAAAAAAATAGTAGTTACTGATGGGAGCTACCACCTTCAGCTGAACAGTATTACTTACTAATTCATTAATCAGAGTTTATTGCTAGTTAATAGTAGTTACAATACTCAGCTGTTCCTGTGTAGTTATTCATTAATGGAGGATCAGTATTCTGAAGTGTTACCTGTAAATTTGAACATTTACACATTGCTAAAATTAAATGTTGCATCTGTTCATATAATTTGGACCTGAGCTAAAATGAACTACCAATGAACATTTGTATTTTTTAACAAATGTAAACAAAGATGAATGAATACTGTAACAAATTAATCACTCATTGTTTATTTTAGTTAATGCATAACATTAACTAATGGGACCTTATTGTAAAGTGTTACCGTTTTATCTTGAGTAAACCTCCGTGTTTGAATCATGTAAGAAGTTTCTCAATAAACCTCAACACTTTAAATTCTCACTCTCTTGACTTGTTTTGCAGTTCGGTCCAGTGCACTGCTGCAGTTTACAGTGTCAGTCTATTTCATTTCTGAAGCAGGTTTTCAACCATTTACAAGAGACTGACACCACATCCATTTTAACTGACAGCCAGCAAATAGCCCTCCAGTCTCCATTTACTTCCACTGGGATGTCAACTGAAAATAGCAGCACAGCCTCAATGCTGGACTTTCTTTTGGCTAAAGTTTGAATAATGCTTGTTTAAATTAGTTTACCCTTCTATTTGAAACTCAGAAAGTTCTACCAGTACAACCAGAATCTCTGCATGGTTAAACTGTGCATTATAGATGAAGGCTGGGAAATTTTCACAAATGTGCTTTCTGAGATGTCTGTCTCAGCTCTGATAGTTTGTTGATCTGTAAATCAAATGCACTTTGTTTTTTTATGAGACTAAGGGAAGTAATATGGCCAGCATTCTAGCTTTAGTTGCTTCATATCAAATTTATAGACCTTATGAGTGAGAGCTTGCATGATATTCAATGCTTTTCCTGAAGGACGCAAGTAACATCACTTTCTTACTTGTTTTTTTGGCCTCTTTGTCCTGAACACTCTGCTGGTTCCCCCTTTTTATGTGCATAGTACTGTCATGAATATGAAAATGCTTCAATGTTTTTTTTGGTTTGCTCTTTAATATATAACTGCATGTGGCATATATAAATGTACAACCATGCATACTTTCCTAATAAAGTATTGTCTTTAATATCAAAGAATGACCTTAACGTACAGTCCTTCTTAAAGCATATGCAGTACACTGATGAGATTACCATTCGGCAGGCTTGTCAGGATTTACTTAGACTTCCATTACGAAGAGCATCTGCTGAAGTCTTTGCGGTGCCCCAGTGGCTTAGAAATCCAACTTTACAGTGAGCAGGTGTCAGAATTTTAAACAGATTGTCTTTTTGTTCCTTTTTCTGAGCACATTCCCTTTAATTCCAGGAAGATTCTGTCACCTCAGCCTGTGTACTGCCCCTCATTTGAAATAAACCAAATCCTGTGTCTATTTGAATGCATAGCACTGATTCAACAGCTTAACGGGAACAGTACTATACATGCAAAAATAACAATTTTGTCATCAACACGCTCATGTTGTCCAGCAGGAGAATGTATGAGCTGCTCTCTTCCATATAATGAAAATGAACATAAAGGACAAAAAAAGAAAAGAATAAAAACATCATAAAAATGAATTGATACTCATATTCTGAAGTCAATAGCACTGTGTGAGGATTTGAGGAACAGATCAAAATTTAAATTGATATTCAAATCCTGCTTTGAAAATGTTGCATGACACCCGTAGTCCCCCATTTACAGCTGGGTTATTCTACTTTTATATTCACATGGAAGAAAGAAAGTCAGAACGATTAACATTTACATTTATGCATTTAGCAGACACTTTTATCCAAAGTCACTTACAAAAGAGGTACAAAAGTAGTTTGTCACAGAGCCAACAATATTCATAATACTAGATTAAGAAGGAGGCTAGAGGAAAAAAATCAAGGCGAGTAAATGAAAGAAATCATGTCCAGTTTCATACAGGAATTAATATAAACTGTTCAAGAAAAAGTTTTGAACATCTCAAATATGCATCTCAACAGACATGGTGATGGATTTCTTTCTGAAGGCCTGCATTGGTCCACTATGGAAATCTTTTTGAAGTATCAGGCAGAATGACCAGACACTGTTCAACTGGACAATAACTCAAGAAGTATTCATAATTAATTTTGACTCCTGCATCTAAGATTAACATCTAAGAGGTTATAAATATTGTAGCAATATGCAAACAAATATATCAAAAACAACTGGAGTGAAGCATGGTAGTGTGCTGCAGGACAAGCATTGCTGTCCACTCATTACGAGGGCTTGAATAAGCTTTTTTCTTGTGCTTAGTGTTTCAATCATTGTCAAATCAAACCTAAATGTAAGCACTCATTTCAAACACAAGCATATGAGAGTGTGTGGAATATTTCTTACTTTAATGGCAATTTGATCAAATCTGGTGCATCGATACAGCTGAGTTCTCTGAGAGGAAAAATTGGATCGGTCTGTGTGAGTTATGCTGTGTGGATGACGTGCGTGATTCCATTTGCACTTACAGCATCGGGAAATACTTCCATCTATCATTGCGTAAAACAATAAAGCCTGCCAAAGCCAACACGCTAGCTCATAGATCATTCCCGGACTGTCACCGAACCTGGCAGGATCGCGTTCCGCTCTCAGCAATAGTCCAAATATTTGCATTTCTACATAACCATCTAGTTTCAAAATAAATGTGTTGTAATTGTTTTCACAGAGTCTCCCTGTGTTCTCGGTACTGCTGGACTGCAATAAGCTTGATTTACATGACACATTTGTGGAGCTGATATTTGAAAACCATAGATTTTACACAGCCTTCTGTTTACTGGGATATAAACGGCAACATTCATCTACAGTCGGATGGTTCTTTAACATAATCAGGAACTGAATGCATAACAGGTCAAAAGGAAGAAGATGGACATGGAGCTCGTCGTTATCTAGGACATTCTAACTAAAAGTGATGGGATCCATGTGCACAAGTGAGAAATAAAGCGATAGTTCACCCAAAAATGAAAACTGACTCATCATTTATTGGCCCTCATTTGGTTTCAAACCTGTATACTTTGTTCTGTGGAACACAAAGAGATTTTCAACTGAATGTTGATGCTTTTTTTTTGTCTTTCTTCAAAACAATAAAAGCAGACAGTGACCATTGGCTTTCAAGATCTAAAAATCACTATCAAAGTATCATTAAAAATAGTTTTATAGTGCTTCTTGTCCATTTTGGAATTTATATGGAAATGAGCTGCTTGGACATTCTACAGAATAACTCCTTTTTGTTTTACAGGGTTTGGAACAACATGAGGGAGAGTAAATGATGCTATTCTTGGGGTGAAAGTCTATAAGAGAGAGAACACATTAATTTTTGTTTCCATTACCTCTATAAGTAAGCAACAGTTCTTTTTTTACAATTTTTGTTTGTCAACATTACAGACTCAACAATGCCTTATACAAGCATTAGATGGCAGTACTTCACAATACAGATGCCAATATGTTACTGTTCCAGCCACTAACATTATATCACTGAATGTTTCCTTTATTACTGTGAAGCTGCTTTGAGACAATCTGTATAGCGCTATAGAAATAAAGGTGACTTGAACCTCATAAGCTAATACTGTACTGTTTAAAAGTTTGGACTTGGTAAGAAAATCAAAAATACAGTGAAACTGTAATATTGTGAATTATTATTACAATTTAAAATAACAGCTTTCTATTGTAATTTATTCCTGTGATTGTAAAGCTGAATCAGCAGCATTACCCTCAGTGTCATATGATTCTTCAGAAATCATTCTAATATGCTGATTTGCTGATCAAGAAACATTTCCTATTATGATCAATGTAAATAAAAAAGTTCAAAAGAATCGTTTGTAACATCATAAATGTCTTTACTGTCACTTTTGATCAATTTAATGCATCCTTGCTGAATAAAAATCGTAAAAAAGAAGCAATCGTTGAATTCAAGGGAATATCACTAGACGACACAGTCCAAACCCTCTCCCAAACATTAGCTGTAAGTCTCAGGCCCATCTGCTTCGCTTCCATGCTGGGTGTCTTTCTCTCATATTCAGCCCTGGAGCCATTAGCAGTAGACTCGGCATCTGCCGGTCCCACCTGCAGTGGCGATACAGGCCTGCGCGCTCAGGTTGTGGATGGCTGATGCCAATGGCAGTGTCTCCCACCACAGGACTCATTGCTCATATGGTTGCATGGAATGGGGTGACCTTCACTGGAGCCTCTCCAAAGGGTGTGTGGTTATTGTGACTCTGGGCATCATTAAGAGAACAGAGAAGAAAAATAGACGTGGGAACGCTCAATAAATCAAACCATTACGATATTTGTGAGTTAATGCATACATTATTTTAATTATCCCTCCTGGGTTTGGTGCTTGCATATTTTAAATGGGAGGGAAATAAGGGCAGTCATTTGATAAGATCAATGTGTGGTTTGTGGGCAGTTTCTTCTGGAGAGCGAGGTGTGCATTATCAGACCTGCACATGCTTCGTTTGTGGCGGCCATTTGCAAATTGATCATACCGACTGTACTATATAATTACATTCAATAGGGATCAGTCACACACAGAACGACCAATGCAATTTGATCAACATGTTCTGCAATATCACTTTTCATGTTCATTTGTCTTAATCGTTACTGATTTCCTCACACATAATTTAATTCCAGTTCATTGTTTTAACGTTGTTACAATTCAGTGAAAGAGATGACAGAAAGACAATGAGATTCAAGCGGCCTGGAAAGTTGCTGCCAGAAATGAAATGGAGCGCTGTATGTGTCAGCTCTCTGACAGAATCCCATATGACGCTCATTTCACTCTCCTTGCAGAATGACGAATCAGAATCTAGCCTGTTAGGGTCTCCAGAGAGCCCAGAGCCAATCGAAATCAAATAACCAGAGATTGAATTATTTCACTGCTTTTATTGCATTGTATTTCTCTACTGAGATGAAGCCCTGAGTTTTTGCTCTAATATCATCAATACAAATTTGAAGGAACTGAGCTGCTGAGAGAGATTTTTCCAAAGATATTCCCAAGCAAAATCACTCCGAACGACCACAGCATGAGCCGTTTTTGGCCGGTGTTTTAAATAAACAACACCTTCTCACACAAAGGTTTGTCTTAAACTGAGAAAAGGCTCCCTAGCTTCCAACAGATCGACATTTATCACATTAACATTTGCAGACTATCATTTAATGAAATGCGGCTCTTAAATAGAGCTCTTGAGATTCAGCGCAGACAGAAGCAAAACACAAGGTGTACAGCAATGGACGGTGCGGGGCCGTCTTTAGAGCGTTAGCTTAAGGTCGTTAGCGTCCACAGTACAACTCCAGGGAAATTTGATGGATTCAGGAGGGCATTTGCCCTTCAAGTCTCTGCTATTTGCTGCAGGCTTACCCCTGGTTAGCGTTTAATCTAATGCCAACTGTCTACGGCCCAGAAAAAAAAAAGAAAATATTGCTGGTGAAAAATGAGTATTCCCTTATCAGAAAAATGCTTGGCTACATTTATTGGGCCTCAGAGGATCCCATATTTGCCCTCCTAGGAAAAGTAAACAGAGCCAATTATGCCAGAGTAATTTAACAAAGCCATATATATTCCTTACTTAGTGACATGTTGGAGAACAGGTTTCTGGTATTCTGAGCTCAGGCACTTTTACTTTACAAAAAATTATATCAAAGAATACAATATAAAATATAGGAGTGATGATGTCATTAAGGTGAAGGTTACATAGAGTTAAGTTGGAATACAGGGAAGTCAGAACAGCAGATGAAATTTTAAGATAAGGCACATATAAAAAGACAACACTGGGATGTCATATGTGATCTCAACACTCTCTCTAATAGTTCTTAATTCTTATTATTCAACAACTTAAGGTGTGTCCCAATTCGTGTACTTACGCACTCTTCTATGCCATTTTTAAGTAGAGTTTTTGCACTGAAAATTTCAATGAGAAAAAGTGCACCAGCACCACATTTAAGCACACCATCCACACTCTCACATTGTCTGGTCTCATCACTCTCTATTTGGTGGATGGACTTACCTATCTGCCTTGTGGATACTTACCCTTTGCGATCATAATCCTCTAAATTTCGATGGCAACCTTTATTCATCCATACCTGCAAAGGACAAAAGAGATTTCAAGCTCAAGTTAAGTGGTGATTCAGCTTCTTTGATACTGTCTATTCCTTGTGTTTGCATGTGTCAATAAAGAACTATATATATATATATATATATATATATACACACACACATTGTATATGTGTGTGTGTGTGTGTGTGCGTGTGTGTTTGTGTGTGTGTGTGTGTGTTACGCCTTTGGAGAGTTCCCGTAAACAACATATGCCAACGTGTGTGTGTGCTTAATTTACTTGTAAACATTTCAAGGAACACTGAATATGAATGCAATTAATGTCTAATAAAGGTTGGTTTATAGCACTTAACTAATAACATTTTCCCATTTTATGTGACCTAATCTAAAGTGAGAACTTTTTATTCATAATAACAAATGAACAATTCCTTTACTATGAGCTAATTAAACAATACGAATTGTTTTATTTGCAGTGACAATGACTGTACAATTCACTTTTTTAATATATTAACAATGTAGAGACTACAAAATATTAACTATAAACTAATAGTTTGTTAATGATTTGTAAGTACTTTATTACTGTATACTTATTATAAAGTGTTACCAAAAAAATGTATGTACACTATTATACTAATTATACTTAAATGCGCTTAAGTACACTAACAACACTTTCACGGTAATGTCAGGTACTGCTACTTAACACACAGATCTCTTGCCCTGAGAAATACTGTATGACCTGCCATGCACACTCATGTGAAATGCTCTGGACTGAAGTTTTGCTGATCAGGCATTCTGGAAAGGTTACTGTGTGACTCTCTGAGAAATGAAACTTGATAGTAGTGCAATGTGTCATGTTTTATCACCACACATATGAATTAAGAGGCTAATTCCAGAAATGAAAATCTATTACACTGGTGCTTTTAATACACATGAAGATCTTTGCAACTACAGTTAAATGCTGAGCCATACACGGCAAGTTTCTAACTTTCTACTAACCTGTACAGGATCAGTCCACATCTCAGAAGAACATGGAGGTACAAAGCAAATAACTCTCTTTCATTTCAGCCATGTCCTTAAAAGCCCCTCTTATCTATCCTGTGATGAATAGTTTCTGGATATCATCTTATGGAACACATCAATATTCCCCTCACAAAGACCCTCATTGGTGTGTCTTGCCTATAAAGTATGGGAAGGGTTTTACTCTAAAGGGAAGCAGCTGCTTTGTAAATTATGGGTCTTTCTGCACCATCCATTTTATATCCTCCATCTGGGAATGTTGCCAAAGTAGGAGAAGTGGGAAGGTACAGCATGAGTGTGTGTGTGTGTGTGTGTGTGTGTGTGTGTGTGTGTGTGTGTGTGTGTGTGTGTAGGCCTGTATTCTAGAGAGTTGTGGATAGGTGTGAAACATAAACACACTAATTCAGCCATGTGGGTCACAGAGGCAGTTTTGTCTGAACTGCAGGACCATCTTGACTGGGGGGAATTCTTTAAGTGCTGTTTATTTGCACATGCTGTCTATGAGGTTTTAGCCCCCGATTCACAATAAGAATTATGCAAAAAATTCCAGCTGAATGCAGTTTAGATGGCATGATCTTACATGAGGATGCAGCACACAATCTCATGGCTTTGCTAGTTCTGTGTGATACAGGCACCTGAATTGGTTGCTGAATGTGCGTTTGAATGTAAAAAACGCCTAAAGATGGTCTCCTCCAACATTTGTAATTTAATTCAATAAATTATTCAATGAATTGCTGTTTAAATTAATATAGAAAATGTACACAAACCCTGCAGCTGTGCTTAAGCCAGGCACCCCAATTGCCTTACACACTGTATATTTATATGAACAGCAGTCAGTAAAATGTGCTTACTAAGTAGTAAAAACTGATGGGAAATTGGTTTAAAATGTGCCTCTATCTTTTGCAAAAATTCAAAAACATACCAAAACATAATTCACTGCAGTTTCAAGCTGAAATTAACACTAGTGGCGATAAAACATCAAGAACTTCAATTCTTTATCACACAAATTATGATATACAATAGCAAATTATCGTTTAATGAAGACTTATTTTCATGCGGTTCCTTGCACAATACTAATACTAAACACTTTTACCATAGTGCATGAATTGTAAACCTAAAACATTTTGCCGTTTGCAGCTCATAACCAGCTCCATATGTATGGCATTTTTTGATGCAGAAAACTTGATCGGTAGCTCACATGGTACAGCACTGGACTTGTGACGCAGAGCGCTCGGATACAAGTCCCATAAAACATTAATTATGATAAAAGAGCTCAAAGACTTGAAAACTAAAATGGCATGGTTGCTTCAACATAAGGATTAACTTTTTAACACCACTTACCAGACATTTCATTTCTGAACTGACATGTATACAACCAACATAATAAAACATCACCAGATTCACTATTTCGGATAAAACTGAACTCCACTCACCGGACATTTCACTTAGAAAGTTCATGTTTTTCATGTGATGAGTCTCACAATGAGTCTGGGTTTGTGTTTGCGCTAGAATTTCATGCAAAAGGTCCACAACTGTTTAGCATTCATCACAAATGGCACACTTCATTCCACTACGGGGTCCATTTTTGTTTCCAAATACTGGAACCAAGTAATTTCATGACATTTGGTTCTGTTATGGATCTGGAACATCCGGACTGAACAGCAAAGGGGAGAGCAGGGCACAACCGAACACAGGCAAGTTGCAACACACATGGTTTAAAAGTTTCCATACGTTAGCATGACAAAACTGAATTTATTGGCTAGTTGATAATAATAATAATAATAATAACAATATATATATATATATATATATATATATATATATATTATTGCCATTGTCTTGCTTAGTTAATCAGAACACTTAATCAGTAATATTCAGTTCTGCACTGATACTACAGAGAACAAAACTTGAATAAAGTCACTATTGTCTTCTGTAGAACTGTTTATAGCTGAATTGAACTTGTTTCATAATTCATGTGTAGTGCTCGCATAACTCCAGTTCTGTGTTTTCTGTTTAACATTTACCCTGATGCAAGTATGTATATGCACAGGTAAATGCTACGTTAGTGTTATGCTGTACGAAGAAAAAAAAAAAAAAATCCATGAGTATTGGAGTATTGGAACTGTATTGGAGAATAACTCTTCCTGCCTCAGCTGCTTTACTTTATTAGACAAGAACAACGCTGTGAAATTTACAGTTATTGAACTGAACTGAATCAACATTGAAATGAAATGAGCTGAGACTATATAATGAGACATGAAAATATTGTCTTTCTGGAGCTGGTTTACAGCATAATTTGAACTTTTGTCTCATATTTAATGAAGTTTGCATCATTGATTGTTATTTTCCTGTTTACAGTTATGCTGTAATGCTGCTTTTAAAAAAATATCGTATTAAGCACTATATAAATAAAGGCGACTTGACTTTACTAGTTGTCGTATCAAAACTATAAAGAGAAAAAAAAGTTCCAAAAATCTTTGAAAGATAATTGAACATTTAACCATAGCAAGACTACATTTCTTTCTGAAGATTTTCATCTTGTTTTTGTTTTTTCGTGCTTATTTAAAATGAGGGAGAGGAATGCTTCCTGAAAAAAATACTGAAAGAGTTGTAAATGGAGAATGGGATTGTCAAGTGGAAATGTAATCAGTATTTTAAAAATTCCCACTTTTATTTCTCTTTCTCTCTTAATTCATTCATCCATCCATCCATTCATTCATCCTTCCAGGCTTTCATCTCCCTGCCGCACACAGCAGATGCTGCACTCGTTCAAGTCCCAGGACTACAGCCGCACGATCCCTCCTCCCGTCCATCTATTCCCTCCTCTCTCCATTACTCCATCCCTCTGCGGGATAAACCTGACCAGAGGTAATTGCAGTCACTGTCTAATGGTGACAGGCTTAATCAAGCATGATGGGTTCACCACTTTTACTTTGGTTCCCCCTTTTCTTCTTTGTCTTTCTCTCAGGCTCCTCTTGGTTTTCTGGCTGTTGTTGCAGGCCGTCCTTTCAGCTGCCAGATGAAGTAAGTGCTGCAGTCGTGTGTGTGGGCAGCACCACAGTTGCATACTGAGCGCAAATTAGGCAGGATGCCACCATAAAAAAGTGGGACATAATTCAACATAAAACCTCCACTCATCTATTATACAGAAGAGAAATGAGAAAATACAATCCTCTCCAGGCTGAGCGGAGAGAGTGAGAGGATAGAGTAGAGTATTGGATGTGCAAGTTTATGAAGAAGGTCGCTGTCCTTTGGAGCTGTCGGTGGACAGCTGCCAGCATCTGAGAGCCGTAATGAGAGTGTGGATCTCGTGGAGCCGTCAGACTGAAGTATTTCAAAAGCAGCTTCCATTTGCTCGTTCAGACAAACACTCGGTCCTTCCTGTGTTATCAACAACACAGATGCCATCTAAAGCCACTGGCCTCTGTTGGCGTAATGCTTTTAGAGAGGAACTTGTTAATGCCAAGCAGCGCTTGAATTTTCTCTAGCGCTCATCCACCTGCTCAAATAATGAGACGTGAAGCAATGCGATCTAAAACTTGAAACTGTTGCCATGTCCAACGAGTCCATATGTGACAATTGCACCATTGTCTGGGGAATAAGTGTTATGGAGTGGTTGGAAAGTAGTGGTATTTCTGATCTACATGAAGTAGTGGTATTTCTGATCTACATAAAGCACACGGACAGATAAAGCTCCATGTTTTGCATGTATTACTAATGCCAAACAAAAACTGCAAGAAGTGAAATCCTGCATAAGTTTGAAATATATCGTAGCTCCTGTGACTAGTTGCATGTTGATGCATCTACTGGCCCACTGTGAGATCTGGGACTTCTTGTCACAGGCTTAATTTCACAGAGATATTTCACAGGCAAAAAATGTCCACTGTCTATTGTCAACAATGTAGATGTCACATGTTAGGAATTACACGAGTTTCTGCCTCATGATTGTATATATACTCATTATTGTTATTATTGTTAATTTATAGAACCACACCCATACTGATGTATGAATCAAACAGTAAAACAGTAAAAGATCTTTTTTTATGGACATGGATCAAGTGATTTATTGTTCTGCCTGGACAATCTGTAGCGGTTGTCACCTAGTTTAAGAACTGCACCTTAAGAACTTTTATACATCATTTGGTCCTTCGAGCCGGATCAGGCAGCTACTACAACATAACCATGTCCAGAACTGAAGGACAGGCTTTCCCAGATTTACCAGTGGTTCAACCATGTCGACAAGTAATCCCACCAAGATACTTAGATGACTTCTATGTTGATTATACTGTGCCACATCAGCCACTTCATTCTGATGATGAACAGTCCACATAGGGTGCCATTGGACCTGAACTAGGTAAAAGGCCTGCATGTGAGTTCCCATGTACTGAAAGCGGACCAGAACCAACGAAAGATACAAGCACTGGATCAAGTGAAAGGAGCTCATTTGTGAAGACATATCAAGGTTTGCCGCAGCCACTGCCACAGCCAAAGCCCCGTACTCTGACTTCTCCAAGGCAAATAATTGATACAGATCAGAGAGTTCTTTCCTCAAGCCCATATACAGCCACTGAGGGCAGGCCAGTTCTGCCTAGAGATCAAGACAATCTTCCTCAGCCCATGAGGGCACTGCCTGTAAAGTCACGAGGATACCCTCTGCATTCTCACTCAGTCAGTCACAAAGAGATTGAATATCTCACTGACAACCTAGGAGAACTGAGACTACCAAGCTCTGCAAATCAGCCAAATTCAAGTCATCCCTTCTCTCCTTGTGAACCAACTTAAGCCCATGCTAAGCTAGCAGAGTGGTTTGCGTCTGTAACTCGTCTGTAACTCTGTATAACTTTGTTTTGAATCTCTTACTTTCATTCATTGTTGTTTATATTATCATTACCATATATCTAATATTGCCTACCATGTTAATCTGACGTCGCTAGCTTTTAATCTTTTAATCTAAATCGCTATTACAAGGCGTTTGCATCTCGCTAGGTTGTTAACTTGTCATCAGTCTCTCGCACGCTCCTTTTTCTTTTTCTACGCGTTCATCAAACAGCTGTGGTAAGTCGGATCAGTCTACAAACACAGTGAGTCATGTCATCCTCTCCTAGTATTGTATCGTGCTCTGCTTGTCACATGTTCAGTATAGCTTTCTCTGTCAGCGACGAGGGATTTACATGTCATAAATATAGGTAAATAGTCAGGCTGACAGAGAAAATCTCAGAATTAGAGACACGCATCCAAACTTTAATCGAGGATAGTAAGAATGCAAGGGCTTCAGATACTGTTTTGGATGCGACTAGCTTAGTGAACTCTGAACATTGTTCGGTTCTGGCTGTAGAGCCCGTGTAGCAGGGCAACTGGGTAACGGTGAGGCGGCATAGCTACGGAAAACACCACTCTTCCGTTCCAATAAGAACATCAAACAGGTTCTCCCCACTCAGTGACGCACCCACTGAGAATCCTGTTAAAAGTGCCCTAGTTATTGCCGATTCTATTACACGGAACGTGAAAATAGAGACGCCAGCCACCATAGTCACATGTTTGCCGGGAGCCAGAGCACCTAACATCAAAGCAAATGTAAAAGTGCTGGCTAATGCTAATCGTAATTCGCTAATTCACGTCGGCACTAATGATGTTCGACTTCGCCAGTCAGAGATCACTAAAATTAACATTAAAGAGGTGTGTGAACTCGCAAGTACAATGTCAGAAAAAGTAATTTGCTCTGGCCCTCTTCCTGTTCATCGGAGTGATGAGATAGTTAGCAGATTATCATCACTCAGTGACAATTGGAAAAGTTTTTGGGGCAGACCTGACCTGTTGAAAAGAGATGGTATTCATCCCAACTGGATGGTGCTTCTCTCTAGTAATATGGCACATAGTGTTAGAGCTGAAACATGACAAACTGGGGCCCAGGTCAGGAAGCAGATAGACCGGCTAAACTGACTGTCTGCTAGCTGCCTCACGTTACAGAAGTCAGATAACTCCCAACACATAGAAACTCTTCCACCTAGATATTATCACATAGAGACTGTGTCTGTACCCCGAACAAAAAACCTCCAAACCCATTTAAGGGTAAAAATTGAATTGATATTCAACAAATAAAAAATAGAGATAATACTGATAAACAAATGATAAAGCTTGGGTTGTTAAATATTAGATCCCTTTCTTCAAAAGCACTTATTGTAAATGATTTCATCACAGACAATAATCTAGATTTGCTGTGTTTGACAGAAACTTGTCTAAAACCGGACGATTACATTACTTTAAATGAGTCTAGCCCTCAAGGTTGCGATTATCGACACAATCCGCGTCAGAAAGGCAAAGGGGGCAGTGTTGCTGTAATTTATAGTAATATTTACTGTATTCTTTCAAGTCTTTCAAATATAATTCCTTCGAAGTGATGGTACTTTCTGTAACATTATGTAAGTTGACATTTGTGCTGGCTACTGTATACAGGCCACCAGGACACCATACAGACTGTATCAAAGAATTTGCTGATTTTCTATCGGAGTTAGTACTAGCTGCAGATAAAGTCCTTGTTGTTGGTGATTTTAATATCCATTTAGATAATGAAAAAGATGCATTGGGATTGGCATTTACAGACATTCTAAACTTAGACAACACGTGTCAGGACCCACTTATCATCGTAATCATACTTTAGATCTAACATTGTCACATGGAATTGATATTGATGACGTTGACATTCTGCAGTAGAGTGACGACATCTCAGATCATTATCTAGTCTTGTGTATACTACATTTAGTCAAGGCTGCAAAACTGCCTCCCTGCCATAAATATGGTAGAACCATCACTTCTACCACTAAAGATTGCTTTATAAATAATCTTCCTGATCAGTTTCATCGCCTTAGCATACCAGACAGCTTAGAAGACCTCGATGTTGCAACAGAAAATATTGCCTCTGTCTTTTTCAGCACATTAGACTCAGTTGCTCTTTTGTGCTTAAAAAGGAATAAGGAAATGTATCCAACGCTGTGGTACAAAGAGCACACTCGGGCCCTAAAGGGAGCTGCCAGAAAAATGGAACGCAGCTGGAAGAAAACAAAACTAGAAGTTTTTGGCATTTCGTGGAGAGAGAGAATGATTGAGTACAGAAAGGCCTTAAAAACTGCTAGATCTGCCTATTTTTCAAATCT
Source organism: Elopichthys bambusa (assembly GCA_037101425.1). Lineage (NCBI taxonomy): Eukaryota > Metazoa > Chordata > Actinopteri > Cypriniformes > Xenocyprididae > Elopichthys > Elopichthys bambusa. The sequence continues at coordinate 6,389,300 of CM074439.1, forward strand.
TTTAGAAGAAAATAAACACAACCCTAGGTATTTATTTGATACAGTGGCTAAATTAACAAGAAATAAAGCTTCAACTTCTGATGTTTCCAAATAGCACAGTAGTAATGACTTTATGAGCTTCTTTACTTGCAAGATTGACAATATTAGAGAGAAAATTATAACCGTGCAACCGTCTACTACAGTATCACGTCAGATAGTGCATTGTAGTGTCCCTGAGGAAAAATTCAATTCATTCACTGCTTTAGGAGAGGAAGAATTGTCTAAACTTGTTAAATCATCAAAATCAACAACGTATGTTAGACGCTATACAGACTAAGCTATTGAAAGAGATGCTTCCAGAGGTCATAGATCCTCTTCTTAATATCGTTAATTCATCTTTATCACTAGGATACGTACCAAAAAGTTTTAAGCTGGCTATTATTAAACCTCTTATTAAAAAATCACAACTTGATCCTAGAGAATTAATCAATTATAGGCCGATCTCAAATCTCACTTTTCTGTCAAAAATACTAGGAAAGGCTGTATCATCACAACTATGTTCCTTTTTAGAAAGAAATAGTATCTGTGAGGATTTCCAGTTAGGATTTAGACCGTACCATAGTACTGAGACTGCTCTCATTAGAGTTACAAATGATTTGCTCTTATCATCCGATTGTGGTTGTATCTCTCTATTAGTGTTACTAGATCTCAGTGCTGCTTTTAAAACTATCGATCACAATATTCTTTTGAATAGACTTGAAAATTATGTTGGCATTAGTGGAATCGCATTGTCGTGGTTCAAATCATACTTATCTGACCGTTATCAGTTTGTAGTAGTAAACGAAGAGATGTCATATCGATCACAAGTTCAATATGGAGTACCGCAAGGCTCAGTACTAGGACCGTTGCTTTTCACTCTGTACATGCTACCCTTGGGAGATATCATTAGGAAGCATGGCGTTAGTTTTCACTGTTACGCTGATGATACTCTGCTCTATATTACTTCGCGCCCTGACGAAACTTACCAATGCACAAAATTAACGGAATGCATAGCTGATATAAAAAAATTGGATGACCAGTAATTTCCTACTACTAAATTCAGAAAAAACAGAGATTCTAATTCTTGGACCAAACACATCTTCACGTAATAACCTAGAATACTGTCTAACACTTGATGGCTGCTCTGTTAGGTCGTCTTCATCGTCAGTTAGGAACCTGGGTGTGCTCTTTGATACCAATCTTTCATTTGAAGGCCATGTTTCTAGCATCTGTAAAACCACATTCTTCCATCTTAAAAATATATCTAAACTACTACATATGCTCTCAATGACAAATGCAGAACAGTTAGTTTATGCGTTTATGACCTCAAGGCTAGATTACTGTAACTACTGGGTGGTTGCCCAGCTCGCTTGATAAATAAACTACAGCTTGTACAAAATGCAGCAGCTAGAGTTCTTACTAGAACTAGGAAGTATGACCATATTAGCCCAGTTCTGTCAACACTGCATTGGCTTCCTGTTAAACATCGTATAGATTTTAAAATCTTGCTAATTACTTACAAAGCACTAAATGGTTTAGCTCCCCAATACCTGAGCGAGCTCTTAATGCATTATAGTCTTTCACTGTCAGTCTACTGCGATCTCAGAATTCAGGCCAGCTGATAGTACCAAGAATATCAAAATCAACCGCAGGCGGTAGATCCTTCTTTTATTTGGCACCTAAACTCTGGAACAATCTTGCTAGCATTGTTCGGGAAGCAGACACACTCTGTCAGTTTAAATCTAGACTAAAATCTAGACTTTAACCTGGCATACACATAACACATTATCAATTTATATTTTCAAATCCGTTAAAGGATTGTTAGGCTGCATAAATTAGGTCACCCGGAACCGGGAAGGTTTACCGTAGTCAACCAGATCCGGGCCGTATCCAGGTCAGATCGTGGACCTGCGCCTTGACACAACCACAACACAGCCCTGAAGTGTCAGCAGAGATTGAGTCAACTAGATCATCCATTGTGAAGGCCTCATTGACACGACAACCAGTGGCATAGTTCCTCAACAAACCATCCATACCGGTGTGATGAATACGATCCTCAGCTGGATGGAACTGGAATAAATACTTTGAATGTTGCTATCCCATCGGACTTATGATAGCTACCTGAATCGTAGCAAAGCACTGTTCGCCAGAGGAGAACTGGCCCCCCGACTAAGCCTGATTTCTCCCAAGGTTTTTTTTCTTCTCCATTTTAACACCTATTTGCCACCTGATGTCACCTGTTGGAGTTTGGGTTCCTTGCCGCTGTCGCCTTTGGCTTGCTTAGTTGGGGACACTGGACACTGGACACTTGACATTTGATATTCAACAGTGCTTTGATTTGCCACCATTTTCTCTAAGAGCTGCTGTGCAGCCAAAATTATATACCAGTTATGACTGTAAAGCTGCTTTGACACAATCTGCATTGTAGAGAATTACACCAAGAGATACATTAGCTCATCATGCACACTATGAGAGACACTCAGACTACTTTGATCGTCCAGCTCCGATTCGTACAGACAAACCAAGACTCTTGACCCCACAACAGTCCTCAGATTACGCTCAGCCTCAGACATATCAGCCATACCACCCAGTCCATCCTCCTTCTCCTCCATATCCTCATGTAGAGCCCTCCTACAGAGGTCCCATCCCCACCATTCCTAATTTTTGCAGTGAGGATCCCAGATAATTTGCTCGACTCAAAATTGCACTAGATAATTTGCTACCTGTTGAGTCTACAGAACGTTTTAAGTACCAAATACTGGTTGATCATTTGAAACAAGAGAATGCCTTGCTCATTGCAGACTCGTATTTCAACAGCAGGTACCCATACACCAACACTATGACGTCCCTAACTGCACTTTATGGTCAACCACATCAACTCGCACTACAAAGAATTGCAGAATTGATGGATGGCCCAAAGATCAAGAGTGGTGACATTAAATCTTTTAGACTGTTTGCCCTCAAAGTATGTGCATTAGTTGAAATGCTGGACCAACTTGGAGCTCAAGGATGGACAGAATTCAAATGCGGGTAAAGCAAACTTCAGAAGGTTCATTAACCCCATTCAAATACCAGTTCCAACACTGCTAGAACTCAGTGACTGGCTTGAATATGAGCTCAGGATACAAGAGGATTAGTCACAGTATGCTAGTCATTCAAGCAAAGCCTACTCTCAGCTGCAGAGAGACCAGCAAAGGAACAGTTCAACACCAGTTCAAAGCCAGTTCAACGATTTGCTACTGTCTTACATGGTGGTGAACAGAGTAAACCGGCATGTGCTACAACAATCAAGAAGGAAAAACCAAAGAGGTACTGCCCCTTTTGCAACACTGCGTTACTTCAACCAGTGCACTAACTTCAAACTGCTGAATCAAGATTAAGTGGAGTCGTGGCTGAAGTCAAATCACAAGTGCTTTAACTGCAGCTGTGATCATCAGACTTCACAATGTACTCTTAAAGCCAAATGCAAAAAATGTGACAGGAGACATTTAGAAATACTGCACGACTTCGATGCCAAAGTGAAACACGAAACAAGCTTCAGCAGAAAACAGTTGTCTTTTGAACTCAGAAGTGGAGACCCTGTATCTGGACAGACCAACTGAATTGAGGCAGTGGGTCACTAACACTCCATCAGTAATCGCTCATTTCCCGGATGACCTGAAATCTGCAAACAGCCACCTATGGTTCATGCAACTTCAAGGTGTTTGTTGAAACGTGAGTGACTGAGATACAAGAACACTGCAGTTCTACTTTCTGTGGAGCACTATCCTCCAGTCAAACTGATATCCCAGATATCTCTCAATACAATTCACTTCAAGAGCTGATTAAGGCTACTGCTATTTTCCTTCATTGGGGGGCGGATGAAAGTGAACTCTCTGCTGACGACTATTCAAAGCTGAACAGGAACTTCTGAGACATGCTCAAATTGAAAGCTTCCCAGAAGAAACAGCCCAACTCCAGTCAGGTAAACCTGTTATCTCACTGTAGTCGTATTCTAACTCTTGCCCCAGAGTATGATCACGAAGCCAAATTAGTCAGAGTAGGTGGACACCTCCACAGATGTAACCACTTGGACTCAAACACAGTCCACCCCATTGTCTTAGATTCTGCTCACCCTCTCATAAAGCTTCTGATTTAACATTACGATAACCTCCTGTTACATCCAGGACCCGAGCATGTGTTAGCAGAACTAAGATGGAAATATTGGATCATAAGAGGCAGAGAGGCAGTGAAAAAACACCAGTGCAGCTGCTTTTAATGGTGAGGGAAGCCAGAAATCCCCATGATGGCAGATCTTCCCCAGTCTAATCTTAGACTGTTTCGTCCAGCTTTCTATTCAACAGGCATTGATTGTTTTGGTCCCTTCCAGGTTAAGTTTGTGAAAAATGCTGGGGAATACTGTACAAGTGCCTTACTACCAAAGCGGTTCATATTGAACTTCTATCGACCACTGACATAGACTCCTTTCTTATGTCGTTAAGAAGGTTCATAGCTTGCAGAGGGAAACCATATGAAGTGCTTTCTGATCATGGTACAGACTTCAAGGGAGGTACAACAGAACCTTCAGTACACTTCACCCAACCTTGAAAGAGCATCTGGCTTCTCAACAGATTCATTTCCGTCTAAACCCACCAAATGCACCGCATTTTGGAGGATTGGGGGAGAGAGAGTTTAGGTCTATCAAGACTGCACTGCGCACCTCTCTTGGTTCTCAATCTGTGCCAGAGGAAGTACTGATCACGGTACTTGTAGAAGTGGAGGGCATATTAAACTCCAGGCCATTGGGATATGTTTCCTCAGACATAGCAGATATAGACCCTGTGACACCTAATTCCCTCCGCATGGGACGTCCAGCTTCTGCATTACCACACGTTGTCTACCCAGAATCAGAAATGCTCAGTCGTAAGAGATGGCGTCACAGCCAGATTCTAATTGAAAACTTCTGGAAATGTTTCATACAGCATTACCTTCCAGACCTGCAACAATGACAAAAGTGGCAAAGAGAATCTGAAAACCTTTAGGTAATAGGTACTGTAACCAAAGTCATTCCTGGACAAGACTGGTGAGTTCGTACAGCTGTAGTAAATGTCAAAGACAAAAGTTACACGAGGCCTGTGGCTCATCGGATTAAACTGCCTGTCCTACCTGATGACACCAACAAAGACTAATGAGTCTTTTCTTTATTTACAAATTTGATAAACAAATGTATCGTGTATCTGTTGTTAGATTTAATTACTTTTACATTATATTGCAAAACTAAATGGTCGCTAATTCTTTTGAAGTTGTCAATGCGCACGTAACCTCAATCGCGCATTAATTTCAGCATAAAACACGCTAAATAAGACTTTGAATGCAGCTGTTTAAATATTATGTGGAAATATTTAATTCTGCTTTATTTGATAGTTGATTTAAAGTGAATATATGTATAAACCTGAGGAAACATAGACCTACTCGACTTATAAATATGTCCAAATCTGTATGATATTGTATTACTTTTATATTGTTTAGTTATTACTGTTTCTGCCTCATGATTGTATATATATTCATTATTGTTATTATTGTTCATTTATAGAACCACACCCATACTGATGATGGGTATGAATCAAAGACAACAGTAAAGGATCTTTTTTTGTGGACATGGACCAAGTGATTTATTGTTCTGCCTGGACAATCTGTAGCGGTTGTCACCTAGTTTAAGAACTGCACCTTAAGAACTTTCATACACATACACTAGAAAAAAAAAAAACTTTACTGGTGTGCATCTTGAGACAAAATAATAGCACTGGCATATTTTAAGATATGTCAGTACAAGTTGCTTTCTGTTAAAACAGCTCAAACATGCATTTTAGTCTAGGACTAGCTTAAGCCTTGTCTCTGAAACCAGGAGATAATGTCAGAATTGCGAGATATAAACTCACAATTGTGAGAAATAAAGTCAAAATTGTGAGTTATAAACTCAAATTTTGTGTTATAAACTCACAGTTGCGAGACTTTTTTTTTCGAATTGTAAGATATAAACTCGCAATGACGAGTTACAAGTCCAATTCTGTGGAAAAAAATACATTTTTTTTCTCAGAATTGCGAGCTTATACCTCACAATTCTGACTTTATAACTTGCAATTACAATTTTATATTACGCAATTCTGACTTTATAAATGCGCAATTGTGAGTTTATATCTTGAAATTCTGAGAAAAGTCAGAATTGAGAGATAAAAAGTCACAATTATACCTTTTTATTTATTCAGTGGCGGAAACAAGCTTCCATACCAATCTAATAATTCAGAGCTGCAGTTTTACTCTATACAACAGACATCTTCTGACCATTATACATATTAATCTGAAACAAAATAGATTTTCTTCACAATATTAGCAGTAAGACTGTGCCTTATCTGTTTGTGGGGAGATTAGTAGCAAAATACTCAGTTCATTATGTGGCTCTGCGGGTCAGTTCCTTTGTAACAGACTCAGCCTGAGAACATTCTCATGGAATGATGGATGGTGCTGTTGTTACACCACTGCCAAGCTGAAAGGAAAGCGGATTTGATGTACAGCTCAGATCAGCATTATATAAGCAAAAAATGAGGACTGTGCCACTTTGCTTATTTAAACAGCATATGTGCGTTGTCTTGAGGGACGGCACTTTGGCAACTGTCCTCATGCCGTTTGTTTGCATGTATTCATGCTGGGAGGAATTTAGAGTGATCAAAGGCAGGATCTAGACAGAAAAAAAAAAAACTTGCAACATATTGAATTTGTTTAAACATACAGTGCTGTGTTTTCCAAAAGCATCTTAACTTGAGTAGCACTTGAAAATGGAGGTAGATCTACAAGTGCTCTGGAATAACTGTAGAGTGCTGAAATGCATCGTAAGGAGACACTTGCACGTGCAATCACTTGCAGAACAACTCCAAATTTACATCTACACTTTATACACATATACCACATTTTACACTTATAGCGTTGTTCTTCTGCTGTCTGCAAATAATAGTATTAATAGCATATATTCTATTTCCTGCTCATTACAGTACCTCACTGACTAGACAGACCCATTTTCTGAACACTGAAAAAGACATAGTGATAAGTAAGTGTTGTTTTGAGTTTTGTAAATGAGCTTTTGCAGAGTAGTTGCAATAAATGCTCTATCTAGACTGGAGAGGACTGGAGAGGTTTTGAGCTCTGCAACTTTCATAGTACAATAAACTTGGCATAGTAACATCTATGAAGAAGTGTCCAACTATAAATAATTCAGGTTGAATTCTCCTTTAAGAAACATGCCATCTCACATACGTGGGAGGTGTTTTACTGTAGCTTCTGTATCTGCAGGTCCTGTCAAGTTCTTTAAATTGTCCTCCATCTCTCCTCTCCCCCATGGTGAGATGTTTTCCTCTGAGCAGTGAGGAGATGAGCACGGATTCACATGAACAAAAATAAAGCTGTAATGAGAGCCTGGCAGCTTATCTGATTGCCCAGAGAGAGAAATGATTGAGATTAAACAAATCTCTTTGAGCTGATTTGCTGTAACAGTTCAACCAGGGAAGAGTTTGTATTTACATACATTATTTCTGTCTAGATCAGGGGCTGATTAAGCCATAAAGCCGTTATTTAGACTGAAACCAAACACAGATTTATAAGCGCACAGTCCAGAGAAACACAGTGTGCTAAATTAAGTGCTATATAAAAACATTGCTGAGTGCTGTAGACCAGGAGTCTTCAACATTTTTCAGCCCAAGGTTCGTTGGCAGATAGACACCATGGATCCCTGTTAGATATTGTAGCCTATAAATGTGTTACATTTTAAGTCTTACCTATAATAACAACAACGACAACAAGCACACGGTGCCATATTTTTTCATATTTTGTGCCATATTACTCATTCATCTAAATTAACAGAGATTTTTTTCTCAATTTCTAGGGATGAAATGAGTAATTATAGCCATTCAATATTGATTACAGTATAATTGAAAGCCAGGCATTAAAAATATAACAACTTTAATTGAATTCACATAAACCTATTACAATAAATGTCACATTTAGTTGATGTTTTCATTGTTTTGGCCCATGTAACCTTGTATTTTAATAAATAAGGTTATGACACCAACATTTTAAATAGCAGTGAAATTTCACAATTCTTGAAAACTTTAATATTGTATTTATGTTAACATATTTACAGTTTTTTACAAAAATACGTTTAAGATCAAACAATAATCGGAAGACACCCGGCAGTCTTAATTATCTCTCCAAGAAAGCAATGAGACTTAGTGGAAAGCAAAAGGAGACTTAAGTCTCACACGTCTCTTAAAGTTACCTGTTTCTTAGGCATGTCTCCTCTAGAGTTTCAGAAGAGATTGTAGCAATGCCTCAAACTGATCCCAAATTCTCAAATCTAACATTGTGTCATCACCAGATGCAATGCGATAAGATTCCAGCAACAAGAAATTAGTCTGTCCACACCAGACACGACACGACTACGAGACGCAACAAATCAATCAAAAATCACAGCTATTCAGAACACCATGTGGGCGGACTCTCTGCAAGCACTTGTAACAAAATGCATAGCATAATCAGTACCAGGGATGCTCTTATTATTGGGAGATAACAGGGTCCGTGGCTCTACCACTGGAAAAAGCATAACAGCTAACTTGGATAACTAATCACATTACAGGCTTGACATCATTGAGTTGTGCGACAGTCAATCACTGTTTGCGGAAATGAATAAGAAGTGTCATAATCTGAATCACACCTGTTGCACAATTGTTCCGTGACTTCTCTTATAAAAAAAAATTTTTTTTGGTGTAAACTCTGAAAATAGATCAATCCAAACAAATGTTTAAAGGGGACCTATTATGCAAAATTCACTTTTATAAGGTGTTTGAACACACGTGTCCACAGTGTGTTGTAGGAACCGTGGACGAACCAGACAAATGGATCGCTCAAATGATTCTTTCAAAACATAACTCCATACAAGTCTTATCAACACACAGGACCCAAACTCAGAGAAACTGTCGCGTCTCCGGTCTGTCTGACGACACCCTCCTTGCTAAGTACTTTTATGGCCACATATGCTTCCTGACTGAGGAGAAAGGTGGCAAACTTAAGCCGTTTGGGTGACCAAATGGGTGAAAAGACAACACAACTTAAGCCAAAAAAAGATAAAGAGCCTTTGATCTCCAGATCAAAAGAGACAGAGAGACAATGCAGGCCTATTTCGGTAACACTTTACGTTAAGGTTCCCTTTGTAAAGTGTTTATAAAGGTGTTTGTTAATGAGTAATAAGTCATTCACATATGCATTATAAATAAATAATAATGCAGTTATAACTGCATGAATAAAAAGGGCAATACCTGCCAAATAGTGAGCCGTTTTTAACTCACATGTTATAAATGCTTAATAAATGTATTTATTCACACTTATTTAACTCAAAACCAGATTCCTGGTTTATTTCATGATGCAGCAAAAATTGACTATCATAATGAAGGGTGTTGTATTTGTGGTTTTCTTATTAATATCTCATGACTTTTCTTACTATGTTGCTTACCAGAAGTTTGTCATACCCATGATACTCTCCAAAAAGGTCAGGATGCCTATCCACAGCTTGTTTATCAAGATGAAATTGAACCTTTTTTTTTTTTTTTTTATCAATATATTTATTATTTTCACATGAACAATTTACAGAATCCGTTCAGTATACAAGTATTTTTCTAAAAACCCTCTCACCCCTGTACCACCCCTCAAGAGACAGAACACTTGCATGGACATTATTACAAGGCCTTGAGCTGATGTGTAAGATAAAAATTATAATAATAATAAAATAAATATATAAATACATTAAAAAAAAGTTAAAGTAAAGAAGGGTTACATTATCACAACAGCATTTTCAATCAATCAAATCCAAATTATACAAATATTCAATTCATTTGCTCCAAATCTTTTCGAATATCGATGATTATTTTTTTCAAATTATACATTATTTTTTCCACAGGCACATAGGACAAAAGTTCTCTAAGCCATACAGCATGACTGGGTGGTTCTTCTGATTTTCAATGTATAGCTATAAATTTCTTTGCTGCTACCAGAGCCATCTTATCAAAACGTAAATTCTTCCTTTGATGTAAATGTAAAGTGAACACATGTAAACCATTTATTAATGAGTTAAACATTAATAACCTGTGAAAGTGAACCTTAATGTAAAGTGAACACATGTGAACCATTTATTCATGAGTTATAAACATTAATAACCTGTGAAAGTGAACCCTAATGTAAAGTGAACACATGTGAACCATTTATTCATGAGTTATAAACATGAATAACCTGTGAAAGTGAACCTTAATGTAAAGTGAACACGTGAACCATTTATTTATGAGTTATAAACATAAATAACCTGTGAAAGTGAACCTTAATTTAAAGTGAACACATGTAAACCATTTATTCATGAGTTATAAACATTAATAACCTGTGAAAGTGAACCTTAATGTAAAGTGGAAACCTGTGAACCATTTATTCATGAGTTATAAACATTAATAACCTGTGAAAGTGAACCTTAATGTAAAGTGAACACGTGAACCATTAATTAATGAGTTATAAATATGTTATTAATGTTTATAACTCATGAATAAATGTTCAAACCTTGTTAATTGTGGCCTGTGGAATGTTGGTCCACTCCTCTTCAATGGCTGTGCGAAGTTGCTGGATATTGGCAGGAACTGGAACACGCTGTCGTATACACCGATCCAGAGCATCCCAAACATGCTTCAATGGGTGACATGTCCGGTGAGTATGCTGGCCATGCAAGAACTGGGATGTTTTCAGCTTCCAGGAATTGTGTACAGATCCTTGCAACATGGCCGTGCATTATCATGCTGCAACATGAGGTGATGGTCGTGGATGAATGGCACAACAATGGGCCTCAGGATCTCATCACGGTATCTCTGGACATTCAAAATGCCATAAATAAAACGCACCTGTGTTCGTTGTCCACACAGGTGTTATGGTTCGTTGTCCATAACATATGCCTGCCCATACCATAACCCCACCTCCACCACTCCACCACCTGGGCCACTCGATCCACAACGTTGGCATTAGCAAACCGATCACCCACACAACGCCATACACGCTGTCTGCCATCTGCCCTGTACAGTGAAAACCGGGATTCATCTGTGAAGAGAACACCTTTCCAAAGTGCCAGACGCTATCGAATGTGAGCATTTGCCCACTCAAGTTGGTTACGATGACGAACTGCAGTCAGGTCGAGACCCCGATGAGGACGATGAGCATGCAGATGAGCTTCCCTGAGACAGTTTCTGACAGTTTGTGCAGAAATTCTTTGGTTATGCAAACCGATTGTTGCAGCAGCTGTCCGGGTGGCTGGTCTTAGACGATCTTGGAGGTGAAGATGCTGGATGTGGAGGTCCTGGGCTGGTGTGGTTACACGTGGTCTGCAGTTGTGAGGCCGGTTGGATGTACTGCCAAATTCTCTGAAACGCCTTTGGAGACAGCTTGTGGTAGAGAAATGAACAACAGAACTGGTGGACATTTCTGCAGTCAGCATGCCAATTGCACGCTCCCTTAAAACTTGCGACATCTGTGGCATTGCTGTGTGATAAAACTGCACATTTTAGAGTGGCCTTTTATTGTGGCCAGCCTAAGGCACACCTGTGCAATAATCATGCTGTCTAATCAGCATCTTGATATGCCACACCTGTGAGGTGGATGAATTATCTCGGCAGAGGAGAGGTGCTAACTAACACAGATTTAGACAGATTTGTGAACAATATTTGAGAGAAAAAGGCCTTTTGTGTACATAGAAAAAGTCTTTGAGTTCAGCTCATGAAAAATGGGGGCAAAAACAAGTGTTGCGTTTATAATTTTGTTCGGTGTATTTTGCAAAAATGTTCACACGGGTATGTTTTTCTAATGAGCCTGGGCTGCTTTTATTGTGTGTCGTGGCTTTGCTTTGCTTTGCTTTGCATCTGGTTAAGAGACAGTGTAAGATGATCTGAGTTATGCCATTCAGCTTAATTTTATTGCATGACTTCTGACTCTGTATACGGTCATTCTTTTTATGACTCTATGATGATTTTTTTGTCATTTTTGAAGCTCAACATCATCTGTCCTCCTACACTTTCATTGTGTGGAAAAAAGCAGCGTGAACATTCTGCTAAACATCTTCTGTTGTGTTATACAGGACAAAAGTCATACAGGTTTGGAGCAACATGACTAAATGATGATTGAATGCTCATTTTTGGGTGAACTACTAACCCATTAAGTCTCCTGAGCTATAAAAGAGCAACCTTTGAGCAAAGAATTTCTTCAGGGTAAAGAAATAAAAATAAAAGTCACTATCATGCTTTGTCTTTCTTAGACACTCAGATGTGTCTTTTAGAGCAGGTCAAGGCAAAAAGCACCCGCTGAGAGTGACCTGCGCTAAACAAATGAAGCTCTTCCGTGACCGCATGTCCGGCAGCAGGGGTTTGACTGATGCTAACTGGCTGCCCTTTCTCATGTGCTTGAACTGGACCAGTAAAGGGTGGACCAGTGCGAGTGAGGTCACTGTATCCTTGTCTGGGTCTATAATGTCAAAACAGCAATCATTTCAGACAAATTGCTGGAGATAAAAAAGAAAAGCTATTCTATTTTTGGTCTGACAAGGACAATGGAGGAAAAGAGGAAACGATAAAGAAATCAAACGCAGTCTGTGACAAACTGCATGTTCTAAAAATAAGACAAAGTAGCTCCTCTGTAAAGTGTTTGTGCTTGAGGTTCAAAAAAACGGATGCCAGAGTCAATTTAAACTCATTAGTTATGTTGGTCCATGTTCCCTGTATATCCCATGATGAATGGAACAACCACTACATGCATACCGCTGGCCTGACTCTATAGAGTGTACATGTTACATCGAAAGAGGAATGGCATCTACACTTATTTGTGTTCTAAGTCTGTCTGTCCCATTTTACCGTTTACCGTTGTCAGCCAGATCCAGTCTGTATCCAGACCATATGGTGGACCTGCACCCAGGAACGACCACAACAGCCCTTCACAGCCAGCGAAGACCTTGACAAGACAAGCCCTCAGGAAAGATCCTCAGCAAAGACCTCAGCGATTAGATGAGCCCTCGGCACAGATCCCTATGGCCAGCTATGAATACGTGATGCCAGGACCAGCTGGGACCTAAAGGCAGTTTTAACAAGAAGGATGTTCATTGTGATTAAGGCCACTGATAAGCCAACTGGCTAAATGGCAGCTCTACCTTCAAGTTTGCTGAAAAGACTACAACTCTTCCTAATGCCCATGTTCAATTTTTCAATTCAATTCAATTTCTTATTTTTTTTTAGCGCTTTTCACAATACATATCGTTTCAAAGCAGCTTTACAGAGAATGCATGTCAACATTACAATTTAGAAAATGCAGTTAGCTAATAATGTAATAATTTAGGCAATCTATTTAGAGTCACTGTTAGCAATTTAATTGAAGGTAGAAGCAATGAGCTCCTGGAAAAATGAATTACATATTAACAATAATTAGGATATATAGAAATTTGGGAATGTGCGTGTTAATCCAGATGTTGCATCTTCTGAAGTCCTTGCAGAAGTTGGCGCCGTTAAGAGGCTGGATCTAAACTGAAGCTGATGTACTCTCTAGTCAGCGGAAAAGCAAATGGCAAAGCAAATGGAGAATAATTAGCGTAGCTGCTGTACATTAAACAAAGATAGTCATGTGTAATTGATCTGATATGAGATGCATTATGCGAATGCTTGGCTAAAGAGATGCGTCTTTAATCTAGATTTAAACTGGGAGATTGAGTCTGAGCTCCGAACATTATCAGGAAGGCTATTCCAGAATTTAGGAGCCAAATGTGAAAATGCTCTCCCTCCTTTAGAGGACTTAGCTATCCTAGGTACAACCAGAAGTCCAGAGTTTTGGGATCTTAAAGAGCGTGAAGGATTGTAGGGCGATAGAAGATCGGTTAAGTACACTGGAGCTAAACCATTTAGAGCCTTATAGGTCATTAGCAGTACTTTATAATCGATACGGAACTTAATAGGTAACCAGTGAAGAGATGATAAAATTGGTGTTATATGATCATATTTTCTTGACCTGGTAAGAACTCTGGCAGCTGCATTTTGGACTAATTTTAGCTTGTTTATTGAGGAAGCAGGACAACCAGCTAGTAATGCATTACAGTAATCTAGTCTGGACATCATGAATGCATGAACTAACTTTTCTGCATCAGAAACAGATAACATATTCCGTATCTTAGCAATGTTTCTGAGGTGGAAGAAGGCTGTTTTTGTAACATATGAAATATGATTTTCGAAGGACAAATTGCTGTCTAATATAACACCCAGGTCTTTAACTGTGGAGGATGGAGTAACAGTACATCCTTCTAAATGCAGATTGTAGTCTGAGAGATTCTGTGTGCAGGTTTTTGGCCCAATAAGTAATACTTCAGTCTTATCTGAATTTAGTAGAAGAAAATTACTAGTCATCCAATGTTTTACTTCTTTAACACACTCTCTCAGATTGGATAATTTAGAGATTTCATCTGGTTGTGTTGAAATATATAACTGAGTATAATCGGCATAGCGGTGGAAACTAATTCCATGTCTTCTTATAATCTTACCAAGTGGCAGCATGTATATTGAAAATAGCAGAGGGCCTAACACAGATCCTTGTGGCACTCCATAATTTACTATCGTTATCTTAGATTTTTCCCCGTTTAAATAAACAAAATTCTGATAGATACGACCTAAACCACCGTAATGCCTGTCCCTGAATACCAGTGTAATTTTGTAGTCGATCTAAGAGTATTTTATGATCTATAGTGTCGAACGCAGCACTGAGATCAAGTAACACTAGTATTGAGATACAGCCTTGGTCAGAAGCTAGAAGTAAGTCATTTGTAATTTTAACGAGCGCAGTTTTTGTGCTATGATGAGACCTGAATCCTGACTGAAATTTTTCATAGATAGCGTTTTTTTACAAGAAGGAGCACAATTGAGCAGATACAACTTTTTCTAGTATTTTAGACATAAATGGAAGATTTGAAATGAATCTGTAATTTGCCAATACATTTGGATCTAGTTGTGGTTTCTTAATGAGAGGCTTAATAACTGCTAGCTTGAACGGTCTTGGGACATGACCTAGAGATAAAGACGAGTTAATAATATTGAGAAGAGGCTCTTCTGCTACAAGAAGAGGCTCTTCTGCTACATGTGACATATCCCAATCAATATCACACCGTGTTCGCCCATCTAGGCCAGAGGAGAACTTTTTTTTTTTTTCTCCATTTCTGTCACCTGATGGTTCCTTGCCACTGTCTCCTTTGGCTTGCTTAGTTGTGGACACTTAATATCCAGCAATATTATTGATTTGACTGCACTACCAAATAAAGCTGAATAATGACACTATTATCTTCTGTTCTCATAGTTGATTAAGTTTTCAGTTTGCATCATTAATTGTTACTTTACTGTTTATTATTGTGAAGCTTTGAAACAATTTCAGTTGTATAAAGCGCTATAAAAAATAAAGGTGACATGACTTGACATGAGAAAAATCATGGGTAACGCTTTAGATTACAGCCCAGAAAGTACTGCGTAATTACAACAAATTTACAAGCGTAACTTTCGATAATTATAGTGTACCTATAAAGTAAGAACATGTAAGTATAGGGGAACAATATGTAAAGTCTTGGAAATAAAAGGGGAACAACCAGGAAAATAACAAATTATTTATACTGTAAGTATTTTAGTACTAAGGGGTACTTATACTATTATGATAGACAACAATCTTACATTTGGGAGCAATTTAGCGAGAAAATGCACTGATTAAGTTGTTTCAAGGCAAGTAGAAAGAACTATTGCAATCTTTTTTAATACATGGGGAAATATGCTTTTGTTACATGTAGTTACAGGGTAAGTATGACATTGCGGGCTGTAAATTAAAGTGGTGCATGTTACACTCATTTCATGTAGTTACAGGGTAAGTAATTAAATAAAAACACAAACAATCTGATATCACTTGGAAACCTTTATTTAAAAAAAAACTTATTTCAAAACAGATTTAAATTTACAACACTTCTTATTTGTTTCTCTTGCTTGGCTTCCTCCACCTCTTGTTCCTCTTCTTCTTTTTCTTTCTTTCCACTGATGAATCTTAAGAGGGAATCCCATGTCATTTGCTATTCTGTATTAAAAGAAAATACAGTACACCCGGAAATGTGCTCACCTCTTTTACCCTCGTGCCATCTGAGATGTATACGACTTTCCTTCTTCAGATGAACACAAACAAAGTTTTTTAGAAAAATAAATAATATCTGGGAACGCTTTATAATGCAAGCGCATGTGTTCCTAAAAGTCGAACGTCATGAAAGCTTCACGTTGCTCATTACAATTAGCTTCGTCGGACGCAAAGTCGACTCTCATGCAGGCGCTGGTGACAGTTGGTCAGAAGCAAAAAGATGAATAGCCTAAACCATGAGAAAATTTCTGGGTGTCAAGTCAAGTCACCATTATTTATATAGCGCTTTTTACAATGTAGATTGTGTCAAAGCAGCTTTACAGTGATAACTGGTACATTATTTTGGCTGCACAGCAGCTCGTAAGGAATAGTGTCAATGCAGGCAGATCAAAGCACTGTTGAATATCAAATGTCAATTGTCAAGTGTCCCCAACTAAGCAAGCCAAAGGCGACAGCGGCAAGGAACCCAAACTCCAACAGGTGACATCAGGTGGCAAACAGGTGTTAAAATGGAGAAAAAACCTTGGGAGAAACCAGGCTTAGTCGGGGGGCCAGTTCTCCTCTGGCGAAGAGTGCTTTGTTACGACTCAGGCTGCTATCATAAGTCAGATATGATCGCAACATTCAAAGTGTTTAATTCAGTTCCATCCAGTTGAGGATCGTATTCATCACACCGGTATGGACGGTTGTTGAGGAGATGTGCCACTGGTTGTCATGTTGATGAGGCCTTCATAGTGGATGATCTAGTTGACTCAATCTCTGCAGATACTTCAGGGCTGTGTTGTGGTTGTGTCATGGTGCAGGTCCTCGATCTCACCCGGATACGGCCCGGATCCGGCTGACTACGGTAAACCTCGGGATAAACAGAAAGACTAATATTAGCGTAGATGCCATTCTTCTTCTGATGTAACGAGTACATCTGGTGTTATTGGAAGTGTTCCCGGTTCCGGCTGACCTAATTTATGCAGCCTAATAATCCTTTAACGGATTTGAAAAAATAAATTGATAATGTGTTATGTGTATGCCAGGTTAAAGAGATGTGTTTTTAGTTTAGATTTAAACTGACAGAGTGTGTCTGCTTCCCGAACAATGCTAGGAAGATTGTTCCAGAGTTTAGGTGCCAAATAGGAGAAGGATCTACCACCTGCAGTTGATTTTGATATTCTAGGTATTATTAGCTGGCCTGAATTCTGAGATCGTAATAGACGCGAAGGACTATAATGCATTAAGAGCTCGCTCAGGTACTGGGGAGCTAAACCATTTAGTGCTTTGTAAGTAATTAGCAAGATTTTAAAATCTATACGATGTTTAACAGGAAGCCAATGCAGTGTTGACAGAACCGGGCTGATATGGTCATATTTCCTAGTTCTAGTAAGAACTCTAGCTGCTGCATTTTGTACGAGCTGTAGTTTATTTATCAGGCGAGCAGAACAACCACCTAGTAGAGCGTTACAGTAATCTAGCCTTGAGGTCATGAACGCATGAACTAACTGTTCTGCATTTGTCATCGAGAGCATATGTCGTAATTTAGATATATTTTTAAGATGGAAGAATGCGGTTTTACAGATGCTAGAAACATGGCCTTCAAATGAAAGATTGGTATCAAAGAGCACACCCAGGTTCCTAACTGACGACGAAGACTTAACAGAGCAGCCATCAAGTGTTAGACAGTATTCTAGGTTATTACGTGAGGACGTTTTTGGTCCAAAAATTAGAATATCTGTTTTTTCTGAATTTAGTAGTAGGAAATTACTGGTCATCCAATTTTTTATATCAGCTATGCATTCCGTTAATTTTGTGAATTGGTAAGTTTCGTCAGGGCGCGAAGAAATATAGAGCTGAGTATCATCAGCGTAACAGTGAAAACTAACGCCATGCTTCCTGATGATATCTCCTAAGGGTAGCATGTACAGATTGAAAAGCAATGGTCCTAGTACCGAGCCTTGCGGTACTCCATATTCAACTTGTGATCGATATGACCTCTCTTCATTTACTTCTACAAACTGATAACGGTCAGATAAGTATGATTTGAACCATGACAATGCAATTCCACTAATGCCAACATAATTTTCGAGTCTATTTAAAAGAATATTATGATCAATAGTGTCAAATGCAGCACTAAGATCCAGTAACACTAATAGAGAGATACAACCACGATCTGATGATAAGAGCAAATCATTAGTAACTCTAATGAGAGCAGTTTCAGTACTATGGTATGGTCTAAATCCTGACTGGAAATCCTCATAGATGCTATTTCTTTCTAAAAAGGAACATAGTTGTGATGATACTGCCTTTTCTAGTATTTTTGACAGAAAAGTGAGATTTGAGATTGGCCTGTAATTGACTAATTCTCTAGGATCAAGTTGTGGTTTTTTAATAAGAGGTTTAATAATAGCCAACTTAAAAGTTTTTGGTACGTATCCTAGTGATAAAGATGAATTAACGATATTAAGAAGAGGATCTATGACCTCTGGAAGCATCTCTTTCAATAGCTTAGTTGGTATAGGGTCTAACATACATGTTGTCGATTTTGACGATTTAACAAGTTTAGACAGTTCTTCCTCTCTTAAAGGAGTAAATGAATTGAATTTTTCCTCAGGGATACTACAATGCACCGTCTGACGCAATACTGTAGTAGACGGTTGCGTGGTTATAATTTTTTTTCTAATATTATCAATCTTGCAAGTAAAGAAGTTCATGAAGTCATCACTGCTGTGCTCTTTGGAAACATCAGAAGTTGAAGTTTTATTTCTTGTTAATTTAGCCACTGTATCAAATAAATACCTAGGGTTTTGTTTATTTTCTTCTAAAAGTTTTGAAAAATAGGCAGATCTAGCAGATTTTAAGGCCTTTCTGTACTCAACCATTCTCTCCCTCCACAAAATGCGAAATACTTCTAGTTTTGTTTTCTTCCAGCTGCGTTCCATTTTTCTGGCTGCTACCTTTAGGGCCTGAGTGTGCTCGTTGTACCATGGCGTTGGATTAATTTCCTTAATCTTTTTTAAATGCAAAGGAGCAACTGAGTCTAATGTGCTTGAAAAGACAGAGGCAATAGTTTCCGTTGCAACATCGAGGTCTTCTAAGCTGTCTGGCATGCTAAGGCGATGAAACTGATCAGGAAGATTATTTATAAAGCGTTCTTTAGTGGTAGAAGTGATGGTTCTACCAAATTTATGGCAGGGAGGCAGTTTAGCTGTTTTGACTAAATGTAGTATACACGAGACTAGGTAATGATCTGAGATGTCGTCACTCTGCTGCAGAATTTCAACGGCATCAATATCAATTCCATATGACAATATTAGATCTAAGGTATGGTTACGACAATGAGTGGGTCCTGACACGTGTTGTCTAACACCAATAGAGTTTAGAATATCTGCAAATGCCAATCCCAATGAGTCTTTTTCATTATCTACATGGATATTAAAGTCACCAACAACAAGTACTTTATCTGCTGCTAGTACTAACTCCGATAGAAAATCAGCAAATTCTTTGATAAAGTCTGTATGGTGTCCTGGTGGCCTGTATACAGTAGCCAACACAAATGTCAACTTACATAATGTTACGTAAAGTACCATCACTTCGAAGGAATTATATTTGAGAGACTTTTGACTAATACTATAAATATTACTATAAATTACAGCAACACCTCCTCCTCTGCCTTTCTGACGAGGATTGTGTCGATAATCATAACCTTGAGGGCTAGACTCATTTAAAGTAATGTAATCGTCCGGTTTTAGCCAAGTTTCTGTCAAACACAGCATATCTAGATTATTGTCTGTGATAATATCATTTACAATAAGTGATTTTGATGAAAGGGATCTAATATTTAACAACCCAAGCTTTATCATTTGTTTATCATTACTATCTCTATTTTTTATTTGTTGAACATCAATTAAATTTTTGCCATTAAATGGGTTTGGAAGTTTTTTGTTTTTACTGATTCGGGGTACAGACACAGTCTCTATGTGATAATATCTAGGTGTAAGAGTTTCTATGTGTTGGGAATTATCTGACTTCTGTAACGTGAGGCAGCTAGCAGACGGTCGGTTTAGCCAGTATGTCTGCTTCCTGACCTGGGCCACAGTTTGTACTGTATTTTCTTTTAATGGGATTCCTTCTTAAGATTCATCAGTTGAGAAACAAGAGGAGGAGGAAGCCAAGCAAGAGAAACAACAACAACAAAAAAGGGACAAAACGTGTTACTTTCTGTCAGGACTTTATTTGAAATTAAAAGTTGATTAAAAAAAAAAAAAAAAAAAGAATAATTCATGTTGTAGACCTGTTTTTAATTACGTTGTTTTTAAAATAAAGGTTTCGGAGTCAGTGATATCAGATTGTTTTATTACTTACCCTATAACTACATGAAATAAGAGTGTAACAACCACTTTAATTTACAGCCTGCAATCAGACACAGACAGGCTTGCCTAGGCTGCAGCCTAGGGGCCCCACGTGTGCAGGGGGCCCAGGATTGGCCAGACCATTTTTTTATTTTAAATTTACTTCAGCGCCAACCAAAAAAGGCCCTCATTGGCCCATAAGAAACATTAAATAAATAAATAAAATAAAATAAATAAGCAGGTGATTTGGGTCACATCTGTCCAATCAGCTGCTGATCAAATCATTTTCATTTATGTCACTGCTATGGCTAGAAGGCATAGCAGTAAAATATCCGAAAGAAAGTATGATAGTGGAGCACAAAAAACGGAAAATACAAAGGTTAAAAGAACAAAGTGAACAAGATATACTGAAAAAAATCCCTAAATTGACTTGATACTTAAAGGCATTGGATAAATCCAGACAGGAAGTGGCGAAGTCACACAGTTGACGCAGTCCCTCTCCTGAGGGAGAGATAACGGCAGGAAATCGAAACATTCGCTTATCATTCATCGAACATGTAAGTAGTAGCAACTTTACAAGTCCGCTAATGTTAGCCTAGTCCTAGATAAATGTGCGCTATTATTTGGCGCATATCCAAGTGTTTGTGTGGAGAGCGCGCTCACTGCATGACATGAAGGCGCCGGTGCGATCTCTTAAAATACTCCATCATTTTGGTCATACAGATAAGAGTAATACAAAATGTAAAGAGTCTACTTTTATTTCTGTAAACTCACAATAACAACAAAACGTCTCTGTGTGAGCTTGTAACAAACATTAACCGTAGGCTGCGTCCCTCACAGACACTAGAAATATATCTATAGAAAGCTTGAAATGTCTACTTTTAAGCGAACCAATTCAAATGGAAAATAAATATTCTCAGATTATGTTATCCATATGAAACATGCATATATGCGCGTCCACTACTGCGGACATGACAAAACAGCATGGTCGACTTCATGTCTGCAGCCAGAAAAAAAAAAAAAACAATATCAATAAATTATTAAAATGTTTAGAAAGTCTCCTTGCTGTTTTTTTTTTTTTACTACACACTCATAATCATTACGTTTGACGGTGCGCTGTGGCAAGTTTTATGCGTGCGCTTAAGCGCTGATTAGGTATTATATATCATTATATATGATTTATAATGATTTTCAATTTCCCATTTTACCTATGTGGTGTGGTGGTAATTTTCTTACTGTGGTGGTCCACCACTTTAAGGAATTTAGAGGAAACACTGTAGTATTGGCTGTCGCAATGTGTGTGTATGTCAGTCAACCGTAATGTTTGCGGGTGGACCATGTATGGCACTAAATACATTTTTCCAGTAAAGCATAATGATTAAGGAGGGCCTCACACAAAGAGCAGCCTAGGGGCCCCTGACCACCTTAATCTGCCCCTGCCTGCAATGTCATACTTACCCTGTAACTACATGAAACAAAAGCATATTTCCCCATGTATTAAAAAAGATTGCAGTAGTTCTTTCTACTGCCTTGAAAAAACGTAATCAGTGCACTTTCTCGCTAAATTGCTCCCAAAAGTAAGATTGTTGTCTATAAGTACCTCTTAGTTCTAAAATACTTACAGTATAAATAATTTAAAGACTTTACATATTGTTTCCCTATACTTACACATACATACTTTATTGGTACACTATAATTATCGAAAGTTACGCTGTAAATTCATTGTAATTACACAGTACTTTCCGGGCTGTAATCTAATGCATTAACAAATCATGTGTGCATACACAACTTATCATTAACATATCACTCAACTTAAATCTTAAACATATGTATGTGTGTGTGTGTGTGTGTGTATATATATATATAACACACTTAATCTTATACTTAATCATATATATATAAGAACACACATCTATGAAATCTAGAGAAATAAATAAAACTTATCAAACCTAATACACATGAAAAGATCTTTTAAAAGGTTTGTGTAAAGCAAGCATTTATTACATGAGAGTTTGGAGATTTATGGAGTGGTGGACAGGAGTTGGTTTGAGAGGCACTCTGACACTGACTGTCTCAAACACAGACGCCCTCTATATTGAGTCCTTTCATCGATCAAACCACTTTTGTGAATCAATAATGTTATAAAATCACATGTTCTTGATACAGAGCACAAAAACGGTATATAAAGCTGAGCATTTACAGTATGCATTAATGAAATTACACATATAAAATTATCTCTGTGTATTTAATGTATTTTAGATCATTTTCTAATGCAGTGTTTTTTTTTTTATTTTTTTTTTTTTTTTATTATTTATTCTTTGCTGATGCCCTTAAAAGTACAATAAGTTCTGCACCCATTTAAAAAATGTTAAATAATGGCAAAGAAAACAATGTAAATACTGATTTCTTTTCCATTATTTAACATTTTTAGTTTTTAATTCAGCTACAAAATAAAAATGAGAAAAAAGACATTTATTACAAAAGTTAATCTGCATTTATGTTAACTGTTTTTAATTAAAAAATATGTGCAAACATACATTTTAGGCATTTTGTAGGGGTGTAGTGTGTCTGGATTGTGATGCTCAAACAAACAGATCAATGTTTTGAAAGTGTCAGTGTTTTACTCTTCAGCAGAATGAACCTACAAATAACTTTTGATAGTGTCTCTGAAGATGGGATACAAACAAATGAAACATTTCATTTTTTTAACTATGTGCTTTTGAAAAGAAAAAAAGAAAAAGAAAAATCAGGTCTTTCTTGAAGCTAAACTATCTTTTTGCTGTAAAATAAATCACTTGTGATTCGAATATCTAAGCAAAACAAGATGACTCATGCCAGTGCTGGTGAACACTGCAGATGCTGCCATTTCCCTCCAAAGCTGTCAAGTAATCAATCAAGGTCACTTATGCTGACAGCTCTGTCCATGACACTGAGGCTAAAACCTCCAAGCAGTTAGTCCCAGATCACTCACAACCTGAATCCTGCCTCACATCGGCATCCATAAAACCCTCCAAATGACTGTTAGATGTCATCTGGAAGGACATTTGATTGGAGGCATGCCATTTTTTCTGATAAATGCTGCCATATCAGCCAGTAACGAATGAAAGATGCAGGTGAGAGAGGGGGAAAGCATGAAGAAAAACTCTACAAATCAATGATAAACTGATGGCAGCTCAATATAGATCAAGTTAGCAGCCACATTTTGATTTCCAAACAACTGTTTTTGAAAATAACATGACTTCTGCAAAAAAATTATGCAATTAAGATTTAGGATGAAAATTGCATCATCATTTACTTACCTCAAACTTGTATGATATTCCAACTTTTGTGAGATGCTTTACAGAATATCCAGGCTGTTTTCCATACAACAAGAGCGCACAGTAATTTGGACTGTCAAACTCAAAAAGAAAGAAAAAAGTACCATTAAAGTGGTTCATTTGACTCTTCCAAGTCTTCTGAAATAGCTTTGTGTGAGGAAGGGAACGGTATTAAAGATATTATTTACGCCGCAGCTCTTTGGTCTAGTACATGTTTGCATATCAGGCCACAAGATCATGATCATGGCACACCCAACACTACAGGCAAAGCTTAGGGACACTTGGGGTCCTTGTAGCACCTATGTGATAGCGCTTTGGCTAGTGGTTTTAAGGTATTGGCACAACAGTCTTTTGAATATAATTGAATTGGCTTTTTTATTTGAGAATGTTTTTCTCTTTGTTTGTGTGTATAGTGGTCACAAGACATCTGACTTGAGGTAGGATCATATATTAGCTTTACATTGCTATATTAATGAAAAGCTGGTGTGTCTGATTTGATTTCACACACATTGTGATTTTTCGGGCTTTATATTTGCATTTGTGCTGTGTCGTTTTGGACATCTTGCTAGCTCTCCAAACTACTGTGTATGAGTGATGGCTTCAAATGCCGGTTTACTGGTTGAGGAATGTATTTTGCTGTTCACAATGTGAGTTCTAAAGCAGGTTTCTCTAAAGTGTTGTGAGAGGTGTTAGTATGCATTCATTTTGCATGTTTCTTTCACACTTGCCTTCCCCAAAGCGTTTGAGGCTATTTTGATTTTAGATGGACACATTTGAGGCCTGATATTCAACAATGTTTTGATCTGCCTGCATTGACACCATTGTATGCGAACTGAACTGAGCTGGATGATGACATCACTGTTCACTCCAGTGCTGATATAGATAAATTAACTAAATTAATAACTATTGATTCTTACAACCGAATGAATAAATATTGAATTTACTTAAGATGGACAATGACACCATTTTCTTTAAGTGCTGCTGTGCAGCCAAAATTATATACCAGTTATCACTGTAAAGCTGCTTTGACACAATCTGCATTGTTAAAAGCGCTATATAAATAAAGGTGACTTGACTTGCATGAAGCTGGTTTTAGTTTCCAAAACTGGACCAGTCAGCTGTGAGCAAAGTTATAATCTGATACAATAAAGCCCCTCCCCCCAAGCCAGTTTATAGTGAAAAAAATGGCTCATCTCTTGGCTGCTAATTATTTATTATATTTGTTATATGAGTTATAATTATGTATAATTCATATAACATATTCATATATAATATAAACTGACTAAGCAATGTGTGTTCTTTTGAGCTATTTGTGAAACAATATTATTTATTATTTAAATTCAGTTGATTCACATGCATTTATATAATGAAATGTTGTCTTTCAGCTGACTGTAGATGTGTTTAATGGTGAGTCCTCCTGGGAAGTTCGTATTTACAAGGTGGGAAGTCATGTTTATGACGGCAGGTGCGTTTAAGTCACTTTTGTTGGAGTAAGATGGCGGTGTACCTTCTCCTAATTAATTACACAAAAATACAGCACTTCTACTTCTAGAAAATGAAGACTAAAGACAAAGAATGTGCATCAGGTGTGTTTTGCTTTTTATGTTTTTAATTAATTTATGAAGCCACTGTACTTTATCGTTACATATTATATTGTTTTATTATAATTCTATCATATTTTGTGCAGGCAGTTAGCTTACTTTGATTTAAATAAAAAAGCCTGACAATGTCACTGCTAAATACCTATAAGTATTGTTGTATTCCGGCCCCCAACTCGTACAGGGGTGCGTTTCCCAAAGTGAACTATGGTCGCAAGTTCCGCTGTTACCAATAGAGTTCAGTGGGACTTACGACCATAGTTGGCTAACGATGCTTTCGGGAAACACACCCCAGATCGGGGCTTAAAGAAAATCTTGAGCTTCCCACTCATATTTATGACATAGTGGTGGCGTTCATGTGCGTTCAGCTCATAAATATGATCTTTCCGACATGACTTTAACGCATCATAAATTCATGATAATTTTCATAATGATCTTTTCATATTCAACAGATAAGTGAATGAAAGTGCATGATCCAACACAACGCTCTTTAGTCATTTTTATCACTCATCTGTTTACATCAACCCTGCTCCTGAAGACCCAGGCTGTGTCCGAAATCGTCCCCTATAACCTTAAATAGGGCACTATTTTAGGGGACAGCCATTTGTAGTGGTGTCCGAAACCATAGTGGACGTTATCAAGTGCACTCATTCAATCCCATATAATGCACCGCAATAACGAGTGTACAACCGATGTATGCTCAACAGCTGGAGAATACCCATAATGCACTGTCAGGGTAATTTCTTTCACTCCTTCAATTGGAGTATATTAGTAGACCAATGTAGGGAATAGTGAATGAGGGTATAGGGGGCAATTTCGGACACAGACCCATTTTCCTGCAGAGTTTAGCTCTAACCCTAATCAAACACACCTGAAGTAGTAGTCAAGCTCTTCAGGATCACTTGAAACTACACATGCAGGTGTGCTGAAGCAGACTGGCAATAAACATTGCAGGACAGTGGGTCCCCAGGAGCAGGGTTGATGACCTCTGGTTTACATGTTATTGACAAGATATTGGAAGAAACACACATTTTTAATATTTGGAAAAGATCCACCAACATGTTTTTTTTTTGTTTGTTTTTTTGTCAAAATCCTTTATCCCTGAAGCATGTTTTTTGTTTGTTTTTTATTAGCCTGTTTTCATTTTATTTATTTTTTTAATTCAGTTAACACTTTGGTAAAGAAATTTTTAACAAAGTTAACTACAAACAAACAAACAATTGGATATTGGAAAGAGGGGGAATGGCAGACTTGAGCTGCTCGTGTGCTAGTGATTGGTTGAAAGTCTTAAATGTTTATGGCTCATGTGCTGAAGTATAAAAACAAGCATATCAGTGCAATTGCCCCTCAAAGAGAAAAACCATAAATTCAACACTACACAGCATCTAATGTATTCTGTCCATAACAGAACTCTCTCTCTCTCTCTCTCTCACACACACACACACACACACACACACACACACACACACACACACACACACACACAGCACAAAGCCTTTATCAGATCTAATCAATTTTACCATGTCTTCATTTCAAGAGAAAAACATTGACGTGTGAGTGTTTGATTTACGAGTTGTGGACGCTGGAAATTTCATTCTCAGATGCGAGCAATGCCACCCAGATAAAAGCAAGAAGGTTTTTCCTGAAATAGGTTATGGGCTCTGCTCAATTGCACACTCTGATTTCCTGCAGTCCTCAGCTTGCTGTCAGCACTGTTCTACGTGCAGCTCAGATTAGTGGCCTGAAGTAAGATAACCTTGTGGAGCCATCAAACCGGGCGGGAGAATGATTTACAGTCCTGTTCATAACAAACACTCTGTTCCTCTGATGCGCTCACACTTGTGCAGGCTTGTAAAGCCAGTTATAGATCCCCTTTGATTTCAAGGAAAAAATAAGTCTTGTGTCAGTTTTGAAATATGGAGTTCAGATGCTGTTTTGTCATGGACCCAAGGCAAAATAAATTTTTTTTTTTTTTTTTTTACATTTTAAATAACCCTTAACAGATACAGTTTACAGTTACTCAAAACAAGAGTGTTCAAATCATGTTTTAATTTTTCTTGTAGCTCTTTTATTGGGTGTACTGTACTTGTAGATGTGCAGGGTACAAAAATTACTCACTAAGAGCCAAATGAAAGTAAAATATTGTTTTTGTAAGTAAATAAAACAAAGTAAATGTTTCTACTTTGGTCTCAGCTGTTGACTCTATTTGATGAAATCGCACTCTGAGTTTTTAGGGTAAGGCAATCCGCCAGTTGGCTGGTAGAAACTGCACCTTGGTGAATGATGTGAATGTAATTGTAATGATAATGTGAACCTCAGTATTGTCAGCGATATTCCTCAAAATAATGTCTACCAAAGAAAATATCTGCTGACACTTGTGCATTTTCCACCTCAGTGTAAAACTTTCCATTTGAACTGCCTGTTTTTTTTGTTTTGTTTTTTCTCAAGAGCTCCATCTGATGCCTATATGTGGTGTATTTCATGCATGTTTCACCAACAGTGAACAACTTCCGTCTTATCTTATGTAATGTTGCAAGTCTCACTCAAATAAAGCATATTGCCACATGTCAGAGAGCTCTGTGCATCACTAGACAGACACTATAGGTGCTCTTTAGCCTCTTTATTGGGGCACAGCAGGTAACGCATTGCTTTCAATGAGAAACCTTTGGTGTCAGAAGCTTATTTCTAAATATATTTTGATAATTTTTCTGGCTGAAATATCATAAAAAAATAATATATATATATATATATATATATATATATATATATATATATATATATATATGAAACATAAGAAATATTTCTTAATCAGCAAATCAGTATATTAGAATGATTTCTGAAGGATTATGTGACTGAAGAATGGAATAATGATGCTGAAAATTCAGCTTTGCATCACAGGAATAACTTAGCTTACATTTTAAAACATATTCAAAAAAAATATATTTTTAATTGTAATAAATTTCACAGTATTACTGTTTATATACTGTTTGATCAAAAGTTTTTCCCTGAAAAGCAATGGATTTCTGGCTGTGTCACAGTAAAGCACCCTTAGTTTACATAATGATGTGCATTTCTCTTGGACAAGTGGCAGAAGTAAAAAGTAAGAACCAGTTGTCTGGATGACTAAAAAATATAACACAATTTAAAAAAAAAAAAAAAAAAAAGGTTGTAACATCTTCTAAAGCAACTGTTAAGACATTATAATTGATTATTAATATCACTTTTTTTTTCTTTACATTGAGCTGCATTATTTGAATGAATTTCAAACATATTGTGTGCTTCATACAGAAATCTTTAATGAATCGGGTTTTCATTACTTCTCCATTGAAGCCACACACCTGCTCTGTGAAGGTCTGGTCAGTGCAGCTGGAGACAGAGATAACCCACAATTCATCATGGCACACCAGCTTAATGTTTTCAGACTCACAGGTATTTAACAGAGGAAAAAGCTTTTTTGACACTTAGCTTGCAGACGCCCCACTGAGTCTGTGGAAGAGCTTGACTGTCGGGTTTGTGAAAGCTCAGGTTAGCATTTGGAAGAGCTCAGTGAAAGAAAATAATGTTAATACACATGCGGGCTAGTCTCAGCCTCAGATAACAGAGTAAGCACTTTTGAGAATTAAGTCATCACTATTTGACGTAGTTTGTCAGATCTTTGTAATATACTTTAGAGTTTGAAGCACTTAAAAGCAAGTAAACAGTGCCACACAGGCCCAGATATTTTGTTTTGTTTCCAAAGTTGTGTAGTACCTGTTACTTTTGGACAGATGGAAATTGTGAATCTACACACTACTCGGGTAATTTCTTTATAAGAGTATATGGAGACTGCCATGGCATTATTCAGTTTTTCACGCTGGTCTATTATTGTGGCAAGTTTCCTTACTATGCAGTATATGGAAAAAAAATTTAATAAATAAAAAATTCCATTAAAACATTAAATGCAATTTTATAGTAAAATTCTGTTAAATCTACAGTTTTCAGAAGTGAAAAGTCCTCTTATAATTTATGAAAAACAGTAAATTGGCAGTAAATCCCAATGTGACAGCTCACATTTGATGGTTTTTCATTTTATTAACTTTTTTTTTTCTTATCAGTTATGTACATTAGGGTTTTGTCACATTGTATGTTTTTAAATGAATGTTTATTTTGTTTTTTAACTTTAAATTGAACTTCAATCCATAAAACCTAACATTTTGCTCTGTATTTAAATTTGACAGTCTTTATTATAACTATTTATGTAACTATAAATGTAACAATTGAGTGATATTAGTTATATTGAGGGATAAAACACCTTAGATCTCAGAGTGACCATTATGAGCTAACCAAACAAATTCAGGTCAAAAACATGTGGCTTATGAGTGACCATAGATGTGATGTATGTGTGGAGGTGAGTCTTGTTAGTATGTCTTTGCTTCTTGTCTTCTGTCCTGTCTTGCATGCTCACCTGCTGAGTTTCAGCTGACCTTGTGTCCAGGTGAAACATGAGCATGACCTCGTCGCATCCAGGTCACAAACATGTTTCAAACAAACAGAGCATTTTGACAACTTCCTGATGAGGAAATCACTCTTTGATTTTGACGTTGAGGTTTGTGGATGAACAGTAGAGCTCTTTCTTGCATCTTCAGTCATTATGTGTGTTGACGCTTATGTTGTTGTTAATTTCCTGAAATGAGGCACATCAAGAAAATGAAACCATAGTATTTTAAACCATGCAACATGAAAAAGGCTCATGATTCCTCTTACTCCACAAATAAATGGGTGTATCGACATTAAATATGTACAGTAATTTAGTGTGAAATATGATCTGCTTGGTTGCTTAGTTTCCACATCACTAATTTAATTTTCATCATCAAATAATTATCTTAGACCATGTCAGCCTTGAGTTATTGGGATGACTAAAGAGGAAATCAGAAATCCTGAGATCTAGCAGTTGCATATAATTACTCCGTCTGTACTGTTAGTCATTTTTAATTACTGAGCTTCACATTCTGACCTGTGAAAATAGTGGTCAAGTAATTTCACATGAATAACTACATGGTCTAATTAGAGGGACAGTAGATGGTTATAATTGACTTTCAATACCATTTCATTTCAAATTTATTTGTATAGCGCTTTTCACGATACATATCATTTCAAAGCAGCTTTACAGAGAATGCATGTCAACATTACAATTTAGAGAATCTGGTATTGGAGTTGACTGTCCAATATATGTGGTTTCATAAATGTACATATAATCATGCAGTTAGCTAACAAAGTAATAATTTAGGCAATTTAATTTACAATCACTGTTAGCAGTTTAATTGAAGGTAGAAGCAATGAGCTCCTGGAAATAATGGTTTTGGTCATTTCTCTATACCATCTCTCTATTGTAACAGCAAGAGCAGTTACACAGACGCCAAAGTAACCAGCACTAAACGCTTTGCATGTGCAGCAGGAACAAATGGATTAGTCGAAATCCAGTTTACTGTGCATCAAACAAATGCCATGAGCAAAGATTCTCCATAGAGCTGATTTAGGGTCTGTCCCAAATGGAACCCTAAGCCCTTGCGATCTTCCTCTGAGTCTACACTTTTATGATGTAATGCAGCTTTGACTGTCAGGTAGAAGTCTGCTGCGAAGCAAAAGTGCCCATCAAGGGCGCATATCAGGTGCAAAGGGGGTGCAAATCTAAAAATGACACATTGGACACCCATTGTAAGTCCACAAGACAGCAAGTGCAAATGAAGTGTACCAGCTGGGACAGGGACAGAGACAGAGACAGGGACAGAGAGAGAGAGAACTTACAGGTGACCAAACAGAATCATGAAAATAATGTTTCTTAAACTCTAACATTTTTAGTAAAACTGCCAGAGAAAAAGTGTTACATTAGATCTTTTCACATTAGGTACTGAGAATTGAGGTTTAAATGTTTAATTGTCATTAAACTAATGTTGGATATTGTAAAATATCTTATAAATATCTTAAATAGTATAGGTACAATTGTCAGGCACACAGACGGAGGCAGGCAGGTAAGTGTTAAACAGGTATTTTTATTAAGAAAGAGGCATGGACACTGGCAGATGGAGAATGTAGGTGAAAGAATAGATAAGCACTTTGGAACAGTAACTTAGCTGGAGTGTAACAGATGATGTCTTGTTGGTGAAGGATCCATGGGGAACGGAGAACAGACGATGGAAGACGAATGGAAGAGAATAAGGGAATCTCAGATGAGTAACAGGTATGGGAGACGTAGTGCATTCCATAGACGAGACCAGACAATGTGGTGGAGTGAACATGGGGCTTAAGTAGTGGTGTGCTGATGAGTGGGTGCAGGTGCAGGTGATGGGTGACTGAGTGCAGGTGAGGAACCAGAGGGATGCTGGGAAATGGAGTCCGGGGAAGGTGAGACAGACGGTGACTGTGACAGTCTTCCCCCCTAGCGGTAGGCATGTCCTCGCGCTGTGACCGGGAGGGAGGGCGTCCTGGAGACGTGACGGGTGATACGGGTGATACAGGGTAGGTCGTTTCCAGGACGGTACTGGCTGACCGGGGTGCCATGGAGGATCAGGCAGCTTGGGAAGCCATGTCGGTGCTGGCCAGTCGGGAGGCCATGGAGGTGCTGGCCAGTCGGGACGCCATGGCGGGGCAGGCCCCTTGGGACGCCATGGCCTTGGCCCAGACCCCAGGCTCGGCCACCAAGGTCGGGGACGGATAGCCCCCCCCCCCGCCAAAAGATACTTGGGCAAGACTGGGTGTTTTGGCTAGAAGAGACTCTTGAACGGGCTTGTGGGCTGAAACGGAGCCTGGAGCGGGCTCAGGGACTGTAGCTGACTCAGGGACTGGAGAGGACCCTGGAGCGGAGTCTGGAGCTGAAGCCATCATGGGACTCTGGCCGCGGGCTAAAGCCATCGTAGGACTCGGGACGAGAACGGGGATTGCCTCAGGACGAACGGGACGGGAAAACGAATGAAAGAGGATAAGGGAATCTCAGATGAGTAACAGGTAAGGAGTCCAGGTATGGGAGACGTAGTGCATTCCATAGACAAGACCAGACAATGTGGTGGAGTGAACATGGGGCTTAAGTAGTGGTGTGCTGATGAGTGGATGGCTGCTTTAATTGTTGCTTTAATTACCTTGAACAAGACTGAAAATCATTAACAAGACCTTTGTCTCAAAATAAATGTAATACTTTTAGCGATTCTCATTTGCAACTCATCTACATTTTTAAAAACATAAAGGCCCATCTTAATAGTCAGGGCTTAGATTAAGCCAGGATTAGACCTTACCTCAATTAGGGCATTTCAGTAGCTTTTATAAATGTCCCCTTAAATAAATAAAAAAATAATTACTGGTGTGTATCTTGAGACAAAACAATGGCACTGACATTAAGATATGTCAGTACAAGTTGCTTTCAGTTAAAACAGCTCAAACATGCATTTTAGTCTAGGACTAGCTTAAGCCTTGTCTGTGAAACCGGGGGGAAATATTAGATCAAATTAGCACATAATCAACTTTGCGCTGCTGTCCGCAATTGCATCAAGGATCAGCCAATATTTGAAAGTGCTGCGACAAGTTTTTGTGCCAGAAATATTCTCAGTTTAGTACAGGTTAAGCACAATTGTCAGTCCTTGTGGTGTAATGTTGATCATCACAAAGTAATTCAGACATTTCCTCCTTTTCTTAAAAAAAATAAATAAAAAATCTGGATTACAGTGAGGCACTTACAATGGAAGTGAGCATTAAAATACTCAGTTTCAACAGCATAACCACAGACATAAAGTTGCAGGTTATCATGATTTTATAATTAAATATCACTTTGCTAACCCTTTGTGTTTAAAGTTATTTACAATATTACAATTTTGTTGACATAAACCCTAAAATAACTATAAAAATTATCTAAACAGCATTACATATCAAATAATACACAAGTATTAACAGCATCATGTATATAAGCCGAGGTGCCTAATACTGTAATCATAACAGTCGTTACAATTACATCATTTGGAACCTGACAGGGCCTTAGAGAAAACTGTGTCCGGAAGCTTAGGCAGCTGACTTGTTGCCTTTGCAGCCAGCCACCAGGGGGCGATCAATGCCACCTTTCAGGAAATACTTCTTAGTAAACATTTAGTGGTTAATGGTGTCAAATTTGTATTGTTCTCAGGTGCAAGAATTCAAGAAGTAAACGTTTAGCAGGAGTGAGTTATTTTCTGTTTCAAGTGAAGGATCCAGCACATTCTTAGTGGCTAAAGGCTGCAAAGGATCATATATGGAGAGAACACCTTGACAGAAAATCTGAAAAACCTTTGTGTTTGTATTCAGCATTTCAAATGACAACAAACGGTGTTTTATGCCAAACGGAGGGGAAAAACTGAAAGAAACTGTCATTTTTATCAATCCTGCCCAACCTCTCAAAACAAAATGTTGCTACGTACAAGTAAGAAAGCAGTTGCCATAGTGTTCCATTTTTACCATAATGCTGTTTAAATAGGAGACATACAATTATCATTATAAACCCTTACAATAACTGTTTTGTTAATAACCCTTTTGATCCAACTATCCAATGGGCGGGGATACAAAAATGTTGAAGTATAATCTGTAGTTTTCACAAAAGCCCTGGAGCTGTCAAAGGTGCGTCATCCAGCACACTTTTGCTAACAAATAAACCTGAATTTCAATACAAAGAGGGCTGAAATTGGGTTGAAATGAAGTTACACTGTTGCTCCTAATGTGGAAATTTAGAAGCAACTCTTATTAATTAGGGTCACTTGCTTTTAGAACTCGTACATTTTTCATCTAAGTGTAATTAAGAAAGCTCCAAAACCTAGGACAGCTTAGACGTCCTCCTAAGGACTTAAAAACCCTATGAGAAACTCAAAAACAATCTGAAGCATGCTTGCTGTTGTCAGCATTTAAAGCTATCGCCTGTATCGCGATGGTGTTTTCTTAGTTTCAAACATAGTCCAGTTTGCCTTTCGGTGACACTTTATTTTATGTCTTTGTTACACGTTACATGTTACAAGCTAGGAACTCTTAGGAGGACTCCTAGTGATAAGATAAAATTCTATGTGAATATGTACATAAAAATACATAATACATAAATAAATAAATAAAATAAACTACAAAATAAACTAAATAAAGTACAAACCTTTTTTTTTTCTTTTATGGTAATGAACATTGTCACAAATTCTATCTATTGACCTTAACTTGTATAGAGCCCATAACATTTTTTTTTCTCTGTGATATGTCCTGAATGTTGTGAGATTCAGTCATGCAGTTGTCCCTGTACATTAAAATGGGACAGAAGAAAACATTTTAACATTGAAAATACTCTATATGCGTATTCACCATACATGTAGTTGTGTTTTCATGTTTCCATCTGCTATGCATTTTATTGTCTCGTGGTGTGACTCTTTTCTGTCCCCTGTGAGTCTGAACACCCCATATGCAGAAAACATCAGAAAAACCCAATCTGGTCTGTCCAGGGGAATTTCCCCTCCCTGGATTTTGTCAGTATTTCAGATCAAAGCAGTCAACATTATATTACTGAGTGTGAGGCTTTTTGAAGTGTAAATGTGTCTCTGGAAATGATTTCCCAGATGGCATAACCTAACTCCAGATAATAAACCCACACATGTAATCATGTGGACTCACATGGGCTGCTGCTCTGGACACTGTGAAATCTTGAGGGTTTCGGCGGAAGCAAAGGCTATTTCATGATGGTCTCTAATCGAAGGCTTTCACAGAGTCGACTGTTTTAATGGATCATGTGCTTTCTCTTTTCACTTGTGCCGAGTAACCTGAATCAACTCCAGGAATATTTTACTCCAAAATGAAAACTGTCATCATTTACTCATCTTATGTTGTTCCAATCCAAGTTTCTGTTTACTAGGAATTTGAAATGTTTAGCAGAATGTCCAGGCTGCTCTTCTCCATACAATGAAAGTGAGTAGTGACTAGCACCATAAAATCGTTATAAATGTAGTCTGTATGACTTGTGTATATATTTGCTTTTTGACATCAATGATCCACTCTCAGGAAAAAAAAGTTTTATATTCTATATAGAACTTAACTCCTGCAGGGTTCCCATCATGGGATCATTTTATAGATTTAGTTTTAATTTTTTTTTTTTTTTTTTTTAACGAATTAAACGGCTCATAAACAAAAACAAACAAACAAACAAACAAACAAAGAAATAACTTGTTAAACATTAAAGTATTCCTATGCAATAAAGACATTTTTTTCTTAAATGGAAACTTTTTGGCATTAAAGGATTATTATTAAAGGATTACCCCATTACTCACACTCAAGCCATTCTAGGTGTATATGACTTTTCATTTTTCAGACGAATACAATCTGAGTTATATTAATAATCACCCTGATGCTCCTAAGCTTTATAATGGCAGTGCACTGAAACCACCTGTTTGAAACTCAAAAAAGTGCATCCATCCATCATAAACATACTTCACACAGCTCCGGGGGGTTAATACAGGCCTTCTGAAGTGAAGCGATGTGTTCATGTAAGAAAAATATCCATATTTAAAGCTGCAGTCCGTAACTTTTAAATCTCCTTACCTTAGCCCAGTTTACAACGGTAAGCTTGTGATTTATAATAAAATCTGTACTGATGGGTCTCCGCGGGAAATTCAAGCATGCAGCCATTCATCTTTGCGTCGTTGGAGTATGTTTATGATGCATAGATGCACTTTGTTGAGTTTCAAACAGGTGGTTTCCGTGCACTGCAATTATTAAGCTTAGGAGCATCAGGGTGATTATTAATATAACTCCGATTGTATTCGTCTGAAAGAAGAAAGTCATAGACACCTAGGATGACTTGAGGGTAAGTAAATCATTGGGTAATTTTCATTTTAAAGTGAACTAATCCTTTTAAGTGTTCTTTAAAATTGAATCAAGGCTCTATATTGAAATTAAATATTCAAATTGTACCAAAGAGATTTAGGAGTAAGACTGAAACTGAACACCTCCACTATCAGGCTTGAGATATACCATACAAGTCGTATGGACTACTGCTGTGGTATTTTATGGTTACCCTTCCCACCTTTCCCACCCCCTCCACAGTTCATTTCATGATTTCCATCTGGTAGACTATACCTTTTGGGAAAAAAGCCAAGAACAAGAAGACTTTTATCCCAACAGCTATTCGAATTTTAAATAGGATTTTAGGATGAATTATAAGTCTTCGTAAGAGTTGTGTGGATCTTATGTAATATTTTTTGTTTATTTTATAATTTATTTTATTATTTATAACCTGTGGGGATAGAAAATAAAGTTTTTAAATTTAATTTATTTGAACTTAATTCATTTTCATAGTATGGATTTGTGGGTTTAGAACAACACAAGGGTGAGTAAAGGGTGGAAATTTCCTATTCTTTTATGTGATTTAATAGTACATTTATTATGTATAGAATTATAATTTAAGCACACACAACCATTCCTGTACAGTTTTTCAGTTGAATACTGAAGTGTGTCCTTTTGTAAAGCCAGTATGTGACCAATTGCAATGCCAGGTGATATTATTGTTATATTGTTAAAGCCAAATTTGTCTGTGCTCTTTCTCTGAAATGTGTACTGACCCTTTTGCATTGAACTCATCTGAATGTTTTAGCCAAGCATATGACGCAGTGTACCACTGATGGAGCCACACGTTCAGTTATTGGTTAGCAGGGAGAGGAAGAGCCCTGAGGAAAGGCTTGTTCTAAAGCAAATATGAACCAGTGCAATGAATAGGCTTGAATATTCCCCAGCTACTTTGCATTTTGCACCTTATCAGGTCATTCATTTTCCAGTGCAGAGCATCAGCAGGCGGTAATAAGCTAGTGTCACCTCTGGGCTCAGGCAAAATGAAAAATACCTGATGGTTAGGCGAATGCTTTCGCTCTAAAAATACAAATTTTGGCAGGGCAATCATTCTAAACCCTTCACCTCAGCCTGCCAGCATCTCTCCAAACAATGTTTGCTTAAGCGTGAGTCTAGAGTCTGAAATACCATTCTGAGTTTGAGGTGTATTTGCCTACACTAAACTGATGGCTTTCCACTTTAGACTTGATGAGCCATTAGCCAGACACGTGTGCTAAAATAGTATAAGCTGGCAGTTAAGGTTTACAAACACAACTAAACTCATCTGAAGGATCAGAGCTGATTTCAGAACAATATGGAATGGATAGAAAATCAGAGACCTTAGGAATAAGGAACTCTTAACGGATTTCCAAGATGCAACTGCCTCACATCCCAACAGTCCATTCCTATTCTTGGAGAAATAAATCGAAATGCAATCTGTCCATCAGCCGGTGTTGGTGTATAATGCTATCTGTCTCTCTTTCAATACAGAGGTGACATAGAAAACTGCAGACGAATGAAGAACGCAGACCAGCTGTAATATATTGGCTGGATTTGAGAGGTGCACACATGCAGCGGAGGCTTAGACAGCTGTGATATACACCCTGATATACATGTATAAAGTCTGGAGGATCACAATGGAATCACAGCTGCTATCTGTGTCCCATGAAAAGCCTCTGTGAATTCCATTACGGAGCATTCTGAAACAGCGAATAGTTGTTTTGCATTACAAAGTGAGCAGTCCGATTTCTGTGAAGGTTTATGGGTTTTCCGGCATTGAGCTGCAGGAGTTAATCTTACCAAAGCATATCATGGTTAAGCTTAAGTAAACATGTGGAGAATGCATTGGCTTAAAACCTTTAAACAAACAAATATATAACATATAAACATATATATGTACATGTACCCAAATAATGTGTATATATATATATATATATATATATATATATATATTAATGTACAGACATACAGAGGTTGGACAATGAAACTGAAACATAAAATATTGCAGTCCAAACAACATAATGGGAGGCATATCAGAGTCCAAAAGTGAACAAATTGATGGTGTGTGTCTCGCTGGCTCATCTGTGACCAGAACAGCAAGTCTTTGTGGTGTATCGAGAGTTATGGTGTCCAGGGTAATGTCGGCCTACCACCATGTAGGAAGAACCACATCCAACAGGAGTAACTGTCAACGCAAGAGGGATTGTCCAGGTACTATACTGGATTGTATACAAAAAAACATAAATCTGCCTAACTCACTGCAGAAATAAATGTGCACATAAATGTGCTCCTGTTTCCACCAAAACTGTTCGTCATAAGCTCCAAAGATTTAATATTCATGGTCGGGCTAGCCAAAACTTTGGTCACTCCTGTTAATGACAAATGTTGGTTTCATCGGTGCCATCAGTGCAAATCTTGGGCTGTGGACAATGTGAAACATGTATTGTTCTCTGATGAGTCCACCTTCACTGTCTTTCCACATCCGTGGGAGTTATGGAGGAGAGGCCCCAAAGAGGCTTAACGCCCGGACTGTTGCTGCCCAGAGTGAAACATGAAGGTGGATCAGTGATGGTTTGGACTGCAAAGGAAGGCCCTACACCATACTAATAAATTATTGTGGTCTAAAACCAGGTGTTTCAGTTTCATAGTTCAACCCCTGTAGATACCAATAAAAACCAATCAAAGATCACTGAATATTTTTTTTAGATAGAATGTTTAGCAGTTTTTAATCACAAATAAAATGTACAATGTAACAAATCACTTTTCCAAAAAAAAAAAAACAGACAATTGACTGTTAAAATGAAACTCATATGGTCTTTTTATTGTTTTAGCTGTCTTTTTCCACATTTCGTATTGTACTGCCTCTGAACGACATCGTTTCATATGAATTTGACTAAAAATATGACAATTCCTCTTCAAAAGGGCAGTATGAAGAGTTGTAGATCGCTGTTCTCAGTTGAGCGTCTTCATGGGACTCAATGACCCTTTCGAAGTTTCATGATCCCACTAAAGGCCTTGCTTCGCTCTCTCTAATCTTAGGATGACGGCGAACTCGCTCTGTGTCTGACAGAACATTTATCAGCTGTGGGCTTCTCCAAATCTTAATAGCAGCAGAGCAACATTCAATCAGAAGGATTAACACAAAAGCTTCCCACTGATAAACAATGTCACCTACATGTAGTGTCATCAACTGGAGAGCCGTGTTAAGGATTTTACTGGCACATGGCTTGTGGCTATGGATTAGGCTGTGTCCTGTCTTAGTCTCATGCTGTTTGTTTTCAGGTTGTCAGATTAGTGCAATGAGCCCATATGCAATAGTCTTTAAGTATGTATCTTCACTATAAGAGGATATCCAGTTTGAATGGGGCTCGAAGAACATAAAGGGCAGCAAAGGAACATTCTTTAGCAGTTGTGAAGCACTAAGCAGCTTACGGAGGATGCCGTGGTCTTATCCATTGGCTTGTTTGCAGTTGTTCACAGTGATATTGGCAAACTGCAAACTAGTGTTAACAGCTCATGGTGCGGCGCACTGCCCTTTCATAACGATTGTACTTAATACACGAAAAACTGAGCCGACTGGAAACATAGGTTAACATTGCTTGCAGCGCATTAAGTGTAATTTTCACCTTTGCGGATCTGGCACCCAAAACATACACACGTATTTGTTTTCCCCCAATAAACACAGATGCTGCAGAGCAGTAAATATCAATATGCAATTTTGAATATAAATATGTGTATGTTTTAAGTCATTGATGCTTGCAATGCAATATGTGAGAAAAGAAGATAACGATTTTGTAGATGTTTTTAATTTACTTTAAATGTTGCAGGATGCTTAATCGTTTCTCCCGCTTCTTCCAAAAACATTTTAATACACAATATTGTGCGGATTAAACCAGCTAGAGAGGAGGGTTATTAGTAGAGGCGTCATAGATCAGAGTCTTTGTCAAACTCTAATGATTCAGGTACTGGTTTCAAGCGCACATAATTGTCCCCTATTAAAACCAGAACATTTCAAAAGTTTGTAATCTCCCCCATTAGACCAAACGCCAAGAAATAACATTAGCAAAGTAATTAACTTTAAATTAAACACACCTCTCTCATGCTTTCCTGAGCCAAATGGTTGGATTAGAAGAGAAATAGATACCCAATTTATTAAAAATTGCCACATTGTTAATGGTTTTGAGACACATTAACATAATTTAATATCCAGATGCCATTAGCAGGCATTATTTTTATCCAGTGCCTTCAAGCTCTTGGGTTTTGGCCAAAGATGAGGTAATAAATCTGCAGCAAAAAAAACGACAATTTACCGGCCCTTAAACAATGAACATCCTTCATTATCCTAAATCACACGCAATGACTGGAAAATTATCCATACAACAGGGGAAAAAAAATGTTTTGCTACGTTTTCCAAAGAAACACAAATGCAGGGTGTCACCTGAGAGACATTTGCAGAGAACGACTATTGTTCAGAATGATATTTTCAAAGGGACAAAAAAAGCATTTCTCATTTAAACGGACTTATACACATGAAAAAAAGATATTGATGAATTTAAATGCAAGAAGTCATGCTTTTTATTCACAAAAACTTTTAGCTGTAGTGTAAAGATCCATATGTGTCTGTCAGAGAATAAATGGTGTTTTTAGTTCATCTGCACTTAGAGGCTAAGCGGAAAGGAAGACAAAATCACTATTCTCTCTCCATCAATGACAAGCCAAACAGACACTATTCTTTCTGTTTTCCATCACTTCTTTTGCTCGGTGCGCTCAGATGGGGAGTCTCGCTCAAAAGGACTTGCTGATATTGACCTGTATTCATCCTTTAGAATGAATATGTTTGAGGAAGGTATCTGAGAGCTTACAAACAGGCCTGTTGTGATGGTCCTGCCTCTCTTTTCAGGTGAGCCTCTCCAGATCCAGACGAGCTCCGGTAGATTCATGGGTTATTGTGTGAGTCAAGGCTACAGCATACAGCTCATACAATAGCTATTCAAGCTCAAGATCCAGTGGGAGATGTGCCATTGAGATGCAACTGCAAAGATTTGGACAAGCCTTTTCTTTTCTGTTATTTTGCAAGTATGTTTTTGTGTGCTGCTGATTGGATTTATGAAATAGCATAGTACATCAAAAGATAACAAGAAAAAATATTTTATAATATTCAATTACTTAAATATTTAATTAAAGATCTCTGCTTGAAAACATAAAGGTAGCAAATCAAATGTTACTGCCTGTTTCCCATAAATTTGTACATTTAGCATTCAAGGTTTACTTTTTACCACTTCATGCACTTCCTGAAAAATGAACCCTTAACCTTGGAGTCATCAACGTTCTGTTTTACGGTTTGCTTCCATTTTGTTGGAACAAATTCAATGATTATGTTCCAGGTGCCTTGGAAATCTTCTTCATTTATGACATTTGGCAAATATGGCTAATTTTCAGAATCATTCCTGATAGTCCAGTGTTCGCAACTGATGACTCCAAAATGCTAAATGCTATAAATAAAAAAATGCAACTAATCATACTAATATAATTGTGTATACAGTAGTTAGAATAACAAAATATGTAGACCTATTAACTTTTAAAAGTAAAGAGAAATGCTCTCCATATCTTTTATTGTTTGCATCAAAGTCTCTTCGATTTACTGTCTAATACTACTACAATATTTCCCCAAGTTTTTTGCTGCTAATGCATTTACAACATCAATTTTCCTATTCAGCTAATGTCACGTAATTTTGCATAATATTGGACCAATAAACCCACAATGTAAAATTTGAGTCCTGAAGCAAAACCAGTTGAGAAGCACTGCTATAGAGCATTGACACAGGAATGTATGTTTTCAGCAAGACATTTACACAGGCAAAAAGTGGTTCCTCTACCTGTTCCTGTCAACCTCCATCTGCCATGATCAAAAGCATGGACTACAGACTGACAGAGGAATAAATAAATGTCTGTGTATGACCATAAAAGAGGTCTGTTCAAACGCCACTGGCTTTAACTTAGACGACATACTGAGCACCTCATGCATGTCCATGAGCACAGAGACATACGGTTTGCTGTTGAGAGATCAAAGTAACTGTGCAGCGCTGCAGTCACTGACAGTTGTAATGTGATTATATTCAACACGGACTAATGCAGTGTTTCCATGATCTTTCAGAGAATCGTGTTTGAGTGTCTGACACTGTGTCTGCTGTGTTTGGGTCAAGCAGGGGACACTCAGTCTGCAGTCTTTATACCGTAACATTGAGAGCTTTTGCAACTGATGTGCACATGCTTGGCCATGTACTGTAGATTCCAGGATGTTTCAT
This sequence comes from Elopichthys bambusa, assembly GCA_037101425.1. Classification (NCBI taxonomy): domain Eukaryota; kingdom Metazoa; phylum Chordata; class Actinopteri; order Cypriniformes; family Xenocyprididae; genus Elopichthys; species Elopichthys bambusa. The sequence goes on from CM074439.1 coordinate 6,431,944, forward strand.
AGCTTTTGAATTCTTTTTAGAAGAAATTCTTTGAAAAAATGTTCACTCAGAAATTGCTACATTTAACACTTTGAAATAAATGTGAAATTGTGTGAAAGTAGAAAGACTGAAGAAGTATTTTCTTGTAAAATGTACTCCAATAATCGTTTTATTTATTTATTTATTTTTTACGTTGCTGAAAAATATTTTTTACAGTGTGGAGGGGTATGACCTTCTGCAGTTTGACATAAGTTGCTATGTGAGGACTACAACTCTGTTTTGTTTAGTTATTGTTTTGGGACTAGCATGCTCCATCTTTTTTCCCAAGAATGATAGTCAGTTCATTTCTTCTGAATAAATGGATTCTCTTGATGTAAACAAAACACTGAAGGAATTAGTCACTTGACTTAAGCAGTTCATCTCTGCTCCTGTAGGAGGCGCCCATGTGCTTTCTAACAGAGCAGAGAAAGCCTCATATCAGCAGGTTTTTATGCTGAGCACTGGAATCTGATTCAAAGCAATCCAATGTTTCCTGAAAGCAATGGACTTATGCATGTGTAACCTAGTCTATTCAACAGCATCCATCCTCTCTACCATCTGCAGATTATCAGCACAAGCATCATCCAGGCTATATGTTTATGTTTATCACATAGCCATAAAGCATTATCTTTAGTTGTTTATTTATTTGGAAATTGCTTTATTCAGAGATAGTAATTTATATAGCATACTGAATATAAAGAAGTTTTATTTATTTTCCATTTCCCCCCATGGAGTCCAAATACATTCATTCAAATTTAATGAATAAACCTCTAAACCTTTTAAATGTCTGTAGAGAGAGATAAAATACTCATTACTGTGTATCTTGTTCCCTCATGAAAATAAAATCAGTATTGACTACAAACTGTAGTGTTGTTTTGTTGTTGATTTACCCAAGAATACAGTTCATTTAACACACAATATGGTTCATTACCTGAGTCTCTGTGTCTCTCAGCAGCGTCTCAACTAGCAGCGGAACTGTACTGCTTCAAGAACGTTTCCGGTTACTCACGTAACCTCGATTTCCTGAGAGGAAGGAACGAGACATTGCGTTACCACCCCTTCCTTTCACAAATACTGAAGCCTGATTGCATTGGGCCGGTTAAATAAACTGGCCAATGACGTGCAAGCTCATGAGCTGGGGGCGGAGCCTTCCACTATATAGCTCGGAGCTCACCGTCATTGCATCAGAATCTCTGACTGAACGACCAGGTTCGCGAGACTCTGTAGTTGCATCACAGCAGCGTGTGCAATGTCTCGTTCCCTCCTCTCTCTATGGGGATCGCGTACAATCCTGCTGTGTTGTAACAATTTCATAATAAGACAAGTATATGAGCCAAACTCGAATGAGTCGAGCCCTTTGACCAAGACATCCACTAAAGCAAATAGGGGAATAAATCGAAAACAACAAGCCATCTAGCTTACAGAGAAGCAAGAATAAGCAACAATATATTTATTTATAGATATACACAGTAATATACTTCATGTGAACTGGCAACAACACCACCGATGGCCGGTACATGCGTAGCATAACATCACAGATGCACGAGAATTAGTGGAAGACTCCCGAACAGAGATATCCAAAATCAGCTCCCTGCGATCGAGAACAACTCGAGCATTCATTAAAACTGATAACATCATACCCCAATGCCAACTGCATCAGCGTATTCCGCATACAGAACACTTACCAGACCTGGTTGAAACCACCTCACTTGAGGGCCGTGGCCAGGCGCGGACGAACAGCCAATCCAGAAAGGCTCACTGCACAGACAGAACGAGCGGTGCGAGTGATGAGATTTCCAGGCTATAAAATCTAGCAAAAGTGTTTTGCACCTGACAAATATCCTGAATTGACATTCCTCTTGCCCAAGCCCATGAGGAAGCCATGCTCCTTGTAGAATGAGCGCAGACGCCAAAAGGACAGGTTTCACGCTTAGAAGCATATGCCAGCGTAATCGTCTCCACAATCCAATGTGACAGCCGCTGTTTTGAAACCGGCAGCCCCTTAGTGTGGCCTCCAAAACAAACAAACAGCTGCTCCGACAGTCTAAGAGAACTGGACCTGTCTACATAGGTGTGCAAAGCAAGAACTGGGCATAAAGGATGCGGTGATCCTGAGGAGCAAACGCTTGCAGCGTTATAACCTATTTTCTAAATGAAGTAGAAAGCACTTTAGGTACATACCCCCGTCTGGGCTGCAGTCTGACCATACAGTCATCCTTTCCGAATTCCATATATGCAGCGTCCATAGACAGTGCATGTAAATCACCTACTCTTTTCCCACACACTAGAGCGAGTAAAAATGTTGTCTTGAATGAGAGCACTTTTAACTCTGTTGTGTGCAGTGGTTCAGATGGCGGTTCAGAAAGCACACTAAGCACTAATGTCAGATCCCAGATCGGCACCAGGTTCGGGCGAAAGGGATGCAGTTGACGGGTCCCCCTCAGAAACCCTGCTATTAAATGGTGTTTTCCAACCGAACGACTGTCAATTGGTAAATGGAAAACCGAGATAGCAGCCACATACACTTTCAAAGTAGATATCGTGTGTCCAGCATCCAACCAGTCTTGCAGGAATGTTAGAATGACAGATACACCACAGCTGGCTGGGTCCACATTTCTTGCTTTACACCATAAAACAAAAAAAAAAAAAAACCATTTCAGAGAATATAAGCGCCTGGTTGAAGGGGCTTTTGCTTCCACGATTGTATCCAAGACTTGCTGAGATACATCTAACACTTGCTCTTCGCCAAACATGCAGGTTCCAAAGCTCCCGTCTGGGGTGCCACACCGAACTCTTCGCTTGAGATAACAGATCCCTCCACAACAGGATTGTCCCCATCTAGGGGAGCGTTTGTCAGTGAGAAGAATATCTGGCAGTGCGCATTCTCCTCTGAGGCAAACAACTCTCCGCTTCCCCGAGTACGCGCAGTTGCAGCCACATCTAAAGCGGTCTATATACAGAAGGCCAAGCTGGCACACCATTGCTGCTGCCGCCATCAGCCCCAGTCATCTTTAAAAACATTTCAGAATTAGCACTCTCCCTGGTACGAACGAGGCGAAAGCGCTGATCAAAGACTGAGGGCGCTCCTGAGAAAGATGTTCTCTATGTTCTCTATGTTCTGCGAGGGATGAAGCTTGCTCTTCTGCATATTGACTGCCAACCCAAGACACTTCAGATGGTTTAAAAGTCGACGCTTGTGGTTTTCTAGAACATCCTGAGATTGGGCTATAATAAGCCAATCGTCCAGATAATTCAGAATGCGCATTCCACTCTGTTTGAGAGGGAAAAAAGCCGCATTCATACACTTTGTAAAAGTTCTTGGAGCCAAAGCCAGCCCAAAAGGGAGAACTTTGAATTGGTAAGCTCTGTCTTCAAACGTAAATCTCAGAAAGCGCCTGTGACGAGGGGCTATCTGTATATAAAAATAGGCGTCCTTTAGATCCAGTCCCCGAGTTGAATATGCTCAAAGATCTGTTTTGCAGTTATTATTTTGAATGAACGCTTTGCTAGCATGCAATTCAGTGGTCTCAAATCCAAAATAGGGCAAAGACCTCCGTCCTTCTTGGGAACTAGAAAATAGCGACTGTACAAACTGCTCTTTCTGAGGTCTGGTGGCACAACTTCTATCGCCTGTTTTGCCAGGAGAGAATGAATCTCTGCTCGCAAGACTGGCGCGTCTCGACACTTCTGATTTCATCATGTCGCTGAAGCGGGGTGGTCTGCATGCAAACTGGAGTGTATAGCCACTCATGATCGTATTTAACACCCATTCTGACACTGTTGGCAGATGGGCCACCAGCTCCTGCTGGGGGAAAGCTCGCGCAAATGACGGGAGCACACGGGGCTTGTGCCACGCATGACACCGCTCTGCAGGGGGATCAGGGAGATATGTCCTGCCGCCCGTAAGCTCACAAGGCAGATGACGATCATGAGCGTGATCACTGCGGTGCTGCGCGTTTAGGGAGAAACGCTTTCGATTGCTTCTGAGCTTCTGGAAATGTCTCAGAGAAAGAACCCACTGCGTCACCGAAGAGACCGTTCAGGCTTATTGGCGCGTCCAGTGGACGAGCTTTCTTGGAGTCCTGCATGTCCGTGAGCATCAACCACAGATGCCTCTGAAGGACTACTAGACTGCCCATACTGCATCCTATGCCCTGTGCAGTCTTCTTTGACGCTCTGAGCGCCAAGTCCGTGGCCGAGCGCAGCTTCTTAAAGGACTCGGTGTCCGGGCCAGTCTCATCCAGGGCTCGCAGCATCTTTGCCTGAAAGACTTGCAGCACTGCCATCGTGAGTATCCCAAGCGGGCTGCCCCGACGACGGTAGAAAGGAGAGGTGTTCCCGCGGCTTGGGCTCGGGCCGAGTGCCAAGAGCGCCAAGACCACGAAATCTCCTCATGGACTTCAGGAAAAAATGGCACGGGTCTCTGGGGGGCGGCATCGTGGCGGCCCTGCTGCAGAATCCACGTTTATTCTTTTCTTCACCGGCTGCTCAGGCTGTGACCAGTCAAGACCGAGACCTGCAACTGCCTCAGTGAGGATTTTCAACAGCTCCTCATCCACCGCAGCCGGCTTTCCTGAGAACTCACTGCAGGGGGCCTCAGACTACTGACACGACCAGTCACCCGAGTCAGAGGCTGCAGTGGACACGTCGTCGTCTGCAGCAGTGGAGCCAAAGGAAACCAGGTCACGAACATCATCAGAGGGTCGAAGACCTGCTCCACAGAAGGACACAGGGGACCTTGAATGGCCCGCGTGTTGGAAATGCGCGCGCTCGTCAGATCGCAACAGGACATGTAATGCAGTCAAGACCTGCCTGGAACTACCTTAGCTGTGCATTTCCCTGAAAATAATTACCTTAGAATATTCATCAACCAATCAGATTCAAGCATCCAACAGCCCTGTGGTATAAAAATGTCTGATACACAAGTAGTACCAGTTAGTTTAATCACCGTAATGCTCTGCTCAGCAACAGCAATGAGGGGATAACATCGCTGATTTTGAAGGAATTAAACTCACAGCTTTATTGTTAGAAGAGAGAGAGACTGCACAACACAGGTAATTCACATGCATGTCTCATCTCTCTCTCTCTCTAATAATAATAACAATAATAATTCAAATAAATTATATAATTCATTCAAATAAATGTAATCTTATGTAAATGTAAACACTACTATATCTCTGAGTCTGATTGAAAGTAGGCCAAATGCTATATCTAATAAGCCGTAACTGACTTATGTGCTAAACACATAAGATGATATGTTTGAAGAATGTCAGTAACCAAACAGTTGATGGACGCCATTGACTTCAAAAATACGGGGGGGAGGAAATACTATGGAAGTCAATGGGGTCAACTGTTTGGTTACCGACATTCTTCAAAATATTTTCTTTTGTGTTCAACAGAAGAAAGAAACTCATATAGGTTTGAAACAACTTGAGGGTGATTAAATCATGACATCATTTTCATTTTTGGGTAAACTATCCCTTTAGGTTTCACTGTTAATTGGCTGTGTATCTGCTCTAGGAATACAGAAACCCTGAGAAGTTCAGATGGGCTCTGGTCCTGGATGTTCCTGTATTCGGAAAGCCAATGTCATCACAGCCACTCTGAGGACTGAGAGCTGCTGTGCAGACGGGTAACGCTCAAGTCTAAACTCACGCTGGGCTTCAGTGAGCTACAGCTGCTGTTTTATTCATCAGACCTGGCCTTCTCTCACTCCATTTCTCTTTCATTCTTACTCTCTTTCTTCTCTGTCTGTATCTTTCACTATTCGCTCTTCATTTCTTCTCTTATCTCTTCCTCATGCATTTATGGATCTCGGTGCAGCGAGCGCTGGTACAAGGCAAAGTAAATCACCGGATGGGAACCGTGGGCTACAGGGAGCGATGCTGTTTGTTATGATACAAATGACAATGTGAGCCTGAAATGAGCAACTACAAACAGTTCTCCGCTCTCTTTGTTCAAGGGGTGTTCTTGGTTCAAGAGTTCATGAATCTTTTTTATATTAAAATCATGCGTTCCAGCTTAATATGTCGAGAGGTTGATTTTCCTCTGTGGTAGAACATTTATATTAGGTGTCTTTAACTACTACTGTGTGTACTTGCATAAAATATATTGTTAGGTACAGTGTACTTGTTGTATTCATATTGTATTCATTTTTGCTGCTGCTATTGAGGTGGCATTGCTTTGATACAGTTTGATTATACAGATTATCTAATGCATCTGTTGCCACATTCAACTCATTTTAAGTATTAAAACATCTGTCACACTCTCCAGGTCTCTGTGATTGATGTCTTCTGGACACATTCATTCATAGCGTCATCCAGCAGTCTGAATTAATGTAAATGTGACATGCCGACTCAGAGCCATTCACTATACCTCCAACGCCTGCCTATGAAATCACTGACAATTTGTTTTTTAGATTTTGATGGAGCAAATTAATGTGATAGAAATGAGATTGTTCTTGTTAAGAAAGACTGGCCTCCTTCATTGAAAGCCAAAACTATTTGTGATATTTCTTTTTCCTGTCTGTCTAAAAATGTCCTGACTACAAAGCTGAACTAGATGACACAACAGAGAGAATTACTTCTGTTATGGACCAGACGAGACTAGGGCTGCACGATAATGGTTAAACTGATAATCACGATTATTTTGCTCAAAATGATAATCACGATTATTAATCACGGTTATTCTATCAAAAAGGGTAATGTGGTTATGGCCATTTTGCATGTTCTTTACCAACCTACACTTCACCCAAAAGGCCTGTAGGTGGCACACCGACTTCATTTAACCAACTATGATAACTTCGTTAGATGGTAAACAAATACAAAACACATGGTTTTGGTGAAAGCTTTGTAATCTGTATTCACATTAGATTTTAAAAGCAACACAATTCGTTTGCAAATGAGACAAACCACAGATTCAGATTGACTTGCAAATTTGTAAAGCAAAGAACAATGCTCTTTGATATATATATATATATATATATATATATATATATATATAAAATGTCCCTGGCCAGGGACATTCTAAAATGCTTAACGTGAAAAACGCTTAACGTGGCTTAATGTACCAAGACAGTGATATTAAAAGACCAAACTCCGTAAACATCATAATAAACCATACTGTACAGCAAAGCAGATGAGCCCAGAATATGAACTCAATGTGTTTAATTACACATTAAGTGTTTTCCTCCCAAAAAAAAAGCTTAACGTCACTTAATGTAGCCTACTAAGAGGGCCGGCGCAAGCTCAACAGCCGCTCTAGGCAAAACACTTCACACTCAAGGCTGATACTTCTGCATCTAGTGTACGCCGTAGCTACGGCGTAGAGTGTTTGTACCACGCGTAGCCTACGACGTAGCCTGATGTGCACCTCTTTAAAAATTTAACAACAAATTCTACGTGGACAGCAAACGCTGTGATTGGTCTGCTAGAACCCCTCCCACAGGTCAAAAAACTGGCGCGGAGCAATAGGAGAAGAGCGAGCGTTTTCAACTTCCATAGGAATGAGAAACGTTCTGTTTTAGGGGACACATGCAGTCAAACTGCAACAAAAGTCGTTCCCTATTTGCCGCTTCTCTGCCATTTCTATTTGTAAGCTTCCCTGACAACGTACATGACAAGCTGCTTCTTCTTCGGCTTTTGCCTTGATACTCAACATTACCGCGGACACTGCCTACTAGTGGTCTGCATGCACATCGACGCAAACAACGACGCAGAAGTATAAATGAAAACAGACGCATAGCCTATGGCGCAGAGGCTCTGGCGTAGGTCCGACGCAGAAGTATAAATCAGCCTTCACAATTAAACTCGATCTTTAAGATGCATGTGAAAGACTGGAGGTTTTGTTTATTGATTTATTAATAAACTTGCACTAATATAAAAGCATGTACAAGCATGTTTTCGGATTTCTTTTCTTCTTCTTTTTCACTCTGCAATGTAACAAATAATCAGCACATAACCACTAACTACAAATGCAAACACTTAGGCTATAGAATATCCCCCTGGAAGATTCAGGAGAATTCCTGGTGGGCCGCTGATAAATTGGGCCGGCAGTAGCCTAGGCTACTTCGACATAAAGACAGTTTGCAGGACGCGCAAAGCACAAGTCTCTATAGTTCATTTTCAATGAGAGACACACAAAGGCCGCAAATCGGTGGTAGTTCTATAGTGGCGAAGCGACGGTGTGCAAGCGGTTCTCACACCAAAATCCTGTCACTTGCGCGTGCACGACTCTTTATTATGAACAGAGGTTATATAAATAGGCCTATATGGCATTTATAAATATTGTGCACACAAAGGTGAGCTACGTGACTCCTCCGCTTTCTCTCACACACACATAGGGGGAGGGTGAACTAACTTAAGACTAAGGAGAAGTGCTTCACCTTTAAAAACACATTTCAATTTCCTTGTAATAGTTTCAGTTCACGTATCGTCGCACAACCTACACAGCCCAGCATAAACACTCCTGATAAACCATTTGCTAATAAAGCGTCTACGTTCACAAACCACTGTTAATTTTAACAGAAAATACTGTATAAGGGATTTGGCATGGCATGGCAGAAAGCGCGCAAAGAGTGCTCCCTAATCACCAAAAAGTTTAAGCTGTCACACATTGAATCTCTTATTTACATAATGTCTACATTTCTTTGTTTTTATGAGACAATCTTGCAAACTCATAGTCCACTCGCCGCTCAAAACGCCGTTTTTTTTTTTTTTTAGTTTGTTTGTTTGTTTGTTTGTTTTGTTTTTTTGTTCAGTGATATGCCGCTCTTGGGGCGAGGTTTGGTACTCGGTAGAATGAGGGAAAGATAATTTAGATTTAGAATAACTAAACGAGTGATAACTTTTTGATATAAGTGAAATAATTCCAAACTAATGTATAAAAAAATGTATTAAATAAAAATATTTAATTAATAATTAATAAAAACTAAATCCCTCTCCTTTTTGGATTTAAGAAATCTAGGCGGCTGCCTAGTTCGCCTATAGGTAGGCTACGTGCCGGTCCTGCCTACTAAGTGATATTAAAAGATCAAATTCTGCACAAACCAATTTTTCTGGATGCTTTATTAGTATGGTGTTTAATAAGTTTGCTACTTTAATGTCATTGTCTTAGTACATTAAGCCACCTTAAGCGTGGAAAATGCTTAATTAAACGTGTTGCGTTCATATTCTGGGCTCATCTGCTTTTCTGTACATAGTATGCTTTATTAGTATGGTGTTTACTAAGTTTGGTTTGTTAATAACACTTGTTTTAGTAAATTAAGCCACCTTAAGCTTTTTCACGTTAAGCGTTTTCATGTTAAGTGGCGATATGTTAAATGTCCCAGTGGCTATATCATTTTCAACTGATTAACATTATAAAAACTGGTAAAACCTTTAGGAACTTCAAAAGATAAAACAGCGAAACTCCTAATATTATTTCCAATAATTCCAAACTATGTTCATTTTCCCGATTGAATTGTCACATAGGTTGCAAAAGTGCATTCTGCAAACAGTAAGGTGGAGATCCGTATTGCATTTGTTGAAATTCATCGCTGAAGGTTTGACAATGGCAGATTTAGTCACACAAATAGTACGAGTGGCTTGTGAAGAAACAAAGACTGGCTGTAATGACACTTTAATTGAAGCAGAATTTCGCTGAGGAGATCGCTAAACTCCAGCGCACATATTTGTTTTCAGATCATCAGGGCTTCTTCCGCATTTAGAGGGAACGCGTGCACAGAGTTGCTTGATTGCACATATTAAGTAAAACACCGGGAAGACAGTATATCGTTTTAAAGGAAAAGCTCTATTTGGGGAATTTAAGCTCTTTGCATCTGGCAACCACAAGCATATCCCAAAGAAAAAAAAAACACGTTTTCAGGATAAATAACGAGAAGGCCAGTATCGTGCCGATTATTTGTAATCAATCGAGAGAAGCAGATATCGTTATCGCGATTAAAATACGATTAATCGTGCAGCCCTAGATGAGACAGACAGTGTGATGACAAAGACCTTGATTCTGATCATAATCCAAAGACATGAGCAAAGACACATCAGCACACTCAGTTTATAAGAGATGACATCATATGTTTATTATTACATAAGATATAATGCCTTGCTTCTCTTGGTTAGTAACAGCCAGCAGTCAGAGTTCAGCTGCTTAGCTTCAGTAGTTAGATGCTAACTATACAAATGATGGTGCAAGCATGTTTCTCTATTGATGGCCAGTGTGTTATATTTTTAGTAGATGTTTTACCAGTGCCTGACTTTTGACAGGCTGTTTACAGTTTAAAATATCCTGTCAAAGTTAATGATGCGCTAATTATGCATATTTTACATCATTATATTTTTAAATGAACACATTAATTCGTTTTGACATTGAAACTGCTTCATTCTGTTCTCTGTGATTTTTCTAAAAACTAATCAGAACATGGTTTTGACATCTGCCATCTTCACTCACTCCTGGTAATAAAGAACTTTTTCAAGCTGGTCAACTCTGAAATAGTATTTTGTTATAATTTTTGTAGAGGTTTTACCAGTGCCTGATTTTTGGCAGGCTTTTAACAGAAATAGACGTAAGTTTTTCTGAGGTCTGTCAAAGTTAATGCGCTAATTATGCATACAGTGAATATTTTTTACAACATTATATTTTTAAATGACATTAATACATTAATTCCACTTGACATTGAAAATGATTCATTCTGTTCTCTGTGACTTTTCTAAAAACTGACCAGAACATGATCAGAACTGACTAGATTGTGTAATACAACAGGAGAGTTGGAAAGCAGGAACAGTTATTTTGTTGTTGAATGTTGACTATAAAAAGAATTATGAGATTTATCTGAATTTTTATATTAATCGTCATATTTGAATCAATTGACAGCCCTAGTTTTTTTCCTGCGTACTTTAATTGTTAAAAGGCAAAGATACCGTAAGCTTTATGCATTTTTTTATTTTTTATTTTACAAGAAATCAAATGGATAAAGAATGAAATACAAGAGAAATCATATGATTTATCCAGAGTCTTGAATGTTACATCTTAAAGCCAGCTTTAAGACAGCCAGTGGTACCTTAAATGAAATGTCTGTGGGAAAATGAAGAATGAATGTTTCATTGGGAGACACACAATTGATAAAATGTGACTTTCATGGCAAGGATCTCACTCATCTGGACTTGGCCCAGACGCAGCCAGTATATCACAGGAACCCCAGCAGAATCTCAGACCTGTGCTTACATCTATTCATATCCATCCATTATTGGCTTAGTGCATTTTTAGATTAATACAATTTTTCTCAGAAATGCACCACAAGTGACCATGTGTTTATTAGAATATATGCTCAAAACTGTAAAAACAAATTTGTTCAGTTTATTTAATTCAATTGTGCAAACTCATTGCCTTATTTCAATTAAGTAAGCTTAACTTAATTATATCAAGTAATAATATAAAATATTTACTTAAACCATTTAAGTTTTGTCAACTTAATTCTATCTGTTATCTGAGGAAGTGTATTCCCAGAGTGCATTGCGGCATGAATAAATTGCTTTGTTTTACTATTTGTGGCTTTTTTTTTTTTTTTTTTTAATTTGCTGTTTTGTGTCAGTATTACCCCAACAATGACAGAAAATAAAATTGTAAAATTGCATGCTGAATGTTGATGTCTGTGTGTATCTCAAGCAAGGTTGATCGCAAGGCACTGGCTCAACTAGAGGAATCAACCCCCTTAAAAGTTTGATGTTTCACAATAGTATGGTGTTTGTGATATATATGTTAGCAATACAATCTAATAAACCAAAATATATGAAGTCTAGATTAGTTATTGGTTTAGTACCAAATTTGGTTACTTTTTAAAAGCAATCTATTTAATGTGTCTCTTCCTTTGAAACCACAAATAATGATTTCTTCATTAGAAATCAATTTGAATCAATTGGAAGAGAGTTACAATAATATAAATGAAGTCCCAAGTGCACAACTAAAGGGAACACAAATCACTAAAATGGTGAGAAAAATTTTAGGAAATCAACATGAATTTATGAAGTCAATTTATGTGACGTTCTCGCAAAATTTTTAGTTGTATTGATAATTTAACATTCAAGATCACTTTGAAAAATGAGTGAATGCAACTAAAGTAAGATAACTGCAGAAGTGGAGGGAATGAGTGAAAAGTCTATTAAGAACTGCCACGCCTCAAAAATCTTTTGTCCCGCCTGTTTTTTTTTTTTTTTGACAAAATGGTACTCAATCCAGTCAAGTACTTTTAATTTGGGTGCAAACCGTACAGATTACTAAATTGTTTTAAGTAAGTTCAGCAAATTCTTAGACATTAAGTTTAGCAAAAAAGGTTAGTTACAACAACTGTTAGGTTTCACAGTGTATATGATAGTCAGTGCAAAATTCTATTGTGTAAGACAGAAAACTTCTAAAAGCTATATTCTTACTTAAAGCTGCAGTGTGTCATTTCAGGTGAAAATTGGAATTGATAAAATAACGACTCATTTCAAACACAGAGCAACGGTCTCACACAGAGAAACTCTAAAATAAAACAGTGTCATTGTTCAGCTGAAGTCAGTTAATTCAGTTATGTTGTAAAGATCATCAATTATTAAATTTATTTAATCTATAAAGCAGTTCTACAGAAAAACAGTGATGTCATCGTCCAGCTTAGTTCAGTTCTCATCCAATAGTGTCAGTACAGTAAAATCAATAAAATTGTTGATTATTAAGTGTCCCCAACTAAGCAAGCCAGAGGCAACAGTGGCAAGGAACCCAAACTCCATCAGGTGACAGAATAGAGAGAAAAAAAAAGCTGAGAAACCAGGCTCAGTCTGGGGGCCAGTTCTTCTCTGGCCAGACAACTGATCTTGGTGTGATTATGATTCAGGCTGCATCACAAGTAAGATCTCAGATTGTGGATCATAGCATTAAGATATTTCATCCAGTTCCTTTTGTTTGAAGATCGGATTCATCACGCTAGTGTGGAGACGAAGGTGGTCATAGGTCTGTGCAGAGGACTTGTCTGGTTCTTGTAGTCTTTGCAGAGGATCTGTACTGATGGCTGTCATGTTGACAAGGCCTTCACAGGGTATTGTCTAGTTGATCGGATCTCTGCTGACATTCAGGGCTGCATTGTGGTTGTGTCTAGGTGTAGGTCAACTATCTTATCTGGATATGGACCGGATACGGTTGACTATGGTAACCTGGGGATAAACAGAGAGACTAATTTTAGTGTAGATGCCATTCTTCTTATGATGTAATCTTTTTACAGGCGTGAATAATAGAAATGTGATAATATGTTATGTGTATGCCAGGTTAAAGAGATGTGTTTTTAGTATACATTTAAACTGACTGAGTGAACATGAACAAGGCTAGGAAGACTGTTCCACAGTTTGGGTGCTTAATAAGAAAAAGATCTACCGCCTGCAGTTGATTTTGATATTGTAGATATTATCATCTGTCCAGAATTTTGAGATCGCAATAGATGAAACAGACTAAAATGCGTTAAGAGCACGCTCAAGTACTGAGAAGCTAAACCATTCAGTGCTTTGTTGGCAAGATTTTAAAATGTATGCAATGTTTAAAAGAGAGCCAAAGCAGTGTTGACAGAACCGGGCTAAAATATGGTTATATGGCCTGTAAACTGGTCAGGAAAACAATTTACTTATGGTGTCACTGAACTGGGATGAGAGAAAAAACACATCAGCCAGTGACTAGAGAGCTAAATAAAAGTCATACTTTTATGATGGCCACTCTATAAAGCTCTCATAGGGTATTGCAAATGTTAGATTGGCAATGATTATTTATTTACTTATGCACTGAGAATAAGTTCAACAGAATGAGACAAGATTAGCCTTCAGCATAGAAATATATGGGAGTCGGGAGAGGATGACTGCGGAAACACAGAATCCTTTATTAATTCTGTCCTTGGTGCGGTCAGGACACAAAAGCCTTGGGAAATTAACTGTGATAGGACTGCTGGATAATTACAGCTACACAATAATAAAATCTATATGCGTGAAATATGATTATTCTTTCAACTCTCAGACGTTAGTATATGTTTCAGACGGTTGCTGCAGGGATTGGCTGATATACTGTGAAAAACACAATAAAACTTTGCTCCACATGACTGTATAATAAAAACAGCCTTTTGTGATTTGGGATGAAAAGAATACCACAGAAAACAAACACTATTACACTTATTTTTCCCATATTCTGAAGAAGACAATAGTCCAAAGTTATTTTTTGCATTTTCTGATGAGTTGTGTTGTGTTTGCCTGTACAAAACTCATCATCCTGTTGTCTATTGTCAGAGTGTTGCTCTGTGTTTGCTGAGGTTTATGTGGTTGGAAGGATATTACTTACTGGTCCAAGTGAAAAGAGTCCTGAGTCCTCAGTGATCTTCTCTTTAGATATATGGCTCGGGTTACTCCTTCAATGTAAACCTGTTGGATTTTTTTCATCTGTTTTGGGCTCTGCAGTGCAACCTTTTCAATTGCATTTGAGCAATAGTGATTCACTACTAGCAAGTGTCTGTTTGAGAAATAAAATTGCTTTAGTGTTGAAATCCATCATCAGATCAAAGTTGTTCATTCTGCCTCCAAACTGCATAAATGAAGTGGAATATCTCCATGGGAAAGAGCCAGTGTAGAACATCCATGACTGAAATATGAAGAGTATTTGGGCATTCAGAGAATACAAAAACATCCTCACAGAAAGTTGTGACAGAAACTGACCACACCGTGCTGTGAACTCTGCTCAAGGTTGCGGAAGCGATGGTGTTTAAAGGCAGAGATTTATGGCAGGGTAGGCTGGTTATGTCCCAGCACTGGTGTGAGTGATATCCTCTGGGAAGCATACCATTAGCAAAAGCCTACAAACACCCTGGCTTGTTTGTTCTTCACAGAGTCTTTCCAAACACTTTTTTTCTCATTACCTAACCTGATAACAAAGAACATGCATTCTGTTTGCTCAAATCCCTGGAAACATGAAGACGGGCAGAAAATGTGTGAGACAGGTTTGCTGTTCACTTCAAATCTTTTAGTCCTTAAAAGAAGTGTGAGCTTTCTTTACACTCTCTTGGCTTCGTGAGTGTTTGGAGGTGAAGGACACTGACAGAGCTGCAGTCTTTTATGGCAGCTAACTGTACCAGGGGATCCTGCCTTCATATCTCTACTAAACCTTCTCATTGTTGACCTGGCTCGCCCTGCCCATCACCATCCTGATGTGGAGAAAAGGAGCCTGGGCCGGAGCAATGAGATTCTGTGTCTACTGGGACAGACATGGAAAGCTTTTACACTTTAACAAGGTACAGCCCAAGACACTTCCATGGCCTTAGCTGTCTGCAGTATTGGATCTTAGTTCAAGGTTGCAATTTACACAAACATACAGTATGACCAGTGAAACTAAATTTAATCAAAGTTAATTAATAGGGGTGGGAATCTTTTGGAATCTCACGATTCGATTCAAATCGATTCTTGGGCTCACGATGTGATTAAAAATTGATTCTTAATTTTGAATTGAATTTCGATTTGATATATATATATGGATTTGATTTTAGCTTTGATTTTAAACTTTGAATTTTATAATAATTATTATTTTAACTCAAATTAAAATGAAACTGAAAAAAAAATAAATAAATAAAGGAAATTAAATGATCTCATGTTGTTGTTTTACTTCAGGGGTTCCCAACCACGTTCCACGTTCATAGTATGTAGGTAGTAGCTTAGCTAACATCTGAACAGAGATTACTTTTATCAGTGTTATTCAGCAGCAGTGCACACCACCACATAAATAGAAAATAGATAAATATTAACTAACTAACACTATAGCTGTTACATGTAACATGTAAATTTAGAGACTTAATGGGTTTTTGTTTATTTTTAGGCAGAATTTTGTTAAAAAAAACAAAAAAAAAAAACAGAAACACAGCACAGCAACAGGATATCCAAGAAACCATGTCAGAGACAGTAAGATGCAGTGCAGTCTAGTTGCTGGTCAGAGCCAAAGTTTCACCAGGCAGGGCCAACAAATTAGCAAGCATGGACCTGAGAGGACCAGTGAGGGCTACATCACCTATCTGTAGCAACAGGTGATAGTCAGAACACGATCAGCATACGCATATATGATGGTGCAGTTAACCCACATGAACAAAAACAGATTTCATGCAGAGAACGTACACACACACACACACACACATTCAATGTTTGTGTTGAAAATAATGCAAGTTAAATGATTAATTAATCCAATCTATACAAAGCACAAAATGATTGTCAGGCTCTTGTGCAGTGCCACATTTAATACCATCTGTATTAGGGCACAGGACATTGTGCACGCTTTTGGAAATCATGCTTAATGTTTTCAGTATTTATTTCCAGTGTAATTTATTTACAGTTGACCCGCTTTACTCTTTCTTCTCCTCTGTTCATATGACCCTGCTGACAATTGGAAGATCATAATTAGGTGTGTGCATTGATTGCTGATCAACTGCTCCATCTGTGTTGCCAGGGACGACTGTTGTTGGGACAATGGCAGCCCACCACATCCCCCCAATCTCTCCCCCAAGTCTCTAGCTGGTTCCCGAAGTCTACATTGGGTTTGTCCTCCTCTGATAACAGAGCAGGGGGTAATGCGACCCACCACTTCAAGAGGTCTCCCTGGTTGGCACAGCCGGTAGTTCACAGGGCCAACCCACTCCATTACAGTGTAAAGACCCTTCCTGGAGGCAAAGAACTTGCAAGCTGTGTCTGTAACCAAGTCGAGGACCTTGTCTCCCGGTTGGAATATGCAGGTTTACGCCGGCCAGTCATACAGGATTGTTGGGCACACTGGGACTCGAGCAGATGTTCCTTTACACATTACATTGTTGATTCTCTCTCTTATGCACTAATTGTTGATGGAGCAATGGGGAGAGGGCAAGTTGTTCCCAGTAGTCCTTGAGTAATCCTCAAGGTCTAGTAGTCCTCTAGGCTAGTACCCAAAGAGCAATTCAAAGGGGGTGAAATCAGTGGAAGCTTCTCCTATCCCAAAGAGGACGTAAGGCATCATCTGTTTCCAGTCGCACCCATCTTTAGTGCCTCAGCATCCGTCTGATTAAAATTCTCAACTAATCTGTTATTCTGGGTGTTGCAGACTGAGGTTTGAATATGTTTTAACTTCATCAATTTGCAGAGTACAGCCATTATCTGGGAGATGAAGGGGAGTCCCTTGGTCCATCAGGAGCTGGACGATGGCTGCGGTGGCCACTCTTTTGAGTCGGATGGCCTCTAGGTAGTGTGGGGCATAGTCAACAATTACTAGAATGTGCTTGTGGCCCTGAGCTGACTTAGGCAGCGGCTCTACTAGATCCATCCTGATCTGTGTGAAGGTACCTCAGTGACAGGAAGTGGCACCAGGGGAGCTAGGCCTGGCTTCTGATCTGCTAGCTGCCTCACGTTACAGAAGTCAGATAATTCCCAACACATAGAAACTCTTCCACCTAGATATTATCACATAGAGACTGTGTCTGTACCCCGAATTAGTAAAACCAAAAAACTTCCAAGACCATTTAGGGTAAAAATGTAATTGATATTCAACAATTAAAAAATAGAGATAATAATGATGAACAAATGATAAAGCTTGGGTTGTTAAATATTAGATCCCTTTTTTTTCAAAAGTACTTATTGTAAATGATATTATCACAGACAATAATCTAGATTTGCTGTGTTTGACAGAAACCTGGCTAAAACCAGACGATTACAGTACTTTAAATGAGTCTAGCCCTCAAGGTTACAATTATCGACACAATCCTCGTCAGAAAGGCAAAGGGGGAGATGTTGCTGTAATTTATAGTAATATTTACAGTATTAGTCAAAAGTCTTTCAAATGTAATTCCTTCGAAGTGATGGTACTTTATGTAACATTATGTAAGTTAACATTTGTGCTGGCTACTGTATACAGGCCACCAGGACACAATATAGACTTTATCAAAGAATTTGCTGATTTTCTATATGAGTTAGTACTAGCTGCAGATAAAGTCCTTGTTGTTGGTGATTTTAGATAATGAAAAACACGCATTGGGATTGGCATTTACAGACATTCTAAAGTCTGTTGGAGTTAGACAACACGTGTCAGGACCTACTCATTGTCGTAATCATACGTTAGATCTAATATTGTCACATGGAATCGATATTGATGCCGTTGAAATTCTGCAGCAGAGTGACGACATCTCAGATCATTATCTAGTCTCGTGTATACTACATTTAGTCAAGGCTGCAAAACTGCCTCCCTGCCATAAATATGGTAGAACCATCACTTCTACCACTAAAGATCGCTTTATAAATAATCTTCCTGATTAGCATACCATGCCTTAGCATACCAGACAGCTTAGAAGACCTCGATGTTGCAACAGAAACTATTGCCTCTGTCTTTTCAAGCACATTAGACTCAGTTGCTCCTTTGCCCTTAAAAAAGATTAAGGAAATTAATCCAACACTGTGGTACAATGAGCACACTCGGGCCCTAAAGGTAGCAGCCAGAAAAATGGAGCGCAGCTGGAAGAAAACAAAACTAGAAGTTTTTCGCATTTCGTGGAGAGAGAGAATGAGTACAGAAAGGCCTTAAAAACTGCTAGATCTGCCTATTTTTCAAATCTTTTAGAAGAAAATAAACACAACCCTAGGTATTTATTTGATACAGTGGCTAAATTAACAAGAAATAAAGCTTCAACTTCTGATGTTTCCAAAGAGCACAGCAGTAATGAACTTCTTTACTTGCAAGATTGACAATATTAGAGAGAAAATTATAACCATGCAACCGCTACAGTATTGCGTCAGGTAGTGCATTGTAGTGTCCCTGAGGAAAAATTCAATTCATTCACTGCTTTAGGAGAGGAAGAATTGTCTAAACTTGTTAAATCATCAAAATCAACAACATGTATGTTAGACCCTATACCGACTAAGCTATTGAAAGAGATGCTTCCAGAGGTCATAGATCCTCTTCTTAATATCGTTAATTCGTCTTTATCATTAGGATATGTACCAAAAACTTTTAAGCTGGCTATTATTAAACCTCTTATTAATAAACCACAACTTGATCCTAGAGAATTAGTCAATTACAGGCCGATCTCAAATCTCACTTCTGTTAAAAATACTAGAAAAGGAAGTATCATCACAACTATGTTCCTTTTTAAAAAGAAATAGTATCTGTGAGGATTTCCAGTCAGAATTTAGACCGTGCCATAGTACTGAGACTGCTCTCATTAGAGTTACTAATGATTTGCTCTTATCATCAGATCGTGCATGTATCTCTCTATTAGTGTTACTGGATCTTAGTGCTGCATTTGACACTATCGATTACAACATTCTTTTAAATAGACTCGAAAATGATGTTGGCATTAGTGGAATTGCATTGTCATGGTTCAAATCATACTTATCTGACTGTTATCAGTTTGTAGTAGTAAACAAAGAGATGTCATATCGATCACAAGTTCAATATGGAGTACCGCAAGGCTCAGTACTAGGACCGTTGCTTTTCACTCTGTACATGCTACCCTTGGGAGATATCATTAGGAAGCATGGCGTTAGTTTTCACTGTTATGCTGATGATACTCAGCTCTGTATTTCTTCGCGCCCTGACGAAACGTACCAATTCACAAAATTAACAGAATGCATAGCTGATATAAAAAATTGGATGACCAGTAATTTCCTACTACTAAATTCAGAAAAAACAGAGATTCTAATTTTTGGACCAAAAACTTCTTCAGGTAATAACCTAGAATACTGTCTAACACTTGATGGCTGCTCTGTTAAGTCTTCATTGTCAGTTAGAAACCTGGGTGTGCTCTTTGATACCAATCTTTCATTTGAAGGCCATGTTTCTAGCATCTGTAAAACCTATCTTAAAATGTATCTAAACTACGACATATGCTCTCAATAAAAAATACAGAACAGTTAGTTCATACGTTCATGACCTCAAGGCTAGATTACTATAATGCTCTACTGGGTGGTTGTTCCATTCTCTTGATAAATAAACTACAGCTCGTACAAAATGCAGCAGCTAGAGTTCTTATCTAGGAAGTATGACCATATTAGCCCAGTTGTGTCAACACTGCATTGGCTTCTTGTTAAACATTGTATAGTTTTCAAAATCTTGCTAATTACTTAGAAAGAACTAAATGGTTTAGCTCCACAGTACCTGAGCGAGCTCTTAATGCATTATAGTCCTTCACGTCTATTGCGATCTCAAAATTCAGGCCAGCTGATAATACCTTGAATATTAAAATCAACCGCAGGCGGTAGATCCTTCTCATATTTGGCACCTAAACTCTGGAACAATCTTCCTAGCATTGTTCGGGAAGCAGACACTGCTTCAGTTTAAATCTAGACTAAAAACGCATCTCTTTAACCTGGCATACACATAACATATTATCAATTTATATTTTAAAATCCATTAAAGCTCCATAAATTAGGTCAGCCGGAACCGGGAACACTTCCTATAACACCAGATGTACTCGTTACATCAGAAGAAGAATGGCATCTACGCTAATATTAGTCTCTCTATTTATCCCAAGGTTTACCGTAGTCAGCCAGATCTGGGCCGTATCCAGGTGAGATCGAGGACCTGCGCCTTGACATGACCACAACGCAGCCCTGAAGTATCAGCAGAGATTGAGTCAACTAGATCATCCATTGTGAAGGCCTCATCGACACGACAGACAGTGGCACAGTTCCTCAACAAACCGCCTATACCGGCGTGATGAATACGATCCTTAACTGGATGGAACTGGAATAATACTTTGAATGTTGCGATCCCATCAGACTTATGATAGCTAACTGAATCGTAACAAAGCACTGTTCGCCAGAGGAGAACTGGCCCCCCGACTAAGCCTGGTTTTCTCCATTTTAACACCTGTTTGCCACCTGATGTCACCTGTTGGAGTTTGGGTTCCTTGCCGCTGTCGCCTTTGGCTTGCTTAGTTGGGGACACTGGACACTTGACATTTGATATTCAACAGTGCTTTGATTTGCCACCATTTTCTTTAAGAGCTGCTGTGCAGCCAAAATTATATACCAGTTATCACTGTAAAGCTGCTTTGACACAATCTGCATTGTAAAAAGCGCTATATAAATAAAGGTGACTTGACTTGACTTGACACAGGACAGGCTTGGCTTTCTGGCCTTTGGGTGTGTGTGCACCACAGAAATCACCATGTTAGTTTTCTCTTTTGGCAAGACGAGGAGCTTCTTTTCTTTTCCCTGCCTGTTTGCCTCACAATACAAAAAGCTGTTATTTATCACAAAGCTATTATTTCTTCGCACCATGACGAAACATATCAATTCACAAAATTAACAGAATGCATAGCTGATATAAAAAAACTGGATGACTAATTTCCTACTACTTAATTCTGCAAAAACAAAAACAAAAAAACGAAACAAACAAAAAAACAAACAGAGATTTTAATTATTGGACCAAAAACCTTTGCACGCAATAACCTAGTTACTGTCTAACACTTGATGGCTGCACTGTCAAGTCTTTGTTGTCATTTAGGAACCTGGATGTACTCTTTAATACCAGTCTTTCATTTGAAAGCCACATTTCTAGCATCTGTATATAGGTTTTTCTGCAACTATGGGCATTTCTGACTCCCAATAAATATAAATAAATAAATAAATAAATAATAAAAAAAATCAACCTCTATGAATTTCAATTTTAAACATCACAGTCTGTAATACATATGAAAATGTACACCAAACTGAATGTAGACGTTAAGATTTTAATCTGGAACATGTTTATTTTTTATGGTTTTCATCCCTTCTTCTTATAAAAAATGTCCTTACTGCAACATTATGTAAGACTTGATTTTCCTGCTAAGAAAAAAGGTGAGATCAAGCACCCTGCAATAAAGCAACTCATCTGGAGAGAAGATCTCAAAGAGATAGGACACCGCCTTGCCCAAACTCTCCTCACTCACTCCTTTTGGGTGGTGTCTCTTCAAGATATCTGATAACATTCTTCTCTTCCCCAAAAACCAGGTGTCGGTGTAGTAAATATTTACAATCCTTTTGTTCTGGTCTGGGTATTTAAGGGAAGGTGGCAGAGCAGCCATTGGGATCTTCTGTAGCCAGAAACCCCCATGCAGTGATGGGTGAATGTTTGAAGACACACACACCACTGTGTGATGCATTTCTTACTCTTAGAGTCATCTTTGAGCAATTGATGTTATGTATTTATTATTTCTGAATTGGCTTCTAATTGTCTAACTATGTAATTGGCATAATACATTTTTACCTGACAAATAAATGTTATTCATGATTTATTCTGCATTTATTCTTAAATCATTATTTCTAGTAGATTATCGCGAGTTTGGTATTACTGCAAATCAGTGTCCAGAATAAATCATACGTGAAGGCTCAATGAAAAGAGCATGGGGCATATCATTTGAGATCTTTTCGATTTCTGAATACTGGCTCCTTAGTAAGTTGCAGTTTCCGTAAATATACAAAACTATGCTGTCACGAGTGAGCAGAGCGCAACCGACTTAAAGGTAGATATTTACCCTGCATCCTCTGTCTAAGAAGCAACTGGCATGTTTGTGATCGTGTGAATAATCGGCCAGTGTAACTTCCTGTGCAATACCGAGTCCATAATGAACGAATAATTGAATATATAATGTAATCAGAATAATCAAAGACCTAAATTGATACATAACTAATGATTAATTTCTAATTGAAAACACTATATAAGAGAAATAATTATTTGAAATTGGAGTCAGATTAAACAAGCAGCTAAAGTAAAACTGAAACTAAGTTCTAAAAATTGAGGGTGAGGAAAAGACATACATGCATTATACCTTTGCCCAGGCCGTCGGAATCCATTTTTGGGCCGACGGGGGGTTCTTTATAATTACAATAATGGTAATTTTATGCACTTACCTTTTTTAATTTCAATAAAAATGTAATACATTTACATAGTTACTTTCAAGACTGTCCATTTTTTCTGTCCATTTTTGTAAATACAAATATTTAAAAATTATTTAAAATTAGAGGATTTTATGATATTCTTTATACCATGGAAAATTTTGATGTTAACCTTAGATATCAATCATTTTAATATACGCCAAAGATACAATATTTTATGACAAATGTTGTCATTTTAATGTGTAAATCATCTCTACTGAAGGGTTAATATAATTTTTTTGTAAACAACAGTCTGTTTAATAATTAAAATAAATCATTGCTGCATTAATGACAGTTTGTGTCAGTAAGGATACAATGTTAATGACACGTTAATAATGTAACCTTAAAGACAGTAAAATACAAAAACGGAAGGTATTTTGTTAAAGAGGTATTGCAGGAAAAACTGGGTTAAAAACTAATAATTTTATGAACTTATATTATAACAACAAACTAATTTGAGGCCTTCAGTATTTTTTGTTTATCCTCAAGTCTTCTTTTCTGATTTGTCAGTTTATCTTCTCTTTTTTTAAATGCTCTTTTTCCATAACTATTCATATCTGTCGGGGTCTTTTCTCATTAAGTCACTGCATTTCTGTCATCATATTAGATGAATTTGGTATCATCTAGGGTTGCAAAAATGACATGTTTAAACATGCTTGTTTGTTCATGTTAGTTCACAGTGCATTAACTGTTATTTTAATAATGTCAAGTCAAGTCACCTTTATTTATATAGCGCTTTTTACAATGTAGATTGTGTCAAAGCAGCTTTACAGTGATAACTGGTACATTATTTTGGCTGCACAGCAGCTCTTAAGGAATAGTGTCAATGCAGGTAGATCAAAGCACTGTGGAATATCAAATATCAATTGTCAAGTGTCCCCAACTAAGCAAGCCAAAGGCGACAGCGGCAAGGAACCCAAACTCCAACAGGTGACATCAGGTGGCAAACAGGTGTTAAAATGGAGAAAACCAGGCTTAGTCGGGGGGCCAGTTCTCCTCTGAATTAGTATTAGTAAATGTTGAAATTAACATTAACAAAGATGAATAAATGCTGTATAAGTGCAGTTCATTATTAGTTCATGTTAACTAATGTAGTTGACTAATGTTAACTAATAAACCTTATTGTAAAGTGTTACCAATTAATTTGTAAATAATATTATAATGTTGTGTAGTCTATCATAATGTAGACACAGCCAGTTTTACTCATTGAGAGATGTATTCCTGATGGAATAATTACCTAGTAATTTTATTGGGTTTTTACACACATGATGTACAGTTGAATACAGTTTAGCTAGATTAGGTACAAAAATTGAATAAAGTATTGAAAACAAATGTAAAATACCACGGCATAGTCTTCACTGTATAAATTACACAGTCTTCAATTTATAAATTAAACATAGATGAAATATAAAGTTAGAAAAGTTATTCAGTCAAAAGCATTGAATGATTTTTTGCAGCAAGTCTGTTGTTTGATTAACATTAAAAACACATATTATATATTTTATAATATTAGGTTGCTGTCACTTTAAGAGCTAATGCACTGATCCAATATACTGATATTACACATGCATTTTCTTTCACTCACTTAAGATATAACTGGCTATGTTTACTAGGTTACTCGCCAAGATGGGCATTTTGACATAATTGTGTGTGAAATTGTCTGTTCAAACGCAAGACGTGAAAGAGAGTGCAATGCAGTAGCCTACTTACGTGCTGTCAGACATGGCTTTCTGGGTCCGTGCATTGAATGTGCAGTTTGCGCACACAAAAGTTCTCACAAAGCGTGCACGAGTTATCTTTCGTTTGAATGTTTAAATTGGCAAATATTTACTCTCATTGTAGAGGGTTGGTCTGTCAAATGTGTAAATGTAAAATGTACAGATTACTGGTTAGCATAACTCAAAGACAGCTTATACAAAACAAGTCATCTTTAAATACAACTAGTATGTATGATCAGCACACTGGATAATGAGCAATGTCATTGAAGCCCTATAGACCATAAGCCCTCTTAAAGGGATAGTTGAGTCTTTTGAAGTTGGCTTCGAGCTGGCTGGCAGATTATGGGATTGTAGGATGTGGTGAAACCACAGCAGGGAAATGATGATGACCTCAACAGAGTTTCCATTCAGTGCCTGTGTAACAGCTGGAAGAAGGCAGTGAATGTCTGCTGTGTAGCATTGATGCACACTGATTGACTAGCAGTGAAAGGATGTGGTCACCATTTAAGAGGTTTAAAGTCCTGCAGGGTCACTGTTATTCAAAATTAAAGAAAGCAACTGAGTCGGCTATTGCAAACATTCATATTATTAAGTGCACTCATGAATCATGTGCATTAAGACCAGGAATGTGCATGAATAAAAAATGAATATGGACTTCATGATCTGGTGTAGCAGTCAATGCTAAAGTCAGGAGATAATATTTCAGTCTAGTTATTGTGTGAGTCTCTTAGGTGCAAGACAAGATGCATTTCTAGCCTAGTCCAGGATATCCTCTAATCTCGAGAAGTAAATCTTGAGACGGGGCATTCAAGTGTTGTGATGGAATGAATCCTGGTTGGGTAGCCCATGTCCTCAAATGTAATTTAATCAGCTGCCACAGTCATTGCTGGGGCCAGAGGCTGTTGCTGGAGGAAACGTTCAATGTCATTATATGTCTGAGCGATTCATACAAAAGGTCTGCCATAGATCTGCAAGAATGCTATGTACGATACATGAAGACAGTGAACTCTCAGTCCCCTTATTTATTAAGTGGTAAAGATGGCAGAAGATAAAATGTAAGTGAAATCATGTGATTTCTGTGATAATCTAAACAGCAAAGTACTGTTGTGAATTGTAGAATTCATGTACCTCTAGGTTACGCTACAAGAGACCCTCACAATTTTCAAGCACTAACACCCCATAGTTCATACTATAAATTGCACAGATGAAGGAATGGAAAAAGATGCAGTTCTTCTGTTCAGCCCTGTTTTGACCTGCCAGTAAATTTGCTCCCCCAGCATGGGAAACAAACTCAATAAAGAAGCCCACTAAGCTTGAACCCAGCCTTGTGTGTGGCTGCTGTGTCTCAGGGGTCCTGACGAGTATGTGGGTCTGTGGAAAAGTAATTCAACGCCACGGGCTTGTGTTGAGTTCTGCTAGCCCCGCTCCTCTATAATGAGCTTGAGATTAAACCAGCCCAAGTTGTCATGTGAAACAGGCATTACTGGCAAGCTCCAGACTTCTCTGAAAGAAGTGGCTCATTATTAAAACATATCGCCCAAAGCTGGAATAATCGAGGATAGAACATAAAAATCATGTTCCTTCTCTATTTTTTCTCTTTTCCTGGTTGAAAGTGAGCATGGAGGCTATGGGAAATCTAGATGTAGTTTTAGGATGATGTATGATGCTTCACTTAAACGTCACAATTTGCTACTGATGTATTTGTGTTAGAATCTTAATTTACGAATGCTTTGCTTTTTCCTTTTTTTTTTTTTTTTTTCTTCTTTTGTTAGCTCAGAGTGAAATCTGATAACGATAATTTATTCCTCATATGTAGTAGCAGGTAAATTCAGAAAACTGTAATTTTTTTTTTTTTTTTACGCTTTCAATCATGTCATTAACAAATATAGTGGAGAACTGGGCTATTTCATGCTGTGAGTATTTCTCTTTTTTTTTTTTTTTTTTTTTCATTTAACACTCGTTTGTGTCAACAACAACAACAAAAAAATCTTCTGCAGAATACTCAGCAATATAAAAACAGGTTTCCCTCCAACTATTTTGATACATATTTTGAAAGAATGTTTAATAAATCTTAGATGGAAATGCTTTAAATGTGAATAAACTCATTTAAACATTTAATGCTATAGGCAGAGGTGGATTACTTCAAGTTTTGCATTAGTTAATATTGTATGTGCAGAAAAGAGTTTATTTGCATAATTTATGACATGTTTTTACCATTTGGCTGCAAATACTTGCGCTTCTTCAAACGTGGCTTCAGACAAACATGCTTCACCCACAACTAGCTGTTAAAGTGAGTCATCACAATGCTAGAAGTGTTTTAAGTGCAGGCGCTCCCATGAAATATGCCAGTGTGTTTTGTGTTCACATAGCAGTGGAAACTAATTTCATGTTTTCTTATAATATCACTAAGTGGCAGCATATATACTGAAAATAGCAGAGGGCCTAACACAGATCCTTGCGGCACTCCATAATTTACTATTGTTATCTTAAATTGTAACAGTCTGATAAGTACGACCTAAACCACCTTAATGCCTGTCCCTGAATACCAGTGTAATTTTGTAGTTGATCTAGGAGTATTTTATGATCTATAGTGTCAAACGCAGCACTAAGATCAGGTAACACTAGTATTGAGATACCGCCTTTGTCAGAAGCTAGAAGTAAGTCATTTGTCATTTTAACGAGCGCAGTTTTTGTGCTATGATGAGACCTGAATCCTGACTGAAATTTTTCATAGATAGCGTTTTTTTGCAAGAAAGAACACAATTGAGCAGATACAACTTTTTCTAGTATTTTAGACATAAATGGAAGATTTGAAATGGGTCTGTAATTTGCCATTTCATTTGGATCTAATTGTGGTTTCTTAATGAGGGGCTTAATAACTGCTAGCTTGAACGGTCTTGGGACATGACCTAGAGATAAAGACAAGTTAATAATATTGAGAAGCTTCTGCTACAGGTAACAACTCTTTCTGTAGTTTAGTGGGTATTGGATCTAATAAACATTTTGTTGGTTTAGATGCAATGATGAGATTTTTTAGCTCTTCCTGTCCTATAGTTGTATAGCACTGCAACTGTTCTTGATGGGCAGTAATTGAAGCAGAGTCATAAAACGCTGTCAACGGTTGTACATTTACAATTGTATTTCTGATGCTTTTGATTTTCTTAGTAAAGAAATTCATAAAGTAATCACTACTAAACTGTAGTGAAATGTTTGTTCTGGTGATGTCTGTTTATTTGTTAATCTTGCCACTGTACTAAACAAAGTATTTGTGTAGGTGGACTGCAGTTTAAATCGATTTTTTTTACAGTAGTTACTGAGATACAGCCCTGACAACTAGCCCCAGTCTCCCAGGTACACCAGCGCTTAAAATATAAGTAATTTGTTTGTATTCAAATATGAATGAAGATATCAAGTTTCATGCAACTAATCTTCATGCACTTGTTAAAGTTTTTCACCGATTTTCAACCTTTGTAATGTTACAATGTCGGTAGTATATGCAAATGAACAATGTTTACTCTTTCTCCATGTTCTCTGAACCAAGAAATTCAAGTTTATTTGACAGCTCCAGGGCTTTTATGAAAATGACAGATTGTACTTCCGCATTTTTGTATCCCAGATCTGATCAACAGAAAGTAATTCACTCCCTCTAAGGATTTACTCTTTAAATTCTTGCACCCAGGAACAATACAAGTCTACACCATTGTGACTAAACGTTTGCTAAGAAGTATTTCCTACTCAAGCAACATGGCAGTATTTCTATCAATTGTTTCCAGATGAAATTGTCCTACTTGAAGTTGCATGGGCAGAGTTTTTTGAATGATACCATCTCCAATGGGTTTATTGTTAACAGCGTTGACTTTGAGTGGTGGATTGCAGGGTCTTGATGGATTAAATTCAATGGAGATCCAGAGTCATGACAATAGTAGTGAGAGATTTGGTAGTAAAGAGTGAAAGGTTATCCATACTTACCCGGCTGTTAGCACTGATGTTCCTCCAGGCATTTTGTGGACATATGGCATTAATGTGGCCTGCCTCTCCACAGTAAAAACACAGATTGTGTATCAGCCGTCGTGATCTTTCTTCCGCAGAGTGCCTTGTAACTCCTAGCTGCATGGGCTCTGGGTTGGTTTGAGCAGTAGGTAGGATTGGGTTGGGAATCTGAGGCGTTTGGTGGGTTGAAATGGTTCTCATTGATGGCAACTTGGATTTTCAACTACGTTGAAACACGGCCTTGAGTGCAATGTCATTCCAACCACTCTGAGCGGCAAGCGTTCTGAATTCAATGGTGTAATCGGCGGCTGATCGGCGGCCTTGAGTTAACTGCATGAGTTGTGTTGAAACATCCTTGCCTCCCGCTGGATATTCAAACACGTCTCTGAGCTGAAATATGTATAGGATGTTTGAAACAATTGAGTTTCCCAGACTGCCGTGGCCCACTCGATCACTTTGCCAGTTAACAGTGACATGGGAAACGCACATTTCTTCCCATCAGAATCAAAATCATCCCCTTGGTGTTTGAAAAAGATTTCCACTTGTCGGAGAAATCCTTTACATTGCTCTGCTGAACCATTGAATTTATTGGGTAAAGCAAAGCTTACCTTCTTTGGCATAGTTGGTGGTAGCGATCATAGATACTGCATCAGATATTCGTTAGCCGCTTGTGCTTTGCCCAGTTGTTCTTGGTATTCCTTGAGGATGTCACTTTGATAAGCAAACGCAACCTGTAGATTAGAAACTTCTGCTGGATTTATCGAAGGCAAAGTATTATATAATGAGGCAGAGGCGGCGTTAGAATCCATATGCAGTTGTTTAATAATGTCCACAAAAAACAAGTCGCAAGTCGGCAGGCAGATGGCAGAAACGTAAGGCAGGCAGAGGTAAATACATGATTAGGCAGTCCAATTCAAGCAACAGATCAAAGGGGTAATCCAAGAGGCAAAAACAGAACTA
This sequence comes from Elopichthys bambusa, assembly GCA_037101425.1. Classification (NCBI taxonomy): domain Eukaryota; kingdom Metazoa; phylum Chordata; class Actinopteri; order Cypriniformes; family Xenocyprididae; genus Elopichthys; species Elopichthys bambusa. Next base: position 6,461,540 of record CM074439.1, read on the forward strand.
AACAGACAATGGTCATACACAAGATAGGCAGGTAAACTGGCAATACTTCGCAATGGCCTGATAGCCGAGCCATGCTTAAATGTCCTACAAACAGGAAGTATCTCATAAAGCAGAGGGAGCGGCACACAGTCAATACTCGGGAGAGGGCTCCCTCTGCTCGTGTGACGTTACAGTAACACTTCATTTTTAACATTTATTCTACCTTTCGAGTGTCATGGAAAAGCATGCTGGGAAATAGAAATCTCAGCCCAGTTTCAGGTCAATTTAAGTTTGTCTAAATTAAAAGAAACAATTCATAAAACTCAAAACAATGAAACAATTCAGATTACTTAAATTGTGTCAGTTTTGTGAAAAAGAAAAAGACAGTTCTAAATACTCATAAAAGTTCATTTGATTAAACTAATTTGTTTAATTTGAGTTTGCCTACTCAAACCATTTAGCGTTAGGGTTTACAGTGCACCACAACGCATGCATGTGGTGCTGAAACAGGAGCTGGCGTTCTGACATAGAACCCGGAAGCGCTGCACTGTGTTTACAATGTGAAAAGCATTGGAGACTGACATGGAAGAGAAAAAATTGTTGAATAAAGTCATTATTTTTTTATTCATTTTGCACACAAAGAGTATTCTTGTTGCTTCATAAAATTAAGGTTGAACCATTGTAGTCACATTGACTTTTTCACTTAAAAATAATCAATGTGACTACAGTGGTTCAACCTTAACGATGTCTTGAGAGTGGTATGTAATGCCCAGTGCATTATGGGTCTCAAAGTTTTCCTACCTATTTGGCAAAAGGGAAGGCAACAAACACTTTTTCTGTTTTTCTAGTGGTAGCACTGATTTAAAAAATGTTTTGCCTTTCTACCGTATTGGTAAGCAAGTTTTATTGAAAGACCATTTTGCCAGTGGTGAATTACCCCAATATAATGTTATATCTGTTTAAGACTTATCAATTAAAGTTATTACAGAGTGTGACTGTGCTTTTCATATTAAGACACAGAGAGAGATTTTTATAGAATGCTACATTATAGTTTACGTGGTGCTTTGTTTTCATTGTCACTTCCCATGAGCCCGACGCTCTCACTGTCCTTTGTTTTGATCAATAGTGTGAAGGTGACGTTGGTAAGACAGCAGGTTTTCTTCCTTGGCTCTGGTCAGACCATAACTCACTGTCATAATGAATATCTCCAGGAGGGGCTGATAGGGGCAAGATTAATGATTCTCATTGCTTATAGTGCAAGTTCCTTACACCTATGGATGCAAATTAAAGTACAGTGATGAAAGGTTCAATAACAGAGTTCATGTGTGACTCCCACCGGGGGCTGCCGTCACTCGGACTCATACTGCTATACAGTATGCTGATCTCCTGACTGCGTCTAAAGCGTGTGAGATAAAGCCTCCTTTAGAATCACTGATGTAGTGTCAGAGCATTTATTTATTAATTTGATATCTGAAACAGTTTGGCCGTGGTAAGGCAACGAATTAATGGCAAGAAAAGGGAAAGAGGAAGTGTGTTATAACTTCTGCATACATTTATTGATTTTAAAGAAACTTCTTAATAGTGTTGTCAGTTTGACTAGTAAACCATCAGTAAACCACTGGGGTGCATGAGAAAACATACTACAAGGGATTGTGCAGAAAAGGCTTTTGAATAACCTTGGACTTTGCTTGAGGGGGGACAAGTTAGTGAATAGCAGCTTGTCTGATCATTACATGGCAGCTGATCATTACTGTTTGAACGATTGTGCTGTATGTTCTTCAGTCTTTCTGATTTACACCTCTGACACTAATTATTAATTCCATTGACTTCATTGTACAGACTTCATTCAGAACTTCTGTTTTGTAGACCAGTCTTTTTTCTTTTTCTATTTGTATATTGTCATTGTCATTGTCATTGTCTTTCCTATTCCCATTAGAGGCAGAACTGTGTTACACAGAATTAAATTCTAAACATTTTTTAAAAATTAATATTTTAATCTTTAACACTATTCTCTTGGTGCTTTGCAAGTACTTCAGCAAATCTAGTAAGAATTACTGGACATTGTACACTCTTCAGAATAAAAGTGCCCAAAGGGGATTTTCACAGTGATGCCATAGAAGAACCATTCTGGCTCCTCAAAGAACATTTCAGTGTGCACTTTTTAAAACAACCATTTTTTTTCTTCATACTCTCTATTCTTTTCCCAGTGTAGATTTGTGGCATGCCAAAGCATCATGCCTACAGATAAAGTACAACCTCCACAGTCCAGCATCGGTGAGAGCATGGAGTGTCCTGGTGTAAGTAATTGTGTTGCTATTGGCATTTCACACACACCAGGCTGTTGCCTAAGCTGAACCCTTACAAGACTGCAGCCTGCTCAGCTCCATACTGGGGGTCTGTAGCTCACCCATGTGCTGACAGCATGAAGGTAGGAGTGTCCAAACATACCAAACATACTTAATTCACAGGGGAAATACTGTTTTTCTGAAGACTGAATGTAGGGTTGGTTTAATACGTCTGCTCTACCCCATACTGAGGAAGCTTTTTCAGCCCTGTGTTTGAAGTGTGCAAAAACCACTCATTTGGGAAAAATTGGTTATTTCAAACTTATGATGTATTTGTATGGATTACACATTATGCAGCTCAGCAGGTGTCATGCTCTAGCTGCGTCTTGCTTCAGGTGTTGCTCGCTGCGGGCCATCATTTTGCGGGTGGTGGGTTTCATAAATAAGTAGATCAGGTAGTAAGGACTTCCTGGACAGCTAGGTATTGCGAATTGCTGTTTTTCGTCTTGAAGTGACTTGGTTGCATTTGTAAAAGTATATGCCATCCCACCCAGACTTATTCTCACTTCCAAGACATCTGATACTGACACACGTCCAAGAGAAATCTATGTCACCATACAGATGCCCCAAGCAATATAATATGGATGGTAAACCATTTCTTTGCGAAACATTAAATGTCAATATACTGACGTTAAATAAAAGACTTGAATCTACACTACAGAACTTTTGCCTCTATATTGCCATCATTGCTATATGAAATTGCATGTTACCGGTGGAGTAGCTATTTTACATCATTTATGTTTCGTCACTTCGCTTCTGCGAGGACGAATCTGATGGTTTGAGGAATACTCTGATCTTGTCTTGCTTTGGCACAGACTCGCTTTCCCTTTCCCATTCTGCCCTTATTGCTCAGGGGTCAGTAAGGGGTGGAATTTAAAATTCTCCATGTTTAACAATAGATAGCTGACTAGTTCAAATTATTTAATCTAGCAACAAACATAGCCAGACTCCCTTCTGTCTACACAGATATGATGTAAAGTCAGTATTGTATTCTTACCATAGTGAATCAAGCCAGGTTGCTTTGATAGTGGCCTTCAGGTCATCTGCATTGTTGAGTCTGGTGTCTCTCATGTTCTCTATGGGGTTCAGGTCAGGCGAGTTTCCTGGCCAGTCAAACACAGTAACAGCTTTTGGTACCTTTGGGAGTGTGGGCAGGTGCCAAATCCTGCTGGAAAATGAAATCAGCATCTCCATAAAGCTTGTCAGCAGAAGGAAGCATGAAGTGCTCTAAAATTTCCTGGTAGATGGCTGCATTGACTGTGGACTTCAGAAAACACAGTGGACCAACACCAGCAGATGACATGGCAGCCCAAATCATCACTGACTGTGGAAACTTCACACTGGACTTCAAGCAACATGGTTTCTGTATCTCTCCACTCTTCCTCCAGACTCTGAGACCTTGATTTCCAAATGAAATGCAAAATTTACTTTCATCTGAAAGAGGACTTTGGACCACCGAGCAACAGTCCAGTTCTTTTTCTCCTTAGCCCAGGTAAGACGCTTCTGACGTTGTCTTTGGTTCAGAAGTGGCTTGGTACGTGGAATGTGACAGTTGTAGCCCATTTCTTGAAGACGTCTGTGTGCGGTGGCTCTTGATGTACTGACTCCAGCTTCAGTCCACTCCTTTTGAAGCTCTCCTAAGTTCTTAAATCCTGACAATCTTCACAAGCCTGCGGTCATTCCTTTTACTTGTACACCTTTTCCTACCACACTTTTTCCTTCCAGTCAACTTTCCATGAATATGCTTTGGCGCAGCACGCTGCAAACAGCCAGCTCTTTCAGCAATGACCCTCTGTGGCTTACCCTCATTGTAGAGGGTCTTGATGATCGTCTTCTAGACAACTGTCAAGTCAGCAGACTTCCCCATGACTGCTGTTGGGATTACTGACCTAAACCCAGTATTTATACCCTGAGAATGGTAATTTAATAGAACTTGAAATTAAATATTCTAATAATTTGAGATACTGATTTTTTTTTATTTGATGAGCAGCAAGCTGTAATCATCAAACTGAAAACAAAAAAGTCTGGAAATATTTTTATGTCTAATAAATCTAGAATATATTTAAGTTTTACTTTTTGAATTAAATTACAGAAAAGAAAAAAAAAAAGAAAAAAAAAACTTTTTCATGATATTCTAATTTATTGAGATGCACCTGTACATGCTCAGCAACCACTGTAATCTCTGTCTCTACCAATAGGTCTATATACCATAGTATGTTTTACCATCTCTCTGGATTACAAATAATCCTTTCATTTGTCTCAGTTTTGACAAGTCTTTCCTCAAAAAGTCAAGAGGTTCCATTGCTAACAAAGGTGGCGAATTTCATTTCATTGTGAATTGTAATTTCAGTTTCTCCTGCCCTGAGATGCCCTCCAGAACCCAGAGGGATGTAAGCTTTGGCTGCATCTGAAACCGCCTACTCAATGAGTAGGCTCTTAATTCCAATAAGTACTTAATGAGCCTAAAAGAGTAGGTACTGATCTCGTTGAGTATGAATGCGATCATCCGCCATGTGACCTACGACGTTATCACAAGCGCAACAACTTAAAAGATATGAGTGACAGGTTTAATTCATCTATCTGAATTAAACCTGTCACCTGTTGATTAAAATTGCTTATTTTGTGGTCTTGTTGAAGAAACAGCTGCCCATTTATTTTGTTATTGTAGTATAGGGGAGAACCGGGACGAAAGTAACACGGGATGAAAGTAACAAAGCGATTTTCTCAGAGCCCTGACTACATTTGCTTTCTAAGTTATGACAGCACGTTCAGCACGCAACCCTTGACGGAGCTGCCAAATATCATGGGATTTCATCATTGTTTCCCGCAGTTAGGTCTGGAAAGCAGTTTTCAAGTACGGTAAATAAATTGCTGAAGCGGTACTTTTTTTTTCTAATTACAAGCTGTGTTTCTCATTTCATGTGTTACAATAATGATCAATCTATAGGTTATTTAGTGCTGTAACACATCCTGAAGTTTGCTTTGTCAGAGTTTTTCAGTATGAAAGTAAATCAGGTTTAAATATCAGGAGTTCCTGTCGGGACAAAGTGTTTCTTTTGTCCCACTACTAATGTGGTGGCTTTCTCTGTGTTGCAGCATTTATTAAAACATGTTTATGTCGTATTATACTAGCAGAATATGCCAAAAGTGAGGGTCAGAAAGACAGACAGAGGTCTGATTCAGCCAGATGTTTATGAGAGGACGTTTCTGGACATATCTGCTGCTGATTCTGTATGCCACCATTCAGTCTATTTACATTTATCATAGTCACATTTAGTTTTTAGCCATACCTTAGCTTTTCCACATCCACATATGAATTTTCAGTGTTTCCATTCAGATGTTTTTATGAATATTTTGAATTTATGCATAAAAACAGCTGGATTATGTTGACAATTTATATTATGCTAATTTAATTTAATTTTCATATTGTTCATACTTTTGAAAAAATGTTTTATAAAATAAATTGACATTGCTCAAAAAAATATTCTAAACAATTCAAGTTTGTACTGTCGGGTTACTTTTGAAACATTTAATGAAACTGAAATTCTCAATTTAAAATGAAAATGTAATTTAATAATTTTTTTTGCAAAGATAAAGGACAAAATATGTTTGCAGTTACATATTAACAAGGTCAGGTCATAGTCTTGTTTTTTATTAAATATACCTGACTAACACAAAAAAAAATCTAGCTTGTATTGTTGTGTTACTTTTGTCCCACCTAACGGTCGAAAGTAACAATGTGCAATTTATGTTCAAAGTGAAATTATACTGAAGCCATTCTACATTTGTACAAAATACCACCTGGTATTGATAGATAAAATTACATTTTTGTGAAAAATGGTACTTTCGTCCCTGCTCTCCTACCCAAAAATTTGGGTTTAATTTAAGTTCTTATATTTTTAACCCTACTAATGTGACCCACAGTTTTATCCTTAAAGATAGTATTATTATGAAAATCGTGATCTCTTTAATATGTTGTTAATTTCTCTTCTTTTGCAAACATTAGCTTAAAAAGTGGCTTAAATCTCCTTTGTTTTCTTTTTCTTGTTGAATTTAACTGCCTCTTCATCCCTCAGGCTTATAAATAAATTTATTTAAAAAATAAAAAAATAATTTTTAAACATTATGATGAATTATTCAGATATTTGGTTATATATTTGTCATTGTGCTTTTTTTCTATGTATATAATCTCTTAATATTTTTTGTCATTATGATTGTTCATTGTTAAAGATACAAGATCAGGGTAAATACCATGGTTGTATGTAATTATAAGGTGCACTAACACCTCATAGCACCAGTAGCTCGACAACCCTACAGTTTTCTTCAGCGTTTGCTATGTCTGCCATTTGGCAGCTGCTCGAAGATCTCGCCTTTGGAGAAGACTGTTGATTTTGAAAATGTAAGCATTACTACTAAAGATAAGATTACACCAGAATGAACAGCATTGCTAGCACACCCCAACACTTATGCACAATAATAATAATAATAATAATAATAAATGCTCACCAACAATATATTTTTTTTTTTTACTGAAAATTATGTTTTAGTAAAACAAGCAATTTAATTTGTTTTGTCATATGACATAGCTATGTATGACTACACACTAGCAAGGGCGTAGCAACGTGGGTGAGTAGAGACACAGGCAAAGGATTACAAAGATAGGGCAGCTTTATTAAAAGGTGTCCAAAGGTAAAAAGTTGTCACATTATCTCACAAGGGCTCAATATTCACAGGTCACAAAAACAACAACTTTACAAAAACTACAAAATGCACAAACACAAAATAAAGAAGGAGGGAGATGACCTGCCGTAACCCTCAGTTCTCACACCACACTTAAAACCAAAATCCAAAATCACTCCAACCTATGAAGCACCATAAGTGTGGACACCATTAAACGAGCAGCCAAACTCCTCCCCTTTTTCTGTAAAATACAACAACACGACATCAACACCAATAATTAGCTGGTATTGACCAGCCTAAAAAAAAACAGTTACAATTCAAAACAAAAACAAAGGATGAACAAAAGAAAAAAAAAAAAAACACATAAACCAGACTACGATCACCCGCACACTCGAGGCACAAAACGGCCAAGAATGGCCTCGCATGTGCACGGCGAGCAATAATCCGGGCACACACAGGCAAGGCAGCATAATACAGCGAACAAACCTAACGTAAATCAACCAGATGTTCACAGCGCGATACTATGCGTGGTTGCTGATCATAACGTGCAGCTAGCTGTTCGTTGATAAACAAACTGGAGCATGAAGCAGGGACGACACACCAAACATCATTACATTCATAAATGGCGAACTCCCGTAAAGGGGTGGTACGGATGTCAACGCATCCCAGGTAACCAACGCCCTCCCATTTATACCACAACACTCCGGTCCTGATAGGTTCATTGTTTTTACCTGACATCACCAAATGAACAACCGAGGGTATACTTCACACTGCTACATATACAAGTCAACAACACATTAAACAAAGATTTATTAAAAATTATTGTTCTAACAATCACCTATTTACAGTCCTTCTGACATCTCAACACAGCTGTGCCAATTCTGCAGCTTTATTTTGATGAAGCAGCTGACCACCATGTATTTGCCATCCATCATGTCCCTCATTGCTGCTCTTCTAATAGGGACATCGTTGATCCAGAGGATGAGGAAGACCATGATGATGGACCCCTGAACCCCACAACCTTGAAGCAAGAGTGGGAGATGATGTGTGGGACAATCTGGCTGCCGCTGTGTCTGCTCCAAACATTTGTGTGCCTGCTCTCCATCAGTATGACTACCTGTAAAACATTTAAACTGATTAAAACGTTTTACAATTCATGTCAGAATTCTGTTTCTTGCCATATTTAATAATTTTACAATTACATGCTAATTTCTGTTGTAGCTTCATTATTTTTGTGGTGTACTGGGCTAAACCACTGAGCTGGTAAGCAGATCGGTTGCTAGTTCGATCTCTGCAGCCGTCACCACCAGTGCCCTTGAGCAAGACGCTTTACTCCAGGTTCCTCCACATTGATCATCCCTGTAATAAGAGCACTGTAAGTCACTTTGGATAAAAGCATCTGCCAAAAGCAAAACTGTAAATAAATGTAAATGTGATTTTTGTAAATCCTTTTTTGTTAGTGTCTTGGGCACAAACATTCAGTAAAGCTGCTCATTTCTTAAAGTTTACTTTTTCAATAATAATATAAATCCATACATACATTTCATACAGTTTCTATTTGGGGGCATAAAGGGTTAGTTCACCCAAACATATAAATTCAGTCATTATTTACTCGCCTTCACACTGTTCAATCCCTGCTGGGTTTTTTTCCCTTTTTTCCCCCCACAAATGCCGCCCATCACCTTGCCTTGCCTAGGTCCTGCTCCACCACAAAAGCTTTGCCGCAATCATACAGACATCAAGAATCAGAAAAGTGCTGTAATAACTGTTTGAAATTAAACTACAAGTTAAGATTTAAATAGACTTTGTATTCATTTCTGTAGTATACTCACTCAAAGCCTTTGATGGCAGCATTCCTTCATCAGCCTCTCTCCACCGAATAAACACGCTTGCCATGACCTCAAGGCTAGATTACTGTAACGCTCTACTAGGTGGTTGTTCCGCTCACTTGATAAATAAACTACAGCTTGTACAAAATGCAGCAGCTAGAGTTCTTACTAGATCTAGGAAGTATGACCATATTAGCCCAGTTCTGTCAACACTGCATTGGCTTTCTGTTAAACATTGTATAGATTTTAAAATCTTGCTAATTACTTACAACACACTAAATGGTTTAGCTCCCCAGTACCTGAGCGAGCTCTTAATGCATTATAGTCCTTCACGTCTATTGCGATCTCAAAATTCAGGCCAGCTGATAATACCTAGAATATCACAATCAACCGCAGGCGGTAGATCCTTCTCCTATTTGGCACCTAAACTCTGGAACAATCTTCCTAGCATTGTTCGGGAAGAGAACACACTCTTGTCAGTTTAAATCTAGACTAAAAACGCATCTCTTTAATCTGGCATACACATAACACATTATCAATTTATATTTTCAAATCCGTTAAAGGATTATTAGAGGATATAAAGGACTGCATAAATTAGGTCAGCCGGAACTGGGAACACTTCCTATAACACTCATTACATCAGAAGAAGAATGGCATCTACGCTAATATTAGTCTCTTTGTTTATCCCGAGGTCTACTGTAGTCAGCCGGATCCGGGCCGGATCCAGGTGAGATCGAGGACCTGCGCCTTGATATGACCACAACGCAGCTCTGAAGTGTCAGCAGAGATTGAGTCAACTAGATCATCCATTGTGAAGGCCTCATCGACACGACAGCCAGTGGCATAGTTCCTCAACAAACCATCCATAGCGGCGTGATGAATACGATCCTCAATTGGATGGAACTGGAATAAATACTTTGAATGTTGCGATCCCATAGGCCTTATGTTAGCTATCTGAATTATAACAAAGCACTGTTCGCCAGAGGAGAACTGGCCCCCCGACTAAGACTGGTTTCTCCCAAGGTTTTTTTTTCTTCTCCATTTGCCACCTGATGTCACCTGTTGGGACTTTGGGTTCCTTGCCGCTGTCTCCTTTGGCTTGCTTAGTTGGGGACACTTGACATTTTATATTCAACAGTGCTTTGCATCTGCCTGCATTGACACTATTTTCTTTAAGAGCTGCTGTGCAGCCAAAATTATATACCAGTTATCACTGTAAAGCTGCTTTGACACAATCTGCATTGTAAAAAGCGCTATATAAATAAAGGTGACTTGACTTGACATGTTCATCTGTCCCTGTAACATCCAGACAAGATTCAAGTTTCCTGAGATTTATTTGCTCAATACTACATTTACATGTTGAGGTAGTTGATGATGTGTTGACTCACTTTTTATCCAATACAAATGTTCCTTAATTTATCAACAGTACTAACGGACAAATAATGTCTATTTCATGTTGTGATATGCTCATCATCTGCAATACTTATTGAATATTTTCCTGTCAGATGTTAAATAAACATTTAGTAAGCGACTTTATGATATGGTTTAGAATTTATGTAATGCAAATCGGTTTGATTTTTTTTTTTTTAGAAATGAAGGGATTTCTGTATTTATTCACTCAATAGCCTACAAAACCCATATGAACAAAACCTGTATGTTTCATATACAGCAACCATATATCTTCCTTACTCAAATCAGCCAGAATTACCTTATGTGTTTCATATAAGTCTAAAACATGTCATATACAAAATCAGACCGATTATGGCCTTTCATACAAAATGCATATGAATATCAGTAATTTCCTATACAAATCATTTAAAATTCTTGATTGAATCATATAGGATTTATTTAAATTTTTCATCATTTGTTCATATGAAAGTTATACAGATTTTATATGTTTTTAATAGGGAAATTGTGTGCCTGTTCTTTATAAGCTTTATATGTTTCTATCTAATTCACCATATTACAACAATAATATATCTCCACATATAATTATCTTATATGATTTCAGTCATTACAATATCTCTGCACATACAAATCATATATGATTTCAGGCAATTACTTACACAAATTTGCATCAGAAATACTTTTATTTCAACACAATCAAATTATACTCCACAAGAGAAATTTAGAATTACAACTTAATATCAAACTGAACTTTGCAAAAGCAAAACACACACACACACACACCCCAACAACAACGAAATACCTCTAACACACTGTCATGGCTATCAATCATCAAAGACCATTAAGGTTTTCAGATGTTTTTGTGTTTTCTTCCCCCTAATTTCAGTAAGTTTGGCATTGATGGTTGCACCAATGCTGGCAGGCACCACATGAGGACACTTTCTGCAACGTTGCTCCTGTGAGACAAACAAATAAAAGGCAAAACATTGCTGTTGTTGAAAGCAAAGTGGCCCACAGTCCATGACTACAGATCAAGTTAGACAAATCAACAGCAGCATGGGGTGGTCTAATGTTTGGGGATCTGGACTTCCAAACGGAACCAGAAAGTTGTGAGTTTGACAGAAATTGCCACTATTTTGGCCCTGAGCATAACACTTAAATGATTAGTTCACTTTGAAATGAAATAAGCCCAAGCTTTACCCACCCTCAAGCCATCCTAGGTGTATATGACTTGTTTCTTTCTAATGAACACAGAGATATATTAATAAATATTGTGATGCATCCAAGCTTCATAATGGCAGTGAACAGGATCAATGAGTATGAGCTGAAGAAAGTGTCTCCATCCACATCTATCCATCATAAACGTGTGCTCCACACGCCTCTGAGGGCTTAATAAAGGCCTTCTAAAGTGAAGTGGTGCATTTGTGTAAAAAAAATATCCATATTTAAACAAGTTATGAAGTAAAATACTTAGCTTCTGCCTTTCGTATTCAATGTACGAAGAAAGTGTAAAACTCTTGCAGTTCACAAAGCTTACATACCACACCTTCCCCATTAAACTTACGAAAAAGGTGTAACTGACGTTACGGCAGTTTACACTTTCTTTGTAACTTGAATATGGAAGGCGGTCTGGCGGAAGCTAAATAGTTTACTTCATAACTTGTTAAATATGGATTTCTTTTTTCTTTTTTTTTTTTACACAAATGCATCGCTTCAGAAGGCCTTCATTAACCCTGAGCCGTGTGGTGTATGTTTATGATGAATGGAGGGAGGTTCTTTCTTCAGCCTTATACTCATTGATCCCGTTCACTGCCATTATAAAGCTCGGATGCGTCAGAATATTTATTAATATTTCTCAGATTGTGTTAATCAGAAAGAAGAAAGTCATAAACACCTAGAACGGCTTGAGGGTGAGTAAAGCTTGGGCTAATTTTCATTTCAAACTGAACTAATCCTTTAACCTAAACTTACTCCCACTGGATAACTTTGAATATAATAATAACAACAACAGGGTTTCAGCACTTCATTGACTAGATAAACTAGTACACTACCTGTTCTGTGGGAAGGGCTCTAATTACTCTGTGGCAAATCCTGTCCCATCTTCCAAGACAGAGCTGACTGATGCTGACGAACACGGAGACTTCAGGGCCATCTTCACTTCATTTATCAGATTTGGTAGCTCTAGCAACAAAAATATAGCAAAATAAAATATGATAAAGCAATCTATTATACCTATTTACCAACTCGACTACCTCCTATGTGTACATATGGTCATCTAAGCTGATTAATTTAATGTTAATGATGCATTTTACAAAGCCATCATGCTAGATGTTATAGTTGGATAACTTTCAGGTTTCATGTCATATACTTAATAATGCAATTAATTACCAATAATTATTACATTCTTTATCTCAGCTTTACATAGCAAGTTGAATAATAATATTGAAACAATAGCAGTTCTACAAAAACTACTGAAGTAAACCACCAAACAGTTTGATAGCTGGCTGCTGATTCACCACAACAGTAATACACGCCTTTGAGCATTTTTCTTACTTTTTTGTTTTCATTTCTCAATTTTTCATTTTCCTCCATTTTTTTCAGCCTCTTCTGAATCTCTGTCAAGGGCTTGTGCTTGATACTCATCAACAGTCTTCCGGGCAACATTTCTCTGTGGTTTGGGAATCACTGTCCTTTTCCTTTGGGTCTGTCAAGGAACAAGAAACGAGAGATGGAAATGATACGCATTCATCTTGTTAGATATTTGTCTTATCTCTATAAATGTAAACAGATGAACATAAAATGACTGTACCTGAAGGGGAGGGAGGCAGATCTCAAAGGAGATATGTTAATACTTTATTTTAAGGGTCCACAATTATGCATGTGTTATGCACATAGACACTAGTAATTAATGATTAACTTAACATATAGGCTAGTAAGGGCATATTAGCCATTATTTAAAACGTATTAAACATTTTAAGGATCCACATTCATGCGGTAAATAAACAAAAATAAGCTAGTAATTAATGATTAACTGAATGTACAGTAAACGCCTTTTAGTCATTATTTAGCAAACCATATTATTTGTGTGTTGTGATGTACTTCACCAATTAAATAAACTAAACAATAAGAAGCTAGCAACAATGTTTAATTAGTGCTGGTTTTATTTATAAATTGCTAAAAGTGTGTAACAAAATTTGACCCCCTGTTGTACAGTGAAAGTTATATTTAGGTTTATTGACCACAATAAACAATTATCACGTGCACACACAGAAAGAAAGACAGGCCTTGCAAAACACAACAATCCACTTTTGATTCAGACATTTCCATAAATCATATGAATATCTCAAATTGCTACAATCAAATTAAACATTAATAGGAAGTTATTAAACACACTGATACTCATATATCACTCTTTGTCTCATTTCATGACAATTATCATGTTTACTCGTGTTAGCTTTAGCCCATGTGCTAATCAGTTCAGCTTGCACTGTGTGCACGCGGCCTACTCAAAACGGCTCAGAATTAATCATTTTAGAAACTTCGACATGTCATTTACATTATATTCGGATTGATATCTGGAATTTCACTCACTAAAGCAAAATAGAATCATATCTTTATTCACAAAAGGAAGATTACTCACAGTGCTTCAACACTCTGGGATCCGCTCCGTCTCTCTCTTCTCTCTCTCCGACGACATCACTTCAGGCTGACGCATCGACTTCAAAAGTTCCACTTTCAGTGCACTCAATCACATTTCCAGTTAGATCAATGGATTTTCAGGAGAAACGGTCTGTGCTGATCTGCTCTGACTCTCTCTCTCTCTCATGTGCTCACGCTGAAAGCAGCGCCGGCGCAACCAGTGGGCGGGACTTATGAATGTGCCGCTACTATTGGCTCTTAGGGGTGTCTCTCACTGCAGCACGATTAGTGATTGGATGAATCTCTTTTTTCTCTTTACTGGTAGCCTGGGTCACCCAGGTTACAGTATGGGTCAGAATCAGCTCTGATTTCAACCTCTTATTTGAGTCTTTTGGCTCAGTGTTACCATAATTGTTACAGCCACACCAGTTCATTTGTGTGCGTGTGTAAACTGTTTTTCCTGCATAGTTGTTGAATTCTTGATTACTTGACATTTGCAAAAACTTGCTCTGTTTTATAGTCACACTAGTGTGGGTTGGGTGTGTCTGTTTTGCACTCTTGACATTTTAGAGCCTCACCCCTTCATTGCTGTGCACTTTTTTTCTGCACAGTGGTTGATTTATAGTTTGTACCACCAAAAGATTCTCAGAGTTTTCTTTTTTTTTTTTCTTCGCATTTCCCATTAATTTCCTATGGCGGTCATTTTTAACAACGAAGGAGCAAAGTGTGACTTTTTTTTTTTTTTTTGACCCTTTAACATATCCGAATGCGACTAATGCGACTAAAGTCACCAAGTGTCATCCAACGTTAATCTAATTCATTAGTTTTGTAATTAAAATGTTAATTTTGTAATTAAAATATGTGCTTGCTTGTAGTTTATGTGTTTCATCTAAGATTGAAAGTCTATATATTATATGACTGTGATTGACAGGCGTAGGGCTCCATTTAGGACAAGATAAGAGCGAGGGCATGAGTGAAGTACAGCCTTATACTGATGCACTATGTTTTATACACAACCTTAGAGATATGGTGGACATTCATTAAATTTGCATTATTTTCCTATGTTTTTACATCATGAAAATCTATATCTAAAATCTATAAGACTTTAGTTATATGTGGGACATATATGAAAATACATAAATATTATGCAATTTGTATATACGTTTTTTGCAGCATATATGTCCCTTATAATATTCTGTTGGAACATATACGAATCACAGATGTTTTTAACAAAACTTTTCCATATGGGAAACGAAACCGATTCAGCGCAAAAACATAGCGCAATAAAATTGCATGATTAATCATAAAAAGATCGCAATCTGGATTCAAACACCCACGCGATCTTACTCATTGCTCCAAGTGGGACGGTACGCACCGGCACTTCTCTATTTTAATCTGTAGCGTACCCATGCATGTTGCCGGTACTCTAACCACCACACTGAAACATAGAATCAGGCTGTTAATTAATTGTATAAATCGCGCGTTCGGAGCTCTCATAAGCATGAGTGGCGCACCGCGTGCGAATCACCGCAGGCGCGTTCACCAGTGCGCTCCAAAAGTGTGATAAGATTTGCGCGAGCTGTTCCTATGATAAAATGTGAAACCCATTTGAATTCTATCGAGAATGTAGTAAAACGCTATGGAGAAAGTCAAACATGATCTAAAGACAGCGACTAAAAAACATGATGATGATCCTGCAAGCTTTTTAAACTTCTCATGACCACCTTTACTAGAATTTATCACGTTCTATTGTATTTATTGTGGTATATTTTAACTAACTTGTTTAATAATTTATAATATATAATCTATTAAGGCAATAGATTTAAAAAAAGAGAGAAAAAAGTTAACATTGCCCTAAGCATACAATGAGGAGCCATTAATGGTCTATTGAATTATATCCTTATTGTAACAAATGCTATGTTAAACAATTACAAGAACTACTTTTTCATAAGGCCAAGTACAAGCTAGAATCTTGGATCTTCTTGAATTATTGATTAAACATTAGTTTTCCTCATGTGTAAAATGTGTTCTGACAGATATGCCCATTAGGAAAAACCTGGCTGTATTCCAAGAATTAACATGTTCAGTACAAGAACATTTTAAGTAAAGATAGTTTGACTTCCCATGGCACTTTGTAAACAAGTAATTGTTAACTATAGGCTGTTAGTTTATTGCAGTTGTGTTATCAACCAACTTTGTAACTTTACCTCACGAGGGAGCAAACCCTCGCAACCAAGGGAGACAACCAGTTCCCTATCCTAAACGGAAGTGAACAAAATAGAGTAAATCACCCTTTGAAAGAAACTTGATACTTCAAATAAAGATTGCATCAATTACATCTTTACACCAGTTGGTGGCGACAAATGATTGTTAAAAATGTATGTCATTGAATCATTAATTACAAAGAATTGTTCAAAAACATTGATTCATCTATGAAACAAGTGACATCTTTATAATTGAGTAATTGAATCATTTATTCAAAACGATTTTTAAAAAATAATAATAATTCATTGTTTTTTGTAAATAGACTGCAGCAACTAACATTATGTCAGAACCTCTAGTAAATTACATGTTATTTTTGTAGTTGTCTATTCAGAATCATGGGAGAATTGTGAACACTATTTTAAAAAATGTGATTCTCAATTTCCAGAATCTTGCAGCTCATTGAGTAAAAACAGCATCATAATCTTATGTGATGAAATGGGTTGTGAGAGTGAGAACAACCAATTAATAGGCTACGCTGTAAAATCAGCAGTTGAAAATATTTCAGAGAATATTAAAATGGAATTGCATGTTCAGGTAGCAATGTTTTTTTTTTAAAAACTCCATGTCTATAGTGAAATCCTCAAAACAAAGTTTTTATAAAATGATAAACATCACATTTCAACCCTTTTAACCATTGTTTAAGAAAAGGGATGATTGAATATTATTATATTTTCTAGATACGTTATTATCCATATTATTTTGCTTTTTAGAATGCTCATCAGCTTCCTTTTCCATTAAAACTGGATTCCCCTTTAAATGTGTTTAATTGTTGATTTTCGAAGTATAGTAAACTAAGAGGTAACCATCCAAAACATTCAGTTTTCTTTAACCTGAGGACAAATGTATTTAAAATGTTTGTGACCTGTTCAATTTAGTATGCACCACATATGCAAATTCCTATAAAATGTATCTTTAATTTGGCCAAAAATCAAACAGGTAATTTTCTCCAAGTAGAGATTCTGTTGAATGAACATATTTGTGCCACACACAACTCATAAGTGTTGTTCATTGACCTTTCATGTGTCTGCTTGATAATTAAGAAAATATTGTTTGGAGGAAACATGAAATAGGCCTGTTTAATGTTAGCATATTATATAATTAACACAAGGAACCGTGTTTTTGGTTTTCAACACTCACATTTGAAAGCATCCGCGCCTCTTTTCTCCTCCGTGTTCGATTATGACGTATCCTCTCCTGTGGCCTCCTGGAAAGGCTGGGATAGAAAAGTATCCATCAATAAACACTTCAGAATCTGGGCGGAAGCAGTAGGCCATCTGAAAACTTCTCGCCTACTCTTTTTTGAATACTAAGGATTCGGACATACTTATTTGCTCGCCTACTGCTTTTCCTACTTTTTGCCTACTACATAAGTAGGCATATTCGGACACACTTTGAGTAGTTGCACGTCCAAATCTCTCGAGAATTAGTACGTCACCCAGGTAATTCTCGCCTACTCTTTTTTGAATACTAAGGATTCAGACATACTTATTCGCTCGCCTACTGCTTTTCCCCTACTATATAGTAGAGAAGTAGGCAGTTTCGGACGCAGCCTTTGACTCTTATCTACAGCTGCAAATTGCAACATGCAATAGCTGGTGTTTCAGTACACGTTTATTTTTTTTTTTTTTTGGAAAAGAGATCAATCACCTGAGGAAGAATGTAGTTACACTGAGACAATGCAAGATCTCATGAGTTTTCGTGTTTTTACGTAAAGTGTGGTTTTACCACATGTACTGTACAATTAGGCTTCAATAGACACTGAAACATACAATATTGACGAATTTGATAGCACTAAAATGTAAATTATTTACATATGAACACCTTACAAACATATGTGTATGAACGAATCCTTATTTATTCTAATACTGAATTAATGGAATTAGTTGATTGTTGTATTTATGATCAATTATATTTTCAATCAATTTTTACTCAGCTGACTTATTTAGACTATTTAATGAAATTATTGAAATAAAAATGAAATGATTTACTCACCCTCAAGCCATCCTAGGTGTATATGACCATCTTCTTTAAGATGAACGCAGTCTGAGATATATTTAAAAATATCCTGAGATTTGTCACTCTGTCCGGGCATCAAATAGCAGGACAGAACCAGCCTGGTCAGTGTCGAGGCCCTGATCATTAAAGGGGACCTATTGTGCAAAATTCACTTTTGGCTATGAATGTGTGTTGGCAGTGTGTGTACACAACCACCTTATAATGATAAAAATCCAACCACTCCTTTTTTTAATCCACATAAATCATAAGCAGTGTTTCAAAACAAGCCGTTTCCAGATCCCTGGCAGTGTGACGTCACATTAGCCACGGGCCCTGCCCACAAATGTTGACAGACACTTCATAGAACCGCCCTGAGTGAGTTTACACAAGTTTACACAGTCCACCTGCACTGACGAGAATGTCTCCCATGCGTTTTAGGTGTTCTGTAGTTGGATGGATTAATCCACATAGCTCTCTCCATTCACTCCCTAAATGCTTCCTCAATTCTGCTGAAATTCGTTTATGTCTGCATTAATCATTTCACACCAGACTGCTTTGTAAACGAATGTCAATACAAAGGGACAATACAAAACAGAGGTTGCGCTAAAAAGTTGTTACTCAAGGATAGATCAGTAAACTATTCGTGATCCAGCTTACAGCCTCCAGAGTGATACTGAATACGGCAGTAATGAAGATGAGAGCACTTTATTACAGTTCATCGGAGTTGATTTACGGATATAAAGTTTACCAGTTTATTAAGCACCACCCGAAAAGGCATAAGGTCTTTATATATTTGTTTACTGTTAGCGTTTCTGTGTACTTCGCTGTGTATGTTGATGATAATGCAAGGGAGAGAGAGAGAGTTTATGGATAATATTTTAATGCACACTTGCACTGTTTTATTAAGTTCTTACAGTGATTTTCTAGAGTGAAGACAGACGCTTCATATTTTGTGTGAAGTACAATAAACGTTATAAAACTCACCGGTAAACAGGCTTGTACTAATATAGTGGATAAAACAAGAAGACAATTTAAGTTATAACCGTAATTAAACTAAACTATACCTGTTCTATCTCTATGCAGCATGTATTCGCAGTTTCTGACAATATAGTGCGTCCTGACTGAATCCTGACACCGGAGAATCAGCTCTTGAAGCTCTGCCCTCTTAGGCCAAGCGCAGCAGTTCATTTGCATTTAAAGGGCACACACTGAAACAGTGCTATAAAAAATTATATTATTTCGAGCTAAAACTACACACTCTAGGGACATCAGAGACTTATTTTACATCTTGTAAAATGGGGCATAATAGGTCCCCTTTAATGTCTGGCTTCATTGGACAGGCCATGTTATACATATGGGCAGTGCCCTTATCCCTCCTTTCCTGCTGTATCAAGACCACAGGAGTCGAGGTCACCCAAAGAAGTGTTACAAAGACTGTGTCACTTTGATTTCCCTGTCACAGAACTGGAATCCAGAGCCGAGGATAGATCCAGCAGGTGGATCTATCCAATCAACCAGGCTTATAGTTCAAACAGTGTCAGAGAGAAATAGTCATGGCTACCATACAACACAAGAAGAACTCCACAACTGCTTCTCTGAGAGCGTTCTTTTCATGCTCTTATTGTCCCAAAGTGTGCGTATCCAGAATAGGCCTTATCCATCATGGTGAACATAATTTCACCAAGTACAACATGTTCCTGGATCAACATCTTTGCTGATCCTGGAACAACATTCTAATCAACCAATCAGATTTGAGGGACAAGTTTACAGTTTATGTCAAGTTTAGGCTTACAACCAGAGTTAGGTGCTTCTTCCCTCTGATTTTAGGGATAAGTTATGGGTAAAGTTAGGTTTAGAGGTAGGAATAGGGTGAAATTTTTGGACAGGAATTGTTGTGAATTCTCTACTTTTAAGTTTAAAGTTCGCTAAGTGTGTGACGTTTCAAGTTATGACTTATGTAAGTAACGTAGTGCAGTGTTTCAAGTCAAGTCAAGTCATCTTTATTTATATAGTGCTTTTTACAATGTAGATTGTGTCAAAGCAGCTTTACATTGATAACTGGTACATTATTTTGGCTGCACAGCAGCTCTTAAAGAATAGTGTCAATGCAGGCAGATCAAAGCACTGTTGAATATCAAATGTCAATTGTCAAGTGTCCCCAACTAAGCAAGCCAAAGGCGAAGGTTTCCTGCATGTACGAGCTTAGCGTAACTGCCTATTCACTAGTCATATCGTGTGCTCTCACTAAAGTGCTGCATTTATGTGCAAGAGAAAGTTAATGACAAGTAAGTTTTAATTCAGTATACATAGTTGTTAATGCAGATTGTTACACTGTATTGCAGTAGCAGTAGCTTACATTGTTCATTATGTGCTTTATGCCTCGCGATCTTTCTGAGTGTAATTTGATCCTGTTTAACGAGTGGATTTGTCCCGCTAGCATCGCGGCTAGTATTGTTAATATTTATTAAACTTATTCGCTCAAAGTGTAACATTTCTCAGTAAGATAATATTGTTCTGTGGTCGCCATTATTACTGCCTGTATTAATAATACAGTCTCATTTCCCTATATAATTTATATTTTGTGGGTTTTGTAATCTTTATTACACTAATATTGCTGACTTATGCTGATATATTTCTTGGTCATATTTATATATCAGTTCATTATGTAAAGTTGTTTATCATTGAGTTTATAATCTGTTAAATTGTTGATTTATATTTAGACAATGAGTATTTATTTCTGTTATTTTATTTATTGCAGAAAACTACCTCAAGTACACTACTATGTGTATATGGTCACTCTTGTGCAATAAACGACTAAACTCTATCTGATGACTCCGACTCCCTGACCAGAGTTCTGCAGCGGTCAATAACATATACACCAGATTTCAGTGGGGCAATCCCCAACAGGAATGTTGTTCCTGGATCAACAAAATATGTTGATCCATGAACATGTCTTACTTGGAAATATCAGTCACACACCTTCCACCAGAGGAAGACTGCACAAAAACTGACATCATTGTAACCAATAGTCAACCACCATTTTTTCTTCTAAAACGTACTCCTGTAATCTTTGTCATGTATGTGTAAACATTTCAGTCAGGTGAATTTTGTATATACGCCACTGTATAAATAGCACATCAAATGAAAATGTTTGTCTGCATTAATAAAGCTTCTCATTAACTTTATTTTAATGTGAATTTAAATTAAAATAATAATAATTGTGTTTACACATGATTACTTTCAACTATAAGATTTAAATAAGATTTTATTTTACATCCATTATGCAAAATAGGAGAAATCTGTATTACTGTCATAGAAGTAAGTACACAGACAAAAAGGTGGTTGCTAACAGCTGCTGGAATCAGACGAGCGTGGCGTATGCTGCTGATAGGTGATGTCTCACCTCCCCACTGTTAGGGTCATTCCATCAATGAGTCCCCAGCATGGCTAGCCTGATAGCATTGTGTACCGTATAAATAGGGTTTTGTTTGTGACTCTACTGCCCTTTCCTTACCTCCATTTAGAGAGGGGGATCAGAAACCATCAGCACAAATGGACAGCTCGAAGAATAGAGCAATTCCTCCTGGGATGATAATGTCAGAAAAGGGAGGGCAAAGAGAAAAAGGAATGACAGATAAACCAACACATTCATGACGGAGGCTCAACTTCTCTTTGCCTATTGACAATGACATGTCCATCAAACCAGATACTTTTTAAACATTCTCCCTAATAATACTGCAGGACTAAACGCCACAGAGATAAAATGCAATGCTTTTTAGAAGCCATGTCTAATTTAAGACTTAATTCACATATTTGCACTTTGGTTCTGAATGGGTTCCTTTGTTTCTGCTTACCCAGATTCAGTTTGCCAACGTCTGTTGCTTTATGTCATTACAGAAATCAGAAAGTGTGCCTGTAATGCCTGTCATAAATTGCACATTTAATGTCCGGCTCTCAATCTTGGAAATTTGACGACTTACTTCACGCCCCCTGGATCAGGTCTAATTTCCATTTTCAGTGGCAAATTTTGCACTTATGTACTTGGGACCACATGCTCCCTCACAAATGAGAGTGAAATCAGCCTCTGTAAGTCCAATCCGACCACTCACAGGCAGTAAATAACATATTATTAAACACATAGTATAATTGGCTGATTCATGAGACATATCCTGCTCCATACAGCCGTCAGAGGTAAAACTAAAAACCACCATAAATTTAATATGAGGAAAAACCTCTGAGAAGAGATGTGGGCCATTATATCACACCATTAAGACAATCTAAGGACTTTAATACCTGGTGTATGACATGCACACTGAGGACATTTATCTTGGAGACTGACTAAGTGCCACAGAATGATATCAAATTATATTTAAACTTCTCAATAAACAAAGAAAATGAACAGAACGCACATGCACATGAGGACAGGAGCCAAGAGTGACATGATTTACAAAATATGAAAGTGTCACTTTCACAAATCAGGTACGAAATAGGGTCTGAAATTATTTCTTTTTTTCTTCTGTTTTAACAAATGGTCAGTGAAATTTAAAAATGTCAGCCATCATCATCCTAAATTTTATTTGATTAGTTTTGTTTTGCATTTATTTTAAATTATTTTTTGCTACCCTGTTATCAAAATTCTGAACATCTAACAGTAAACATTAAAAAAAAAAAAAATAAATAAATAAATAAAACGGAATTTATTTTATATATTTATATATCAGCTAGGTAGTTAACAGGATTCAGTGGTAGAGCTTAATGAATGCTGTCAACACAACAATATTTGTAAAAATATTAGAAGATATAAATATCATATTTTTATATAATACAGAGATTATTTACTTGTTTTCATTCCATGCTGTAAAAATGGTCCAAACCGCATGACAATCAAGAATTTTGGGAAAACACATTGTGTCTCACTCTAAGAATGAGCAGAAAAATCCTGGAAGTTACCTTTATGTTCAGCCTCTGTGGACCAATGTCATGTTTATCAGGTTAATGTCACACCAGAACATTATTCACACTTTTCTCTGATAAGATCTTGAATGATAGAGCTGTTGCTGGGGGATCGCAAACATATTCCCTAGCTTCCATCCGTCTCCAATCGTGTGGATGTATTTTTACCAGGAAGGGGAAAGGTCAGGCCTGGCAATTTGAGCATAAGCCAACAAGAACCGTTCAAACACGTGGCAAATGTTTCCATATCTCGCTGAGTCCTTGAACTCACAAGGTGACTGGCAGTCATGTTGGTCCAACAGTTCACCTCTCTGAAAAATCATTCATTTTTCAGTGTTCTTTCACATCTAATAGAATTTCTTATGATGGTACATCTATGAGCAGAAAGCCTCCAGAGCTTGCCTCAATGAAATTCACTATCCTATTAAGGTGAGAAATCAAACAAAACAAATTGTATTCCTTTGGAGTGTCAAGCCACTCTTCACACTAGATTGCTATTTGCTGTTTGTCCTTTAAGAGATGCCATAAAATAATAAATACACAAAGACAAACAAATGTTTTAGTATGTAACCTTTTCGAGGAAGTCTTGCATCAGAGGTGTGACCTCCCTCCCGATGACTCAAAACTGCCTTCTGTCAGGACAGGGAAATGAAAAATGGTTATCACCAGCCCAAGAGACCAGTGCTGTGCTCCCGTGACTCACAGCAGCAGGCTCTATTTCACGGAGGAAACAAGAGGAAATGAAAACTTAATATATATGTTAATGAGAGCGAGCATGTTTAAATCACCAAATAAAACAGCACATGAACTTACAGAGGTCACAAAGATTGATCTAGCTATCATCTATCTATCTATCTATCTATCTATCTATCTATCTATCTATCTATCTATCTATCTATCTATCTATCTATCCATCCATCCATCCATCCATCCATCCATCCATCCATCCATCCATCCATCCATCCATCCATCCATCCATCCATCCATCCATCCATCCATCCATCCATCCATCTATCTATCTATCTATCTATCTATCTATCTATCTATCTATCTATTCAGTGTTCTATCGATCATTCTATTGTTTTATCTACTGATCTACTATCTAATTCTTTTGCATGTTTGCCCTGAAGACAGATAAATAATTGGACCCTAAGAAGGCCACATAAAATTTAGGACAGTAGTTGACTTTGACTGACAGTGTAATCAACCTATGACAGTCGTACAGTAAAGGAGTGACCCCAATTCACTTCGTTCATGCTTTATGACAGATGTCAGTTGTCACACTCATATCACATATTAGGTTTTATTCAAGGTGACTGAGATATGAAACCAAATGTACTACACACACAAAAAGATTTACAAAAAGACAAAAACATTCCCATTCAGCTTTGTTTATTAATATTTTCCTTGACTGTTTAACTTACCTCTTTTGCTTTCATAGTCTAACATCCCCACCATCGCTCCCACTGGTAAATATTCGGTGTTTGTCTTCCCAGAGGACAAACCAAAAGTCAAAGCCGTAGTGCTTTCACTGCTGGAGTTATCCTGATGCTTTTACTGCTGACCTCCAATTTAGAAAACACAAGACGCAAAGAGAGTGTGTGAGAGCGAGTAACATCTTAAAGGTCTGCACAAAACACATATGAATGACCTCTACTGTTTGGTCATGAATAATGGGGACTGTTACTATCTGGGTACAAAGACTCAGAGAAACACTCGTCCTGCTTCAGCAGACACTGATGGGTTGCCATGTTTTGCACTTCGGCCTCATGAAGCATGTGGCTAGTATGGAAGGTTAAGTGAGAAGGGGAGGAATGACTATTTGTTACAGTAATGTCCCTCGCGGTAATATTCATCCCCCACGTGTTGTTATTTATGTGGAGTACATCATTAATTCCTGCCTTTTTTAATCTAAATATATGTATGTAGATGGCTACTATTCCTTTCCCATTACCTCTCTGCTGTGGCTGTTGTGTCAGAGCAAAACCTTTTCATCCTGATTTAATCACTGGAGATCAGATAAATGGATCAATGTTTTATTAGGTGGACTGCATTGCTTTAGGCATGATTAAAACACACACACAATCTTTCCAGGCCTAATATTCAAATTAAACCTTTGATTTAATTTCTGGCTGCTAGTCTCTTAATTGCTGTGGGGAAATCTGATCACTAGAAAGTACATTAGAGGAATGTTTTTTTTTTTTTTTTTTGCAATGTTTGTCTTGGCTTTTGCAACATAAGTCAAGAGACTGAATAAAGTATGTATTCTCAAAAATTTATACTAAAGTCATACTGAATATTTGACCTTTCCTTTCGAACACTGCATACATTTTTTCTTCTTTCCACAAAATGAGGGGTGAGATGAAATACTTCACATGAGTACTCAAGCTTATTAGGCTACCATATTAATAAGAGGCTTGAAACGTTGTGCAGGCCTTTTACTAATTGTCCTTGTGGGTCTCCAAATGTTCATGACAAACACACCATCCTCACTGTCTCTTTCAGCCTGAATGGCAAATTAATGCTGCTCTAAATTAAATCATCTCTATTGCATTAAATCACAGTCAATTTTATTATGCTGATAGTATTGCTCACTACTTTATAGCCTTCATGAAGAGAAAGGCAAGATGTTAAAAGCTGGCGAACAGAGGTGTCGAGCATGGACAAAATTGTTGTTATGGATTAGAGAAGAGAATACGATTGTATTAGAGCCATATCATACAGCATTTCATGAGGACTGAAGAGGTGAAACACTTCCAAAGACTTTGTCTCACTGACTTTCATATCAGTGTTTGACTATTTATACAATTATACAATTTGACTGCCATCTCAAGTTCATTTATGGATTTGTTTTCTGATAAAGCTGATAAAATCAGATCAGCCCATCTCAGATGAGTGATGTGTAATCTGAACTGCTGCAGTCAATGTGACTATTAATGCATCCTGCGGGCAAACTTCACCCTCTATTAATTAATTCATCACCTAAAAGCAAAGTATTGATTTTTCTAATGGTTTTACAAATCTGTAAAACACTCAGTGGGGTAATTAAAAGAATGTAGAGCTCTAATAAATCATGTGGAAAGGTACAAAAGTTGCCTTCCTCCGTTCTGCAAAAGAGCAAGATGAAAACATGGAAGTGTGCTGAAATGGAAAATTCCTCAGTCCTATGGATTTTTCTAGTTGGAATTTCTATTAAAGTTTGTTAAGAAACAGTAATTTCACTAATTTCTTATGTCATTACAGTAAAAATAAACACACAATTACAAGCAACCTGTTTAATAATTACTCCAGCAAGCCTTGAAGTTATTATAGCAAAACATTGCCAAGAAAAATAAATAGAGTAAAAATAGAGGGAAAAGGATGTGTTTGACAGTCACAGTTATTGAAACACAGGAGGCGACACATGAGCGTGAATAACAGGACGGGTTGTAATTACTGGTATATAGGCAGTGTGCTGCATACATTTGCGTCAGCTCAGTGACAAATGCCCCTTTTAGTACATGTCATAGGATTCTTGTGTCAGGACGTGCCGCATATAAATCTAACAGGTCCATCTTCTAGACTCCATAATTACATCAAATGGAGGAATAAGTGCTTTCCTACACAGCAAAAGTCCCAGTGCCCCTCAATTTCTCAACCACCGTGATGTGGCAACAGGCACCACACACCCTTTGTGCAGGAACACTAGAAATAATTGTGGAGCTGCATGTGGTTCATAAATCTACTTGGTGGTGGTTTGTGAGATAATCTTTAATTTCGAAGAGCCTCAGCACTCCTGTGACAGATAGATACATCAGTTCTTAAAGCTGCACAACTGCACTGCTCAAGTGATGTGACATGCCGAGGTTAGCGTGCACAGCAACACTTGGCTTTTCTGATGACACGACTTTTGTGGACACTTCATTATTTCATCATTATTCATTTGACCTTTAGCCCAGACATACCTTGAATAATACACAGATCTATCCTACAGGTCCCTTATGTGATGATGATGATGATGATCATGGTGATGATGATGCTGGTAGTGATGACGACAGTGATGGAGATGACATAATAATGAAGCAGATGACAGTGGTGAATGATGTTGATGATTTTGTTGGATTTATGAGAAGAACCATACAGGCTCATCCCTCAAACAGGTACTATGATAATTAGAAAGAGCTGGTACAGCTGTGTTATGTTGTGTATTGTACACAATGAAATACAGTGGACTGCATTCAACATAATGACACATCATCATGGAGATAATAAACAACGAGTTGTGTTATTAGGAGCAGTTTGTAATCCCTGTCATATCCTGTCGGCTTCAGCATCTAGATATGGAAGCTCGAGATCTGTGATGTATACATGCATAATGCTGCTTTCAGGGTTTTTTTGTTTTTGTTTTTTTACTAGCAAACTGTGATCATACTCAGAAATGGGCTTCAAGGAAAATTAAGAAAAGAAATGAAGGTACTGAAGTATGGTGTAATGCATAACTTCTGATGCATGAAAAGATTTTGGTCACACTTTTTATTAGGTGGCCTTAACTACTATGTACTTAAGCATTTGATACAATATACTTAGTAAATATGTGCATGTCAGTACATTGTAATCACATTTGATGTTACACCCAAAATTGAAAATTATTTCTGAAGAATATGTTTAACCAAACAGTTGACGGGCCCCATTGACTATGGAGGTCGAAACCTGCAAAAAACAATAAATAAATAAATATTATACATAAATATATATATAAATAAATAAATGTGCAAATAAATACAGAAATAAATATATAAATCCACATATTCCTGCATAAATAACTATATAAATATTTAAATGTGTAAGGAGATAAATAATTAAATAAAATGAATGTAGGGGGAAATAAAATAAAAAATGTTAAAGGAAATGCTAAGCTGAAAGTTGACTTTTTTGCTTTAAACCATTTATTCATTTTTAATGTAGCTTTGTATTTATTTTTCCTTGGCGCAACATGCTAATAAGAGGGTGTCAATCAAACATCAGAAGGCGGTTTCTATGCCGCCATTGGCTGATCGTTGTAAAAGCCGCCATTTGCTGACTCTGTTGAAAATAGTAGTATTCAGTAGCCTATATTATCTGCTGATTATATACTCTTATATTATATACTCATTTGATCCGTTTGTCCGCTAAAAGAGCGCAACAAAGTCAGTTTTTGATTTGATATTTGCTGCATATTCGCCTAGGCTGCTAAAGGGACCGTGTGCAAAATAGTCCAAAATATAAACGTCCAATCATTCATTCAAAGGAACGAAAGATACAAGATTATTGTAAATGCTTAGTGGGCAGACTGACTTACTGAATATGAGCTTCTCCCAATATCTCGTTTGAACAGTACATGATTATATTTTGAAAACAAAATTCTGTAATTCACCTAAAGGTGTTTTTTTCCAAAGGTTGTAGTACATTCCTCTTGACCAGACTGACTTACTACAGGTGAAATTTTGCCAATACCTACCTTAATTTATGTACAGTACACAATTATTTTTAGAAATAAATAAATAAATATTGTAGGCCTAATTCATCTGTGTTTTTTCATGTTCCAGTGGTTGTAGTACATTCTTAGTGGCCAGACTGGCTTACTACAGGTGAGATTTTGCATTAATCACCTGTAGTAAGTCAGTATGGAGACTAGGAATGTACTGCAAGCTTTGGAACATGAAAAAACCCAGGTGACTTACAGTGATTTTTTTTTTTTTCTAAAAATAATTGTATACTGAATGATTGGACATTTATATTTTTGGACTGTAAGTGGAATTTGCACATGGTCCCTTTAGCAGCCTAGGCGAATATGCAGCAAATATCAAATCAAAAACTAACTTTACTGCGCTCTTTTAGCAGACAAACAGATCTACAGCCACATCAAATGTAGCTCCTAACTGACCTAAAGCATGTATAGATGAATCTACTCTGAAGAGAATATAATCAGCAGATAACGTATTACTATGTTCAACAGTGTCAGCCAATGGCGCTTTTACAACAATCAGCCAATGACGGCATACAGACCACCTTCTCATGTTTGATTGACACCCTCTTATTAACATGTTGCGCCAAGGAAAAATAAATATGGAGCTACATTCAAAAATGAATAAATAGTTTAAAATAAAAAAGTAAACTTTCAGCTTAGCATTTTTCTTTAACATTTTTTTTATTTCCCCCAAAATTCATTTTATTTAGTTAATTATTTATCTCCTTGCACATTTAATTATTTATATATGTATTTATGCAGAAATATGTGGATTTATATATGTATTTATGTATTTATTTGCACATTTATTTATTTATTTATTTATTTATTGTTTTTGCAGGTTTCGTCCTCCATAATTGACTTCCATAGTATAGGGAAAAAAATAATATGGAAGTCAATGGTGCAACTGTTTAGTTTCCGAAATTCTTCAAAATATCTTCTTTTGTGTTCAGCAGAAGAAAGAAATTCATACAGATTTGGAACAATTTGAGGGTGAGTAAATTATGTTAGAATTTACTATCCCTTTACCCCTAACTATAACCCAAACTTACCCTAAAACCTAATCCTAACCCTACCTTTACTCCTAAACCCAACCATATCTCAGATTCATTATAAAAATGTGGGAATTTTGCAGAAATACATGTAGCTATACAGTAAATACGTAGTCTTGTGGGTATTTAAATTTAGTACATAGTTAAGGCATAGCAGTTAATATAGTACATGGTAGTTAATAAAGTGTGACCACGATTTTTTTCTTTAGTGTCACAAATGAACATATGACAAATTCCCAATCTGTTTTGTCACTCATGTTTTTATTCATTTCATTCTTTTTTTTCCAAACTGAAGCCAAGGTTTGTGTTTTAAACTCATTGTTAGGTGTTTTGACCAGCAAAACCATGGAGCTCTATTGTAAACACACATTGTGTCACACATTGAAATGCTAATTTAGTTTTGATGGAACACAGAGAGACCATTTCCACAGCACAGAGTCAGTTTCTGTCCCTGGACCAATTTCATATAGGGTGCGTGAATGCGGGCAATCTCCATTTCGCCATAAAAACGAGTGTTTCAGCTGTTTCCTGAAACTGCACTTTGACAATATCTTATTTACTTGGGACACTTGTCTGCCAAACATGATGACTTCAAAACGCTGACGTGCTCCAGTGAGGACAAGCAGCTATTGATTTTCCGTGTCATCGAAACAAAGAAAAAGCCACTTTCATACAGTCTCCTTCAGCGCTGTGAAATACCGTCATCAATGATCATTCACGGTGTGCAGGTGTGGGAAGACAAACCGGATCTCCCTGGCAATCTCTCCATCTATTCCAAGAGACAGTTTTCTTCACCTCTTTCTTCTTTTCTTCCAGCATAACAGCTAACAATTACCCATATATTTGCGAGGTCTTGCAATGGCATGATTGCTGCAACAGTCTAGTAGTCACACCAGCATGTGTGCCCTCCATGGTCCATAAAGTAAAACACAACAACATGCCCTTTAGTTTCCCTGCAACCACTATTGTCACAGTTACATTTAAAACAAACAACAACAACAACAAAAAAGGTAAAAAAAAAAAATAAAAAAAAAAGATATTTCCCTTGAATTCACAATCAGACCTTGCCATATTTGAATCAATCCCAAATCAATCCCATGTCCATAGTATTTCTTGCATAATTACATACATACAGAAATATATTTTGTGTGAAGTGTTCAGTAGACACATCCATCTTAATGAGTTATGTATATTGCACTTACTGACCATAAACATTAAAGTCATCAAAAGTAACAATTCGTTTACAGACATATATCATAAAAACTAATCCTGTTTGACCTATATTGCTGCAGATCCGGTCATTTTAGATCAAGGTATTGGCTGTCAGTCATTGACACCCTCTGATGGTTGGGAAAGTTAACATGGAGAACTTCAGCTGACTTCAACACCTACTGGTAGTTTAGAATTCAATAGGCAGTCCATTCATAGATATAGGTCAGTTGTTCAGAGCAGCCACTCAATCCAAATGAGAGCAATGGTATAAATCAAAAATTCAATATGAGCAGCTGTTTTTGCCTGCTTTATTTTTGGAGCTCAACACACCTGCCATAATACAGCAAGACACATCCATTCTACCTTCAATGTTGCCTGTCAATTACAGCTGTTGAGGGGATGGAAAATCACACTGCCTCAGCATTCCACACAGTAAATGATTCCTTAAATCAGGCATTTCAGCAGGAGAGGAATATATAGAGTTCATAGATTCCAAAAGGTCTAAGATACTGTATTAGTGTGCTCTGGGGAAATACCAACAGAGTCATTTTAGCCTTGAAGTTGCAAGGGCCTAGAGCTTAGAATTTGAGAATTATGAGACTCATATGGCTCATATTCAAATACGCAGAATCCCACCAATCTGTAGAAACATGATAAAAATAAAACCTATTTCAAACCTAAATGAAACCTATTTTTCAAACCAAATCTCTTTTTTTAGGATCCAAGCTCTGAAGGTGCTGGAACCCTATTGTATTTATACTGTTTTGCCAATTTTATTTCTGCCCTAAAAGTGTCTGGATGTCAGAGACCATAAGTTGAAGAGATCTCAAACTTGGTGGGATGGTTCCAAATCCTACACCCTCTCCCTAATTACTCATGCTCCCCCAGACGCAGACACTAGGAACTGTACATTTATAGTTGAACCCTGTGACAATTTTCAGGAATTTTGAATTTTCTGGAAAAAAAAAAAAAAAAAAAAAAAACTTTTCGAACTCAGGCCATTGGTTCGGTTCGCACAAAACTTTGAAAGCTTCACTTCCATGTTGAGTTTTTTTAAAAGAATACTTTTTTCAAACTTTTCCTTGTCCGTTTGTCTGATTTGCCTGAAATTTGGTATGCACCATCTTGAGACACTCCTGACAAAAACTTAAAGGGTTAGTTCACCCAAAAATTACTCACCCTCATGTCATTCCACAACTGTAAGACCTTAGTTCATCTTCAGAACACAAATTAAGATATTTTTGATAAATGGCTCAGTGAGGCCTGCATTGCCAGCAAGATAATTAACACTTTCAGATGTCCAGAAAGCTACTAAAGACATAAAAACAGTTCATGTGACTACAGTGGTTCAACCTTAGTGTTATGAAGTGATGAGAATACTTGTTGTGCACCAAAAAAACAAAATAACATCTTTATTCAATAGCTACAATAGCTGCGATTTCAAAACACTGCTTCATGAAGCTTCGAAGCTTTACGAATCTTTGAATCAGTGGTTCGGAGCACATATCAAACTGCCAAAGTCACGTTGAACCATTGAAATTTCGAACACTTTTGATGCAACAAAGCCTCGTTTACTGAAATCATGTAACTTTGGTGCTCCGAAACACTGATTCAAAACAAAAGATTCGTAAAGCTTTGACGCTTCATGAAGCAGTGTTTTGAAATCGCCCATCACTAGATATTGTTGAATAAAGTCTTTTTCTTTTTCTTTTTTTTTTTTTTTTGCACAAAAAGTATTCTCGTCGCTTCATAACATTAAGGTTGGACCACTGTAGTCACATAACCTGTTTTAAATATGTCTTTATTAGCTTTCTGGACATCTGAAAGTGTTAATTATCTTGCTGGCAATGCAGGCCTCACTGAGCCATCACTTGAGGTTACAGCAGTTTCTAAATTTATTTTAATGGGAAAGACAGAGGAAGTGTAACGGATGAGAATGTGACAGCATAGGTGTGGATCCATGTGCAGGCTTTATTCATGAGAAGAGTGTAGTCAAACAAGCAGTAGGTCGATCACCAGCAAAGGCAAGGCAAAAGAAGAAGGCAAGGCAAAAGAGTAATCCAAAACACAGGCATAGGTCAAGGCAAGCAGCAAACGCTCAACAAACAAGGAAACAGTCCATGGTCAAAACACAGGCTAGGCAAGACAAGGTAGGACAGGACAAGGACCAAACAGAATGCAAACCAATGGCTTAACAATACTCAGCAATGTGTGTGCGTTAGATTGCAGCTTATAAAGTGTCACTGATGGGAAAACGGGTGTGAGTGTGTGATTAGTTCCTAGATGGGGAATTGTGGGAAACCAAGTTGATGAACACAGACCCAGTAACAGGAAGGCTCTAATATTAATGTTGTCCATTAGAATAAGAAATCATTTTCTCACAGGTCTCATAATTTTTCTAGGTCTCATAGTTTGTTTGTTTCAATGTAATGGTTCAGTAGCTTCATGTACAATAAAAAATGCAAAGAAATTAATTTCTACAACCATGGTAGACATATAGTTTCTCTTAAGTTTAAGACAATTAGTTTAGAAAGAAATTTGTGGTCTCCAACATGCTTATAGATCATATATATATATATATATATATATATATATATATATATATATATATATATGTATGTATGTATATATGCAAATGAGGGTTTAAATCTGATTTATGTCATCCCTCTTTCTTCCTTATTACTTCTCAATAAAAGTGGCAAAAAGGCCAAACAAAGATATTCTACAAGATACAATGAGTTATTTAAAGACATTATAAATGGGTATACACAATATTGGTTATTAATAATAATAATAACAATACACAGTATCAGTTATCATCAGCCATTATTAGAGGTGTTTTCATTTTGGAAGGTACTGGATATTTGATTGTCTACAATCATATTTTTAAATTTAAATTACCTTTGTCATCATATATCACTTTGTAAATCTTTAAAAACATTCATAATTTAATAACTGTTAAATGTAATTTTCAGCAAATCTCCATTTTCACAATGTTGCAGTCTAAATTTAATTGAAGAATTTTATGCACATTTTTATTTATTTAGAAAAAAAAAGAAAAAAAGAATATAAGTTTAATAGCAGCCATTTATGGGTTCCCACCCATAACATATTGACTTAAGATATTGGACATCATTTTAATATTGGTGCATCTCCACTTATAAATAATTATGTTTGTCACATAAACATAATTGTTTATATAATTTTATTGGGCAACCTCTGAATATCTTTAGGACAGCTGTTGCTCATAGTTATTAAGATGCATTTCAGCTGAAAAGGTTTGGCACTACAGTAGCTCTGGTGAAACATACAAAATTACAGCTTGGACAACTTATAAGCACACAGTTACCGGAGCAAACAGTGAGTGGTTATCTTTATTCATTGGTCATCCCTGTAGTCTCTGTGTACAACAGTGATTGTACTCAAATGTTTGAAAACCACAAAAACATCCCCAAATTGTCCATAATGTTAATAGTGTACAAATCCAATAAGTGACAAGTAATTTGTGCAACATCTGACAGGGTGAATTAAGACAAGTGGTTGTCTGTGATGCATGAGCATCTTACAGTTCTAATTAACCTTCCTACTGCTCTAATTAATTAAATTCCAGCAAGGTCAAGCGCTATGAATTGAACAATTAAGCACTTACCCGGTACGAGACATTTGCAGTGTTAACTTAGTTAGGTTCTGCCTTGAGTGCTGCAGAAATGCGTGAATGCAGGGGGTTTCGGTGTCTTTCCAGCAACCTGCTTGGCACATCTGCTGATGGCGGTGCGTGTATGTTTGGGGAGCACTCACATGTGTTATTCTCTATCCATCTGCCCACAAGTCATCATCTGAAAGTCGACAGAGGGCAAGAAACTGCGAAGAAACCTGGCACCAGCACTTTCTAGTTTTATGGTCCTTGTTGCAACTTGAGCCTGAGATACCACCAGGGTAATGAGGCAGTTGGACACAACAGCTTGCTGATGTTCCAGAAAGGCCCTAATAACTAGGTATCATTTACAATGCGGGTCCCCTCAAGACCTAACCCATTCCTGTCTAGTAGTGTGTAACCTGCCAAATGTGACTGCCAACTGTTCCTGTCCTCAGGACATCCTTCGATTTGGCGCTTGTGCAGTGTTCGGATGTGACAGCAG
The DNA here is from genome assembly GCA_037101425.1 of Elopichthys bambusa. NCBI lineage: Eukaryota > Metazoa > Chordata > Actinopteri > Cypriniformes > Xenocyprididae > Elopichthys > Elopichthys bambusa. Next base: position 6,496,520 of record CM074439.1, read on the forward strand.
GCCTGACACGGTCCTTTGTGGAATTGTTAGCAATATTGTTGTGCCTCCTCATCAACCTGAACTCAGAGAAAATACATAATGCATTAATTTATCTCATCTTTGGTCAAGTTTAAAGGTCAAGGCCTTCTACAACAATCCAGAAAGTGTTCTAACATCCATCCATTTCAGTTGTCACAAAAATTCCTGTAACTTGAGTTAATCCGTAATTAAGTTAAAAATGGTTACCCATACTCTGCATTTGTCCTCTGCACTTAACCCACCCAAGTTAGTGCACTCACATTAGGAGTAGTGAGTAGTGAACACACATACAACACTGCAAACCATGGACACACACACCTGGTGGGACACACAGCAGTGGGCAGCCATTTTTACAGTGGCGCCCAGGGTTAGGTTAACTGCGTTAGGGCACCTCAGTCCTTTCCTGCCAGTATTGAGAATCAAACCCGCAACCTTCAGGTTACTAGTCTGATTATCTATCCATCAGACCACGACTGCCCATAAAGAACTTGTTCTTTAGAAAAATTGTAAACCTGCTTTTGCACACCAAGCTCAGACAATACGTCCTATGTGTTATACATCCTTTATGGGTTATACATCCCTATTTGGACAGGACTAGTTTTCCCTGAGGAGATTGGGGGAAATTCATCACAGATTTTAATCCCATGCAAATTGAGCACTGTCAGCGTTTTTACCCGCACAACCTCAGAAAACTATGGGGGAAATTCTTGTTTTTCATCTAACTCTTGGGTCCTTTGGGAAATCTAATCCCGTGTGGGATAGGATATCTGTGATTTTGGTATATTATTATTTTTCAAACTGCTTCACTGTAACTAGCATTTATTGTGGTGTTCAGACTACTTGCTCCACTTGCATTATGGATATAGAACTTTTGTCATCCAACGAAAAATTACATAAATAAGAATAAGATGATGATCCTGATCACAGAAACAATAATGGCAACATAAGACCACATTTAGAAACAATATCAAGTCTATAAAACACTTAAAAACTCCATGAAGTACAACAAGCGTATCAGTGAGAACACTCATTTAAACAGCATACACACCTGGACATTTGACTGCACATCACATTTTTTGACATTATTGATACTGCTTGCAATTGCAATGCAACGAACGGTCTAGGCCTACGGTACATAAATTAAGCATTTAAATAAAAGGGTTATTGAGCTTTTTACACTGTCATATAGAATAAAAGAGCCTGCAGAGTGACAGGAAATAAAAAATGAACACAGAAAACCTGCCTACCTTATGCAACACCAACGCTGCATCCGAAATCGAATACTTTCCTATATACAGTAGTATGTGAAAAACAGTATGCCAGTATAACAGTCACAAAGTAAGTTCAAATTCAAACAAAATCTAATCTAATCTAATCTAAAGTAATTTTTGCTTATTAGTATGGTTGAATTAGATCATTGAAGGTCACCAGCAAAGACATTAGTTAATAAAGTGAGATTAAATACATAAAGTATATTTGTGTAATTTAAAATAGTTAATTATTACTGGTTTGCATAAAATTCTGAGATTGCACAGTTTTTATTCATTTTGAGGAATACTGAATGTTTCTGTGCAAGTGAGATGAGTGTTCACATTTAGTCTAGAGCTATAATAACCATCATGTGTACAAAGTGCACACAACATCTCTGCACCTCTGCACTATTTCTCTTAACATGGGGACAGGAGAGCTATCAGTCGATAAATGTGAAAAAGTAACTTGTGTTACTTATTTGAAAAAGTAACTGAGATATTTTGTTGTAAATTGAAAAAGTAATGTGTTACTTTACTAGTTACTTGAAAAAGTAATCTGATTACGAAGCTCAAGTTACTTGTAATGCGTTACTCCAACACTGACCGCAGCAGTCACAATATGACGTCACACTCTGCTTGTATGTTTTTTAAAAACATAATTGTTTATATAAATAATACTTTTTTAATAGCCCACTTAAAAGTGTTTATTACAAATAAATTACTAAATATTAAAATTGAATAAATGTAAATAAACAAAAATTTGCATTGCATTTACAATCCAGCACCCCTACTTCCCGTGCCCCTGCTATGTAGTAATGATGGACTACAAGCTCAGAGATGCATAGAATCTCTTGATGTGTTTCTTTTTGCCCTGGATATATATATATATATATATATATATATATATATATATATATATATATATATATATATATATATATATATATTATTATTATTATTATTTAATTATTTAATTTTTTAAATTATTTATAAACAGTAAGATCGTTACTTAGGCAGCACGGTGGCTTAGTGGGTAGCACCCCTAGTTCTAATGTCACCCTAGAAATAATCTTCTAGATCCGCTCCTGCAGAACACTGAAATGGTTTATTGGTCAGGTGCTTAACATTGCCATTACAGTTGTAATGGCTAATTTTGAGAGGTTTTGCCTTACATTTGGGTGGGTTTTTTGAACAATCTTTTGGGCTGGATAAAGTGATAAGGCAACCCTAGTTCAGTCTTGAATGTTATAAGATGATGGAGGTTAAGGAGAGGACTGATTTTGACATAAAATCAGGAAATGCTTGGTACCTTTACATCTTTTCTTTGCCAAAGGTGACTTCCACATAACTATCACAGTCCAAATGAAAACTGAAAGGTTAACGGCTTTTGAAACTGTCGGCAGTGGTTCCTGCACTATTTACTTCAGGGTTTAAATGTTGCCTCACTTAGTTTCACACTGAGATTTATTGAAAGCGAGCCCGTCCCAGAACAAAACAGGCTGCAAAACAGATCTTTAACAAGTCCAGAATAAATCCACTAGGGTGTAGCTCAGATCCAAAAACAAGACTCTTAACATGCGTGATACACATGTCAGGGGGAGAAAAAAAAAAAGAGGTGTCATTTCAGTCACAGAAAGTAAATTTATAACAGATGGTTATTTATGTATTTTTCAGAGTTGATGCAATTACATAGGCGTTCTAAAGCACATTTTATTATGGGGAGTGCATCAGGACAAATGAAACCCCTGCAGAGGCACGGGTTAATTAGGCAATTACGTATTCATTTTATATCATCCTTGGCAGGGAGAGAGAGCTTTACCACCCCCACCTAAACTGCTTATTAAAGATGAATTTAAGTACTTTGAGAAGATAGATGCATGGGTCCGGCTCTATACATAATACAAAAAAAAGGAAAATCCTGCAAGAGTAATCTTGAGATAATAGATATTATGGATGTTCTGTTTTCAAAAGAAACAATGAGTTATCCAATTACCACCCTGCTTAGGTAGCACTTGTATAAAAAGATTAATGGTCTGCAGGTTTGTCCCACATGGAATGTCTCTTTAAAGCAAATCCCAAGCAACTCATACGAGAACATAAGGAAAACTAGTCCAGGGTGTTGTATATTAATCAACGAGGGATAACAAATTACATATGGGGAAGAGTAACATTATGTAGCTACATGCATGTGAAAGGGCACAGTGGTAAATAACGAGACAACTAGGGAACTCAAATGTTGTTATGGACAGACTCATAAACCCCAAAAGAGATTTTTCCTGAGATCATGAAATTTATACTGATTAGTGTCTGAGAAGTACTGATTAAATGTGAGTATACAGTATACTCTTTTAGGTAAATTGTGTCATTTTTATGCTAAAACACTTACAGTTGAATATGCAGAGACAACTGTAAGCACATCGTCAGTTCATTTCGAAACACTGGGGTGCCTTAAAACATTATTCTGTTTGTGTGAACATAGACCAGCCAGATTTGAGCTTGTAAAGTAGCAGCATTGACCATCTAAACTGTTTTAAGTCCTTTCTGGAATCAAAGCTGTTTATTCAGCAACATATTAAGGTTGTGATTGTGTTTTATGTGCACAGTTCCTGTTCACAAAAGTGTCAAATCTTCAACCAAGTTACTTGATCAGTTCACTGTTTAGTATTCAGTGCATGTTAGAACCATCCGGTTAGTTCTCAATAATTTTTATCTGATAGATTTCCAGAGTGGTTCATTCAAAATGACAAAGCTCTACAGATGATGTCTATCCTTCTGGCTCTGTCCTCTAGCACAACACTACCTCCTGAGACACTGATCTCAGTCCTGTGGTTAATTAAATGATGCTAGTCCATTTGGGAGGCTAATCTGTGTGACATGTGTTATTGGCATGTGTCAGATAAGAGCAGCTGAGTGAGAGACAGCTCAACTGTTGTACATCCTCTGGGAATGTAAGACTGTGTTCTTCTATGCCATAAGAGATCATAAAATTTTCACGGCAGATTTCGGCACTGGGATTGTTGGCGATGGGTGATAATACGTAAACTCAAGAATGGAAACTTACAGTACAACAAAAGGTAAACATGACTGAGAAATAATATGTTAACAGCTTATATTCTGCATAAAGTTCAAATGCCTGTACTTAGTATGTAGTAAATTTATTGAAGTATCCTATGACATACATCTGCCATGTTGGCATTGTTCTGACCCACTGGGGTTTTTTTTTTTCAACTGCAAAATTATATATGTACAATTTGAAAAATGTTTTTATTGGTTGTCAGTGTTACAGTCACATGGACTTTCTGTTTGTGTTTTCATCTGTCACAGGTCAGTCTTTTGTTTCCCGTTTTTTCACTCCTGCTTGCACTATGTTCCCTGATGTGAAACTCATGTGCCTTGAGCAGGGAGAAAGCTCCCTCGAGAGACATTTAGAACTGTTTTTGGATCTTGCACATCAGACCACCTTCCCGGACTACTGCCTGTGCACGTTCTTGCACTTTGGACTCAATTCCACCACACGTGCACAGCTGTCCGGGGAGGGTCCTCGAGGGAGCTTCATTTCCTACGTGGAGTGAGTGCTGGCGTCATGTGGATCACCTATGACCGTAGGATTCGACGACAACGACGCCAGCCCCACTTCCCAGCCAGTGCCCAGCCAGAACCACCCAGACGGTGAGGATATTCGCCCTGAGCCCACCGCAGGTAGTACGACGGAGACCGCCATGATTGAGCCGCCCACGCCCACAAGAGCGATCGGGGGTCACATCGCCACGGAGCCCGAGCAGCGTGTATCTCGAGCTGCCTCCTCCCATCACTCTGACTCCTGCACCTGCGCTCCTCCCACCCTCGACCTCTGAGTCGACCATCGGCCTTCCGACCACGCCAGACTCCCTCGGCACGTCGGCTCCACCTGGGTCAGACATCGCTTCGCCTTTGGTGCGGACCTACGGACCATTCACTGCTCTCTGGCCCTCCACCCCTTCCACTATGGCTTGCTCCGCCCTACCTTAGGCTCCGTCTCCGCCCTCGGTCGCTCCTGCGCGTCTTCAGACCTCCGGATCCCCTCCTCGATCTCAGGAGGTCGTCACTGCGGCTCCGTCGCGGCCGCTTGGATCGTCACCATCACTCCACCTCCTCAGCTCGTCAACTACGCGGTGGGCTCCATCCTCGCCGTTGTTGACTTCGGTCCTCCCCATGGTGGTCGTCAGCAACTCTCTCCCATGGCTCCTCCCTCCATCAACGCCGCCGTGGGGCACTACCCTGGCTGGTGCCTGGCACAACAACCTGCAGCCCCTGTTCAAGGCCACCTCCCGGACTTCACCACCTCCTGCACCACCCTGAACTCCGTTTCTCCGCCTCCTCCCGGTTAGCCGTCCGCCTCCTGAACCGCCTCCTACATCATCTTCAGCATCTTATCCTCCTCTTCCCCTCTCTCTACGGCGCGAGGACCTGCTTTCCGGGAGGGGCCGTAATGTTACAGTCACATGGACTTTCTGTTTGTGTTTTCATCTGTCACATGTTCCTTTGTTCTAGTTTCCCGCCTCAATCGGTCACCATGGACACTATCACATTCATGTCAGCTGTTCCTCGTTTGAGTTCAATCATCTGTGTACTTAAGTTCCTGTTTCTGTTGATCATGTTGTCGGGTATCGCTTACGTTGGATGTTAGTGTGTGTTTCTCCTGTGTTCCTGTATGCTCCTTTGGATTCTCTAGTAAAGTTTGACTCTGGATATTACATTCCTCTTCGTGCGTGTGTCTACACACCTGACATTGTAACAGTCAGTTACATCGTCAGTTACATAAAAACGTGTATTGAACTAATTTGATACTGGAAAGTAAGACTGCTTGTTGGTCATACTAGTTCTTAAAACACAGGCTTAACATACAGTAATGGCTATGTTTATGCTATCGGCCCCAAGGTCAAATGGCCCAAGGGTTCAACAACTGTTTCTTGAACACTGCACGTTCACACATCATACTGATTAGTTAGTTAGTTACTTTTGTTGTCCACAAGGTGGAAATTTGTCTTAGGCTTCACCATAGAGGCATCAACACAACAACCTACAGGCAGAGAATACAAACTACATAAAAATACACTGTTTAAAAATATATTGTAACATTTAATGTAATTTTTCAATATACAGTATTGCACTGTTATGCAATGTTTTGGTGCACAAAAAGTATTCTCGTCGCTTTATAATATTAAGGTAAAACCACTGCACTCACATTAACTGTTTTAAATATGTATTTAGTACCTTTCTGGATCTTGAGAGGTTCAGTGACATTGCTGGCAATAGAGGCCTCACTGAGCCATCGGATTTCATCAAAAATATCTTAATTTGTGTCCCGTAGATGAACGAAGGTCTTACGGGTGTAGAACGACATAAGGGTGAGTAATTAATGACAGAATTTTCATTTTTGGGTGAACTAACCCTTTAATTCTTCCCTTAATTTTGAACTAACTTATTCAATGTAGAAATTACATGTTTTTTTTTTTCTTTAGAATAATTTTGATCAGTGACACACACTACTATACATTCCTGTGGTAAGCAGGGCTGGGCGAGAGCCGTGAGAGAACGATGCGACGCCGGTGGTGTGAGTGATAATGAGCGTCAGCTGCGCGTTGCACTGGTCTCGTATCTCACGGAGGAGCTCCAGAAACATTAAAAGGAGGAGCGACAACAGTGAAGGACGCGAGAGGACCAGGCCTGGATTTTATGTTATGTTTTATTATGTTTGTGTGGCCAGCAGTCGGCCGTGGGGGACTGCGGTATTTTACTTTCGTTTTGTTGTTTGTTTATTTTATATATTAAAAATGTTTAACGTTTGCCGTTTCCCGCCTCCTTCTTCCCACATAAACGAACAACGTTACAATTCCCATATGTACATATACACTATATTGCCAAAAGTATTGGGACACCCCTCCAAATCATTAAATTCAGGTGTTCCAATCACTTTCATGGCCACAGGTGTATAAAATTAAGCACATAGGCATGCAGACTGCTTCTACAAACATTTGTGAAAGAATGGGTCGCTCTCAGAAGCTCAGTGAATTCAAGCGTGGTACTGTGATAGGTTGCCACCTGTGCAATAAATCCATTCGTGAAATTTCCTCACTACTAAATATTCTACGGTCAACTGTTAGTGGTATCATAACAAAGTGGAAGCAATTGGGAACAACAGCAACTCAGCCACGAAGTGGTAGGCCACGTAAAATAACAGAGCGGGGTCAGCGCATGCTGAGGCGCACAGTGCGCAGAAGTCACCAACTTTCAACAGCTACAGACATCCAAAACTTTGTATGGCCTTCAGATTAGCTCGAGAACAGTGCACAGAGAGCTTCATGGAATGGGTTTCCATGGCCGAGCAGCTGCATCCAAGCCTTACATCACCAAGTGCAATGCAAAGCGTCGGATGCAGTGGTGTAAAGCACTGGACTCTAGAGCAGTATTCTCTGGAGTGATGAATCACGCTTCTCTGTCTGGCAATTTGATGGACAAGTCTGGGTTTGGCAGTTGCCAGGAGAACGGTACTTGCTTGACTGCATTGTGCCAAGTGTAAAGTTTGGTGGAGGTGGGATTATGGTGTGGGGTTGTTTTTCAGGGGTTGGGCTTTGCCCCTTAGTTTCAATGAAAGGAACTCTTAATGCTTCAGCATACCAAGACATTTTGGACAATTTCATGCTCCCAACTTTGTGGGAACAGTTTGGGGATGTCCCCTTCCTGTTCCAACATGAATGTGCACCAGTGCACAAAGCAAGGTCCATAAAGACATGGATGAGCGAGTTTGGTGTGGAGGAACTTGACTGGCCTGCAAAGAATCCTGACCTCAACCTGATAGAAAACCTTTGGGATGAATTAGAGTGGAGACTGCGAGCCAGGCCTTCTCGTCCAACATCAGTCCTGACCTCACAAATGCGCTTCTAGAAGAATGGTCAAAAATTCCCATAAACGCACTCCTAAACCTTGTGGAAAGCCTTCCCAGAAGAGTTGAAGCTGTTATAGCTGCAGAGGGTGGGCCAACTCCATATTGCACGTAAAGGCAGGCATCCCAAAACTTTTGGCAATATGGTGTATATGCCTACAAATCCATGGGTGTCTTCTTCAGTTCAAATCTGTGACTCATTGTTTCTAGAATATGTTTACTCCCAGACAGCAACATAGTGTTGGCACAGATCCGGCCCACATCTGGTACATGTGGATTCCACGTGGACCAGATGTGGGCCGGATCTGGGCTGACAATATGTTGCTATCTGGGAAAAATGTTTTAATCTTCAGATAAGCTGTTGTCTCTGCATTGCCTTTTTTAAAAACACAATCTGTATTCTCAACCAATTTAAAATGATTATGAATGTTCCTAAATAGTTTAGTTGTTTCCAATCATTGTCCGTAAAGTATCGATGGTTGCAACTGTTCACAGCAGCGCCATTTTTTAGGCATAGGCAAACTAGGCGGTGCAAACAGCTGGGGGGCGCCAGTGAGAGCCCCAGCCCCACCAAGAGATTTTTATGTATTTATATATATTTTATTGTTATTATTATTATTACTACTATTATTATTATTTCGTATTTTTGCTATTTCCAGGCATTATGATTACTTGCGATTATCTGAGTTACGAGTCTCCCTGGTGATAGTGGCTGTTATGAGAAATGAGATGTAGAAGGCGGCAGAGAACGTCGTCATCCGTGTTTACCTGGATTAAGTGTTTTAGTTTCATCAGCATGAAAAGGTCAAAGCCATCAGGGGCTCAGTATCATAAAAAGAAAAAAGAGGATGAGAAAAAGAAAGCAAAATATACAGGTATGTTATACAGGCTCGGATTGCTCCTGTCTGTCTCACTGCTCAGAGTGGTTTGCGTCTCTAACTCCATATAGCTTTGTTTTGAATCTCTTACTTTACTTTACTTTCATTCATTGTTGCTTATATTATCATTACCTTATATCTAATATTGCCTACCACATTAATCTGACGTCGCTACCTTTTAATCTTAATCTAAATTAATTTTAAATTTTGTTCGACTTTGCCAGTCGGAGATCACTAAAATTAACATTAAAGAGGTGTGTGAATTTGCAAGTACAATGTCAGAAAAAGTAATTTGCTCTGGCCCTCTGGCCCCCCGACTGAGCCTGCTTTCTCCCAAGGTCTTTTTCTCCATTTTAACACCTGTTTGCCACCTGATGTCACCTGTTGGAGTTTGGGTTCCTTGCCGCTGTCACCTTTGGCTTGCTTAGTTGGGGACACTTGACATTTGTTATTCAACAGTGCTTTGCATCTGCCTGCATTGACACCATTTTCTTTGCAGCCAAAATGATATACTAGTTATCACTGTAAAGCTGCTTTGACACAATCTGCATTGTAAAAAGTGCTATATAAATAAAGGTGACTAACTGGTTAATTGTTCTGTTCTACTACAAGCTAGTCGCTCCATCATCACGAGCAAAACATGACACTGCATATTAGCACGGGACGGATTTACCACACGTCATGCTCATTTCAGCAGCGTAATATTATAGCATAGTAAAGTTGAATAAAAAATCATTATCAGAGATGGCTGTTTAGTGTAAATTGACCGTGATAGTGTCATAACTATGACAAGTTTGACAACCAGCGTGGACCTGCCAAACGAACATAGTTTCAACAGACAAAAAATGCTGTAATTTTTTATGCTGTAATAGTGCAGTTTAAGTCACAGACAGACAGGCATTGTGAACTGGGTGTGTAGATTATGAGAATCTGTTTGTTTATGCTGGAGAGTTTTATATTAATGGTACAAACAATCATGACAGTGGCACTCAACAAATTTTTGGAGAAACACAAGGCAGGTGCTATTGTAGGAAGAGAAGCATCAAGAGGCAAGCCCCAGTCCTAACTGTAAGTGTTTACTTCTTTTTTTACAGCTTTAGCTATATAGAATAGCTTCAAAAGGGTTTAAAATGGTATGTGGCAATGCCATGTCTGATTGTACATGTAGGTGAAGCTGACACTTCAAACTCAGAGACAGCCACTGGATTGACACTACTGGATTCTGGCCAGACTAGGCCATCAGCAGGTGTGTGCATGTTTCTCATATGAACAGAAATAGGAATCTCGCCTAGGGTGCCAAAAAGGCTAGAAACGGCCCTGGTTCACAGAGTTCACATTTTGACATAATATACATTTTTGTATGTAAAGTACACATATTTGGACACAGGCAGTTGATGCTGATAGTAAATTTCCAGCTACAACCAAAAAACATTTCAGGGTCAAGATGTGTTCTAAAAAAGACAATATTTCTTATTTGCAATGTAATGTTTCAGTAATTCTGGTTACGCTAAAGGCTAGAACAAACAGCAGGAGGCAGGGGTGCCTGCAGGATTTTATCTCAGGGTACGCACAGAACTAGTTTAACTTTTTATTTTATTTAATTTTTTATTTTTTGCTGTCCGCAAAAAAATAATTAAATCAATCATTGCGTTGGTGGGAATGATTTAATGCTGTACAAATCGACTGATTGACTGTCTCTTTCCTGTTTCCCACTTAGAAAATCTGATGAATGTAACTGCACTCTGATGTGCTTGTGTAGATAGATGCTTTGTGATTTTATTTTTTATTTTATTTTTTTACGTTATCTCTGAGCGGCTTGGTCCCGAAATGTGCATTTGTTTTAAGAGAAACGTGATTAACGAAAAATGAAAGGTGTGTTTGACATCGGCTACGGCTGGATGTAACCGATCGGCGTGAGTAGCCGCGTGCAATCGGGAAGGAGCTGAAAACGGAGATGTGAAGTCGGACCCTTTCTGCTTCCTTTAGTGACGCTCGTGCTGCATTTGCATATTTTATTACAGCTGAAGTGAAATAAATGCAATATTTGACTAATATACCGATGTTTCAGAAACATTTTTATTCAATACTTTATGTACTGCTTACAGCTTCTGTTTTTACAAGAATAAAGTTTATTATAAGCATATACTATAAAAAAAAAAGAATGTAGTCGGGTCTACGTTTTTTTATCAGTTTTATTTTGATAAACAGGACATTAACAGCGACTACATGAAAAGAGCTTTAACTGTTACAAAAATACAGATTTGTGAGCATTAGTGGAACTGAAGGCGTGACAATAAACACGAAACACACATGATCGTTATTATGTGGTGAATCCGCCAATCGTGAAACTGTGTCGTCATCAGAGCTCGTGCAGCTCCTCCAGACATAAGTCGTTTCTCAATATGCATTCTTGTCTGTACTTGTGTTCTTGTGGACTTATGAAACGTCATCAGTCGCTGCCTAAGTACTGTTCCAATTCAAAGTTCGCATCTAGCCAAGTATAGTTCAAATCCCCGGATGTGTTCTTGATCCACCCCTTTTATCAAAGATGCATCGAGAGGTGACTTGTGCGGACTTGAGAAAGCCAGGTATCCCAAAATGCATCTCGCACTAACCAGCAAGCGTTAATAGTAAAGGAGAAAACCCGCGTAATTTAAACATATTACTGTTATTATGTCATGATATGTAGTTTTATGAGTTTTTCAGGCGAGAATGTACTGGTTTAAAGCTCAAATTTGTTGTTTATTGATAAAGATAGCGCCTTTCTGAAAATTTGATCTGACATTGTCGGAGTTGTGAGATCCAGACGATCACCGGGCGCTCAGTGCTCATGTACCTTGCAGAGTTCAGCCTTATCTCGTTTAGCCCTTCTGATGTTTGCCGCTGGCTCTGATTTCTCTGTAGCGGTTAAATATGACATAATTCGATCTCACAAATTTGGTCTCACAAAGCTATAATTTGTTCCGTTGCCAATCGTTTTGGCTGAGGGCAAAGTGACGTTTCATAACTTTATTTAGGCTATTTGTAGCCTACGCTTGACTGAATTGTTTGCTTTATTTCTTATTGTATATTCTTATACCTTTTATAATGGCTATTATTGATCATTAAAACTGACATTTAACAAAAAGAGACAGGGTTGTGTTTTATGTTATTTCATTTTATTACAGTAAAGATAATCAGAGTAGCTATGCACATATATTAATATGTTTAGTATTTTTTAAATGTAAACGAAAAGAGGCAGGGTTTAATATTTCGTTTTGTTATATAGCCTATAGCCTATATATAGGATATACAGACATCGAAGATAATCAATGAACGCATTGCCTGAACCACACTTGTGAGGCTATAAATATATTTTTTTGTTTGTTTGTTTGTTTTTTAAATAAAACAAAAAGAGACAGAAGGTGTTTTATAACACATTTCGTTTTATTGTTGCCTAAAATATATACAGAGGTAACCAGAGAAGCCAGAGCGAGCTGAGTGACGTTATCAAGTACGCTGCTGTGCCATTTGCAGAATCATCGGACTTGTGTCCTCCCGTCAAAGGGAGTTTGTTCTCCTGAGTCGAACTTGCCAAGTCCTAACTATCAAGGACGCAAGTCTGAACTTTGCGAACTTGGTATTTAGAAACGGCTATATATGATAGGCTTGTTTAAGATGAGCAAATTCTGCACAGAACCGATCACCGGTGATCACCGCAAGATGCTTGCCGGTTAGAAATGTGTCCGAGGGTGGGCCGCCTTGCTCTGATGTCATGCTGACGTGTGTCAAAAACCTCTCGCGGCGGCGAGGCGGATTCATCGGATTCTGCAGTCGAGCGCAGTTATTCTATCATCAAAAAGTTGATTTATTTCATTCAAAAAGTGAAACTTGTATATTATATTCATTCATTACACACAGACTGATATATTTCAAATGTTTATTTCTTTTAATTTTGATGATTATAACTGACAACTAAGGAAAATCAATTGACACCTTGCACAAGGAGGGCAAGACACAAAAGGTCATTGCAAAAGAGGCTGGCTGTTCACAAAGCTCTGTGTCCAAGCACATTAATAGAGAGGCGAAGGGAAGGAAAAGATGTGGTAGAAAAAAGTGTACAAGCAATAGGGATAACTGCACCCTGGAGAGGATTGTGAAACAAAACCCATTCAAAAATGTGGGGGAGATTCACAAAGAGTGGACTGCAGCTGGAGTCAGTTCTTCAAGAACCACTACGCACAGACGTATGCAAGACATGGGTTTCTGTCGCATTCCTTGTGTCAAGCCACTCTTGAACAACAGACAGCGTCTCGCCTGGGCTAAAGACAAAAAGGACTGGACTGCTGCTGAGTGGTCCAAAGTTATGTTCTCTGATGAAAGTAAATTTTGCATTTCCTTTGCAAATCAGGGTCCCAGAGTCTGGAGGAAGAGAGGAGAGGCACACAATCCATGTTGCTTGAGGTCCAGTGTAAAATTTCCACAGTCAGTGATGGTTTGGGGTGCCATGTCATCTGCTGGTGTTGGTCCACTGTGTTTTCTGAGGTCCAAGATCAATGCAGCCATATACCAGGAAGTTTTAGAGCACTTCATGCTTCCTGCTGCTGACCAACTTTATGGAGATGCAGATTTCATTTTCCAACAGGACTTGGCACCTGCACACAGTGCCAAAGCTACCAGTACCTGGTTTAAGGACCATGGTATCCCTGTTCTTAATTGGCCAGCAAACTCGCCCGACCTTAACCCCATAGAAAATCTATGATACCCCATAGATTTTCTATGGGGTTAAGGTCAGGCGAGTTTACTGTGAAGAGGAAGATGCGATATGCCAGACCCAACAATGCAGAAGAGCTGAAGGCCACTATCAGAGCAACCTGGGCTCTTATAACACCTGAGCAGTGCCACAGACTGATCGACTACATGCCATGCCACAATATTCTAATTTTCTGAGATACTGAATTTGGGATTTTCCTTAGTTGTCAGTTATAATCATCAAAATTAAAAGAAATAAACATTTGAAATATATCAGTCTGTGTGTAATGAATGAATGTAATATACAAGCTTCACTTTTTAAATGGAATTAGTGAAATAAATCAACTTTTTGATGATATTCTAATTATATGACCAGCACCTGTATATATAAAAACATGTCTATAATTAAAGTAAAAATGATTCATACACACATCTTTCGAATGGAAATAAATAACAAGTACTTTGGGTGTCTTGCTCATTATGTTTATTTTCATATAAAAGCAACAGAACTTAAATTACATCCAGTTTATCAGCAACACAGTGCACAGTGTGAATCCCGCGATATCTGCCATTGATCTCGTAGGTGTCTGGTCCGCTATAAGAACAGACAATTGTCTGTCTTGCCTGCACTATTTTTACTCCTCCCCTCACTGCAGCCGCCTGCTCTCAGCTACATTTCAGGCAAGGCTAGGCGCATCTCAAACAAGCCTATTATAGGGAGATGAGAGGGTCTGTATCTCTTAGCATTGAAGAAAGCGTAACGGCTAACTTAATTACGTGCGGCATCTCTCAGCCTATTGTGTAATGGCAGTGACATCAGTGCCTGCTGCTCAAAACTCCTTCCCTGCATACCGCCACAGCTGGAGCCTTAGCATTAGCGCTTTTTTTTGGCTAAAGGTTGCTGGCTTGCCTTTCAGTGGCTTTTACACAACATCTATTGTTCTATTTGTGAAACAGTAATGCGGCACATTTGCTGTTGGTAATGCCGTAAATGAGTCCTACTTGTCGCAACATTCCCTAGTCTGCCTTTTTTTTTTTTTATCAAGCTAAAATCTACATATAGTTCCCAATGAAAGTATTGTTTAGTGTAAAACATGCTGAAGATTAGTGAACAGGCTGTCGATTAATTAAATGATTAGCTATTTCCCCACAAAAACTGTTTAATCAGCATAGTGAAGCCTCTAATCCATTGACATCCATTCAAAAAATGGCCTCTGGTCTCCTTCCCTGCATAGCGCCAGAGGCGGAGCGTTAGCATTAGCCGTTATGCTTTTTTGGCTAAAGGTTGCCGACTTGCCTTCCAGTGGCTTTGGCTCCTCTTGAAAAACTGCGCTGGCTGAATCAGGCGGCTGATCTCGAATCGATCTCACGGTACTTTGAAGCCATACGTCACATGGCGTCGGCGCTGTCTCAAGTTGGACAAAATTTCCTACCGGCATGCACTGCTTCAAGTCAGCAGCCGGTCTGTGCGGCACTGCATCAAGTCGAACAAGCCTGAAGCCTTACATTGTTTCCAGTCAAGTGAATGATTTGTGTCAAAATGACCACTACTATATGGAAGTTCAAGTCCATTTACTAATATTTTAACTATAATCCTGTAGCCTACATTACATTATCATATGTTATGTCATATAAAAAGTATAAAAACAATAAAATATCAGCACAATTTACTTGCCTCAAACAACTCAGTAGGTATTAAGTATTATTATAATTATTGTTTTTGTTGATCCATTGTATTTATTGGCAAACTTTAATATGTGAATTATATTATCAGAAAACTGAACACATTTGGCGTTGTCAGGCTTTTATTTGTGCTTAATGGATAAAACAAAGGAGCTGCGCACTCAGGTTTATGGCTGCTGTAAGTTTTACCTGCCACAAGATGGCACTGTTTTCGACACTCTTGATGCTTCGAAACCTTTCCCAAAACATTTAGAGAAAAGCTTCAAAGATTTAAGAGGCTTCATTTCTCCATCCCTACTCAATAGCTTTAAGCATTTTTGCAAATATTTCAGTCGAATTTAGTTTTAGAATGTTTACTCATCTTGAGCCTGTTTTTAAACATTATCTGTTTCATTATTTTTCAAGTGAGGAAAAAACGACGAAACTAAACTAGCCAATCAGATTTATTTTCACCCATATCCCCCACGCCCACCCATGCACACACATACATTTGACTTTACAACACACAAACGCACACCTTTATTTATTCTCATTCTCTCTTGCTCTCTTAATATGATACGAGTGTACGCAGATAGATTTTAATAATCAATTTAAAATCATGTAAAAAATAAAAACGGTATTAATTAGCGCCCTCTCATGGTACGCACAGTGCGTACAACTGCAGGCGCCCCTGGCAGGAGGCAAAGAGTCTGAAAATGCAAATCTTGCTATTAAAAATCAATTAGCCTGGAATCAAATGCTTTGTTTACAATGTAATTCAAACATAAATGCTTTTCCTCTACAAAATCAAGACAACACATAAAACAAAGGTCAGGATTGTGATGATGCTCTAGCTATTAACTCAGTGAGAGGCAGTTATCTGCGCTTGAATTACAGCAGCAATCTGACGCGCTCTCAGCGTGAAACCAATAAGCACTCATGGCCGCCGCGATGCCTAATAGAAACAACCGCTGGAATATAGTCTTCATATTGCTTTTCAATAGTCAAAACAAGAAATGACAACTTTCATGCTTACATTTGTTTCCCTTCGGTGGTTGCTTATGTCAGTTTTGATAGCTCTCTACCATAAACGCTCCACTGGAGTCTAAGTAAAACACATCAGTTCAGTGAATCTGTCTGCTGTGACACTCCCATCAAAGAATGAGTTCTTATCTATCGTCCTTTTGACCATATAGTTGTTTTTCAGTCTGCACTATGTAATTGGATGTCAAAGAATGATGAACTGAAGAGATACAACTGTTTCTAATGTATGATACAACTAATTACTCCCTGGGCTGAAATAGGGATTGTGGATAAACAGGGCAGAGGGTCTGTACTGTATTCAGGGGGTCAGATTGGTGACCTTTGCCCCAGACAGGATGCTTATATTTCAGAAAAAAAATAATATTAATGTAAAATTTAAAATCAGAAATGTGAGTTAGTCCTAAATAAAGATTTAACTAAACAAAGATATATGGATAAGTTTATTATTATTATTATTATTATTGTTATGCATAATATGATAATTATAATTTTTAGTATTATTTAGTATTATTTATTTAATAATAATAATAATAATAATAATGATTATGATAATTAGTGTTATATGTGTTTACGCAAAGTTATTTTGTCATGTTTGCACATTTATTTTCATCTTTGTTTTAAATTGTCTAAATTTCAGGATTAAAATTATACATCTTACTTGAAACTTTTTTAGAAACCCACTAAATGGTGGCATTTATCGGACAGATATTGAAGAACTGACAATACTGATTATACTGTAGCATGATCAGTATCAGTAAAATATCAATATCAGTAAAAAATAACTTATATTAACATTTAGTATAATTATTAATTATTTATATTGGCTTGGAATTCAGATTAATGACATCCTGCATCCAACCTTCAGATAAAGATCATTAATACTTTCATAAAACAATATTTCTTTTCAAGCAAGCAAAGTGACTGTGCCTCAGATTAAGACACAGCAGCACTGAGGATTGACCAATTCAACTCTCCAGTTCCATCATCTCCCTCGATCCCAGAGATGTGTCATTATCTGGTGCAGAGAGCATCTCAGAGGAGTCCTCGTGTATGCGGTAGGGAGACCTGCCATGCAGCTCAGTCGATTAAGAGACAAACTGACAAGAGGTGGATGGATGGACTTGTATCAACGACTTCACTCTATGTTTCCTCTGAGACCTTGGTAAAATATCTATTTTCCACTCATTGTCAGAGGACCACACTGACTATTATGTACGGCCGACAGAGAACCAGGGACAAAAACAACGGCTATATTGCTGAACATTGCATTTTTTCTTCCCCTATAAGAGGTCAGTCCACAGTAATAGTGTCTGCGTAAAATAAATAAATCAGCAGTAATAAATGGAGATGAAGACTCCAGGCACTGTTCTTTCTTGTGGTGCCAGATATCTATTGATTTTCATGCATATTTAGTTGTGTTTGGCCTCTTAGCTTAGCTGTGTTTTACAGTCATTGGAGGTTGAATGGTTTCAGATCAGCTGTGTGCAAATGCTGCATTATGCTGAATGGCTATTAAATTTCAGGAATATCCATTTTTGCAGCCATATTTTGCATTCTTGTTACAACTTTGCATTTAAAAACATAGGTCTAAAATATTACTGGGATCCTTGATCTGGAAAAAGACACAATGGAACTCTGATGATGTCATTTATCAAGTATTTCCAAATGCAATACAGATTCACCACCTCTCGCTGGGCCTTCCAGACCATTCTACCGAAGATAAGGAATCTAAAATGGTTTTCCATCTTGTCATCATGTCTGGATGACCTTGCTCATTCAACCTTGGGGTTCATGGGCAATAATCCCCAGAGGGTCCCATCTCAGAGTGTTGATCATGGTGGAAGATCTCCAGGGTTGTGCTCTTAGTCTGGCCTAATTATTTAATGGAGCACAAAGGTTGTTCAAATTACCCAGTTCCAGCTTGTCTCCTAGGAAAAGGCCTTAAGTGAGATTCGATCAATCCCAACATGAAGCGCTCACTCTTACCCTCAGTTTACTTTTAAACGTGAAGTAATGTCTCCCATTGCTTCAAGGGTAGTTTCCAAACATAAGTGCCTCATGTGTGCAGCTTGATTCAGTACTTATAAGAGTGATCAGGGGTCCTTTAAATTCAGGAATTACACAATCTAGACCTCAACTTCCTCCAACTCATGCGTTAATTACTTGTATAGATTTCTAGCTGTCCAGCAGGGAATGTTTATGAGAATTGAGGATGACACATCTGATCGACATGTAATGCAGCCACATACAGTTTTGTTTGTTTGTATTGTTTTTGTGTGTGTATCGTTTAGGAGGCGGATATTCAACTAAAACAAAAGACTAAGTTCATGCCTGTGCTGCAAGATTTTGACCTTCTTTCTAGGTAGAAAATGCACTAGCACTACTCTTTGTCTTGAATCTACACACTGAACCATGGTTTGGTAAGAAAGTATTGGCCAAGAAAATAAATGCAAATGTAAGTTTATACTTCATTCCCTTTTACCACCAATACGTTCATCATCAAAATAGAAAAATTGTCAGAGTTGCCATACCGCCTACTGACTGAATGATTTATTGAGCCTACAAATTCCTGGTTGATTCACTGTGAATAAAAGGTTTCCACAGCAAGTTGTTATCTGAGCGAGAAATCTCCGCTGGCCTGCTCGTACCGGGGGCTCGCTGCAAACGTGTCAACCCACCGCTGCTGATTTATGGCATGTCATATCAGATGGTGGAAATGCCCAAGGAATGAGGCTGAAGTGTGAATGTCTTTCAGCGGGGGGTTTGAGGAGGATAAATTAACAAGTCTCTCTGAGTTATGAAAGAGCGGTGGCCATCATTATGAAACAACGTACGCTCTTGCGCTGTGTACGGAATCCTGATGATTCTGTCAAAGGTGCGCAAAGTTATGTTGCTAGCTAAGCATATCCGATCACTGTTTTTGATGGATACCAAGGCAAAGAAAAGAAAGACAAGAACTGTAGTTTGTAAGTTATTGCTTTGGATTGAGTTGTAGTGTTGTTGGAAAATGACATCCTGAATGGTTTTATAGTGTTTGTGCCTGTACACAATGTGGTTTCAGAATTATCCGTAGACATACAGGAATCAAAAATCAATTTGAGGTTATTCATTTGAGCTGAAATTGATTTCATCTCCAGAACTTAAAGCAGTCATGAATCATGAATCAGTTTCACTTTCCCTTACGGCAGATAATTGAACCAGAAGGATTTTTGGAGTTGTATTGGCTCACTTCTCATTGCAAAGTTGCATTTTGTTGTTTTAGGCTATACTACATGGCATGCTTGTAGTAAAAGTAGTTTGAGTGATTCCCATTAGCTATAAATCATTGCATGAAATTTCCTCATGAATCAGTTTCACAGTTGCTAGTGTTTAGGAAAGTGCTGTGCTGTTGTTTGTTGCGATTTGTAACGTGGCCTCAAAAAGTCAAACAATAGTCGGGATCTATTTGCAGATAAAAAGGTGTTTAATAGCTCAAATCATATATACATAACTTGACCATGAAACATGACATGAAGTGTAGGCTCAAGGCCTCAATCCATAACCATGTGAAAGGGACACATAGGAATCAACAATAATCCACACAGGGCAACTACAAAAGAACATGAACTGCAAAGTACAGAATCCTGACACTATTTAGTGTTTTGAGAGAAAATAAAATGTATTTATTTATTTAATAGGGACAATGCATGTTAATAAACTTTCAGTAAAAATGTAAACATATCATATTATAGAAACATTGCTAATTTACATCCATAGTACCTACGGTCTTCATCATTTAGGGTATTTTACCGCAGAGGAACTCTATTGTCGTACTCTATTTTTTTCTTTTTTAGCCACAAGCTTTTGCACTTTAACAACACACTTGTGTGTACTTCTGTACTAGTACACTGCACTGAAGTGTGCTTTCAGTTTGTGTCCACTCATAATTACATAATTACAGCACCTCATATTAGTCAAAGCACCTTCAACAAAGAGGCACTTGTGAACTTTTTAGCATTGCTGAATGTCGGTGGGGTGGCGAGACAGGTCATTTAATGGGATGTTAAGGTTCTCAGCCAGCCACAGGCCTGCAGCTGCTGAACACCTAAACCATTAAAATGAGCTGGTGAACAGACGAGGACGAGATGTTCCTCATCAGAGCAAAGGTTAACTCCAAGAGCCGAGAGCTTTGTCATAATCCCAGATCTTGTAAATTTCAGAAGAGCTGAACAGCTCGACTACATGATGCTGTCTCCAAAAGCAGACCTTGTAATGTCTTAATGATCATTTGAAACACATGGGACCCCAGGCCACTGATTAAATAAACCTGCTTTGGAGAAACCATGTGAATGAATCCATGTCTTAATCTCTCAGCGTGTGCTTGAGTTTATTATGTGACAGGGGCAGGCAAACGGTCAAAATTGTTAAAAGCTTAAATTAAATTCCTAAGATATATATAGTACTGAACTAGTCTCCAAATAACAAGCTGTTAGTCGCAGCTTTAAATTGTGAGACTTTGAGATAGAAGTAGTTTGTGAATAGTTTTTAAAGCATTACAGGAGGAATTATAAGGACTCAAAACTTTGTCCTTGATCTTCAGAGTTGATTTTAATGAATAATACAAACATAATAGCTTTCAGAAGTCAAAACTTCTTCCCTAGCTCAGTGATAAAGTAAAATGTGTTAAAATGTGTGAATGTTTGTGCTGCCACTCTGAAGAGCCATCTGAAAAATATAATGTAATGATTAAATGATGACATTTTTGGGTGAATTATCCTTTTAGAATATACATAGATCTAAAAACAAATGCACACCTAATATCAGTAATACACAAAGTTAAGACTTATTTCAGATCATCAAGGCTGTTTTAGAAGTTTGAAATGGTTTTAGATTTTACACACAGTATTTGAAATGTTTTCTTACAAATCTGGCAGGCAGGTACAGGCTGGAACATCCAAGATTGTTAAATCAGTCAAACATTTTCCTGGTAATCCCTAACCAATCGAATCCCTCTACAGCTCAAGGCCCAAATAAAACCATTTCATGTGTCTGTGTAGGTTTTATATCTAGATGCTTTTGCGGAAGTTGACAGCTGAGATTGAGATCAGACCTCAGAGCTCACCTCAATCAAATCCTCTGGAGTTTCACTCTCACATCATGCTAAAGATTTCCAGGCAAGGTCACATGCAGTTTTGTAGTTCTCTGTCAGTTTTAGTCAGGGCTCAGAGACCAGTGGCTTTGGGAACGCACAAGTTAAACATGAATACTTCTGCTGCAGTGCCACCTGTCACCCGACTGCTGGCATTTCACCAAGAAGAAAATCTTCTGGGACAGCATCCTTACTGGCCTGAAATACAGCAGGATTCTGGTAGAGCCCACATAAAAAAATAAAAAAGAAAAAAAAGAAAGAAAAAAAAAGAATAATATTCCAATTAAATTAAAATATTACATGTGTGATGCATACTGATATCAGAATATCTTGTTTCTTTTAATTACAGGCCCTCTTTTAAACGAAGGCACGACAGTTTAAAGATGCACAAATGCATCTTTTCACATCTGATACAATTGCCTGCCTGAAAAATGAATTAAAATTCAGCCGAGACAGATAATGGGAATGTTCTAATCCTCTGGGAACAAACATTAACTGATCTCATGTGTGACTCTCCGGCAGGACTTGAAAGTGAAGTGCGTTTGGAGGCTGACATTTCGACTCAAAGCGACACCTGATTTGCAATTTGTATTAAACTCCAAAGTGACTCTGTGTCAAATGAGAATCTCTGTATGGTCATTAATCTACGCTTTCCCTGGCTAGTGTGGTGAAGAGAGGCCAAAACAAGAAGCTCCTGAAGTTTGGAAACAAATCTGAAATGCAAATATACTTTTAATAAGCCAGCAGGGAATATGCAGCATGTTTGGTGAAGCACACCTGAAGCTCGCCTGTGAGGGAGAACCGTTTCATCATATGTGCCGAGAAGGCAGAGGTCACTAACAAATTGGACAAAGCTGCAATGAGGTGATGAACGGTAAACAAACCTTCCCAGCCTCATTAGGAGTCAAGCAGTTCGAAATCCAGACATGAAATGGGCAACATGCGTCTTGGTGTCATGTTCAATGGGAAGATCAGATCTCCTGTGTATGATTTCTAATTATTTTCTGTCCATTTAGGCCATTTTATCTCCAGTGGGTGTTTGTGAATGGAAAGGTCATTTTTCTATTGCTTTGCACTGCTGTAGGGCATTGTGTCCTAAAGTTAATTGTGAACTGCTTAGTTCTGTCAGGTTATATTTTATAACTAATAACAATAGTCAACATTGTGGCATATTTCAGCATAGTCTCATAATCATATATTTCATAATATATTTCAGCATAACTTCATTCTCCACCCTGCGTATTCCAACTGCTATGTTTGGTTGAAATACATGGTCGTCAGTTATGTCACACCTAAGACATCGCCACTGGCCATCTGTCCAGGGTTTTTTCCTGCCTGCGGCCCAGTATGCTGGACAAGCACAGTCCTTACACAGGACAAGTGCTTTGAAGAATTGATGCATCGCTAAATTTTTATTTCTGAAAATTTCAGAACTTTGACGGAATAGCAAATTAAATGTTGGTCTTATATAGTATGACTTCAGAAGACATAGAATATGGTACATGTGTCATATTCATTCACTACTACTTTTATTATGTTTTTTATTTTGTCCTTTTTTTGAGGTTCACAGATAAGCATACCCATGTGAAAAAGAAGTACACTTTAAAAAGAGTACTATAATCTACATATAATATACAAAAGAAATAATATACTTTAAAGCTGCAGTCTGTAAGTTTTGCCTCTTTGTCACCATCTCTGTTCGAAACCTGCAATTGCAGTTATTTGCGGAATTATCATCTTTATGTGGGTTGTGCATCGGCACGGCTCCTCAGCGTGCATGAATCTAATGTTTTAAAGGAGAATGTGTGGCTGTCAGTCACCGCGCCGGTGGATAATGTACAGGTACTTCGGAATCACAGATTGTAGTCTTGAAAGTATGACCAAAATAAGAATTTTCACTGGAGAATGTCATCTGAATAAGTAAGTAACAAATCTGCCACTTTTGTTCTGACCAACTGAGAAAAAAAAGCAATACAATATCGTGCTACCAATGGTGATTAAATATAACGATCGTTTAGCTCATATCATGTCAAACCGTGCAAATTATTATAATTGTTATACTAAGTGTCCATTTGTCAAACCATACATTCTGCTATCAAAATGATAAGTTTAATTACTCAGCTGCTGTGAGAAAAGGTTATAAATGATCCGCCCCACATGCGATATAGCCTACTAGCTGGGACTCATTCCTTATGTAAACAGACGTGACGTAATGACGCAGAGATGAACAGTAGCATGCTCGAATTTCCCACAGAAACCTACTAGTACCACCCGAATTAGAAAACATTATTACAAGCTTACCATTGTGAACCGGGCTAAGGTAAGGAGATACTAGTTTTGAACACTGGCTGATTATGTGCTTGCTCAAAAATTAATTGGATCGTTTTTAACCAAAAAAAGTTACGGACACCAGCTTTAAAGCTTTAATATACAGTGCACAAGCATAAAAGAGTACACCCCCTCTGAACAAATAAAGAAGTATTTTCTTTATGATCACTAAAACAAAACTAAATGTATTAAACATATACATAATAAAAAGAAATATATGTCATTAATAGCCATAACATAAGTAAATTAGCCAATTTTGTTTAAATTAAGGATTGCAGAAATGAGTACAGCCTAGATTTAATTCAACAAATGTATAATATTCTAGTACTTAGTATGCCCTCCATAATATTTAATATACTGCTCTGACCCTTCTTGGCATGGAGTGTACAAGTTCATGACAAATTGTCACATCTGTCCTGTTTAACTCCTGGATGATGAGCTCCTTAAATGCCCTGGGGCCGTATTCACAAAACATCGTAAGGCTAAAAGTAGCTCCTAACTTGCCGATTTAGGAGAAACTCTTAAATAGGGCGTGTCAATCCTAATTTTTTTACTCCTACATTTTCGCTCTACATCATTGAGGCAATAGTGACAGAGCCTTGGGTGCTGAACCTTCTTCATAATTGCAATAAATATTTTGATTCATAGACTTGAATCGGCAAAACTAAATTTTAATGAAAAATAAATAATGTCTGATTACCTGTGGCAGTTGTTTTTACGAGTTCACACTTACAAATGATCGAATAGAGTAAAAAAAAATATATATAGTAATAAGTGTATTCTGCATGCTGTCCAAGGGGATCGAGGGCTCTGAGCTTGGAATTTAGCCCAAACCCAGAGTACTCCACATATCCCCAGCCGAGAGTGAGGAACGGGGCGGCAGAGGGATGCAGAAAACTGTCGAGGTGAGTCGGCTCTCGTCTGTGTATTTATACCTCCTCTTGAGTTGATTAGATAGACTGTTTGAATGCACTCCTCCCAAAATTTCTACATTCTCTCGAGACACAGACATGTAAGAGGCTGACAATTAGTTGAACATATACTAGTTTAATTATTGACACTAAGCCTATATTTAAAAACCTTTATTTGAATATGGCAACATTTGTATTTTAAAACTTTTATTTCAATATGGAAACATGATACCTCATTCTACAATATTTCCATGATTAAATCACTGACAGAAACCCCCTCCCCATCAGCCAATCACTGTGGGCATAGTTAGTATGTGTGTTGTGTGTTATATGTGTTAGTATGTGTGTTGACATCATCCATAGCAACAAGGTCAACCCCGCCCTTTCTCTTAGCTTAAGAGTTCTCTCTATTCCTTAGTAAAAGTTGGTCTCAGCAGCTTCGTGAATAGGTTTAGAATAGAAAACTCTTAGCTAAGAACTTTTAGTGGTAAGATAAAATGTTTTGTGAATATGGCCCCTGATCTTTAATGGGGAGTGTTGCTCAATAGAATCCCCCACAGGTTTTCACCTTGGGAGAATGCATATTATCATTGTCATGTTGAAAAGATGCCCAACAATGCAGGGAATGAGGAAAGGGTAACATCTTCTGTTTCAAGTTTGTGTATAAAATTATACAGTGGTGTGGGAATTCATGACAGCATTGATAAAGCACAACTCCCTCACGCCTTCAGCACTCATACATCCCTATATAAGAGCTTTACTACCACTGAACTTTACTGTGGGAACCAGGCACTTCTCACTGTACTCCTCCTCTAGCAACACCATGCATGTCATTTCTGCAGGCTGCATCTTACTCTGTGAGATAAACAGTGACTCTTTTCATAGCTTTTGCTGCCTCTGAGACACTCGCTTGGTATTTCTCCTGCTCTCTGTCTAGCAAAAAAAAAAAAAAAAAAAATCCCTCATCACTAAATGAAAGCTTAAAATGAAGGCCTGATTATTTCAGGGGCCTTGTCACAAGTCCATTGTTTTTGAATTTCTGTGTTACTTTTGCTATATTTTCATACTTAAAACAATGATTTGGTAATCCTCTTGTACCACTGTCCTCTTTTGTGCAAAGAAATAAGTCTCCTAAGTGGTTAATTGTTGTCAGCATTAAGTACTTTTAATTGTCAATAAATTACTTCTCTTTAAATGTTTTGGTTCAACATACTTACCTGTTGATCAAACATTGCCTTAAACTTACACCAGAAAATTTTTATTTCATTTTATTTAGTAACTGTTAGGAGGGTGTACTCCTACATTTTTGCTACACAACATTTTATCACATTGATAAAATGTTATTTTCCTGAATAATTTTGACATGCTTCTTTGGTAATTGATTAAGCAGACTTGCTGGAACATTATATCTCTAAACCCTAACATGTCTTCTAAGTAATTGAGTAATTGCTGACTTTCAAAAGTTTCAGAGGGGGTATACTCATTTATGCTGTGCACTGTACTTAAGTGCGAACTGAATGTAATGTTTTCAGACACATACTTGCATTTTAATTGCAATTAAAAGAAAATGCATTATAATTTATTTTGTAATGATGCACTTCCAATTCAGTACATTTTAAATAAGTAAATAAGTAATGAATAACACACTACATTTAAAATTATAATCAAGTACTTTACATATGCTTTAGCATGTTGGTCAACACAACACAAGTAAAGTTCTTTAAAACATGGCAAAAAATATTAAATAATAATGATTTAAATAATAATGCGCTTTAAAGTCATTTAACATTATTAAAAAGTGCACTTTTTTAAAAGTTTACTTAAGTGTGTTGAGAAATATAGTCATGAAAGCGTACTCCCTATACCTTTCATTTTATTTTCATTTTATTATTTATTTTGAAACTGGGTGAACTATTCTTTTAAATACAACAAATCCAGAGATATTAATGTGGGTGTAGGTGAAAGTGTCAAAGAGAAAATGAACATGCTCACATCAGCAAAAAAAAAAAAAAAGAAAAGAAAAAAAAAGGCAACAGCAGCTCATCAATGAGGCGTGTATAAGCTCAGTATTTGAAATACGGTGGATGTAGTTAATCAGAGATGTTTCTAATCTCTTCATCCAGGTCAGAGGGAGAGAGCAAATTACAAGTTTGTGTCCTGAATCACCAAGTTATTGAATCACCAAGTTATTATGCCACTAGATTTGATCTCCTCCAGATTCTACCACCCCAAGCTCTCACGGTAATTGCAAACACCAGGATCGATCACTCTAGTCAGAAAGACATGTTTGTGTGTAGCTGCACACATGGGACTTAGACTAAAAGAACTGTGACTGATCTAAAAATGTTTATCATGTGTAATATGATGAAGTAAAAAAGTAACATTTTGCAATAAGGTCCCATTAGTTAACAATGAGCAATACATTTGTCACAGTATTTATTAAACTTTGTTAATGTTAGTTGATAAATTACAACAAACAGATACAATTTTTAAATGTAATACTGTATTAGTGAATGTTGAATTAACATTAACTAAGATTAATAAATGCAAAGCTTTGTTATAGCACCAAAAATAACTCCTGGATCAAGTGTAGAGCTGTTCCAACTTCAGATTGTAATTTTAATTTTGAATATCCTGAATCCAGAATGAGTCTTTCTAAAGTCAAGTAAAAAAAGTTGCGTTAAATGAAAAGCTGCGGAGGTGCTAATGAACGCTTGGAAACTCTCACTCCAATTATGAAACACACCCATGTTGCTTCACCCAGAGTTTGCAAGTCACAGATGGCAAGAAACAACATCAAGCAGTCAGCAATAATCCACAATATGCATGCTCTCCGAGGATAACAGCGATCTGCAGCTCATTTTAAAAACTGAATGTACTCACAAGTGCAATCATGCATGGCTAATGGATGTCATGCCAGCACTGGTTTGATGCAAAAAGGTAAGCACATGTATATTCAAGATGTTTGTGGATCACTAAAATCTGTTGACGCTAACATCATTTTCATGCCATGTTTGAATGCACAAACTCCTAAGTCAATAAGTCACCTGTCTTAGTAGGTCCACCAGGGACTGATTTGAATAAAGCATATCATTAAAAAATCTAATTTAATTGCAGAGCTCTAGGATCAACAGAGCACATTCCCTAAAGTGCTCAATACAAAGCCTCAGATATGTTCTCAGCCAACCAAATGCATATATTATACAGCATTTAGTCAGGATGCATCTCTTGACTTCAGTTATGTTTTCCAGTGTATTCAGCTCACTGTAGAATAAAGGCATAGAGTTTGATAGGAAATATGATAGGAGTATTCTTTAGTATTATATATATATAATTGTGTGTACTAAACGTTCTTGATATTCTTGATACTGCTACGCTGCACTCCATTAGGCACCGCTCTGTTTGTTGTAAGGATGACAAGAAGTTTTAAAAGTTACATTTTTAGGCTGCTCTGCCTCAGCTAACTAACAGTGAAATGTCAAAATGAGTGAGATGGCCAATCAAATCAAAGGAGGCGGGCCTTACTGTTTACAGAAGATGAGTGCAAATTCCAACAGGACGCTTTTAGCAGTGAAAAAGTCACTGCGTTCCATTCGAAAGGGCTCATCCCTATGCCCTAATCCCTTCAAAGAGTATACCATCCGGAGTTAGAGCTTCGAAGGGATGAAGGGTGTAGGGGTTTTTTGGAACACACTTCTGCGTCATCTTAAAGAGACAATCAAGGAGGCTCCTTTCTCCCCATTCTGTGACGTCAAACAACTTCCCTGTGCAAAGGATCATGGGTGCCCGAAGTGTCCATCAGTTGTACCCTTCGAAATCCTTAATTCTAAAGGCCCCTCTGAAGTGGCCAAGTTTAAGCACTTTGGTTTGGAACGACCCTTCAATATGGCAGCCATGATTGTTTTCACTCCAAAGTGCCCTTCATAGGGCGATATATCCCGTTTGGAACGCATCGTAGTAAGATGTAAGTGGCAAAACATTTAATATATGACAACTGTTTTACAATAGAAATGTTCAGCTACTGACAGTAATATCCACCAGTGATCCAAACTACTCCCTTTTTTATGAAATTTCACAGTTTTGAATTAAACATATGCTATTATTTACATGAATTATGTAATTCATAATTGAATGCGAACAGACAAGAAAAGTTTTGTTTTTTTACATATTAGACATATGAATAAGAATATATGCATATTTTAAAATAAAATAGTATTTGCAAATAGTTTAAATTGATTACTTAACCATGTTCTTATTTCTTTATTTCCTTAAATCCCTTTGAATCCTTTAATTATTGAATTCCTTTAAATAAAAAGACCAATAACACTTCCAGTGGACTTCTACAGGAGTAGACGAGCACCTGCAGACACACAAACAGAATAAAAACAGGTATGAAATACTGCAGCCATATTCATCACCGCTTGGCTGAGAGGTTGTCCATCAAACTGATTGCACATTGAATTAAAGGCCTGTTCTCACAGCGATGGTGTCGTCTGTCATCAGCAGGCCGTGGAAGATGAAGCTCTACCTGTTTGGGTGATGTATGACCAAAACAACACACTCACATTAATGCAGCACAAAAGAAACGAGTGAAAAAGGAAGAAATATCCCATTGATTGTTTTTTTTTTTTTTTTTTAATCAGATGTTGGATTGATGCTGGTCTGTTCAAACCCTTGCAATATGCAGTATGCAATATGAAACCTGGACACTGTCTGAAGCTTATGAAGCTGTTCAGCGTTTTCAGTTCCTGCTGGATTCAGATGGGCTGTTTTTGTTGAGTGTGTTGTTGATGACGCCGATAACAACATAACATTAAGTCAAGTAACCAGCTGAAAACTGTCATGTGGAAATGACTTCATCTGAGCAAATGGTCCTGAGAGAAGTGCTTCATAGATGATCATTGGGCCTCATTCATGAAACTTTCATAAATTTATAAGTAAATTTCCGTATTGAAGTTACGAAGAAAGTGTAAACTGGCGTCACATCAGTTACACTTTTTCCGTAAGTTGAATAGGGAAGGCGTAGGATGTAGCGTAAGCTTTGTGAACTGCAAGAGTTTCTGTGTACGTTCAATACGGAAGCTCTTGCGGAAGCTAGAAATTTTTCTATATATATTTTAGCTAGATATTTTACTTCATAACTTGTTAAATGTGGATTTTTTTTTTTTTTTTTACACAAACACATTGTTTCGCCTCAAAAGGCCTTTATTAACCCCCCGGAGCTGTGTGGAGCACATATTTATGATGGATGGATGTGGATGGAAGCACTTTCTTCATCTCATACTCATTGATCCCTATCACTGCCATTATAAAGCTTGGATATGTCAGGATATTTACTAATATTTCTGCGATTATGTTCATCAGAAAGAAGAAAGTCATATACACCTAGGATGGCTTGAGAGAGAGTAAAGCTTGGACTAATTTTCATTTCAAAGTGAACTAATCCTTTAACACGGAATTAAGGTATTTCTGTGAATGTGCTAGACTTCTGATTTATTAGCCGCTATAGGGAAATAGCGAGAAGTAACCGGCAATATTATCGTAACTTCTCCATTGTTGTTCAGTCGTTGTACAAGTAGGATGGTTGGTCGGTGTAGTATTTGTCCCACCCCTCTTCCACTGTGATTGGATGGCTGGGTAAAAAGTGACAGTTAGGAGCGCTGCGTTTTATCATAGTCTTTGGTTTTACCTAAAGTTGAACAATTTTTAATTGTCAGATGCCAAAAAAAACAAGAAAATAAAACAAACAAGGCGCAGCCTTGTGAAATATTATTATGCTACAAAGTGCATCAAAATGCCGATCATGTCCCCGCCCTGCCCTGACAATCATTGCATTAAGGCGGGGCCAGGTGTTTGAAATATGGCGGCAGCAGAGCTAAAGAGCGAGGCATTTACTGGCAGATAAAGTAGAGAAAGAACAGAGAAATGTAAATGTTCCTGCAGATTATGCACTTCTGTCAGTCATAGAACCAGTACGCCATATTTCAAACACCTGGCCCCGCCTCAATGCAATGATTGTCAGGGCAGGGCGGGGACATGATCGGCTCGAAATGCATTTTCAAATCCACATTGGATTTTGCTACATTAATTGAGGGACATTTAATGAAAATGCAATCGTAAGTGTCTTAACTGTGAGTGTAAATACAAAAATAACAAAAAATAACATTTAAATGATAATTTTGCTAAATTTTTTGCTTGAACATGTTAAACATATATAATCATTTCTGTAATACATTTTAATTTTAATTTTGCAACTTATAAAGCATTAAAATATATGTTTAAATTATATGTTAAAAGTAGTGTAGGAAATAGCAAGTGTAAATTATATTATTGAATTTGAATTATAATTTTGCTCCAAATATATTGCATATATGGTATGGAAAATGTAAATTTAAATACAGAAATGCATTGCTATTTTACATATTGCATTGCTATTTTGCATATTACATTTCAAATTGAATATTGCTACACATAAGCTTCCATACCGAAGCTGTGAACTCAAGCGCAACTGCACTACAGCTCACGATTTTAAAGAGGCAGCGTTCCCTTTTACCTTTAGACGACAAATTTAGATTTTAAATTCAATACTGATTTAAACAGAACTGTTGAACTGATTTACAGTATGTAACGCAAGTAAATTATAAGTAACTGTAATTAAATTACCTAAAAATGAACAGTAATCCCTTACTTTACTTTTTCAGTGGATAAGTAATTTAATTACAGTAACGCTTATTAACTTTAGTAACGCGTTACAACACTGCTACTTTGCTGGTAACGTGCACTCAGTCTCTTCAATTGCACATGCAAATGCGACGGCTCGCAGGGTGCAGCCTATTAATTATAAATAAAATGCAAAAAGAAATTACGAGCATTCATCGTCAAAGTTATGTTGTTAATTAGTCAATTAGTACCAATAAATTACGCAACTGGTATGTCGTGTGTTAGTTGGGAAGGATTTGCATGCAGGTATGATGTTCATATTCATTTGGAGTTTCCATATGTTTCCATAGTTCATGTTAGTATTCTGAACTTACTAACTTTATTGTTTATTATAGCTTGGGACTGCTATAATTTAATAGCCTTTTACGTACATTAAGGCCATTCTACAGAATTGGTGCAGCTGGAAACTTTTTCTTTTTCCACAAATTTTGTTTGTATGCAAATTGTATACACATTTCTAGTAATTGTGCAGTTAATTCTCATATTGTATTTTCAGAAAGTTTTGAAATATTTTTCCTCTCCCCAATTGTGTCACTACCAAAACACAATAATAAATAATTTAATAAGAAGGGTTATATCGACCTATTAACATCTTGTTTACATCTACCTCATAAATATAATTCCCTTTCGAAAGGGAACTTCTACTCTGCGTTTGCAACGCTTATGGGGAACGCCACGTGACTCGGTGTCTGAAAGCCAACTATCCAATAACTCCAAATCCTATTGGCCCGTGACAGCCTATGACGTCATACAGGCGCGACCCGGAAGTATAAAAGAGGCGCCTGGGGAAGCAGTCATTATCTCATCGTCTTTCGGGACTGTTTGTGTCGATTGCCATTATCGAATATACTCTTTATATCCTGTGAGTACGTCTCTGTTATGTCTGAGGGCAAAGAGAAACGTTTCAGGAAGTGTGTGGATCCATGCCCGAGGTTTCTAACTCCGGAAGGTTCGCACACCCTATGCGTCTATTGTCTGGGAGAAAAACACGCACGGATGGTGCTTGAGGGCGCTGTCTGTGTGAATTGTGAGCGTCTTCCTATGAGGATGCTCCGTCCTCGCCTGGCCCTCTTCTCGAGGGAGGAGGCGTCAACATCTGCGCCTGGTGGGTCCGGCCCTGCTCGTGCCGAGGCAGAGCAGCGGCTGCACTCATAGGGCTCGCAGATGGAGCTCGCTGCCGAGTTTGAGAGAGGTGTTATGGTCTCTCAGCCTCCGGTGGCGACTGGCGGGGATGAGCTCCTGGATGACAATCATGTCTTATCTTTGACATCATCGGATCCGGGAGCGAGTGTTCTTCTGGCTGATAGCCCCCGTGGGCAGGAATTGGCAATGGAGGAGGAAGAAGTGGCTTTTTCTTCTTTCTCCAAGCCTCCTGGCCCAGCATATGCCGAGTTACTGGAGGTTGTGGAACACGCTGCTGGCAGACTGCAGCTGCCGTAGGGGGCACGTGAGGAAAGAGCCCGTTCGCGGCAGACTTGACGAACGTTTTCTTTCCGACCACAACCCCGTGACTCCAGTGAGCCTTCCATTCCTTCCAGATCTCCACGTTGAGATCGAGAAGGCATGGAAGAACCCATACTCGGCCAGAGTTCATCCACATCAGCGAGGGAATTTCGCTGATGTGGAGGGATTGGGCCAGCATGGGTATGTGTCGCTGCCGCCCATTGATGAGATGTTTGCCAACTATCTCGTCACGGGCAGAGCACCGACACTAAAAGCTCCGGTTTTGCCATCCAGACCCCTTAAACAGACATCTCGTCTGAACGGCAGAGCATATGCTGCTGCGGGTCAGGCTGGTGCGGCTTTACACACTATGGCAGTGTTGCAGGCGTACCAGGCTGATCTGCTGAAGGCGAAGGCGCGCTCAGCAGCTTATAAAAACTGCATTCCGCTCAGGTCCGATCCTTGGCCCAGACAGCCGGGAGGCACTGGCCCGTCTCGAGTCGAGGCTCTGAGGCAGGGCCAGAGGTTCAGTGTCGCCGCTCGAGCGCCTCCTCCACCTCGGAGCAAGTCGCAGAAGCAAGACACGAGGAAGAGGAAGGTTGATTTGAGGGAGGTGATTGATCACCGGCGCCAGCAGCGCCGCTGATCGATCCCCTCTCCTGGCGAAGGTAATACTAGTTGTTGCCTTCGCCCCTCTTCCTTGGCCTCCCAGGGCGTTTTTTAATTACTGTGTATGTTCAGGTGACACCTTTGAACAGTCAGGCTGACGGCCGGGCCCATGATGAATTTTTTCTGGAGGCCCGCCTTCTGGCTTGATAGTGAAAGGGTTCTTTGGGCTTCTAGAACCATGGATGTTTTCCTTCCCATGTTTGTGAAAAAGCAGTCTTGGGTCTTTGAGCCACGGGAAGGTAAGACAAGGTCAGATTTAATTTCTTAAAATGTTGACTTTGTGTCGTTCCTGTGTATTTTCTCTCTATGTTGAGTAGCCTCTTAGCTATTTTCAGTATAGTTTGAGTTGGCACTCATTACTTCAGTTTGTATGTCTAGGGCGGCCCTAACCGGCCGCCTGAATTTTCGGCTTTGAGTTTCACTGTTTCTCTCATCATGAGATTTAGAAGTGGAGATCAGGCTGTTTGTTATGGTGCCTGTTGCATATAATAAAGAAAATAGGCCTATAACTTGGCAGCCAGGCTAGAGCTAGGTGATGTGTGGTATATGAAGTAACCCCATATGTATTTACTATCCTTTCAGGATTTGTTTCCTAATTCTGGTTTTCCTCCCAAGGGAGTTGTTAGGCTGTACGCCCAATTATCCCCTTGCTGGTGTAGGTGCAATTTGAGTTTAACAGCTAGGTTGTAGACTGTTTTCTGACTCCCTGATGCTGTTCCTCAGGTGGCAGGCCCTTTTTTTTGTGTAGATAAGTTATGCAGGTGTATGCTTGGCCCCACTTTCTAGAACTTTCATGCTAAAAAGAATAACTTTCTTCTGAGCCACTTGATAATTTGTTTTATCAAGTTTGATTTGACGTTGCTAGTTTTTTAGCTCCTGTCCTCTGGGGCTTAGATCAGATTTGAGGATCTGTGTGGGAAGTGTTTTTCTTTTCAAAAACAGCATGTAGATCAAAGTTTGTGTTACTTTGGGTTCTAGACTTTTGCCCTACACTGTATGTGAGCCTATGCTGCCACAGGTTGGCACCTGCTCTCATAACAGTAGGCCCTTTGCTGTGAAAGTAGGCCTCTGTTTTGAGTATTTGGTGACTTGTACTCTCCAATCTGAGGTCCTTGTCACTGTGTGCATCACCTGTTGGATTGCATATTCAGGGTAGTTAGTGCCACTTTGTTGAGGAAAGTTGGTATCTATTAGCTCCCTTTTTTTAGTGGTCTGGTTAACGGTTATACTGCTTATAACTCGGATTGTAGGCCTTATGATATCCGGCCTCCTTCTAGTTAGCAGTTGTTCTACTATACTGTTTAACTGATCGTAATGTGCTCACATATTCTCACAGGTTTACGCTGCCACAGGCCATGCCACGTGTCTGTTTGAGGTAGTAGGCTTATAATAGCCTGCCTTTGACCATGTTGGCTTTGTTTGGTTACCTTTAGTCAAAACGTATATTTAGGGTACATTGCCTGTTGGAATGTGTAGCCTAGCGCAGGTTGCAGTTAGCTTCCCTTAGCTTTTTGGGTTACAGCTGGTTCCCTGTAGCTTGGTTCCCTTTAATTCACGAGCTGTAGCCACGTGTTACTGAATTGGCAGGCCCCTTCAGGCCTCCTTTTTAGTTTACGTTTTGCACAATTTGTGTTTTAATCTGTGAGTAGGCTGATCGCCACCTGTTACTGGAATGGAGGCCCCTTTAGGCCTCCTTTTTCTAGTCGACTTGTTGGCAGGATGCCTGGGAAACCATGCCACCGTCGCCCACGCCCCATCACTGACGGATAGGCCCTAACAGGCCTGTTCTCTGTGTTTGGCAGTGTTTTTTCATGTGTTAATCATGACACTTTTAATACATGGCCTCTGGGTGGTATGGTTATGGTAGCCACTTGCTGATGCCACGTGTTTACTAAGGCAGGCCTACTTCGGCCTCCGGTGTAATATGTGGAGTTCAGTTATATACTCCTCTTGCTGTGAGGGTGACAAGGTGCTTTTTACAGAGTATTTCGAGTGGCTAGCCCCTCAGGTTGGTTTGGCAGCAAAACCTTACTGAAGGTTGGTTTTTACCTATATCTGCCTCCCTGAGTCCTATTCTAGTTGAGCTAAGGGCCACCTAGCGCCTAGGGTGGATCTTTTGTGCCCCTAGAAACGGCCACGAGACTACGCCGTGTGTATTAGAGGTTGCTAGGCCTACGGGCCGCCTAGTTTTAACACACTGGAGTATGTTTGGGTGTATTTCTCTTTGAGAATTATCTTTATACACTTCTGTTGGCCAGAAGCCTAAGTGATAAATCCAACCTCCTTTTGTCTGGTGGTTTATCGTGCTTTGGACCTAAACACTGCCACGAGCTGATGCCACGTGTCTGTTGAGGTTATAGGCCCCTCCAGGCCTTCCTTAATGCGTGTTGGTGTATGCTGTACTCCTCTTGCTTTAAAGAGTAAAAGGTGGTTTTACTGAGTACACTGCTCGTTGGATCGTGTTGGGTGGATTGTCATGTGGGCACTTTGCAGCCTCTTAGGCTGCCATTGAAGTCGTCTTTCTACCCCAGAAAGACAAGACAGGTGTTTAGGGGTGGCCCCTAAAACCAGGCCACTTTCTGTTTGACTTCTGTTATTCACTTAACTACTATCATGCTGTAGGCCTCTTTCGGCCTCCATGAGTATGTGCCCATCGCATGGTCTACCTGTTAGGTGAGCTTCGTACTTCCTTTTTAGGGTTATGTTTGTAATAGTGCTTAGCTCCCAAACCTGGTCATGGTGGTAGGCCTTAAACAGGCCTCCTCTTAAAGATCCAGCATCAGGCTGATTTGTGCTCCCCTGGATCAGGGTTCTGTAGCGCACGGCCTCTTCAGTGCGTTAATTAAGCACTGGATAGATCCTAGGATGAGTGGATTATACTCCCCTCAATACGAGGGTTCATAGCACTTAGCTGAGTTCTGCTCTCCAGGATGCCCATCTCTACGCGTGGGTTTGAGTTTGTTTCTGCCTCTTTGCAGTCACTCTTACTTACTATCTTCTATGAAGAATGCGTGTTAGGAGGCTCTGTATTCAGACAAGGTTGGCCAAAACTAAGTTTGTCTCAGGACAGACCAGGTCGGCCTCCCTGGTGGCATTGGGGGTGACTTCGTTCCCCTCTAGTGACTGGCCAAGGTTCCCTTCGGTTCCTTGGCCACATTCCCTTAAAGGGACCGCTTTTTCTTCAAGAAAAGCTGGTTCCAGACGCCTTAGCACCTTCTGTAGGGCCTCTGAGGAGGACCTTCGTGGAGTACAGCTTGGACTGTTGGCCGAAGGGAATGCTGTCACTGACAGCCTGGTGTGACCTGAGGGAGAGTTGCCAAGCAGTTTCTACTGCTCTGGAGCCTTTGTCTCAGCCATTTTTCTTGGCAGGCATTCTCCTCAAGCATGGCGGCGTGGGTATATCGTTCCCCATAAGCGTTGCAAACGCAGAGTAGAAGTTCCCTTTCGAAAGGGAACTTCTCAGGCTACGAATGTAACCAGGGTTCCCTGAGAACAGGGAACGAGACTCTGCGTTTCCTTGCCATACATCGGGCTGCCTGCTGAACAGTCCCTCAAGACGATGAGATAATGACTGCTTCCCCAGGCGCCCCTTTTATACTTCCGGGTCGCGCCTGTATGACGTCATAGGCTGTCGCCGGCCAATAGGATTTGGAGTTATTGGATAGTTGTAGAAGTGTGGTTAAAATCAGTTTAAGCCAATGGACTAAAACATACACTGTTTCGGTAGTGACATGAAAATGCAGGACACATTTTTCTTTACATAAAGTTTCATGATTTAAAATTAAAATATAAAATAAATATAGTAGTCAACATTTGAGCTACATCCACACGAAGCTAGAGGATTGGCTGTACACACAAAAATGCAAGGGCATCATTTTCAGATTTATCCACTCTGGGACCCAGTTTCAAAACATGGCGGTTTCACCTTCTGAAAACACCGGATCCATCTGTACGAAACGCCTACACGATACAAAATTTTTGCGTATACAGCTAAACTCGTCTCCGTGTGGACGGGGCCTTGAAGTAGATCAAAAAATTTAATCAAAGTTGTCCTAAGAACTAAGGCCCCGTCCACACGGAGACGAGTTTAGCTGTATACGCAAAAATTTTGTGTATATATATATATATATATATATATATGTTCCTCTGGTTTAATTTTTTTGTAAAAGGACCGAAACATTATGGCAGTGAGTCATATGAAGCTGTATTTC
Source organism: Elopichthys bambusa (assembly GCA_037101425.1). Classification (NCBI taxonomy): domain Eukaryota; kingdom Metazoa; phylum Chordata; class Actinopteri; order Cypriniformes; family Xenocyprididae; genus Elopichthys; species Elopichthys bambusa. The sequence goes on from CM074439.1 coordinate 6,534,435, forward strand.
AGATAACTGCTTGTGTAGCGCCTGTAATTGCTTGTTATACATTGGAGCACTTGACTTGACTCTCTCTACAGCCCTGAATGATCTCCATTACATCTATATCTAAGAGGGAAAAATGCAAATTCAATTATGGTGCCATTGATGGCTTAGATTAATCAGGGCTTTTAGCTTTTGAAAAATGCCTGTCTTCATAATGTCAATGATATCATCAATTGCTGCATAAAATACTTCAATCAGTTTCAATTCATTGTTATTATTTGCCCAACTTCTATTCAATAATATGTTCGTTATAAGACAGACTATAAACTCTGATTGGGTTAGCAGTATTTGAAGCTGTTGTAAATGTCTGTCTACTCACATCTGTCATGCACATTCTGTACAAGCTGCTGTTTCTCAGCAACCATAACAGCTACAGTTAATCTAATGAGCTATCTTACCTGTTAATTCCAATTATTTATAGTAAGTAAATATATTTTTACTATTCCTTGAATATTATCATCTTTATCATATTGCTGTTGCTGCTGTTTTTTAAGGGTATAAGCCTCTCAAAGTAGTTGTGTTACAGTGAATTTTTTACACAGGTAAAGGGTGTTCTTGAGCCTAATGCCACAGAGTGTATATGTGTGTGTGTAGGCATGTCGACATGGTCAAAACAATCACCTAAAGTTCAAACTGAGCATCAGAAATGGAAAGAAAAGTGATTTAAGTGACTTTGAACGTGACATGGTTGTTGGTGCCAAACAGGCTGGTTTGAATATTTAGGAAACTGTTGATCTACTGGGATTTTCATGCAAAACCACCTCTAGGGTTTACATAGAAAAAGAGAAAATATCCAGTGAGTGGCAGTTCTGTCTGAGAAAATGCCTTGTTGATGCCAGAGGCCAGAGGAGAATGGCTAGACTGGTTCGAGCTGATAGAAAGGCAACAGTAACTCAAATAACCACTCGTTACAACCGAAGCATGAAGAAGAGCATCTCTGAACGCCCAATACGTAGAACCTTGAGAACTACAGCAACAGAAGACCATACCGGATGCTTCTCCTGTCAGCTGAGAACAGGAAACTAAGGCTACAATTCACACAGGCTCACCAAAACTGGACAATAGAAAATGTGAAGAATGTTGCCTGATCTGATTAGTCTTGATTTCTGCTGTGACATTCAGATGGTAGGGTCAGAATTTGGCATAAATAACATGGATCCATCCTACCTTGTAGGCTATCAGCGGTTCAGGCTGGTGGTGGTGGTGTAATGGTGTGAGGGATATTTTCTTGGCACACTTTGGACCCCTTAATATTCAACAACATTATTGATTTGACTGCACTGACACTATTGGATAAGATCTGAGCTGAGCTGGACAATGACATCACTGTTTTCTACAGTACTGCTTTATAGATGAAATTAACTAATTTTCTTTATTTTTAATTATCTTTACAATGGAACTGAATCAACACTGAACTACCTTCAGCTGAACAATGACACTATTTTCTTTTTTAGAGCTGCTGTACAACTAAAATGAACTCTGTTTGAATCATTGAATCATTTGCCTGTTATCACTGTAAAGCTGTTTTAAAACAATCTGTATTGTATAAAGCGCTATAAAGGTGACTTGACTGACCTTAGTACCAATTGAGCATCGTTTAAACGCCACAGCCTACCTGAGTATTGTTGTTGACCATGTCCATCCCTTCATGACCACAGTGTCTTCTGGTTTCTTGAACTTGAAAATGAGTTCACTATACTCAAATGACCTCCACAGTCACCAGATCTAAATCCAATAGAGAACGGGAGATTTGCATCATAGATGTGCAGCCAACGAACCTGCAGCAACTGTATGATGCTATCATGTCAATATGGACCAAAATCTCTGGGGAATGTTTCCAGCAACTTGTTGAATCTATGCCACAAAGATTTAAGGCAGTTCTGAAGGCAACCAGTCAGCAGTGAGGCAGACAGAAACCATAGACAGGAACCTTCTATAATTTATGTGACACTAGTGTCACCAAACAAACTGTAAAAACAACATTTTCAAACAGGATTACTTGACACACCCCCTGTCTGCTATTGGTCAAACAAACAGCCTCTCCCCATTGGCTGGCTGTGATGCTCAAACAAACAGGTCAATGTTTTGAAAGCATCAGTATTTACAGTTTTTAGAATAATCAGCCTACAACTGGTTTTATACTGTGTAACTTTCTTTTCTTTATAGCAACATTCATATCATTGATACTTTTTTTCAGCTTCCCTGCAGAACTGGTCGGTCTGAGAGAAGGCAAGTGCAGTACGGTCTGTTTGAAGTAGGTCAGCCCTGCATTTCTAATGATGGTACGGTCTGCTGACCTCATGGCCCGTCTTTCTGCCCCGCCCTATAATAACCTCAATTGCCTGGTGACACAATGACATACTACCCTGTTAGTGTCACAGTCAAATCAGTCGCCGTTGCGTTGGCCTCTGGATCTGACAGGCCTCCAGGGCTTGGGTGCACTGGCAAAGGACCAGCATCGATCAAGCCCAGACGGGATCTTCTTCCTGCGGCTACATTACAAACCTCACCAGCAGTGGGGGGAACACAATGTCTGCAAGACGGCCTGAACTCCAGGAGCATCTTCAGGTTCTTCAGGCTTTGGTATTCCACAAAAAACTGCAAGTGTCACATCACATGTGAAATACAGAGGCGCTATGAGCGAAAGACAATAACAAATAGATAAACACCTTTAATTCCCTTTATCGCAATTTCAACACTGAGATGTGACTAAACGGAAATTATTCTGAATTTACAAGAACCTCTCAAAAAATACTTGTGTACCTTACTGAATTGCTTATCAAGCAAACATTTACAGTACAAATTTAGCAAAACATCTGACTAAAATTATAACAACACAATATTTTAGAGATGCACTGCATATTTTTCTTGCTGAAAATATGGACTTGGTGTTAATAGACATTTTGCATGTTATATCATCAGTTCTGTCAATATTATTTATTTAATATTTCTTTAGAAAAATTAATCATAATAAGAAAGAAAACATCTTTTTTTGCTAATTTAATCAAATTTCTAATTTCCTTGGGATTAAAATAATTATTAAGTGTTTTGTGTTATTAACATGCAGCACTGTTTCCACTGATTCTATACAAATACAAAAAAAAAAAAAAAGAAAGAAAAAAAAAAGTAGAGACATTTGTAGAGAACACAAATCTATGATACGCTTTTAAAGAAAGTATTCATGGATATACATGCACCACCCTTCTAGAGTTTGGGATTATAGATTAAATCTAATTGGAACATGCGGACTGAAAAAAAATAAATAAATAAATAGATTATAAAGATCAGCTGAGTTCAAAAGTCTCATTCAGAGGCCTGCAAAATTACAAACACACACAGAAACCAGGTTCAGGTGTGTGTTTTTCCACTCAAACCATGTCTCTTCGTCTTATTTTTCATGATAAGTTTTTATGAGCAAGTTGCAACATTCTGGCACAAAATATCTAAATTAGGGTGCCACCAATTCATTCAGCTTATTCACCAATTTTCCATATACTTTATTTTATTGTTGAGTCAAAAACAGTGATAAACAACAGTAATTAACTAAGATGTACAGTAGGCATTCAAATGAATCGGACAATTGTTTATTTGATGATTGAATTATTTTAATACTGTGTACTGTGCAAACAAATCAATTCACTAAAACAAGCCATAGAATTAGAATAAAACATATGAGAGAGTGCAAACAGTTATTATTTGAATATTGAAGTACCTAGATAAACAACTTTAGCATTACTGTATACACTATTTTTAGGTAGATACCCCCCAATACAAAAATGCAAAATAAGTAAATAAATAAAACAACAACAAAAGGCCTGACTCCCAGTGTACAGTTTGCAATCTGTCACATAGACAACATTTGCCCTATAAAAATCTCTCAGATCATTTAAAATTAAGCCAATTAAATGGTTTGAAGATTATTATATTGCCTTTTTCATTTGTTTTGATCATAGACACTACTATTTCCCCTTCAGTCACAGACAAATAATTAGGTTAACGACCCTGTTTCACTGAGATGATGCAATTAGGTGAAAAACTCCAGAATGCAGCTGACCGCCAGCATTTCTCAGGCATAATTAACTTGGCACAGCCGCTGAAAATCATGTGCTGCGACAGAGGAAACACACGTAAACACAAAGATACACACACATGATTCCTCGCATAACACAAGCACATATGCAAAAGAGGGACAAGGTGTCAAAAGTAACTTTATAGCATCTATGATTAAATCTAAGTGTTTCCATGGGTAAAGCAGCTTGACAAATTAAAAATCACCACATCAGCAAGCAGAATTGAAGGACAATTGAAGGACAAATTCACAACTGTTGTGTTACTTTTTTTCTAGAGCAAGCATTCTTTATTTTCAGTGCAAACATGCTTCTCCCCTGTACAAATTAGGCTCACTTTAGACTATGCCTTTTACACAAAACTGTTTGCCTGCCAAAATTAGTGTTTTACAATAACAATAGCAGCTGCTAACTGAATTTCATTTAAAAGCAATGTTTTGTACATTTTCTATTAATTATAGTAGAAGTTATTAATCAAATCATGTAGAAGAATGTTAATCAGTTACATATCCAGACTTCCAATCAGATATCCAATGCTGACAAATTCAATTTCAGCATTGTAAGGAGCCGATTCATTTGGCTGGATCACAGTGTTTGAGTGACGATGTGCCAATAAAGTATGCCAGATCGCAGGTATATGCTGTATCCTCAACATCATAGCATTCAGAACTGACCTGCAATACTGGAAACTGTACCATGCTAGTTTCATTCAGCAGATTTTCTGGGCACATTTGCACAGTTAGCTGATTCAAGTAATTCCTTTAGTAAATCGAGCACTAAAAAACTTCAGAGAGTGCATGCAAATAAACAACCAATAATCTGCACTATCAGCAGGTAAGTGTCCACAGACAACAATGTCCTGTACATCTGGACATCACTTATGTCCAGAACTTCTGTCGTACTCACATGTGGAAATATGAACACACTATAACTCTCTGTGTTGTCTAAAGCCCTCCTGGGATGAGCAGTTTCTTCTCCACTGATGTTAAACATTCCTTTTAATGGCTGGTCCAAATAGTAGAGCTCCGATAATGGATCTGAGCGTCCATGGCTGCCGAGAAGTTAGAGGAAAGCCGGTGAAACGATCGATGCATTTACAACCCCTTTCTCCATTCTAGCTCTTGACAGAGGGAATACAACAGAATGGCTGAATGTTTATCCTTTTCAAACTTTACTGTGCCAGCGTATTTCACTCTAATTTGAATCCCATCTCGATCAAGAGAACAGTCCAAATTTTTATCTTTCTTTTTACAGTCTCTCGTCTAGCCCACGACGACAACGTCCCGGAGCAATTGAAATCACTAACATCACAGTTTAATTCCTTCCAAAAAGATTTGCCATCACAGAAGACAAAAAGAATCAGAGGTTGCAAGCGTAGCGCTCCAGACGATCACTTATGAGCGTGCTCAAAGGAGGAGCAGATAGCCAGTGCAGACAGTGGCTGGATGGGATTAACATGTACTGCACGCACTCAAAAAGTCCAAGACTGCAGCCAGAGAATCATCAGCAGTGTGTGTCTATTGTTTCACTCCCACAGGCAGACAGACGCTCAGCCTGCAGCAAGACACAGTAAAACACACACAGCACACTGCTGCTATAGCTTCATATGCTACAACACTACTGCAGTGCTCTATTCTTTCTTTCTTTCTTTTTTTTTTTCTTCCTTTCACACATGAAGAGCCCAGGTATAAAACAGTATTTCTAACTGTACCATAGGAATGAATGATTTGCTGAGACAAACTGTCCTGTGTCTGTCTGTCTCTCATCACTGGAGATCCACATACGGGATGCGATTCCACATACTCAAGCTTGATGGCAGCAGTATCCGCATGTAGGAGATGACAGAGTCCCATCTGAAAGCCTTGTCTGAGATGATGAGAGACAAAAATATCACATCATGCAAAAATTTGATGATAGTCACTTCTAACTGAATAAAATTCAAATCAACCCCCCTCATTTCACATCTGCAGCATGTCTTATGAACTTAAAAACACGCTTGTATATTAGTTCCATTTTTAAACGCGTCAATTTGTGTTGATTCAGGATTATTGCTTTTTCAGTTGGGCTTACACACAACTTTTGCCTAATGGTTCTTCTGTGTGACTCAAACAAAATGAATTTCTATGCAGTAATTCCTGCTGCAGGACAGGGACGAGATGATATATTCTAAATCGCTCTAGCATCGGATTGAGCGAATCCTCCCCCTCGATTAGCCGCAAGCGAGACTCCCGCAGTTTGTTGTGTCTGACTGGAGTGTGATGATGTAAGCATGTGTCATTTCAGGCCGTGGAAGATAATCAGCCATATTCTACTGGCACAACACACAGAAACACAGGCATAATCTGAAACTCATGTCGGAAGTTTCATATTTACAAGCAACAAATTTGATTCAGGTTCTGTCATTATTTAGTCAACCTTGTGATTTCCCAAAGCTGCATGCTGTTATGGAAAACACAGTAGAAAATAAGTATAAATCTTAGAAATATCCTCACACGGCTCTTGATATAAATGCAGTTAATGAGCTATCAAGCCCCAAAGAGAGAAATAATAATAATAATAATAAAAACTTTATATTTCTGAAGTCCATATGACTTGCAAGTCTTTCCTTTTAAAAAAAGTACACTTTAGCATACATTAAAAAGAATATTTAGAATATGAAAATAAAAGAATATACTGAAGTGCAAACTGAATGTAACGCATAATTGCATGTTTATTGCAATTAAATGAAAATGTAGTTTAAATTTATATTAACGCGACAATATGTAAAAAATAAAATTTTCACCGCTAGAGGTCGCTCAAAACAAAGTCGTAGCTTGATGCCTTCATTTCACTTAATCATGGGATGTGTTGTCTTCACGTCTATAGCCGGTGGAATAGAATCGGGACTGGACTCGGGCAGAAATCATGTTCATGGATGAGATTACTGTTACTGTAGTATGAAACAGAGCAGGACCGAGTGTTGTGGGAGCAGAAACGAGGCTGCTGGAGCGATTGATAATGAGAGACGAACGCGACACATGTTTGATTTTGACATGAACGTTTATTATACCGCAGACGCCGCTTCCGCTTCTTCTAGTCATTTGTATGTGGGGTACAGCAGCGCTGTTTTATCATATTAGATATATTTGTGTGTTGAAAGTTGTTATAGTGCCACACTGTGTTCGCTCGGCAGCTGCTATGAGACACTTGTTGCACAGTGCAGTAAGCTAGATCGATATTAGGCATGGTAAAACATGGTACTAGCTGTAAATCAAGAAAACGAGATTTAAACAAGACTTACTGTGTTTAGCAATATAACATGATTAGTTCTCTGGATTTAAACATTCTTGGAAGCATTTGGTATAATGTAAGTACACAAGTCAACAAAATATATAACATTGTTCTAGTGGTTTTTGGATATTTTAATACAAACATTTTACATATTGTGCCTTTAAAGGGGTCATGAATTGAGAAATCAATTTTTTTCTTGATCCTTTGACATATAAGAGGTCATTGCACTGTAAAAATATCCTGTAAGTCAAAACTCAAAACTTCTTTGTTAGTCCAAAAATGTTTTTTATTGAAACCAAGCTCAGAAAACATCACATCTTCTACATCATTGCCTTTGTAGCCCAACCCACCGATTTGCGCATGTCATGTAATAGTAAATACGAAACAGATGCAAACACAGCAACAAGCAACAAAACGGATAGAGATGCCTCTGAGGATTAAAAGATGTTTTGAAGTGCCAAGAAGTGGAAAAACACAATCTCTGTATTGTCATCCTTGTAATCCTAACATTAAGAAAGCATAGATGAACTTTAATGTACCTTTTCCTGTTCGAGTCAGATCGTGTCAGTAAGACACGGTTTGTTTGTTTGCTTCATTTTACTGCAGATTCGTTTTTAAACAAGACAGTTCAGCCCAGGCTTTTCAGAGAAAAATTAAAAGATAATGCAGTGTCAACTACATTGGATCCGTCAGTAATATCGCAACACACAAGTTTGAGTAACAGTCTTTTGAGTAACAGTCTTGTGTATCTGGCACTGTTGGTGTATGATCATGAGTTTTGCTCACGTACGTTAGCACTGCCACAGGTTTATGCTCGTGTCCGTTTGAGGTTGTAGGCCTTTCAGGCCATGTTAGCATTTCTTTGTACCCTGGGATTATGTGATTTTTGGTACATTGCCTGTTGGAATGTGTAGATTTAGTTCAGATTGTGTTAAGCTTTCCACAACTGTTTGTTGGGTTTAGAGCTGGTCCCCTTTGAGCTTGGTTCCCTTTTAAGACCACTAGTTGTCGCTTTGTGTTGCTGGAGTTGTAGGCCTCGCCAGGCCTCCTTTCGGATTACATGTTGGCACAGTTTTTGTGTTGGTCTTGTATGACCCATTACCGCCATCAGCTACGCCCATCTCTGTTAAGAGTAGGCCCTAGGTAAGGCCTCTCGTAGAGTACTGTGACGGAGTGTGTACTCCAGTGGGTTTACTGAGTACTTGGTCTGCTGGCTGGTTCGGTCACGACTACCACTGGCTGAGGCCATGTGCGATTGGAGTTGAAGGCCTCACAATACCTCCTTTCAGATTGCATGTTGGCACAGTTTTGTGTTGGTTTTTATGTGACTCATCACCATGGATTGATCCTGATTGCCACTAGCTGACGCCACGTGTTGACAAGTCGTAGGCCTTGTAGGCCTCCTGTGTAGCATGATGGAGTTTTGGTTGTGTACTCCTCCCACTTTGAGAGTAAAAGGTGCTTTTACTGAGTAAGTTTGCCTCTCAGGGTGAGTCCTTGTGTTAAACCGCTCTGTTGTTCAGTTTTTCTGCATTTGCTGCATTGAACATGGTTTCTCCTTTAGCTCTAGTCGAGCTAAGTAGCTACCTCGTTAGTAAACTTGGTTCTATTTTTGCTCCTAGAAACTTTAGTGGCCACTAGCTAGCGCCGTGTGTGACAGGTAGGCCCTCTGGGCCTCCTTTGAGAACATGCTGGCGTATGTTGTAGTATACTCCTCTTGCTAAGAGAGTAGAGGAAAGAATATGCTGCTGGCTGGCCAGGGCCCCAGGTGACTTATTAACCTCCTGTGCAGTTCAGTTATTTGTTCCGCCTGGAGCTTGAAAACACTGCCACGGGCTGATGCCACGTGTCTGACTGAGGTTATAGGCCCGTTTTTGGGGCCTTCCTTAGCACATGATGCCGTTTGTTGTACTTCTCTTGCTTAAAGAGTGGAAGGTTCTTTTACCAAGTGCACTGCTCGTTGGATTGTGTTGAATGGACTGTTATGTGGGCACTTACAGTCTTATCTGCTGTTACTGAAGTCATGTGGTCATTCTTGCTCCTAGCAATTTAGACGTTCAGGTGTGTGGCCTTATCAGGCTGCTCTTGGGCATTCTCACTATGTGACTAAGTATACTGGTATGATAATGTAGTTCTCTATGTAGAACTTTTAGTCATGTTGCAGGCCCCTTTCCGGCCTCCATGATTATGTGCCTACAGTATCTGTGAGGTCTATCTGTGAGGTTGAGCTTTGTACTCCCCTTTAGGGTTGTTTGTGTAGTTGTGCTTAGCTCCCTAAGCTGATCATTGGTTGAAGACTTCTATGAAGCCTCCCGTTGAGATCAGCCCCCAGGCTGGTTTGTGCTCCCTTGTGTCAGGGCTCCTTAGCGCACAGCCTCCTCAGTGCGAATATCAGGTGCTGAGTAGATCCTAGGATTGAGCAGAGTGTACTCCCCTCAATATGAGGGTTCATAGCATTCAGCGGAGTTCTGCTCTCCAGGATGCCCATCTCTACGCGTGGGTTTGAGTTTCTTACTGCCCTTTTGGCAGTCGTTCTTACTTGCTTACTGTTTACAGACAGGGTTGGCCAAGACTGAGTTTGTCCCGTGTCAGATTAGGTTGGCCTCCCTGGTGGCCTTTTTAGTGACTGGCTGGGGTTCCCTTCGGTTCCTTGGATACATTCCCTTTAAGGGACCTCCTTTACTAGGAATGTTTGGTCCCAGAAGCTCCTTGGTAGGCTTTTCTACGGAAGACCTCTTTGAGGCTCAGCTCGGGCTGGTGGCCGTAGGGAATGCTGTCACTGACAGCCTTTGCGTGACCCAAGGGTGAGTTACTTTCTGGCGTTTTACTCGAAACTGCTACGTTTGTCTAGCCATCTTTGGCATGCACTCTCCTAGAGCATGGCGGCATGGGTATTTCGTTCCCCAAATGCGGTAAACGCAGAGTTGAGTTCCCTTTCAAAAGGGAACGTCTCAGGTTACGTATGTAATCATGGTTCCCTGAGAACAGGGAACGAGACTCGGCGTTGCTTTGCCATGCCTCGGGCTGCCTGCTTAACAGTCCCTCTAGACGGTAAGGTACTGACTGATTCTCTAGGTGCTCCTTTTATACTTCTGGGTCACGCTGTGATGACGTCATAGGCTGTCGCCGGCCAATAGGATTGGAGTGGTTTGATTCTCTGGCTTTCAGACATCGGTTCACGTGTGACAAATGCGGTAAACGCAGAGTCTCGTTCCCTGTTCTCAGGGAACCGTGGTTACATATGTAACCTGAGACGTTTTCCCTTCAGAGGGAAACTTTTACGAGTCTTTGTTCTGTAGCAAGATATTAGCATAAGACATTGGATTGGATGTTTGAGAGAAGAACCTTCTAGATTATTATAATACCAATGTGTCACAGAGTTAGTAACATGTAACATAAATGACCAAATAGGAAACGAAAGTTGGAGTCCGTAGATACCAAACATGCAACCCATGTGATTTTAATTAACCATAAATTTTGATCTTTGAAACATTAATACCAAAATAGTTCAAAAGAGAGAATTAATACATAGGATAAACCCTATAAAAGGAAAATCATGAGAGGGGAAAATTGGATACACGTTTATACATTTCTCATGTGGTTATATATAGAATATCTAGGATTAAAAGGGTTTATTTGTCCTCAGAAAAAATGAAGTCAGAGTCTTCTCTGCACATTCCTGACAGCAATAAAATAGAAAAAGGACTATTCTGTCTCTGTGTTGCAGTTGTGGGGGATGGAATTAACAGGACTTGTGAGAGAGTGAGTTTCTGGGTAATTCATTAAATATAATGAATAATTGTGTGTCTGATTGGTCCATGTGGAGGAAGAGACTGATTACATCAACGCTATACCAAAGACAGATAATACATTTTATAATTTTTAAGAATATACTCGTGCATGAAGGGGCAAATCGCAGAAAAAACTGAAAGAACGTCAAACAGATCGGAGAAAGATGGAGTGTGTTTGGATATATCCTGTTGACTCCTCTCGGGAGATGTACAACTAAATCCGGGACAGACTATACCTCATTTGAATGCACCGGTGGCACCTACAACAAATGGTTCACCTCAACAAGTGAAGAGTGATTACCTCGCTGGAGAGTTGCAGAGAAATCAGGATTATATACATCTAAATCCCGGGGTGATGGTGGCCGATTTGAGCGTCCCTATGGTACATGCTGCTGACGGTATCTCACCAAATGGGAATCAAATGTTTCGTTGGTGTGACACAGAGAAGATTTGACTCTGCACGTCTGGATCCCAGGCCGGTGAGTGTCGATTTGGGCGGCCTCATGGCGCAAGTTTTGGTGGTATGCCAGATGGAGGGTGGGTGCTTGGCTGGTGTGTCTGCATCCGGGGATTGGTTTAGAGGCGGCTGCCTCGACTGTTCCTGTGGCTCAGGGTCTTGTTGATGGTGTGTTTCATCAGATGAGGGGTGAGTGCTTCAATATGGTAGCTCAGAGCAACCAGGGTTTTATACAACCTTTAAGGACAGACCTGAGTAATGCAGACGGAAAAGCTGCTGACTGTGTCCTCTTCGCAAATTTTGAATCAAATGAGCTCAGATGGGAGATTTAAGTATAGAGTAAATCTGGCAATTGTCAAACAGAGATGACTGAAACTTTTTAGAACTGTAAATCATGCAAGGATTTTGTGGGATATTGATGCCAAACCAAAAGGATTGTTGGGTGGTCATTTAAATATTCGTAGCATTATGGCAAAGTGTGATGAAATGAAACATCTTGTCACAAATTCAAATTTGGATTTCTTATGTCTGACTGAAACATGGTTAAGCACTACTTCACCATCAGCAATGTTGTGTGCTCCTGGTTATAATATTTTTAGATGGGATAGGTTGGTGGGTAGAGGTGGGGGTATTATGTTTTATATTAAGGATAGTATTAGGTGTACTGAATTACAGTTAGCTTATAACTTTGATATTGAATGTATAATTTTAGATGTTTCTCTTTCACCACAAATGTCTTTTATAGTTATAGCAGTCTATCGGCCACCTTCGGCAAAAAATGAATTTTATGATAAATTATATAAGCTTCTTAAATTATGTTTAAGTTATTCTACTTGGAGACTTAAATGTAAATTAGATAGATAAAACGGGAAGGAAGAAATTGAAAAATATAACTAGTAACTTTGATCTGAAGCAGCTGGTAAAAGGACCCACAAGAATAACTAGATCGTCTGAAACACAAATTGATTTAATTTTTACAAATAAACCTGATCACGTACTTAAGACTTTTATTTTTGATTACAGGATTGTCAGATCATAATTTAACCTTGGTAGTAATAAAACTGACAAAGAAGAGGTTTAGCCTTCAGACTATGAATAGAAACACATGGAATTTTAGAAATGGTGGATGGAGGATGCTGTGGTCATAGCTGTGTTTGTTCTGTGTTGTGGGTTTCATGATAATGGGGAAGGAATGTAAACGCATAATTTACGAGAATGAAAGAGCAATGACAACTTTCAGTATTACATATCATGGAAGCAGAGAAAAAAACACAACCCTGCAGACAACAGATAAATTCCGTTATCGCTGTTTTTCCATGTTCATGAAGTAAATATGTTTACACAGCTTCTTAAAAATGCCGGGTGCCGGTGTTTGACATGCGTTTGACCAATCAACGTACACTCACATCACTGATAGTTCCTATAGGGCTAGTTTAGACCCTACTCTGAAGTAGGAGCTAATTTAATTCCCCCAAAAGTAGTTCCTAGAACTAAAATCGTTCCTAGTTCCTGCGATGCGAACACGGCATTTGTTGAATAAAGTCGTTATTTTTGTTTTGTTTTTGCGCACAAAAAGTATTCTTGATGCTTCATAATATTAAGATTGAACCACTGTAGTCACATTGACTATTTTAACAATGTTTTTACTACTTTTCTAGACCTTGAACAATTTTGTTGCTTTCAATGGAAAATAAAAAAAACCTCTCGGATTTCATCAAAATATCTTAATTTGTGTTCTGAAGATGAACGGTTGAAGATGAAAAGTTTTATAGGTGTGGAACGACATGAGGGTGAGTAATTAATGACAGAAATTTCATTTTTTGGGTGAAGTAACTCTTTTAGATCTAATCGGCAATGAGCTGATTCAACTAATGAACAAAACAGAGAGGCAGGGCAACATGCAATACAGCATTTTGATTGGCCTAGAGAGAGTAACCTAAGCATTGATTTTTTTCTATTTTAAGTTAAAGTTAAACTCTTGTATTTTGCAAATGGGTTATATCCACCCCCTCTAAACTTCATGTTATCCTCAGAAACATTAATGCTTCCTACATTAACTAACACTTTGTTGAAACATTCCAATAATATTTGAGCAAAAGAGATAAGGATTACCCAGTATTGAGTTTGTAAACTTAGGAGCTCTTCTGGTTCCACAAGTCTCTAGAACATCATGATCTACAGTTGTTGACTCTGTAGATATGTCATCATTAACATCTGTTTGCCAATTGCTTTCTTGCTGGTTCTGATCTGTCTTTGATTCAGATAGGTATAACAAAGGAACATCATCATCTTCTGAAGGAACTTCAACCAGTGGCATCTTTCCCTCTTCACTTTGTGAAACATCTCCGACAAGGGCAAGTCTGAAGACTGTCACATCTGCTCTTGTTCCTCTGTAGCTCTATTGGGGGGTGGGGTAAGTCAAGTAGGGCTAGTAAGATCTGTGATATAGGTTGCTCCTTTTCATTAACTGACTTTACAATTCTATCAACTTGAACTCCATCAGTAGCTTTCTCCTTTGGGATTTCATAGACTTGAATGAACATTCTTTCCATAATAGGAATGTCCACAGAACTGACAAAACCATCTTCCTCTTCAATGGGTTAGGGTTAGGTTAGGGCTAGCATCTCTTTATCCAGCTGGATAGGACTACTTCTTGTTCTGGGTTTCTTCTGGGTGGTTTCTGATCTCACCTCATCTTGAACATCAGAGAGGAATCCGTAAGGTAATAAAAGATCTCAGTGTAATGTACTTAATGGTCCATCCTTACCCTTATGGCACACAGTGTAGTCTAGGGGTGTGCCCGAAGCTGAATACCTTATTCGGAAAGGCACGGATAATGGATAACGAATAATTCTGCCAAATAATATTCGGCTGAGACTGAAACAGTCACTCCTCGTGTTTGCTGGATATCAGGTAAAACCTCTAAAATCACTACGCAATAATATGTGTGTGAAGCGAATGCGTGTAAACTGTTTAAATGAAATGAGTGCAAATTAAATAACCGCGTTGATGTTGCGTCTTTCCGAAATCAGAGCTTGGCAGGAGTAATATTGACTAAAATACTACATCATCATACACATGGTCTACTGTTTAATATGTAGGCTATATTTAATTGATGTAAACCTTACATGATGATACACGAATGAATGGAATCAGCAAGGCACGATCGCAAATCAAATAGCCATGCTCCGTCTCTGCACATCTCTGAGATGTCAGTGATAGCGCTCCCACAGGACAAAGGGGGGCCAAACATCTCGATGGCAAACGTTCACTGGCTGAATGTAGTCACTGCTAGCTGCGATGCACCCACTTATTAGGGGCTGGCTCTCAGGGAGGCCTGCTAATACACAGGGAGGCCTGCTAAGGCCAGCTACCTGATGGCAAGTCTAGCTAGCTGTCCAAAGCCTGCAACCTTGGGCTCGCCCACAGGGATACCTGCTAAGTCTCCGAGCGGCCTGCTAAGGCCAGCAAACTGAAAACAAGCAATTGCTGGTTGCCAGATACCCATGCTGCTTAGGACTCGCCCTCAGAGAGTCCTGCTAAGGCCTACAATCTGATGCACCTCTACCAGAAAACCCAATACTGCTGGGGACTAGCCTCCAGGGTGGCCTGTTAAAGCCAGCTGCCTGGTAGCCAGTTCTATGTGGCTAAATACACTAAAAAGTACCCGCACTATAGGGGACTCGCTTACAAAGAGGCCTCCTAAGGCCTACTTATCCAAAAGCAAGTCATTAATGCTAAGAACCTCAAACCATAGGGGTTTTGCCCACAGGGAGGCCCGCAAAGGCCTGCTACCCGAAGTGTGTTTTGTTGCTACAACATCCACACAGATGGGGCTCACCACAGAGAGGCCTGCTAAGGCCTACTATCTGAAGGCAATCAAAATAGCTACCAGAAACTGGGGCTGTTCACAGGGAGGCCTACTAAGGCCAACAGGGTGGGGACTCACTCTGAAGGGAGGCCTGCTAAGGCCTACTACGTTATAGCAAGTCTAGCAGCAGAGATCGACTATTTAAACCGCGCTTAAGCCTGGGACCTATCACATCGCCGACAGGCAGTGTACTCAGTAAAAGCACTTTTTACCCTTTAAGCAAGGTATAACCTTCACAACCTGAGCCACAATGGTGCAGGGCAGATAAAATTATATCTGTACTCAGCCCCAGGGGAATGGGGGCCTTTTATAAAAAAAGCCACCCACAATCAACCCAATGCTTGAACGTTATTTCAACGGGTTTAAGAGGAGCCTAGCGAGGGCCTAATGGTAGCTCAGCTTCTCAAATGCAGGCCGCAGCAACAAGTCTATTCTGCCTCTATACCGAACTGCATTATGCCCCAATACAGAAGGGGCGGGCCTTGGCCAGACGACTCTCTACTGAGAGGAGGCCAGCACTAGGGATGCAAAAGGGGACCTACACTCACCTAATGAGGGGTCAGAGGCAGGAATGCTTAGCAGACTGGGGCTATCCCTAGCACTTAGCCTAGGCCAGCTGTCAGGGCGGCCCTTGTGAAGGTCAGCCCACAAAGCATAGATCTACCTGGCGCTCCTCAGAGCAGTGGCCTCACCAGAACAACTCTCAAAGAGAGTAGGCATAATCAATCAATCTAAAACCGCTCAGGTTGCAGATTTCTCTTTCTTTAAAACATTAACTATCCTTATTAGAATAGGAGGAGTGATGGAAACCAGGTAACAATGTCAGGTGGCCCCCCAACGCTAGACATTTAATCCATCTGAAGTCAAAGTGCTCGTCTCTTTGCAAAAACAGCCCTCCAAACCTATAGGAGAGGAGACAAACTACTCTACCCTGAGGTGGCTATCAAGGTGGCCTGAAGAGGGCCAGCCTGCAACAAAGCAGTGACCTCCAAGTGGGAGGAGGCCAGCTTACTCGCTAATAAAGAGAAATATAAAAGAGTGTGGTCTCACCAGAGAAGACCCAAATGGTACTTCTTTCTCTCTAAAAATTGTTCTAGCTAACCTACAGGGAACTTCAGGGCCCTAATTATTAGGGATACTGGTATCGGGCCGATACCAAGCTCATGTACTTGTACTTGTGCTTGTACTCGTAAAAAAAACCTTAGATACCCCAGATACCTCACGTGATGTATCTGACAGAATTTTCTGTGCACAGAGACACAGACGGCAGCAGCAGAAACAATGTCAGCCTAAGGGGTGTGGAAATACTTCAAAATTAATGATGACAACCCACACATTGTGAACGGCATGTGAAGGCGGGATAGGCGGAATCACGCTGAATGACACATACCAGAAGCTCTCTCTCTCTTTCTTGCGCAATTTTTCTGCAACTGCCCATTTCAGGGCCAAAAATTCCAGTTTACTGTAAGTGCTGGATAAAAGAATTCACTCTATGACAGTCCTCTACTAACATAGGCAATGACACAATCCTGTCCATTCTTTTGATATAGCTCTGCCCCCAATCCAGTCATACTGGCATCTGTGTGTAAAGTATAAGGTAACTGTGAATCACCAAATCCTAAAATTGGGAAGGTGTTTGATGATATCTTTAAATAATTCTTGACAAACAATGCAAAAATAGCCTGAGAAGCCCAGGACTTTTAACTCTTTTAAAATTTTCAGTCTTGGCCAGGTCCTATGCTACAGGTGATCCCTTGTAGCATAGGATTCCATTACCAGAATCCTAAAGGACATACAAAAGCTGTTTTTGTTTGTCACCTTCCTCCATTTCTGTTTGGTAGAACTCTGTCTTGAGGTCTATCTCAGAGAACCACCGAGATCCACTGAGTGCGGAGAAGGATTCTTCCAGGTTAGGAAGCAATGTGTACGCAACCTTAATGGTTTGTAAATTAAGCCTCCGATAATCAATGCATAGCCTCACATCACCATTCTTTTTGTGTACCACCACGAAACAGAGACTCGGATTCTCAGATGATGCCTGCATCTAGGAGGGATTGTAAGTGTTTTCTGACAGCCTTATAATCTTGTGGATGTATGGGACAAGAATGTTGCTTGAATGGTGTTTTATTTGACAGTTTGATCCTATGTTTGAATTCCAGATCATGTTGTGCAAATACATCAGAATAACTGCTCAGTTTGGCAGTTATCCACATCCTCCACTCCTCTGACAGAGGAGAATTTCCAAAGTCAAACCTTAAGTTTGAACCTGTGTCAACATTGATCAGGGTGCAGTTCATTCAGACTGATTCATGAATGCTAAACGCGTATGTAAACGAGGCGGGATTTGGAGGCACTGCCTCCTCTCATGTGACTTACCCTATTCATTCTCAATTACCCCTGCCAAACCCACCGCAAACTTTAGGGGGTCTGTTGAAACTCTATGGGTTCAGTGAAGGCACAAGAAACACGGTCTCTTTACCTGTCGGTGTCGCTGTTAGACAGTGTTACTTTGGAAAAACTAGTGATTTATAAACTTTTTAATTTAACATTTTGTAATTTTGCATTGTTTTATTTTTGTAAAATGGATTATTTTCTCGTCCAATTTCTTTGAGGAGGCACTGCCTCCCTTGCCTC
The DNA here is from genome assembly GCA_037101425.1 of Elopichthys bambusa. Classification (NCBI taxonomy): domain Eukaryota; kingdom Metazoa; phylum Chordata; class Actinopteri; order Cypriniformes; family Xenocyprididae; genus Elopichthys; species Elopichthys bambusa. The sequence goes on from CM074439.1 coordinate 6,552,561, forward strand.
CTCAGAGGAAATGTCTCTGATCCAAAGTTAATGTGGGTGGGAGTAATGAGCACAATATGCTTGTTTTATTATATATGTAAATATGCACTTTTTAATAATAGCCTACAGCACAATTTTATGATTTACTTTATTTTTCAGAAAATAAGTCACAATTTGATTATCCCGCACCAGGTCTTAACAACTTAAGTTGTTGACATTGTAGGAATCAGTACATTCTAGGGCACAGTTTATGGCCAGGCTCCTCTCTGTCCGTAACAGTGGACAAAGGTTTTCTACATTTTGATTGGATCTTGGTGCACTAACACAAACTGTCCAACACCATTAGATAAAGATGCTAGGACAACAGCCAGGCACCTCTTAGAGGGCAAGAAGAACATGACTTCTCATTGGTCTACGTGCAGTTTCTGCCCTGTACCCATCTTGAGACTAATCCACAAGGTTTAAACCAACCACCATAAACATTCTTTGGGACTTTTTGGAAGTAAAGAGCAGTGGCTGAAACAAAGAGAGATCAAAATTATCAACACAAATTCATTCATAACCATGTTTGGAAACCTTAAAACTGATATAAACTATACATATCCATATCATACAAACCAGTAACGACTACAGCACATCCAGAGTCTCCATGCCAGAGAGACAAAAGTTGATTGACCAAGTTCTGAATGTCTGGCCCAGAGAGGCAGAAGACACACAGAGACATTTGCAACAAGGTTAAGCTCAGGAGAGAAAACTTCACTTCAAGGTAATTCATCTGTGTGACACCCTAAAGTATGTACACATTTGTTTTTTTTTTCTTCTCCATTTTACATATTTTTTATGTTAAATGTAATGGGGAATCTGTAAACTGTCTGGGTGTAAATCATTGTCTGTTGCTGAGTGAGATCGGTACTCTTATTTTGAAAATGAACTGAGAACACGCCCTCACAATTGCTGGGGACTATGTGCAACGCAGACACGCTGGCTCCTGTCTCCTCAAATTTTCCTGTTTTTACAGGTGTGACTTTCACAACAACAAAACAATATGCACATGAGTCATGTAATTCCTATGTGTATGTCCATGTTGCAAATATATTGTGTATAAATGTTCCGGTTTGTGAAGATATTGAATATGTATAGATCGTCTGCCATTTTGTGGATGCAGTGAAACAATGTGTTCGTGAAATGCATTTAATTTTATTCGTACAGGCTCCAGTTACCAGGTTATGGTGTTATTTGTTTATTCATATTATATTTGTGTTTGATTAATTAGAGTTCATGTGTGTATAAATGTCAATGCACCTCTCCAGTCAAATGTTTTAAACAGACATTCCAGTGCAAATGAGCGAGGTGAAAAGCTCAAATATAGCAGTTTCTGTAGGAAAAAAAGGAAAAATGTAAATGTGAAATGTGCATTGTTTTGACAATAGATAAAAAAAAAAAAAGAATGACACGCGTTTAAAGGGAAAGGAAATATACTTTATTGTTAAAAAAAAAACACACTAAATAAACAATTACTGGGGATTATGTGCAACGCAGACATGCTTGCTCCTGTCTCCTCAATCTTTCCTGTTTTTACAGGGACTTTCTAATCTGGCAACTTGGCCTTTTGGCCTCGTGGCCTGTAACATCGGTGTGTTCCAGATTGTTAAGGACCTTCTGCACCTATGTTGGAGTCTCATCTGTGTGTTCCAGATTTTAGGACCCTTTGGTGCTCAGAAGATCAGCATCCCAAAGAGAGCTTTGTGTTTAAGGCTGTTGAAACGGATTCCAGCTCCTTTCCCCACTGCATTGTCACCCAGCACAACCAGTGGAAGATGTCACTGCTATCGGACTGCTCACTCAACCACATGGAACGTAAATATTACTTAACCAAACCTCTTTCCAAAGACCTTGGGCCCTATTTTAACAATCTAAGCACACGGTCTGAAGCACAGGTGCACTTAGGGTGTGTCTGAATCCTCTTTTGCTAGTTTAACGCTGGAAAAAATGGTCGGCACGTCAGGCGCATGGTCCAGTTTCTTAATGAGTCATCGGTGTGTTTTGGGCGTAACGAGCAATAAACCAATCAGAGTCTCATCTCCCATTCCCAGTTGCTCTTGCACCATGGCAGTTTCACTACTTACATGGTGAAATTCGCAAGTGGAAAGACTAAATGCTTCTCCAGAGAGGAATCCATTTATTTTTAACATTGAAAAAATGTTTGTGTGCTGCTGCACATCCCTGTGTATGTAACAAGCAGAGTGTATGCATGTTGTGCATTTAAATAACAAAAAAAAAATTTCAATTGCCTCAAAATAGCAACACGCCAACAATGCGCCTGAACACCTTGTTTTCAGACCAGATGCAAATGCACTCGCGCCCATCTGTTCGCCCATGGGCGTGAGTGCATTTGCTATTTAAACAACATGGCGCTGGACATGAAACTGATAACTGCGTTGGGCTGAAACCACCAAAAAACACTTGTGCCAGGTGTATGATAGGGTCCGCTGGCGTTGTTGTAAATTATCAGTACTGTATATGATTTTCTAATTTACATTAGAGGTAATATAACTGTTGCTAGTTAATAAATTAATTTTATTAACCTGTGTCTTCCTTCGCTGATAATACAGAAGAGGCTCTACAAGTTAGCAATCTCACTAATCTTTCAGATATATCAACTGACCAACTCCCTCCAGTTTACATTAATCCTAAATGATTAAACCTGTTGGGAGTGTTCTCATACTGCCAAGGTAAAAGACCTTGACTGTTGCCTTAAACTAAGAGAGGGGGAAGGTGGTCATCTGATGTACTCATAGCCACACCTTAAGTGACGTGCGATCCAAAAATCACAACGTCAGTGGTGCCATGAGTATAGGGTTGCCAAATGTCCCATATTAGCTGGGACGTCCCATATATTGGGCCTAATTGATTTGTCCTGGACGTGACCTCCCTTGTCCCGTTTATTGACTGCTATACTGATCTATCGACCTCTTACTTTCATGTATTTCAGGAGAAGTGGAGGAACTGACGTGTTGTAAATCTGACACGATTCTCTGAATTGTGGTGCAAACTTAACATGATGGCGTCCCCATTGCACGGTATAGATCAGCTAACATGATCATTATAAAGGTTTTTAAATGACAAAACACATTCACTTACACGTATTTGAGAATCGGAATATCAGGTAGTTCGTGACACAGCTAACAAGTTTAAATATTTTGATTAAAAAAGGAAAAAGGAATAAAAGCGATGCAGCCACAATAGTGCTGTATGACAGATGTAGTGTTTCACATGACACGTCGCCATGGAAATATAAGGTGACACGTTCTAATAGAAGGGTTGCCTCAAACTCATGATGGGGGGGGTCAGCTCGAATATTTTAAACTTATGTGTGAAAAAGTTAATATTTTGACTTTTTCGTTTGTTTGTATTTCTTCAGATAAAATATTAACAAAATCAAAAATTCGGATGGTAATTGTTTCTAATGTGAACGTTTGTAAAAATAAATTAGCATGACACCTCAGTGACAAAACTCATGCATTCAGGTGAGATTTATTCATGGTGTTTGTCAAACAACAGTAGGTAATTCGGCTGGGAATTTTTACACGTGTGGACCAATAAAATCACAGACTACCCCCTGTAAATGTACCTTATGTCCCCCTGAGAAACAATTACTGTCCACATAGGGTTTTTCATACACATACTTAACTGCAGATACTGAAATGACATACACTGTGTGGTACAGTACAAATATTTTAAGCGTGTGTCTTATTCTTAGGGTTGGGAACTGAGAACCGAGTAGTGTTTTTTGAAAGAAACCGGAACCTTGCAAGCTTCAGTTTCGAAAATGGTTCTGGTGTGATGGGTGGGCGAAGTGCGGGGAGCGTATCTTTAATAGACACGTCTCACCTCATTAATATAATAACAAAGAATGCACTGAAAAGCCCTCGCGCTACTTAGATACATCAGATATCAATAGAGAGAGAGAGAGATGCACAAAGCTGCACAATTAATCTTTCAAAGATTGCGTTCTTGATTTCATCACCGACATGATCTAATTCGTAAATGACAACGTTTCACCCCTATATTAAACCTTTGACAAAAATAAAATCGAGACATTCAAATCTGCGTTTGTGCTGGCGCCAATCTAGAAACAGCAGTTGTCATGTTTCGATATAAACAGCTTCATAAATAATCTTTTCAAATACACAGTATCATTATTTCTGTTACAAATATTCAATTTATCACAGAAGTATACAAAAGTTTATTATTCAGATATAAACGCTAATGTCTATGTTAGAATAAATTACCTTCTGAAAGTAACTGGGTGCTTCAAATAACGACTGTCTGGATCTTGCATGTGTTCAAGCATCTTGTGTTAAATTTGTGGTAACACTTTACAATAAAGTTCATTTGTTACGAACTAACCATGAGTAATAAATTTGTTACTGTATTTTTTAATCTTTGTCAACGTTAGTTAAAAATACAGCTGTTCATAGTTTGTTCATGTTAGTTTACAGTGCATTAACTAATGCTAACAAATACAACTCTTGATTTTAATAATGTATTAGTAAATGCTGAAATTAACATTAACAAAGATTAATAAATGCTGTAGTAATGCAGTTCATTATTAGTTCATGTTAATGTAGTTAACTAATGAAACTTATTGTAAAGTGTTAGCAAATTTGTTGAGATTAACAGTCTGTTAAACTCATTTTATAAGAACAATAAACACTGTTTGAGTTGAGTATCGTGCATTTTTCCCCTTACTACTATTTTTTATTGGTTGTTTAATTATTTAATGGAACTGGAATCGGAATCAGAACCGGAATCGTTAGACAGAACCGAAATCGAAACTGGAAAATTTCTTAAGATTCCCAACCCTACTTATTCTGCTCCTTATTTTCCTATAAAGAACCACGATTGTCCTTTATTTTCCTTTCCTGAAGTTGGCAACTCTACGTGAGTACCAATCACTTACCTAAACAAATTTATTCAACCCTTAAATGCATGAATGTTTTGCCAATCATTATTACTTATTTGGGTCTTTAGCGAACCGGATGTATATCTAATACGGATGGACCTCTACCTGTCGCGATAATATAAAACTAATAAAATAAAGCATATTTTGACCTGTATATGATGCAATAAAGCCACACACCATGTCTCGCTCTAAATTTAATAATTTTATAGTGAAAACTTTTTAGAGACAAAATTGCTCATCTTTTGCTGCTAATTATTTATTATATTTATATTATATGAATTATAATTATATAATTCATATAATATCAGTGCTTCCCACACATAGACTTTACTTGGGCGGGCCGTCCAGGTCTATTAACGGCCGCCCAAGTATATTTGGAGACACCTTTTTGCTTTTATTATTTTTATCCTCTTATACTCATATATCTGCCCAAGATAATGAAACCATCCGCGATCGATTAACTAGTGGAGAATCTTCCCACGTGCGCTACAGAGACGCGGTAGATATTTCACAAAGAGTGCTGCATGTTGCAAAGTCACAAGGCGGCGCTATTGCGCGTTCTACAAGCTCGCGCAACAGCGCTTCAGACTGCTTTAAAGTGATTCTCAATCAATGAAAAGCGCAGATTTATGCCAAGCGATTGCTAATGAAATCAAGTTGACGAATTATGACATTGTCTACTTTATGGTCTTTATATAAAATGTTTTAGACGGTTTTAAGAATCTGAAGGATCAGCCTGCAATTGTGTAGACATTTCAAAATAAGAGTCCCGTTGTATTTTGGGCTTATTTATAATTAAAAGTCACACGCTAAGTTTTTTCTTTTTCTTTTGGGCATTATTGGTATTTCGGTTACACAATAAATTGTATTTAATTTGATTTCCATTTAATTCATAGTAAATTATTGTAGTCTCCCCCACAGGAATAAAATACTAAGAACATTATTTGACACACATATATTATTCATTATATAAATTTTACTAGTAAAATCTGTCCCATTCACTGAGAGAGACACTATATGACAGCAAGGAGAACACAGGAAAAGGAGAACCATTTAAATGCTGTAATTTTGCATAATTTACAATGCATAATAATGCAATATTAGTATGTAATTAAATGTAATAGTATGCTATGTAATTAAAATTAATTTCAATAAATAAAAATACTGTTAAAAATCACACATTATTTGTTTGTCACATGTAGTATTTTTGTGCCATGGGTAATAGGAGGATTTTTCACCCGGCGATCACCGCAAGTATATTTCAAACCTATGGGAAGCACTGAATATTCATATAATTATTATATTAATTGACAATATTAAACTTTGCTTTTAAATTAAAATAAATATAAAGCTTTAAAACAGGTTAAGCTTACATGTATTCTTTTGAGGTCTTTGTGAAACTATATCAATTATATGGCCTATTTGTTTGATTCACATGCATTGATATAGTCCGATATTTTCTTTCAGTTGCCTTCTCAAACTTTCAGTGCAGCAGCAATGTTTATTCATGCTTTATAAATGCATTTCATAATATTTGTCATAATCTCTTTATCTTCAGAAGAGAAGTGGTTCTCTCACAAGTATTGTGAGCCCGTTGAATCTGATCTAAACTAGGTTGGATTTATATGGATTCGTCAACTCAAGAGTTTGTTCAACTAGTTTCATGCAACAGGCCTCTGAAATAAATTAACAATCGATGCTGTTCTACCACAATCTTCCAACAATATATACAACTTATTCCCTCTATCACTATGTGTCTAACACTATGTATGTGTGTGTGTGTGCGTGTCTGGTGCAGTCTGCGCAGTCTAAAGATCTAATCGTCACTGAACCGATTCAACCAATGAACAAGCCACAGATGGGACAACATGCAATACAGAATTTTGGAATTTTGATTGACTTAGGAACATCTTACTTGGCAAAATCAAGGTGACCGATAAGAAACATGGATGTTAAAGTGTACGATCTTTACGTCTACTGTTGTGATACTTTTATGGTGCATTTCTGGTGCTGATTTGGAGCTTGACAGCTACTGGTCTCTATAAAATTGTCACTCATTTTATGGCAAGAACCTTCGGTTTGAAATAACATGAGCAAATAATAGCAATGCTCTTTTTCAGGTGAACTGCTTCTTTAAAAGTAAAGTCTCGTTCTCTATCACATCTAAAAAGAACTGCTGCCAGTTCAGTTTTCATGAAGTGGTTGCAGATTAATGCTTTGCCTCTGACAAGGTAGCAGTGTTTTGGAGGTGGATTCATAGCATGACAGCGTGTGTTTGAACACCTGCAGGAAGTCTCACACTGGCAGCAAAGGCTGAGGAAGTCAGCTTTTCCATGGCTGACTTGGTCAACAAACACAGCCTCACCCAGAACACCCAGTTGAGAGCATCGCTCACAGAGCTGTTAGTGTGCTCATTTCCTGGGGTGGGACTGGATTAGGCCAGAGCGTTATCTCCAAATATAGAAAACTCTGTTTTTGACTGTGGTTTGAGGGAGAGACCAAGAGTGCTGGATGTCACTGGATATGCAGCTGAGTAAAAATTGATTAGCATTGGAAAACATCACCAGATCAGTCAATCAATCATTGATACATCTTTCAATTTCATCTGGCTTCATTTTACAGGTTTTAGATTGTGCTGTAAATTATGAACAGCTCAGAACGCTCTACTACAATACAAATAAATGTTACAAAAGTTTGTAAGATTGAAAATATCCAAAAATATTTTAAAATGAACAAAGACATTTGCTTTACTGTTTCAACCCCCTCTCTCTTGCTCCAAGGGCCATTTGGAAGACAAAGGTGTTGATAGTGATCAAGCCCTGTAGGCCAAAATGTGTATACATTAGGAGTCTACAAATTGTCACACCTTTAGTACAGTGGGGGAAGTTTTAATTTCCTGATTGGTCAGTTTGAATGTCTCACATTTGGGTTTCAGTCACATGGTCAAGGAAGGGATAAAAGAAGATTGTAACTGCTGCTCTGTCTCTTTTCATTCTCTGCCTCTTTTCTTGGGCACTCTCTCTCTCTCTCTCTCTCTCTCTCTCTCTCTCTCTCTCTCTCTCTCTCTCATTCTCTTTCACACTCTCTAACTATCTCTCAGGTAACTTTTTACATACATGTTGGGTACGATTAATGGTATATGATTTTATCATCTCATACATCTCTTTTGTAACTATTTCAAGTGGAACCATAATCAGATATTGTCATTAAACCATTTCAGTTACAAATGATGTGCTAACTAGTTTTGATTTTTAGTAACATTAATGTGCTCCCTATTGCAACAAAATATGTGGGAGAGCGTTGCTATAGTGTGACAATATTGTACTGTTGTAACTGCGCTTATTTCCGCCGTTGGTATAAGCTGCAGTGGGTGTGAATGGACAAGAAATGTACAGTTTTATGCCATCTCACTGATAACGTTTCTTTAGTCGCTTGGCAACCCTACAGCCAACATTTTATGAAATCGGTTGAATAAGGTCTTTATTGTATTGTATTTAAAGTCTCAATTGTTTAAGTGCAATTGAGTATATGAAAAACTCTCAGTACCAAAGAAGAATGGATTCGATTTTCAAACAAGTCTACTCTAAAGCATCCCTGGACCTTGAGGCAATGACTCCATGTTATGGGTGATCATGTATTGTTTCTGTTTCGGATAGGGTTTGCATGTTTAGTGCAGTTTCCTGTGTTTTAGTTGGTTTCCATGGTTTTTCATCGATTTAATTATTTAATACAGTTCATTGTCTGTTCTCATTGCATTATCTAATACTGCTGCAATTAGATCCATTTTCTTATCATTATTGCAACTGCATGTGACACTCCACGTCTTGTGAAAAGACTTATGAAAGCTTAACATGAGAAATATTGACCCTACATTAGTATAGCTAGAACTGTTCTTTATATCTTAAAGTCTGTGTAAAGCAATATTAAAATGCGTTCTAAATTTGTCAAACCACAGAAAAAATGTTATTAACCACCCAGCCAAATTTGAATGATTTAAAAAAAAAAAAAAACCGTAAATGAAATGTTTTTTTCAAGAATTTGATAACTTAAGCAGTATTCTCTGCTCTCAAATGCTGTCAGGGCTGAAATCACGCTTACTCGCGATTAAGTTGCCATCTCTCTCAACTTACTTGTCTAATGAGTCAAACATACTGATAAATTACGTTAGAGGGCTGCAACATAGTAGAGTTACTGTGGACTATCTACTAATTATACATAAGCACACAAGGCAACTTACATCGCTGGGCATGTACTGCCGACCGTGGCTCCAGATGTCTGTGCCGCGAGACGGGAGGATGAAGGCCGGGACGGGAGATAGTTGGTTCTGCCCCATATCAACGGTTGTCGGCGGGACGGGAGAATGAAGGTCGAGGCGGGAGATAGTCGGTTCAGCCCCATTCACCAATAACAGCACATTATCTGTGAGTCACAGGTGTCTCTGATGAAAGTGTGTAAAACCGCGGTGTAAAATTATCACTGCAGAGGCGGGTGCTGGTGACGATTGTCAGCTCTTTATCAAGATGGCTCTTCACAAAATTAACCCACCTCTTCTTCATATCGTTTTTAGGAAATTTAAATGAGATCGAGCTGTTTTGTATATTATCACAACCAATATGCATTTGCGTGACGAAGGCATGGCTAGCTAGCAAAATGTAGGCTGTATAACGGTACTGACAGTAACTCACAGAAGAGCCACTGATGCTAATATGCTGTAGTTATTATGGTGTTAGGGGCGGGGCCATGCTCGCACATGCTCCAGTGCGTCATCGAGCCACCGTTTTAGCCCCGCCCAAAAAAATCCTAAACACAGAATAGGGGTTATGCGCAATCTAACTTCCAAATTCTGTAAATTGTGATCTGTTTGGATGAATATTTTGGTAGTTGCCCATAGACGAGCCTCGGCTGTTAGTTTCAAAGGTAATTTACTCATTTTGACTGCGGTTGCCATTACATCAGTGTTTATATCCGGACTATAACCTCTTAGCCCAATATTTTTGTATGTTTGCAACAAAGCAATAGAAATACTGTCAGCTGTTTCAGACATATAGCTTACATGGGCTCTAAGCTCCCAATCAGCTGCAGTGCGAATTTCCGTGAAAGCAGGTTTAAATTAATATTCCAGCATGATCGTAACTTTAAAGGTTTGACTGTGGAATCATTGTCATTTAGGAATTTTAATGATTAATTGTGCATACATATGGCCCTAAATCCTGTACTTTTGTATAGGCCTATCATATAGTACCAGACCTCAAAAGTTACCCGGGCCCAGGCCCTGACGGATACCAAAAATTAAAGTATCGGCCTCGTTCTGGAAAAAGCGGTTGTTGTTGTTTTGGTGAATGTCTGTTTCTCAGATCATAAAAATGGAAAAGTGCAGTTGGAAAGTGCAGGGTTTTTTTTTTTTTTTTTTTCCAGATTTGAATGTATCGATATACTTTTTTACGTTTTGACCAGGGGCGTTTCTTCCGAGGAGGCAAGGGAGGCAGTGCCTCCTCAAAACATTAGGATGAGAAAATAATCCATAATACAAAAATAAAACAACACAAATATTACTAAATATGACAATAAAATTTGTACAATTCATTAATTTTCCTAAAGGGACACTGTCCAGCAACAACTCCAGCAGGTATATATATATATATATATATTTATATGTATACAGTCAGCATGATGTTCCTTGGCAGTGGCGCAGGAGGGTGGAGTCATGGAGGAGACTTGGTGGAAAGAAGCAGGGGTGCTTTCTCCTGCGACGCTGCCAGCTGCGGTGGAGAACCAGACGGAGACGAAGAGACACGGAGCCTGGGTGACGCCGAAGGTCCGGAGGGCCATGGTGGAGCTGACAGCTCATGGGACAGAGGCGGAGATGGGGATACGGAAGACCGCTGTGGAGCCAGTGCGACCAAGGATAGCGGAGGAGCTGGGAGATACAGGGGGCACTGGAGATACTTGGAGCACAGGAGATACAGGGGTGTCTGCAGAAATAGCCTCAGTAAACCAGTCTATTAAATCCTCTTCTCAGATAGTTCCCCATATTATACTCACACGCAGCAGCGGGAGTGTGGGCGGGGCTTCCATCTGAGTCCTCAAGCTCCGCTAAAACTCCCTTGGGGACGGGCGTTGTTGCCGACTCGCGCACCTGGTCAGACATCAAATTGGGCTCTGGCTCCGGGGTGAAACACGGCTTAGCAGGGCTCGCTGGCACTTTCTCCACAGCAGGCGCAGGCTCTGTGTCTGCGGTGGAATCGGGCTTTAGCTCCATCTGGCAGGGTTTAAGCTGACTGGGTGCTGGGTTAGGCTGAGCGGTGCTGATAGGCTCTGCTGGGCCAATGGTGAATGCCGAGTTGTTGTTTATCAGCACCCACTCCACAAATCTTCACGAGGACCGCTCCCTGGGAGGCGTGCCCGTAGTGTGTGAGGCACAGCAACTCCAAAAAGTCCATGGTGTGTAACTCCAGGGAGCGGTCCTTCTGCTCCAGGCATGGTAGGGAAACAGCAGGGTCCATGGTGACGAAAATAAATAAATAAACAAAAGAAAATGCCGCAAAATTAACTGTATTCTTCCATTCTTCTGTTACGGGCAGGTGTGTATAAGAAGGCACTTTGGATGGAAACGTGGAACAGATGTTCTCTTTGAATATTACACCTACTTGGGAAGAGTTTTGGGAAGACCTTTTAGTAAAAGGGTCATGTGATTTAACAGAGATGTCCATGTGGTTGGTGAATTTTTGATAGTATTGCAACAGTTTACAGTTTACAGACTATAGCACTGATTGACTACAAATGAAAGTTGACAAAAGAAAGAAAAACAAAGAATTAATCTCATGACTCTCCCCAGTTGCAACATTAGCATTAATTGTATTTGTTTAAAAAAAAAAAAAAATGTCATTGGTAAGCTCTCTTTTCATTCTTATTTATTTGCATGTAATTGAAGAGTTATTTTAAACCCTCTTTTGAGGTTTCCCAGCATTAGCTTTTGTGTTCCATGTACCATAATGATTTGAAGTTTCAACCCATTCAAAATGGTCTACACCTCATGGCAGGTTGAAAAAAATATTTAAATAGCATCAAAGATGATAAATATGTCTGGTCATTACTAAAATCAGCAGCTATCATTTGTTGGAGATCAACATTGCCATACTGCCATATAGGTATAGGTATTATAACATCAGGTCATAACAATAACATTTCTGTGCAATACAAATGAAGAATTTGGCTTAAAATATATGCTGGCCAACATATTTCACAAGATTTGGTAATATCTCATGTAAAGTAAAATTAAGGTGTTTATTTCTGTGGTTTACTGCAGGCCAGCCAAAAATAACAACCTCTAGACATAAACAGATGGGAGATACACCATTATGTTGAGCAGGGCCAAGAAAAACAATACATTCACACATTCAGGAAAGTGGACTGAAGTTTAAAATGAAAAGCTTACCGTCATAAAAAAAAAAAAAAAAAAAGAAAAACTCCTGCATTATGGCCCACCGGATCTTTCCCACTTACAGCTTTTAAGCTCTCAGACCTTTAACCGTTTCATGTTTATAGAACCTCTGAAAATGAAATTTGATCAAAGGAGGGAAAGGGGCCAGGTTAAATTGGTGTTGATGCACTAATGCACGTTCCATTAGACCCATTTTAAGCCAGGTTTTCTGGTGAGGGTATTGACTGACAAACCTCTCTGGCCTCGTTTGAGCTTTTTAATGATACGTTGTGTAGTTTTGTTCGGTCAGAGGAAAGTAGGAGGCGTTAGACCAAATCCACAGGGAGAGAAAGCAGAGCATCTTGGCGGAGGGATTGCAGCTGCAGTGCTGGGGCATTTACTACCGTGACACTGAGCTTTCAGAAGAAAACCTACAGCGGCCGTGACCTTTCCCAGAGTCCATCTACGGTCCACTGCCCACGGCTCCTGAACCCTTCAAAAATCTAGAAGGTCTGAGTTCTGGGGCGCACATATCAGGGAACATGTTCACTGAAATAATTGGGCCAGCGCTGCCTTTCTCCACCTGACTGCACGGGTCACCCAGCGTCCTCTCCTGACCTGTTCTCCTGAGATCAGGTCCCGCTGTACAGCTGGAGTCTCTAGATCTCAGTTTAATAAGCATGGATGATCTACCGTTTGTTTCTGGTTCAGTATGTTACTGCAGGATCTTTAATACAGCTGAGGTTCATTGGCAGATGTTACAGATGTCACAGTCGATGGATGGTGATGATTCTATAAGATTAATGACAAGGCATCTTTTACTTTGGCCACTGGTGTCACTTAATCGTGGCAGCAATACACATCACCTAGTAGTAATTACAGTAGGTTTGTCACTGCAACAAATTGTTAGAATTTCAAGATTTCATAATCCTTCATAACACTGCAAAACAAATTAACTCCAGTTTTATATCCAACTGTATTATTCACATACACATTCACATTCATGGAAAAATCTCGATTGATTGTTTATATCGTTGACATAATTATGTAAACAATACCATCGCCCGGTTCAGCTGCTCAATGTGGACAATTCAACATTAAGGTTTTATAAACATTAACATTATGATTGTATGTAAAAAAAATTGTGTATTGTGAAAAGCGCTGTACAAATAAAATTGACTTGTTGTTCACACTGTGGGACACTGTCAGTACTTTGTCAGTGGTTAAAATTCATCGCAAATGCAATTAATGGGACATCACATTAAGCCATCAAAATTTGCAAATTTTTCCCTATGGTGAAATCTTTTATGAATCCCAAAATATGTCTCATATGGCAAAACCCGTACATTTAGTGGTGTGACTAATTTTCTATATGTGGCCTCTGATTTTTAAATCATATTGATTTTGCCTAAATAAGTTAAGACAATCCGCATCCAGTTAAATGACAGAGGAAGAGAGAGAGAAATGCAAGAGACATCAAAAGAAAAAAGCATAAGGCAAAAAATGGTAATGCCATATTAAAAAAAAAAAAAAAGATGGTGTTGTAGGTTTGCCAAGTTTCCATGACAACCACTGCGGACTCAACAAAAGCTAGGTTGAAAAGTGTATGGCACAACATGAAACATTTACAGAATACAGGGAACCCATCAACACCCAATTACCATGTGTTATTATTCACATCGTTGATGATGATGATGATGATGATGATACTTGTTATTTTTTTGTTTTCATGTACTTATTAGGTGATATAATTCAACATTAAATCATGCACTGAACTATATAAAGTATATTCATAAATAATTTATATCCAAAAACATTACATGTGAGTTCATAAAGCTTGCTTAAATAATGTGAGGGTCAAAATCCAGCCAAGAATTTCTGCTTCTTCTCTAATTAAACATTCTGATCTGGAGCTCTAGATTGACCTTGACTGTGGGCGATTGACACAGACACTTCATGCTCCTGTTACTGGAGGGCTACGTCATCTAAATATGCTATCACTTGTCTTAAATTATGTAGTGTTCTTCTCTTTTTGCAAAGTTACCTGATGAAGCACTTGTATAAGCAGCTCTACCTGTGCCTGCTCTCCTATGCGTCTGCAGCACTGACGGTCTGAATGTAATTACAAGTTATGACAGCAGAGTCTCCAAGCAGGGGGTTTCCCAGCACAACCCAGCTAGCCCTAATGCATCCTGACATCCGCTCAGAACAATGCAGGCTGGGCCTCACCCTGGGAAACATATGCCAACACGGCTACCGTCCAGCCATTTGGACCGCACGAGGAAAAGACCCAACATTAATGCAAACAGACTTGTGTAGTGCAAAATCAGCTAATGCCCTTTCACCAGACATAATGCCATGTGAGCAGACGGCTTCCTTGGGCTATCTATATAGGTCAGTGCCGAGCGTCCTGTAATCTCGCTTCATATGAGCTTCCATGTTATTGGCTTGGGAGTGTTCCTTAATCAGAAGTGCTGAGATTGCAGCAGTTATAATTCTGTGAGGCGATTTTTCAGAGCAGGCACAAAGTCTAATATTTTTAGATGTGCTTTCATTAGCAGTGCGATTTGTGGCAAAATTTACATTACAAATCAGCAGAGTATTTTTAACCATCAAAGTGTTCATTTTTTAAAGAATTTATTTAAAACTTCAAGCATTGATTTTAAAAGCCTTAGAATTTGCTCAGGAAAAAAAGCACAGTTAAATCACTCATGGACCAACAAGCAAACCCATAAAAGGTAAAAAGAAGTTGATCCAAAACACCTATGATGTGAAAAACATGTACTTTCAAAGTTTGACTGCAGTCTGACTCAAACTGTACCAAGGTTTTGTCAAATCAGATTAAAACAACTCGATAGTAGCTCAGCTTCATCATGTATATTTTGCATTAACTGGTATACAATAGGCCTCAGCATTGTACGCTTAAAGGGTTAGTTCACCCAAAAATGAAATTTCTGTCATTAAGTACTCACCCTCATGTCGTCCCAAACCCGTAAGACGGGTTAAGAGAAAACACTGAATTAGACTAAAATGCTGAGCAAGTAAACTTATCGGCTGCAGAATGAACAGAGGCCAGTCAGCTTGAGCTGTTTAGTAAATTATGTGATAATCAGCCTGGGACATCTAGGGACCTATTTTAATGATCTAAGCACATGGTCTGAAGCATGTCCGAATCCACTTTTGCTAGTTTAACGATGGAAAAAATAGTTGGCACACCAGGCGCATGGGCCAAAAGGGTAGTACCTAGTCTTTTAATGAGTGATGAGTGTGTTTTTGGCATAGCGTGCAATAAACCAATCAGTGTCATCTCCCATTCCCTTTAAAAGCCATGTGCACTTGCACCATGGCGGATTGCTATTTACATGGTGGAATATAGACACCCTCAACCTGATGAGTCAGTTTAAATACATGTGTGTATTGCCATGATTAGTCAAATAATTAGCCAGTTTCATTTGTCATTACTGCAAATAGGTCATTCTGATACATGCAATGACTATCCATTATGACATATACTGTAGGCATTTTTATCTTAATGTACACAATAATAATCTTTTACATTGTAATCCTTTTATTTTTAATATTTGGCATGTTTGTGTGCTGCTGTGTGTAACAAGCAGAGTGTACGCTCGTTGTGCTCCTGTCTATAGGTGCATATTACTAACTCTATCTATCTATCTATCTATTATGTTCATGTCTTTAAGCTTGTAAGGACTGTATTGCCTCATACCATCCCCTTGAAAGGTAAGGGCAGACAGGTGAACAGCTAAAGTCCTGGACGAGAGAGGGACCCCTGACACTAACTTCTGCTCTCAGTGCTCATGTGGCCCTGTAGTTCACAGAGAAATATTGTGGATGGATTTCACAGCCTGCCAAATGAAAATAAATAAAAGTTTAAAGAAGATAAAGTTCCTCCAGTGTCTAATTATTTAACAGGATTATTTCATTGTTCATATTTGTCAAATCAGTGAGCTTCAGTAAATGTAGGGAGGTTCTTCCCCACATTAATTTGGTTAATGTGTCCTC
The DNA here is from genome assembly GCA_037101425.1 of Elopichthys bambusa. Taxonomy (NCBI): domain Eukaryota; kingdom Metazoa; phylum Chordata; class Actinopteri; order Cypriniformes; family Xenocyprididae; genus Elopichthys; species Elopichthys bambusa. The sequence goes on from CM074439.1 coordinate 6,568,949, forward strand.
TTAACAAGTTCCGGGGGACAAGAGGGGAGGTAAACACAGGCAGATCAGCCAGGTTTAAAGGGGTGACAGGATGTCTGACGGCTGGGAACAGGGTGCTGTCATCCACTGTAAAGACGGCAGGACTCCCTACTGTCTGATTTTTTTTATGTGCTTAATTAAGTCCGTCACCAGCTAATTAATATGTCACTCAAACATCACAAATACTCTTATGGGTGCTTGTGAAGGCTAAGGGTTGCACAGACTAGTTGATTAGTCGACTTTAATGCTCTGCCATGATGCTTTAAGCTTGACGTCGACTAGTCACTGATCATGGCCTATAGAGGGCGCAACAGGATAAGAAATCATCTTTGAAAAATACTTTTACACTTCATTTCCAACAGTTAAAATAACAAATAAATGCATACCATCTGGGTGCTCAATATTGGTCAGGTGAATGCATGTTTTAAAGGGGACATCGGATGCAAATTTCACTCTTACATGGTTTAGACATAAATGTGTGTTGGCAGTGTCTACACAACCACCCTATAATGATAAAAATCAATTTTGATAAAATAATAAAAAAGCTTTTTTTTTTTAATCCCCACAAATCATAAACACTTTGTCAGATCAAGCCGCTCACAGATTCTTGGCAAAGTGACGTTAATTCGACGTTAATTCGCACAGGCCCCTCCCACGACTCTTGACGGATACTGCCGATTTAGCATAGACCCGCCCTAAGTGAGCTGTAAACAGTCCGCCATTGTGTAGTCTGCAGGTGTAGACAAGAATGTCTCCTAAGCAACTGAGGCGTTTTGTTATTAGATATAAGAATGAACACAGCAGTCGTCCTTTACTCTCAACATCTGAGCCGCTGAAGACGCAGTGGATTAATTTTGTTTTTGAAGGGAATGCGCCCCGGATCTACCTATATGTGTTTATGTCAGCGCTAAAAAGTTTATGTTTTGCTAAAAAGTTCCTGAAGGATGGATCAGTACCTCCAAAAGACATGAGTAACGTTATAGGTTTTTAACGTCTGTTGGTGTTTGTTGGATCAGGACGCAGCCTCCGAAATGAGACGCAGCTAGTGTGATACCCCTGTCGGCATCTGTTGCCGTTGGTCAGAGTTTGTTTTCAACAGACTGAACATGTTTAATTACCGTTTGTTGGGTCAGGGAATGTCAGAGCAGTGTGGTATGATTTTCCAACGAACGACAACAAACTCTGATGTAATCTGACCTGGCCACAAACCGTTGCCATGACGATAAGGCAAGTCCCTTGCAAAGACTGCTGTTTGATCGCGCCTCCGCCTCACGCACACACAACAAAGCACTGCAAACATGACATCACAGCTTGTTCATTATCAAAATAATACAGTCGAACAAATCTATATGTCTTCATTTCTATTTAGAACCTTCTCACTTTAATTCATAACTGCATGTTTATAATGAACAATGCATTAAGGTGATTGTCTTATTACAAGCTGTGTACATTTTATGTAAAGATAACATGATAACACTACAATAAGGTTTAAAAAGGCGTTAGTTATTGACTAACAAGTCATTTTCAAATGTATTTTAATCGTTTTTGAGCATTTATACCTGCATAAATAAGAATGGTGAGTTCAGTGCAATACCTGCCAAATAGTGTTTACAGCCCGCCCACGGAAGATAGGGGTGGGGTGAACAGTAGCTCATTATCATTTAAAGGGACATGCACCGAAACGGCTCGCTGTGAACTGAGCTGTTTTTGACAAGGTAAAAAGGGTGTTTTTTTTACACAACCAGGGCTTGACATTAACTTTTTTGCTCACCAGCCACTGTGGCTTGTGGTTTTCCAAAGTTACTAGCCACTCAGCATTTTCACTGGCCACAATTTTGCTGTTGGGAAATTACATTTTATATGATTAAAGTTGACTTTGGCATGCTAAAATTACTTGATTTTAAATCATTTTACTTGATTAGCTAGATTTAAAACCCTTTTAAACTTTCAAATGCAGCTTGACCACCTAAATCAAGACTAGGCCTACATGGTATATCAGCTGGTATACGGGTGGGCAAGGGGTAATATGAACATGATATGATAAATGATAAACTTAAGCCATAACCGATTGTATCCACGCAAGATACTCCACACGATGGACATTCTGATATCATTGTGTGCGTGTATTTGACTATTCAGGCGCAAGAAGATCTGATCGTGCGCGACAGAGAGAGAGCGCGCTTGTTGTGTGTCATTCAGCGCCATTCCGGTTATCCCGCCTTCACTAGTTAATCGATAACGAATTGTGATTGGATTGTAATTTTGTGCTAATTCGTGTCTAATTCGTACGAATTCATACGTTTTTTGCTAAATCGTATGTATTTTAGGAAATTACAAATTCATATGAATTCATAAGAATGACCTACCCCAAACCCCGCCCCTAAACCTAACCATCACTGGTGTTTAGACAAGTCGTACGAATTCATACGAGTGAGGTCGTATGAATTCATACGAATTAGCCACCTCGTAAAATAAGTACAAATTGGTCGTGAGATAGTGTTGGTAATATCACACGAGTATACTCCTGCTTCTCTGAGTACTGGCATGATTGCAAATGTGAAACTTACTGATCTTATTGAAGTCCAATAAACAAGTTTATATTAAGTGATTTAACATTAGACACAATACTGTCTGTTTTTGCTCTATTTCATGAAAACAGTTTCAAACAAAGCCACACCTGAACTATTTAGCATCTCCAAGCAACGGTGATTCCTGAATGAATCTGCGTTTTGAAAGACTAAATAAGTGACTCGCACATTAAGATTTACTGCCACCTACTGGCGGTAAATGTAAACATACTTATTTTCATATTTACACTTTGCAGAGACTGTTTTTACTTAAAATATCAAACCTTTAAAGTCTATTTTGTACATATTTCTAAATTCAAAAAAATATATTTAAAAACATTCATACAACATTATTTACCAATGAGCTCCATTAAGCAGTCTATGTAAATGTGTCTAAATAATACCACTTCAGATGAAGCTTCTGTGCCACTTCTGCAGTGCAAAGATGGATTTTTTTTGATGATTCATTTTGACTGGTAACAGTTTGATTGGGTCTTATTGTTCTGAATTTATTGTTTAACATTTAAAAAAAAAATTCTATTTTAAGTATAGAAGTTGACGAAATATGATGCATACATTTAATAAGATTAGAAAAAAAAATTGCTCTTATAATGGTAAAAATGCCTCTGGAAATTAATTTAAAGGGGCAAATATCGTAATGTGAAATTTAGTGTCCGTTATTGATCAGAAAGTGCTCCTAAATTTTTGACTCTGCTCCTGAATTTGTTAGCGTAGAGCTCTGGTAGGTATGACAATGTTGATATGTTTGGGCTTGGTGGATTAGATCTGCTACACTGATGCTGTTTTTATTGCTGCTGCAGAGCAAGTATGAGACTTGCTACTGCCAATACATACATGACGCGCTGCTGTGAGCAAGTAAGACATGCTGCTGCTGTACAATATAGCGAATTACCCGTAGCAGATCTATACAGGTGGAGCTGGAGAAGGTGGAGGGTTTCTGATGCGCGCTGCACTGCTAAGGCAAATGCTACTCATGTATTTGCACACAAGCTCATTGGCTACTGATACAGCAGGAACCAATCATCTGTGTCCTACAGATAATGATGTGATTACGAGCAGGTTAAGTTACAGGACCTATTAGCCTGCCCATTAGAGTTTCATGCCAGTACTTTCTATTGTCAACACTGTTCTATGATTTATCAATAAAATAGCTTAGAAACTGAAATGTTCTAGCATATATTTCTTATTAACTAAAACCCACAGCTTCACTATTAGAAGAGAGACGCTTCCAGGTAGAATTAATTCACACATACAATCACTCTCTCACTAGTGCATTCAAATAAATGTAATCTTAAGGCCCTGATATACTTAAAATGAAATCGAAGAACAAACTGATGTGATGTCATTTCAAACAAAATCAGGCCGAAAAACGAAGTTCGTTTTGGAAGTTCGAAACAGTTTGCCAAAGCGAACTTTCTGGAAAAACCCTGGAAAGCTGCTTTATAGTAGAAAACGAAGTTGTACTTCTGATGAAATGGGAGACTGACACTGTTTTTTGTGTTTAATAAGGTAAAGCTGCTTGATTTTAAGCAATCTATTTTATAAAGTGTTATAATATAAACGCAACGTGACTTTACTAGAGTGCCGAATTACATAGCTTGTGCAAACAAACATATCCATGTTGCCATGATCAAATGCTTTTCTTAAGCTTTATTAAAAAATCCCTGCTAGTTTCTAAAAATGTTTTGTTTATTTTGTTTATTTTGTTACTGAGAGAGGAAAGCATGCAACATTTTTCTAATGTTGTTCTAATCTAACCATCGCTCTCAGCAGTGTGGGCGGCATCAGATGTTCGATTACAGTATAATTGCTGCTCACGTATTTCGAACTTCGTTTTACCCCTAAACGAAGAATGAAAAAGAACATTGCTCGAAGTATATCGGGGCCTTTACTGTGCTACTTTATCTGTATCTGATTTAGAACAAGCAGAAATCTGTGAGAAATATAATGACCCAAAGACAAAAGAACAGATAAAAATAAGCTGTTATGCAGGAGCAATAGCCTTATGGGCAGCGCTGTGTCATATGTGTAGCGTCTGGACCAATCAGACACACAATTATTCATTATATTTAATGAATTACCCAGAAACTCTCTCTCACAAGTCCTGTTAATTCCATCCCCCACAACTGCAACACAGAGACAGAATAGGCGTCCGGTTCCAAGTTTATTGCTTTCAGGAATGTGCAGAGAAGACTCTGACTTCATTCTTTCTGAGAAGGACAAATAAACCCTCTTAATCCTATATATTCTATGTATAACCACATGAGAAATGTATAAACATGTATCCAGTTTTCCCCTCTCATGATTTTCCTTTTATAGGGTTCATTCTATGTATTAATTCTCTCCTTTGAACTATTTTGGTATTAATGTTTCAGAGTTGCAAAGTTGTAATTACCTAAAATCACATGGGTAGCATGTTTGGTACCTACGGACTCCAATTTTCGTTTCCTGTTTGGTAATTTACGTTACATGTTACTAACTCTGTGACACATTAGTATTATAAGAATCTAGAAGTTTCTTCTCTCAAACATCCAATCCAATGTATTACGCTAATATCTTGCTACAGGACAAAGACTCATAAAAGTTTCCATCTAAAGGGAAAACTCTTTATTGGCTCAGACACCTCAAGAGGATGTGACATCTTCACCCTTTAAAATCACTGATTACAAGATCACAGTCTCTCTTTTTTTTTTTCCCCTTTACTGAAAAACGCTGATGAGAAGATGATGCTGTTCTAGAAGCTTTTAAGGAACCCCAAGCTTGTGCCAGGCATCCGATGTCATCCGATGTCCCCTTTAAACAGCTTATTGTACATGTAAGTTAATCACCGTTATAACTGGTTCTCTTTCATCAAGACAATATCAGCAAAGATTCAACGGAAGCCTCCACAAATTGCATTAGGACAGCTTTAATTCAAATGGGTGAGACATTCAAGTATAAAACTTAGTCTCATTATGTGATACATTAAGTATCCTTACCCCTTTTAAAGAAGGGCCTGTTAAAACTAAACTGATGGTTTGCTCAAGGCTGTTGATCTGCTGAATTTCAAATTTCAATTCTTGCCTTCCTGTATTCTGCTTCGGCTCTCTTTCCCTTGGTAAACTTTATGCATGTATGTGTGTAAATGTTAGAGTAGTTAAGTGTTTAGTCTAGTTAATAAAGTCTTGTTCATGTCACACGTAAAGTTGTCCATGTTTCATGCTCATATACCCGAGTCACTAATTATGCCGATCCTGACTACATGCTCCGAGTAGTACTGTACAGTAAGACCTGGAAATGAATATTTTTTTAGAATTAATAAACAATTAACACTGAGTGTTCATTGGCAAAACAGGTTAATTGATTGTAATATTAATTTTATTACATTAATTTAATTTTATTAACTGATCCAAACATTTATAATGAATTATAACTAGTTATGATTAATTATTCATATTTCTTTTGAGCTAAATATCGTTACATTAATGGTGGAGAATTAAATGGGCATGATTAAACAAAGGTTATGAGCTTAAACTACTGTCAACCTAAAAGTGTGCATTTGATAATTCCAGTCAGAATACGACATGCGATAAACATTTAGGTCACTAGTTGCTGGCTTGTTAAATGCTGATAAAGTGATAGCTTAAATTTACATCTCTACTGTAACTGAAAGAGTCTTGACACATTTTAGCATATGTTCAAATGGTATCAGTAAAGTTAATCTGATTTTAGTGAAGAAACCCTAATCTCAGTATTAAAGCATAAGTCTGTTTTAAAGAAGGAATCTCAGCTCAGAGGCATGTAAACTGTACCAGAATTGATTATTCTGCTTTGGTTGAGGAAATACCAATTGCGGTATTGCTTAACCTGTTTCTGATTAATAAATCTCAGTACAGTGTTATATAAATGTAGATTTGGGTGATACCCCCTTTTATAGTTAAGATTGATGTCATTCATCTAAACTTTGGCTGCATCTACAAGCATAGCTACCTGTTGACCAAAAACTGTGTTTCACTCGCTGAAAGGAACATCAGTATTCATGCACAAGACGGATGTAACTATGTATGCTTAAACAAGCTTTGACTTAAAGCAAAACTGTGTAATTACTCTTTAAACAAGTACAAAAAGTTGTTTAAAGTAGAGAGAAGAGTCTACATGAGTAAAATTTGCAAATGCTAAAACATATTTGCATTTTATTGAATGTAATATTAAGTTTTTGAAAATCTGAAAGTATAAACGCCACATTTTAACTTCTAATAACTTCTACAGTTAGTGGTTAGCATTACTTACTTGAAGCCTTTAACTACAGCTTGTGTTTATGCCGTGTGAACTGATCTAAACCATTTTCCTTTAACCCCATTCCTAGTTTCTGATTTTTTACTTGCTCTTTCCTTAACTTTAATTTTTCTCAGCTAATTTCATGTGCACTTACGTGCATTCCTTCATGAACGCTGTTCAGCTAAATTTGCAGTTAATAGTTAAATTAAATCTAAATTTAATTACATGTAAACTGTTGAGCTAAAGAAGAATTATTTGCTTTATTGAGATTTTTCAATAGCACGTTGACTAAACTTCATGGAGGGACACACACATGGTGTGATCCTGAACACGCTGCAGCTGTGACCAACTAAATAGTGATTTCCAAAGCTAGTCTAATTGTTAATCACTAGTGCTATTGACTACTCCCAATACCAGGTCATTTTGCTGTTTTAATCACTTCTTTAAATCTTTTTTTATTTTATTTTAATCATAATAGCAGTCAGCTATTCGTCTTTTTATTAGTATTATTTCTTTTTCTTTCATCTATTTGATTTATTTACATTTTCCTTTTGTTCTAGTGTGGTTTCATCTCCCAATAGAACCACGAAAGTAACTAGACATTTTTCTCCTTGGTTTTGTTCATTACAACAGTCGCCTCAATTTTATGAGCCAGCTACAAAAGTAATCTGAACGATTGCTATGGCATCATTTTGAGCACCACTAATAAACACAATCTAATAGGAAAGCTCTCCTCTTCCTCTCCCTTTCTCTTTTCCATTTGTTCAGAGATCAAGCCTGTTGTGAGCCATCAGTATGTTCTGAGAAATAATTTGACCATAAGAACCATCTTAAGTTATTTATTTAACCTAGCTGCCCACTGCGCATTCAGCTCCAAATTCTGTTTGATTAGTCTCTTGCCCTTACTCTCACCACAAGCATGCCTAAATGTTGCAGATGCTCAGCCTAACTGTCCAGATGGCAGACCAAAAGGACTGGTTAGGTGTCGTGAGGAACACCCTTCTAACCAGGGCTGCTGATCATTTGAAGCAACAGAGCCAAAAACAACTGGACAACGATGGAAGAGAAATAAAGGCAGATGACTCAAACCAGAGGTATGATCACAAAGATCTGACTGAGGTCATCTTCTACCTGGCCCACAATCTCACAGGTTTGAAACAGGAGGTGAACAACCTCAAACTCCAGATCACAGAGACTCACAAGGAGCTGACGCATGCTAAAAGCCACATAGACCAGCTAGAGATGAAGGTTCAGGACAGACACAAAGGGGGGAGGAGCCAGAGCCTGCTGCTAAACACTTCACCAGCCCATTTCCTGATAGCCTCTGCGGCCGCAGAAGTAGAGGGAGCAATTCAGACAGACCCTGAAACGGCATGTAAAGTGACATTCAAAGACCTCCAACGAATAGCCAGGCACATCCCTGCATTCACCCCAGAGCTTGCAGGAGACCACGATGTCCACGCCTACCTGCGAGACATTGACTTTCACCTGCAGTCTTTGACGAGTGCTACCCACCAAGATAGACTCTATCTTCTCTGGATCACTTCCGGACCAGAGGTGCGGTGCTTTCTGGCTCGGCAGTCAGAAAACATCCAATCCGACTACCGGCAGTTGAAACAAGCCATCGTCAAGGAATTCTCAGACTGATGGCTGCCCTGGACACCAGACAAGGCAGACATGAAATTCCCTATGCATACTACTACAGACTCAGACAAGCTTACTTCGGAGCTCGCAACGAGCCTGGGATGGAGGAGGACACCAGCTTCAAGAGCCTTTTCCCCCGAAATCTCCATCCAATTGTAAGTCACCATTTAGGCATTACGGCCTGCCCCCGCAAAATGCCTATTCACCAACTACGTGACTTGACACAGAAGGCCTTTAACAAACACCAGGCCTCATCAAAAAGGGTTTGTGACGCACAAGCAACTGTGAACTGCACAACCCAGAACCCAGAGCTGGCACCAGAAGGCGCACAGCATTGCTACAATGCAAAACCCTTCTCCAGAAAGCTCCTAGCCAGCCAAGGACAGAACTGTCACCATGGCAACAGACCCAGGTACCAGACCTACCACGGGAAGAAGCCATGGATGGGATCCTCATCCTGCAGACACCACAGGACCTCCAACAGCAGGCAGCAACAAGCTCCTCCTCCACGCCAGCAATCCAGAGGCTGCACAAGGAGGACTGGAAATGCCTGCATCGGACCTGCAGGAGCTTCTAATGCTAGTAAGAGAGCTCCTCGAACATTACTTACTTGAGGAGTACTCTGACTTCATTCTTTCTGAGAAGGACAAATAAACCCTCTTAATCCTATATATTCTATAACCACATGAGAAATGTATAAACATGTATCTAATTTTCTCCTCTCATGATTTTCCTTTTATAGGGTTTATTCTATGTATTAATTCTCTCCTTTTAACTATTTTGGTATTAATGTTTCAGAGTTGCAAAGTTGTAATTACCTAAAATCACATGGGTAGCATGTTTGGTACCTACGGACTCCAACTTTCGTTTCCTATTTGGTAATTTACGTTACATGTTACTAACTCTGTGACACATTAGTATTATAAGAATCTAGAAGGTTCTTCTCTCAAACATCCAATCTAATGTCTTATGCTAATATCTTGCTACAGGACAAAGACTCTGAAGGGAAAACTCTTTATTGCCTCAGACACCTCAAGAGGGTGTGACATCTTCATCCTTTAAAATCACTGATCACAAGATCACAGTCTCTCTTTTTTTTTTCCTTTACTGAAAAACGCTGATGAGAAGATGATGCTGTTCAAGAAGCTTCTTAGGAACCCCAAACTTGTGCCAGGCTCCGGCCTAGACCTTCCATTCACCAAAGATCCTCTGAATCCAACTGGTTCTCTTTCATCAAGACAATATCAGCAAAGATTCAACGGAAGCCTCCACAAATTGCATTAGGACAGCTTTAATTCAAATGGGTGAGACATGCAAGTATCAAACTTAGTCTCATTATGTGATACATTAAGTATCCTTACCCCTTTTAAAGAAGGGCCTGTTAAAACTAAACTGATGGTTTGCTCAAGGCTGTTGATCTGCTGAATTTCAAACAATGCCGTAACTTCTTGTCTTCCTGTATTCTGCTTCAGCTCTCTTTCCCTTGGTAAACTGTATGTGTTTGAATGAGTAGTTAAGTGTTTAGTCTAGTTAATAAAGTCTTGTTCATGTCACATGTAAAGTTGTCCGTGTTTCATGCTCATATACTGGAGTCACTAATTATGCCGACTAACTGCATGCTCTGAGTAGTACTGTACAATAAGACCTGGAAATGAATATTTCTTAGAATTAATAAACAATTAACACTGAGTGTTCATTGGCAAAACAGGTTAATTGATTGTAATATTAATTTTATTACATTAAGTTAATTTTATTAACTGATCCAAATATTTATAATTAATTATAACTAGTTATGATTAATTATTCATATTTATTTTGAGCTAAATATCGTTACATATGCCATAGCTGTGCACACTCGCGTTTGAGTCTCAGCTTGAGGTTCAGACTTATTTGTTCATTAATGTTGTCATCAGCAACTAGTCTACGTCGACTCAACATTATTCACATAAATGTCAACTGTTCAATCCCTAGTGAAGGCATGTCTCAACCTGGTAAAAGTAGGTTACTTTCAATGAAAGTTCCAACATACACTTTTAACTGTGTTGCTATGTGTCATGAGTAAGCAATTGACTAGAACGGACATCCAACGTATCTGCACCTGGCGAATTTTTTGACATGACATGCCACAACTGTTAGAGGCTGTCTACACTGTACACATCTAAATAAATATAATCTTGAAGGTCTATATTCAGCAAATTTTGTCTTGCACTCTGTAACTGAACCTACATTTCTTTTCCCATGTAATACATAAGCCATGGTTCCACACCAGTTAAACACCCTCTAGCTCAGCCTGCTATAGTAGCCACGCTCCAAACTTTCGCTATGGGTTGAGCTGGAATAAGAATGATGGATCAGTATCACTTTACAATAAGGTCTCATGTCTTAACGTATAACTAACATGAACCAACAATGAGCAATACATTTGTTACAGTATTTATTAATCTTTGATAAAGTTAGTTAACAAAAATACAGTTGTTCATTGTTTGTTCATATTAGTTCACAGTGCATTAACAAATATTAACAAATACAACTTTTGATTTTAATAATGTAATATTATTGATTTTAATAATAATAATCATGATCTAAGATTAATAAATGCTGTAGAAGTATTGTCCATTCTTTGTTCATGTTAACTACATTTGTTAACTAATCCCCATTTTTATTTAATAAAAATAATAAAATATTAAACCTTATTATAAAGTGTTACCGACGGATCTAAGAGGACCACTCTCAGTGTTTTGATGGAGGCTCAATGTTAACACTTTTGGAAAAGATAAACTGATAGTTGCATACTGATAGTAGTCAATGGACAATAAACTGGGTTAAGAGAATGTACTTTACCAAAAAAAAAAAAAAACCTTGCATATTTATCCTATAAGAGTGGTGAAGCTATTTATTATAAATAGTGAAATGAATTTATAAAAATCATTATTTCTACAACTTTCATGACAGAATTCTATTACCTTTCTGTTACTCTCCGACTGCTATGAGCAATCATTGTACAGCGATGTTTTAAAATGATAACCGCCATCACGCCATCATAGCACTGTTTGTACCTGTTTAAGAGCTCATCTAATCATATTCCAGGCTTATAGGATTCCAGGTGGGACAGTGTTCAGTGGTGCTCTACAGGAGTCCTGAAGACAGATTAATATAGATTAAAGCAGAGCATGTGATAGCACTGTCATATTATTTCACATTTTCAAAAATATTAAAATGCAGCAACAATGATATTTAATGTATAGAGAGATTTTATTTATATATAAACAAAATATATTTCTGAATACATTTTAGGGCTTCAATTCTTAAGTTTCCCTGTTAAACCGTTGATGTAGATGGGATGTGTGGTTGCCACTATTGTGTCAATCATGTACTTCTGTGTCAATCATGTGCTTGTGCTGCATCAGAGTATCCCTGTGCGCAAGGGATCCATGACATGATCTTTCATTAAGAAAATTATTTATCTTTTTACAAAATCACACTGAACATTCTAAGAAAAAGCATTTTAAGGAAAATATTTAAAATTCAAGTACGTTTCACACATTGACAGTTAAAACCAAGCATTTTCCAAACTCTGCACAAACCTTGTAGATATGGCTCAGCATACTTTTTTAGTGCATGTGATTGCTGTTTTATATTTTGTTCTCCGTTTTATTATCTACCAGTCAAAGTAACACCTCTTCAGCCACATGATATGATGTATAATTTGTGTCCATAATGGTAGTATATAACTGTCCAATTCATAAAATGTGCAGATTGGTGCTGATGTGAATTAAACTGTAGATAGTAGACACATTTATTTTCATTGCAGCAAAGTTTCTTAGTATAAAGGCCAAAAAACTAAATATAATAAGAACTATAACATAAAGTTTTAAAAATTGCTTTAACTGTAGTCCTCACCACAACTATAATGATAACGCCTAGGGCTGGATTTATGCATTGCAATCTAGGCATGTGCCTATGCACGCCAAAAAAAAAAAAAAAAAAAAAAAAAAAAAAAAAGAGAAATGAATGCTTTTATTCATCAAGGAATCAGGATACATTAAACTGATCAAAAGTGACAGTCTAGGCATTTATAGTATTCACAAAATATTTATTTTTAATAAATGCTTTAATAAATTGAATAAATAAATGTAATAAATGCAAATAAATGCTCATTGAACTTTATATTCATCAATGAATCCTGAAAAAGGTATCACAATTTCCACAAAAATGTTAAGCAGCACAACTGTTTTCAACATTGATAATTAATAATAAGAAATACCACCTGAGCAGCAAATCAGCATATCAGAATGATTTCTGAAGGTTCTTCAGATTCCTAAAGGTTCTTCTGTTTTTACTGTATTTTTGATTAAATAAATGCAGCCTTGGTGAGAATAACAGACTTCTTTCAAAAACATAACAAAAAAATTGTTTCCAAACTTATTGTACTGTAGATACAGTAAACTTTATAACCTGTTAACGTAACAATATGATATAAAACCAGCCCTGATAACGACAAAGAGGAACAATATTTTTGGAATCACATCGGAGGGTAATCCATATTTTAAAATGCACAGTTCAGATATGTTCACGTAATTGAAACACTTGCTTAGAATAAACAATGTTTATCGTCCAAAGTTTATAGTTATCACTATAGTTATAGTTGTTGGTGTGTGAACAGACCTTAACTCGTATCTGAGTGTGAGGTCTTCCATGTGGAAGATGCCAAAGATGAAGCGTATTCTCCAGCGAATGCAGTGAATATGTCAAACTAACCTCTGCCCTGCTCAGCTCTGCTGGGACCATTGCTAAAGGCAGGCTGGCCACCAATTGCAATGTCTGTGGTGGCTGGAAGCAACAGAGGGACATCCTGCTGCCCCGAGGGTCACAGTTTTCATCCTCTCTCAGCCCACCTCTGACGCTCTGCTCCACTTACAGTCCGACAGGAGCGTCTCTTAGGTATATGGCCATCACTCGGCTGTTGCCCCTCAGTCTCCACAGAGGGGTGGAAACGTCAGCAGAATCGCAGGAAAGTTTGGTTATGACTGTCTATCCACATTGATCTGGGCAGGACGAAACCCCAGGGCTCATCTCCACCTGTATGTTTATGAGAGAAGCTGTCCACTAGAGAACAACTGTCTAAAAAAATACATATCTGTCACCAATCTGAAACATGTCAAAATCTCGCTCACTGTTTTTTATTTTATTATAAAATATTACTAACACATTTTCTCCAGAGGATGTGATACATGAACAACAGCTGCCTTTGTGCATTAAATCTGATGATGGATGGACTCTCACATCAGGGCCTCAGTGCATCTCTCAACTCAAGCAATGTCCTGCTTTAACCTCCACATAAAAACCTTTGCATATAATGTCACTGATTTTTGAAGTTGCTAGGTGGCAGAAAAGTAGTGAAAATAGTGGAAAAATCATGCAGATCCTTTGCAAGCACGGATTTTACAGGACGTTTCAGAGTGGTAAGTTCCTAAGGATTGGTGAACAGTCTTACAAAAGCGAGAGCCCCGTGCTAAATGCTACATCAAAACACTGTAATGTTAGCTAACAGGCTAGTGAAGCCAAACATCTATGCTCTATGTTTACATCATAGGAAAACCATAAAATTTATAATTGGAACTGTTAATAGAAAACACAACAACGAATAATAAAACATGCTTACAGGTTGTGATCCATAAAAAAAAAAAACGGGTTGGGAACTGCTCCGTCTTTCATGAGAACTATTTGTAGCCAGAATTGTACCCTCTCAGGTTCTGGAAGCTGTCCTCCATAAAAAGTGCAGCACACAGATAAACGTAAAATAAATTTTAACCCCTGTTTTCTAAGTTCATCCGCCAAACAAAGGAGTTTTGGAAGCATGGTGAAAAAAACAGTATCTCTTCAACATGACAACAACACGATACTAAAACAAGTCGTTCTTCCTCGCCCCCCTATTTTTTTTATTTATTTTATTTTTTTTTCTGTGGATGAATTATTTAAATGAGTGACATTGTGACTTCAAAGGTCCGGAAGAAGCGTGTTGTAGTCCCAACAAGCCATAGTAGTTCTTGAAAAGTTTTTTCTAAACTATATATTTTATATTTAAGAGAATATCTCCCTTTAGAGTGGACTTTGAGCTTTGTAAGCTTGCAAATTTTTTCTATGAGCAAAAAAAGAAAAAAGAATAATAGAATCCCTTCAATATTTTGAATATTTGCACTAATGCATATTGTAATGTAATTAAACCATTTTTCTGCAGGCAAAGCTCACTATCGTTATTAGTTAAACTTACAGCTTACACCAAAGCACCTGGCACCATTTTGGAAAATATTAATAAATCACGACTACACTGTAAACCTGAATAAGTTGGCAAAACTCAAAAACTTTTAGGCAATCAGTTAAGAAATTCAAAGTTTAAGTAAACAACTGGCAGATTTTTTTTTTTTTTTTTTTTGTACTCATACCTGTTAATTGTTTAACTTGAAATATTTCAGTACACTAAATACATTTCAGTACAATATATGTGACACTGGACAACAAAGCCAGTCATAAGGGACAATTTTTTTAAACCTAGATTTATCAGACTGTCCTCCAAAAAAAAAAAAAAAAGAAAACTACCCTATAGGTTGTTTTTCAAGCACCTTATTACGACCTATATTTACGTTTTAAAGTCATGTGCCCTCTAGCTGGTTTTAAAATAATGACAGTGTCATGTTACATCTGTTGTCATGAAATGCATGTTCATTTAAATGCAATGTGTGGACTTTTTACACCATTTGTCCTATTTCCATTTAGCAAAACACATTTTTTTATTAACGACTACAACCACTCCACTCCTAAACCTACCCTTAGTGATTTATAGTGCATATACGTTTTATGAGCACATGCATCCCCTGGGATAGAACCCACGATCGCATGATCGCATATTGTTCCGTCGGTCACGTTCGACGTACGTCGGACAGACCGACGAATAGGGATCTCGCTAGAGAGGCCAATCTGCTTCGAGTGTAACTAAAACGAGCCAATGCACATTGGCATGCAATCATATGCAGCAGCTGCTCGCCTCGCAGCGCGGGTATATAATGAGCAGCAGGTGCGTTGCATCTTCAGCTTTTCGCTTCGGAGCCGAACAGATGTTCCTGTCTCTCTGCAAGCAAGTGTTAGAAAACTAGTCAGCTCTTCAAACATCTCTCTTTAGTGTGGGCATACAGCATGGCAGCGGGGTCGAATTCCTCTCTTTTTTTTTCTCTGTATTTCTTTGTTTTTGCCTTTTGAGCAAATATCTGTTTTTTTTTGTTTTTTTTTCAGCTTAAAAAGGCTGTTCCGATTCGGATCCAGAAATGATGGCTATGCTTTCCCGGGCTGCCAACAGGGTCGGGCTTGTGTGGAACTCTCCACCGTGTCCCGAGCCCTCGAGGTTGGACAATTGGTATCTCGGGGTGGTGCGTGGTGGTTCTCAGCCACCCACCCTGGTTCCTTTCCTCCCGGAGGTGCATGACGAACTCACCGGTACATGGACGGCACCTTTTACTGCACGAAACCGTTCCGCTGGGTCCTTCTCCCTCACCACCCTTGATGGCGGTGCGGCAAAGGGTTATACGCACATCCCCCCTGTGGAACAGGCCGTTGCTATGCAACTGTGGCCTAACTGCACCTGGCGGGAGGAGCCGTCTCTCCCTTCCCGGGCCTGTAAGCACTCGTTGGATCTTACCGGCAGGTAAGCCGCTACCACCTTACACGCTATGGTGTTGTTGCAGGTCCATCAGGCCAAGGCATTGAAGGACCTGCACGAGGGTGGTCATGATCCACAAGTTCTCCAGGAACTTCGTGCTGCGACGGACCTCGTGCTTCATGCGACGAAGGTTACGGCGCAGTCAGTGGGTCGTGCGGTGTCCACTTTAGTGGTCCAGGAACGCCATCTCTGGCTGTGTCTGGCCAACATGAGGGATACCGACAAAGTCAGGTTCCTTAACTCCCCCATGTCCCAGACCGGCCTCTTCAGCAACATGGTCGAGAACTTCAGAAGCAGACTGAGGCCATCAGTCACATCCTGCCGCGGCGGTCAGCTGCTGCGTCCACCCATCTGCCACCGGCAGCACCTCAGCCTGCTCATCACTGAGGGCGCCCCCCTGCGGCTGCCCCCACTCCCCTGCTGCAGCAGCCTCCATCCAAGTGGCGCCGTGGACCCAGCCCGTCCAGGCCCCCGCCAAGAAGGGTGGTAAAGCCAAGAGCAAAAGGCCCTAGGACGGGCGACCCGGAGATGGCTGGGACTGCTCTTCGGGAGATGGTGACTGCACCACTCCTTCCCCCGGAGGAGGGCCGGGTGTTAAATCCTTTGTTTAATTTTGTTTGTTCCGCCACTGGCTGTTAAGCCAAATTTTCAAAAAAAGAGCAGTTTCCGCCATCTCCGGGTCAGAATCGGAGCCTCCACAAGGTATCGTTCAAAATGTTCACGCAGAAATGCAGTTTCGAGTGCATCCATCCCCAAGATTGGTTTGCAGCGATCGACCAGAAGGACGCGTACTTTCATGTCTCGATTCTACCACGACACAGGCCGTTTTAGGACACAGGCCTTTCCCTGGCGCATTCCTCTGAGGAAAGATCTTCTTTCTTAGAGACGGGGCACTCTTTGGCACCCGCGTCCAGACCTCTGGAAACTCCATTTCTGGTCCCTGGTCGGGACACAGAGGTTCTAGGTGACTTACCCCCCAAGGTACTTAACACCATCACTTCGGTACGTGCACCATCTACAAGACGTGCTTGCGCCTTGAAGTGGGACCTGTTCGTCAAGTGGTGCTCTTCTTGCCGGGAAGACCCCCGAAGATGCTCGATCAGAGTCGTGCTTTCATTCTTGCAGCAAGGGTTGGAGCGCAGGCTGTCCCCCTCCACCCTGAAAGTTCATGCTGCCGCAATTTCCGCATACCACGACCACATCGATGGCAAGTCTGTTAGTAAGCACGACCTGGTCGTCAGGTTCCTTAGGGGGGCGAGATGATTTAAATCCTCCTTGACCCCCCTCCATTCCCTCTTGGGACCTTGCTCTGGTGCTTCAAGCTCTCCAGAATGCTCCCTTTGAGCCTTTGCAGTCAGCAGACTTAAAGATTCTGTCTATGAAGACTTTTCTGCTGGTCCGTGGGCCTCCATCAAGAGGGTAGGGGACCTGCAGGCAATTTTGGTCGACGAATCGTGCCTAGAGTTCGGCCGGGTGACAGTCATGTGGTACTGAGACCCCAGTCTGGCTATGTGCCAAAGGTTCCTACCACTCCCTTCAGGGACTAGGTAGTGAGCCTGCAAGTGCTGCCCCCGGAGGAGGCAGACCCAGCCCTGGCTTTGCTCTGTCCAGTTCGCGACTTGCGACTGTACATAGACAGAACTCAAAGCTTCAGGACCTCAGACCAGCTCTTTGTCTGTTACGGAAGCCAGCAGAAGGGAAAGGCTGTCTCCAAGCGGAGGATGGCCCACTGGATAGTGGACGCCATCGCCTTGGCTTATCAAGCTAAAGGCGTGCCCTGCTCGCTCATGTTGCATACTCACTCTACGAGAGGTGCTGCATCCTCCTGGGCGCTGGCTCGTGGCGCCTCGCTGACAGACATTTGTAGAGCTGCGGGCTGGGCGACACCTAACACGTTCGCTAGATTCTATAGCCTTCGTATCGAGCCGGTCTCCTCTCGTGTTCTCATCTCAGGTCAGAGGCACGGAGAGGCCCCGGGAAGTGACAAACGACCTATATAGGCGTATTGGTTGGAGAACATGTTGAGATTTATACATCATCTGAAAGCTGAATAAATAAGCTTTCCATTGATGTATGGTTTGTTTGGATAGGCATTTTTGGCCGAGATAAAACAATTTGAAAATCGCCTTGTCCAAATTTAGTTGTCCAAATGAAATCATTAGCAATGCATATCCACTCACAAAAATACATTTTACAAAATATCTTCATGGAACATGATCTTTACTTAATATCCTAACTATTAGTGTAAACTAGTAAACAAGCTAATTCAGAAAATGCTAACTTGCTAATTTGCTAACATGTTAGTGATAGCATGGTATAGCACTTGCTGAACAGCAAAAACTCTAAATTAGCATAACAAAACATTAAAGGGTTAGTTCACCCAAAAATGAAAAATTCTGTCATTAATTACTCACCCTCATACCGTTCCACACCCTTAAGACCTTTGTTCATCATAGATCTAGGTAAAAAGTCTCAATTTGCGGACTTATGCACTACCATTTTTCAGTATAAATAATGCGAGTAAGCAATCATTTTGGTCACTGGATTTATTGCGTCGGAGAACATTGACACAACCCACGTGAAAGGGCCTTGTTGTAGCTTTAAGTTTGTGTCACTGGACCCAGAAACTGCATTGTGGCTCAGGTGGGCAATTCTCAAAGTGCCAACCTTCAAGATACTTTAAGTGGGAGACACAGAGATGATCCCAGAACTGAATACATCTCACTCCATCCTTTGCCATCTTTCTTCAATCCTTTCTTTCTTATTCCCTTTTTGCCGTCGGTCTACTTTTTAGTCCCTTAAGCCTCAAGGAGATCAAATCCAGTCCAGCAGTGTGTGACTAACGTCGCAGCAGACAATACGTTGGTAGGACGCTTTGATCATAAATCCATTTAACAGCAAGAAATTTAAAAGAAGAGAAAGTGGGGGAGAGAAAAGAGCGCGTCAGGCTCGTTACGGATCCTTCACGGCCCATCAGGCTGCCGTCGCTGATGTAACGGCATGAGTATGCCAAGCACGTACACAATTAAGGATTAGTTTCTTTGACTGAGCCTGAAGCTAGAATATAAGAATCACCTTATTTCAGGAGTTGCATGCATATGCTAATCACATGTGATAATGGCAATTTTTAACAATGTAACCTATATCAAGTGCAAATGTGAAATTTGTATTGAAGGTTTCTTGCTTAAAGCTTTTACTTTATTTTAGGCATATTGTGGATCTTTGCACACTTAAAAATATTTTAGGACTGGTTTTCTCTCAGGAGGTTCCACAGACGTACTTTCTGATTTTAACCACGTCCCAGTTGAACACATGTATGGTTTTTCTCTGGGTAGAATTTACAGGGCAAATTATCTACTGTTTTTTGTCAGTATTCAGGTGTCCTCTGAGAAATCAAATCCTGTCTGGATAAGAATGTCTGTGATTATGGATATTGTAATTCTTACCCACAGTGCTTTTTCTCATTTATGGTGACCTTTGTTAAATATCTTATCTAAGCCATATTTCTCATTGCGCTGTCTGGAACAGCTTCCTTATGGATTTAGACCTTATAACCAACCACTGTAGTATGATCGTCAGGTATGATTCACAACTTCATTAATTTCTTTCTTTATTCTGATGTATGCAAATAATATCCAAGGTACACATTCCTAGTAATTGAAATTTTAAGTAAAATTTCAGAAAACGTTCCTCTCCCCAAATTTGTCACTTCCGAAAAAATAAATAATTTAATACGAAGGGTTACATTGACCTATTAAGATTTTGTTTACATCTACCTTGTAAATATATTTTTTTGCTATTTAAAAAAAAATAGTTTTCACAGGTAAATCAATAACAATTACAATTTTAACAATATTTCAAGTGTAATTTAAGAGATTTATTGTATTTTAAATCCAATCTTTCTTTGTAAAAGGCATAAGGTTTATCATACTGATTTCAAAGTTAAGGATTCATTATTTTATTTAAAATATATAAAAATGTATATTTATACAATGAACCTATAACCAATTACAATATTTACATCTTATTTTTGACAAAACATCGCATGTTTTGGTCGTGACTGCACTTTTTCAGTAGTGAAAGTAATGTGTTGGTAGCCACCACATCACATTACAGAATTTGAACTCACATACTAAAACACTACTAAAACATTAAAACAATTAGTATTTTGCATAACCAAGTTGCATAACTGTACTAAAATTTTGTTTATTTCCCCCAAATAAATGATTGTGTTCCCTTTTGTCACTACGAAAACAATGATGACATGTTTCGGTCATGACTGTTTCGGTAGTGACAATTTTAGATACTTTTGAGCCTAGCTCAAAGATGCTAATCAGCACATGGTTAGCTAGCACAGTTCTGAACAGCTGTACACAGAAAATAAAATAAATAAATGCATTTTATGGAATAACACCCAAAAAAGTTGTAGAATAAAAGTTGCTTAACTGCAGAAAAAAAGGTGTTTGGTAGTGATGTTCCTTAAAGTTAAAAGTAAAAAAAAAAAAAAAAAAAATTATATAAAGTATTATAAATCTTCATAATTTGATCTTCTGTAAAAGCTATTTTTGTTGAAAACTCATGAAAACTGCATGCAGAAAAAAAGAATGGCCCTCCTTTTACTAGAAAAGATACTAGAAAAGGCAGTATCATCACAACTATGTTCCTTTTTAGAAAGAAATGCTATCTGTGAGGATTTCCAGTCAGGATTTAGACTGTACTATAGTACTGAGACGTTACTCACATTGGAGTTACAAATGATCAGATCGTATCATCAGATCGTGGTTGTATCTCTCTATTAGTGTTACTGGATCTTAGTGCTGCATTTGACACTATCGATCACAACATTCTTTTAGTAGACTCGTAAATTATGTTGGCATTAGTGGAATAGCATTCGCACGGTTCAAATCATACTTATCTGACCGTTATCAGTTTGTAATAGTAAACGAAGAGATGTCATATCACAAGTTTACAAGTTCATTATGGAGTACCGCAAGGCTCAATACTAGGACCGTTGCTTTTCACTCTGTACATGCTACCCTTAGGAGATATTATTAGGAAGCATGGCGTTAGTTTTCAATGTTACGCTGATGATACTCAGCTCTATATTTCTTTGCGCCCTGACGAAACTTACCAAAACTTACAAAATTAACGGAATGCATAGCTGATATAAAAAATTGGATGACCAGTAATTTCCTACTACTAAATTAAGGAAAAACAGAGATTCTAATTATTGGACCGAAAACTTCTTCACATAATAACCTAGAATACTAACTCTTGATGGATGTTCTGTTAAGTCTCCGTCGTCAGTTAGGAACCTGGGTGTTCTCTTTGATACAAATCTTTCATTTGAAGGCCACATTTCTAGCATTTGTAAAACCGCATTCTCCCATCTTAAAAATATATCTAAACTACGACATATGCTCTCAATGACAAATGCAGAACAGTTAGTTCATGCGTTCATGACCTCAAGGCTAGATTACTGTAACGCTCTACTGTGTGGTTGCCCTGCTCGCTTGATAAATAAACTACAACTCGTACAAAACACAGCAGCTAGAGTTCTTACTAGAACTAGGAAGTATGACCATATTAGCCTAGTTCTGTCAACACTGCATTGGCTTCCTGTTAAACATCATATAAATTTTAAAATCTTGCTAATTACTTACAAAGCACTAAATGGTTTAGCTCCCCAGTACCTAAGTGTGCTATTAATGCATTATAGTCCTTCACGTCTATTGCAATCTCAAAATTCAGGCCAGCTGATAATACCTAGAATATCAAAATCAACCGCAGGCTTGGATCCTTCTCATATCTGGCACCTAAACAATCATTGTTCAGGAAGTAGACACACTGTGTCAGTTTAAATCTAGACTAAAAACGCATCTCTTTAACATGGCATATACATAACACATTATCAATTTATGTTTTCAAATCCGTTAAAGGATTGTTAGGCTGCATAAATTAGGTCAGCCGGAACCGGAAACACTTCCTATAACGCCAGATGTACTCGTTACATCAGAAGAAGAATGGCATCTACGCTAATATTAGTCTCTCTGTTTATCCCGAGGTTTACCGTAGTCAGCCGGATCCGGGCCATATCCAGGTGAGATCAAGGACCTGTGCCGTGACACATGATAACGCAGCCCTGAAGTGTCAGCAGAGAATGAGTCAACTAGATCCTCCACTGTGAAGGCCTCGTCGACATGACAGCCTCAGATCCTCAACAAACTGTCCATACCGGCGTGATGAATACGATCCTCAACTGGATAGAACTGGAATATATACTTTGACTGTTGCGATCCCAATCGGACTTATGATAGGTGCCTGAATCATAGTCATGCACTGTTCGCTGTAAGCCAGAGGAGAACTGGCCCCCCGACTAAGCCTGGTTTCTCCCAAGGTTTTTTTCTCCATTTTAACACCTGTTTGCCACCTGATGTCACCTGTTGGAGTTTGGGTTCCTTGCCGCTGTCGCCTTTGGCTTGCTTAGTTGGGGACACTTGACATTTGATATTCAACGTTTTGATCTGCCTGCATTGACACCATTGTATGCAAACTGAACCGAGCTGGATGATGGCATCACTGTTTACTCCAGTGCTGATATAGATAAATTAACTAAATAACTATTGATTCTTACAGTGGAATGAATCAATACTGAATTTACTTAAGATGGACAATGACACCATTTTCTTTAAGAGCTGCTGTGCAGCCAAAATTATATACCACTTATCACTGTAAAGCTGCTTTGACACAATCTGCATTGTAAATAGCGCTATATAAATAAAGGTGACTTGACTCACATCTTCAACATGCCGAACCACTGTTGCATATTCATTAGTAATATTTTAATGTTAGCTGAATGTACTTTTCAAGTAGTCAAGCAAATCTCAAATTTCCTTTTCATCATTAGAGCAGTTGACAGAGAGGTTTTAGCGCTTCTCTGAGCTGTCAGACTAGGAGCGTCTCTCACCACAGGTGGTCTGCCACACATCTGACGTGCTGCTTTTGTCACTACAAAACTGGCAAGGTGAGAAATTCTCTGGTGAACGTATGATAGTTTACACATGTTGAAGAGACAGAGTGTTAGACGGAGGTCCAGATGTCTGGAAGAGAGATGAAGAAACAACATATCAAACAAATAAGAAAACCCTCTCTACATCTCCTATGTTTGTTTCATAAGCTGTCAGGTACCTTCGGTCCAGCTATCTCTTTGGTTGAATCCTCTGTCTGTCTAAAATGTACAAAACACAACAATCACATTGAGATGATTGAAAATGCTTTAAAGTGCTATGAGCTCAAGCAGTTATCTGGCTTTGTTCGCTGGTCACTCTACTGGCCTGTGCAATGCCAATCAAATAAGAGCATATCAGATGAAGGAGAACTTCTTTTCAAATGCAAATGCAAAAGCTCCCAAAGTCTAAAATCAACACAACAGAGATCACACTCTTAATGACACTATTTTAGGCTTAACACACTTTTACTGGTGTGACTGCATATCATATTGTGGTTAGTAAACACACACACTTGGAAGTCACAATAGAAGCAGTGCTGCTTTCTGTGATATTAGAAAACATTAAACCTAAAGCTTCTCTTGCATATTGCTTCTTAAACACCTGACCTAACCACGAGTGATGTGGTTTTGTCACAAAAAGTACTTGTCCACAAGGAAAACTGAAAATATCCAATGATGCAAAACAACCACAGCCAATCAGAACACATTTTGATTGGAATTTTGAGATTTCATTGTGGCCTTTTCATTGTGAGCTACCCAACACAATGTGACAGAAATATCCAAGCAACCTGTTCCAAAGCAAACGTTCTAATAATGTTTGCAAAATATAACTTCTGTATAATAATGTAACTTCTGTTGCTGTTCACGGTGAGGGACTATTTTTTCCGTCGGAAGGAAGGCTTTTATTGAAAGTTTACTTCATGAAAGTTGCATTGATACATATTTTTGGCTTTAATATTTGTATTGTGTGGTAACTGTTTTATAAAAGCAATAAGGTACTCGAGGCTAGTGCTGTATCGTGAATAAGTCACGGCTGAAGAGGTTGCAGGCAACAACAATGCCCTTCAGCCGTGACTTATTCACGATACAGCACATCCTCGAGTACCTTATTGCATACTGGAAATGTTGAACATTCATAAAACATTCAGAAATCATGTTTTCATAATTTAAAAGCAAAAAGTTCTAGATATTTTTGTAAGCTGGGTTATCAGGTTGTCCTCAGTCAGGATATGGTGTAAATGTCCTTTCCTATTTTAGTGAGTAGGACGGCGAGTCATACCATCATCTTAAACACAATTTTGCTAATATTTCTGACAAGGTAAGAGCCTTAATTACTGTAATTATCATTTCCGGCTCCATTATGATGATCATTATGTAGTTAATGATCTACACGCACTATCAGCTTGGCTGACAGGTGAGGATTAATTAGTGTTAGGGCTGGTCATTTCATGGGCCCCTGGACCACTGGACCAGATTTGCTCTGACAGCTCCTGGTAAAAACCTGCGGTGATGGCAGATGCTCTACAGAGAGGAGGTGCGATCAAATTCAGCCATGCTAAATATGGCTGCGTGATGTTGTGGAACTTACAATTAGACTTTATGTGCAATTGACTTTAAGTATATCGTAGGATGATTTTAACCATTGATAAATAAAAAGATCATCCTAATCTCTGACTTTGCATCTGATGTAATAGGGGATAAAGAAATGTAACAATCAGACAATCTCTGTATATGAAGAGAAACAGAGCCGACACAATCACAAATAGCCATTGATAAATTTAGCCTTGTTGCCATAGAGACTGAAGAATTAGACAAGTTTAGATCAAACTATTAGTATCTTAAAAAAAAAAAAAAAATCCCATTCCTGTTACAATTTAGCATATCAGAAAAAGATAATTAAGCTGCATTTCAAAATGTTATACATCAACTTTAATAGACTAAAGGACAAACAGCTAAATTCAATATGATAGTAATTCCATCCAGAGAGCTTGTAAGTTTAACCTCTGCTGGAGATGAGCGTAAATGAGCAGCTCTGGGACGCTGGAGATGAAGAGCAAGTGAAGGGTGAACCGTTTCGAAAGGGTTCTGCAAGCAGTGGCATTTGTCTTCATTGCACATTGACAGTTTAACTGGTCTCCACAGAGCCAGCAGCATATAAATCCTTCCAATAGCAACTGAGATTTCTCCATTTTTGATTGATACATAAATTATTAGACTGCTAGAACTTGCTACTTAGTTTTGTTGAAGGCCCCCTGTTGAAGCCTGTAATATTAAATAAATATAAAATATGAAATAAATAATATTAAATTAAAATGAAATAAATAGCATTATTTGTAAAGTGCTTTTCACAATACACTGTTTCAAAGCAGCTTTACAGAAATCATGAAGCTAATGTTTCCTATCTTAATATCTTTAAATGTTGCAGCTGGGTGATAATATGGCTGATAAAGTCGGATATAATATATATCCAGCTTTATACAGTGAGCTGGGTGATAATAAAACAAACAATAATACAACCTAGATTTGCTATATAGTATATATCGCTTTACGTCAGTTTGATGTTCTTCAACAAAAACAATAATTGTTGATGGGGAATAAAATACAACTTAATTTAATTTTTCATATGTTGTATTTTGTATGCTAGTGGCCCCAGCCTACTTTTAACTTGCTTAACCAGCTTCTCCATAAAGATTATGTTGGTTGACCTAAATTTTTCTGCCAGCAAACACTAACCTCCCTAAGCCAGCATGGAAATCCTTGCAGGGTATTTCATTTCATCAAGAGAGGTTACCAGGCCACTTAGGAGCCCACGGATCAAGTCTGCGATTAGCAGAAAAGTGCCACTTCAACCTACATGCCTTTCTCAAACTGTCAGAACCCCTCATCTGCAGCTCGCTGGAGTCAAACCGTCACGGTCCATGTAACTAATGCGAGCCCTGGAGGTTAAGACCCTCGTAATCATACTAATCACATGTTTTTTCTGTCTAATTAATATTAAAATGCAGCAGGCCTGATAAAACTCAGGGGTGAAGTAAACGTAAACACGCAGCCCTGCCTTCTTTTGGAAAAAAAAAATCAACAGAGGTCAAGGAATGAGTCTGAGCCAGAGAGAGGCAATGCTAATGAGGGGAAGTCCTCTGTGGAGATCTTCCTTCCTGTGAGGGCTTGACCCTGTACCTCCCTCATGAAAGATTCATGCCGCAGACTGGCAACTCAACCACAAAAGGAAAGTTTCTGTTGTGCTCTGAGATGATGTTAAAGAGTCTTTAAACCCCAACTTCAAGCACATGAATAAATGAAAATAGCCATAACCACTCTCCTGCAATGCAAATATTGACTTGTCAATTCTGAGAAATAGCTTGGATGCATCCATAACCTCCATCATTTCAGTCAGTGCAAGATTTAAATGAGTTAATGTGTTACTGTCATAGCATGTTAAAGCAGTGTTCTTTCATTAGCTGAAGAGAAGATGAGTTGCAGTCTAAATATGTTCTACACAGAGCAGGTTTGTACCTCATGCTCACATGCTGATAACAGCACAACATGAGATCTCACTGCACAGCTCACAAAGTGATATATATATTTTTTAATGCATAAAAACTTATCAGGATGGGATCCTCTATGGTATAAATGATACATTTGATTGATATAATAACTTTCTGATGACCCCTGATGATTATTTAATCATAATTTAATAATTAATAAAAATCAAATGCAAAATAAACGTCATTTACATACACATCATGATACAAATGCAACAGCAGTTTTTATTTGTATTGAAATATCACTGTGAAAAATGCATTTTCCTTCAGCTTTATATTTGTTTCCGGATTAATAACTTCTATATTGTAAAACAAAAACAAAAAAAATGCAAAACAAAAACATTTTTGCTGCCAAAACAGCCCTGACCCGTCAAGGCATGGACTCCACTAGACCCCTGAAGGTGTGCTGTGGTATCTGGCACCAAGATGTTAGCAGCAGATCCTTAAGTCCTGTAAATTGCGAGGTGGAGCCTCCATGGATCGGACTTGTTTGTTCAGCACATCCCACGGATGCTCGAGTGGATTGAGATCTGGGCAATTTGGAGGCCAAGTCAACACCTCAAACTCATAGTTGTGCTCCTTACCAATCCTGAACCATTTTTGCTTTGTGGCAGGGCGCATTATCCTGCTGAAAGAGGCCACAGGCACTAGGGAATACTATTTCCATGAGAGGGTGTACATGGTCTGCAACAATGCTTAGGTAGGTGGTACGTTTCAAAGGAACATCCACATGGATGGCAGGACCCAAGGTTTCCCTGCAGAACACTGGCCAAAGCATCACGCTGCCTCCGCCGGCTTGCCTTCTTCCCATACTGTATCCTGGTGCCATGTGTTCCCCAGGTAAGTGACACACACACATCCGGCAATCCACATGATGTAAAAGAAAACGTGATTCATCAGACCAGGCCACCTTCTTCCATTGTTTCATGGTCCCAGTTCTGATGCTCACATGCCCACTGTTGGCACTTTCGGCGGTGGACAGGGGTCAGCATGGGCACCCTGACTGGTCTGCAGCTATGCAGCCCGTACGCAACAAACTGCGATGCACTGTGTACTCTAACACCTTTCTATCAGAACCAGCATTAACTTCTTGAGCAATTTGAGCTTCAGTAGCTCATCTGTTGGATCGGACCACACGGGCCAGCCTTCGCTCCCTACGTGCATCAATAAGCCTTGGCCACCCATGACCCTGTCACTGGTTCACCACTGTTCCTTCCTTGGACCACTTTTGATAGATACTGACCACTGCAGACCGTGAACACCCCACGAGAGCTGCAGTTTTGGAGATGCTCTGACACAGTCGTCTAACCATCACAATTTGGCCCTTGTCAAACTCGTTCATATCATTACGCTTGTCCATTTTTCCTGCTTCTAACACATCAAATTTGAGGACAAAATGTTAACTTGCTGCCTAATATGGCTATTATTATGGGTAATGATCCCACCCACTAACAGGTGCCGTGATAAAGAGATAATCAGTGTTATTTTTTTTTTTTTAGTTATTTTTTACAAATATATATACAGTATATTTTACAAAAATGGCTCTTACAGTATCTCCGAAACCACAATTTTCCTTAATCAATAAAACACAAGAGAGGCTTCTGATGGTAACAATCTAGCTCCAAAAAGCACAAAAACACATCATTATTGTTAACAACCATACAGCAACACCCACAGAAATGTCCATTACTGGCAAATACACATTATTGTACACAAATTTACTGTTCAGAAAAACTGCTTTCCAAATATTATTGTTTCAGAGAACTTCAAGACAATTTCAGCCTCAGAACAGCTGACCGAGCAGGTGAACATGATTTCAACAAGTGATCCTGGATCTTTGTTGATCCTGGAACAACAGCCAATCAGATCTGAGGCACAGTTTATGTCAAGTTTAGGCTTACAACCAGCGTTAGGTGCTTCTACATCAGTGTTATTCATCATCTTTACCCTTCTGATTTTAGGGTTAGGTTTAGGGGTAGGGGTAGGGTTAGAACTACATTTTCGGACAGGAATGCTGTTCCAGGATCAACAAAATATGTTGATCCAAAAACATGTTTTACTTGGCAAAAACACTGTGACCCTCCAGAGCAACAGGAACTTTATCCACAGGAAGTGATAATATAAATCATCCTTCTGTTGGTGGAGTGAAACTCCGTGCTGTGCTTAGAGCTGCACATGTGGCCACAGTGAGAGCCACTGCAGGAGTTTAGATGGGTCACATAGGGTGAAAACATTTGTGCATGCAGCAGGAGAAAAAGACATGGGGGGAAAATGAGCCTTATAGGGTGAGGTGAATCTGTGAATGCTGCAATAATGACCTTGATTGACTATCCCTTTCTCTCTTTCTGTGGTTCTTCTGACCCCAGCAGCAGCCAGGCAGTCAAAAAGCCGGGTTTGAAATCTTTTTTTGGGTTTTTCAATCTTGCCACCTTGATCCACTCAAACACACACATGCACAAGGCCTAGGCCCTTTCCAGATGGTGGTCTGTGATCATTTATTAATGAGGAAGTTCAGAGAGTTACTGCCAGCTGCTGCCAGGCTGCTCCATAGGCCACACACACATACACACACACGTTTGTTTTTGTGAATTGTGGGGACATTCCATAGGCGTAATGGTTTTTATACTGTACAAACTGTATTTTCTATCGCCCTACACTACCCCTAAACCTACCTATCATAGGAAACTGTGCACATTTTTACTTTCTCAAAAAAACTCATTCTGTATGATTTATAAGCCTTTTGAAAAATGGGGACATGGGGTAATGTCCTCATAAGTCACCCTCTTCTTGTAATACCTATGTCAGACCCATGTCATTATACAAATTTGTGTCCTGATATGTCACAAAAACATGTGCACACACACACACACACACACACACACACACACAAACACAAACACGTTCCCACACATCTGGCTCATTTTCTGTGGCCACTAGATGCAGAAATTTGCAAGTAATTTTTAAAAGAAATCAAATAAACTTTTTAAATATTTATCTTTCAGTGTCTGTGTTTATGATTTGTTATTTAAAATTTCTCCAAAAATCATTTATTAACCCCTTATGTTGTTCTGTATAAACTTATTTTATTTTAAACACATTTTAAAAGAATATCTAGGTTTTCTTTTGCATATAATTAAAGTGAATGGGGAATCAAGCTCCCAGATAAAAAAAAAAAAACAAAAAAACATCAGAACAGTATATTAACGTTGAAGTATTGAAGTTACAATAAGGTACAAAGATGTGCAAAGATGACTGATCATTAGCCGAGTGCTTTCAACATCTTTAGTAGTGACTATATTCACAATACAGCACATCTCAAGTGCCTTATTGCTTTTATTAAAGGATTACTCCACAATACAAATATTAAATTAACAAAAATATATTAATATATTAATTTTTTAAGTAAAATCAGTCACTTCCTTCCACCAGAAAAATCGTCCCTTACAGTGACAGCACATGAGAACAGTTCCTAGTCTGTCTGTTTAAGCTCCATCAGATGAGGCATTACATCTAGGAACATTCTCTTGCTGTCACGGTGTCATTTATTTTTTTAACACAATATGATATTCACAGCACAGAGTGTAAGATTCAAAAAGTGACATTAAATAGTATAACTCAATGATCATACAGTACATTCCCTCTGCACTTCAGAAACCTTGGGCTTCCACACACACACACACACAGCAATGTTTCACTCTCATGAGAAGACTTTCTTTGAGAGGGGACATATAATGCCAGCAGGGGTCAGTCAGGCTAGAAAATATATGTAAATCTTGATTGTCCATGTACGTCAAATCAATCACATCTCTAAAAATAAAAAGGTTATCCATTATAGTTATGTTTGGTATACAATAAGTCTCATTTCTTTGTTGCATAAACCCGTTTTTTTTTGGGTTTTTTTTTTGTTTGTTTGTTTTGTCAGTTATTTGAAAACCACTTTTCAATATTTTTTTTTAGTCTGTACATAATAGTGCCACTGTTCTCCAGTTTTTTAAAAGACCAAGGTCGCCTTTCTGTGGTAGTAATGAAAGTACAGCTCTTTTACAACTAGTTGGTAATTCCTTCCTTTTAAAAACCACCAAGTCCATCAATACCAGGAGCCCGATCAACAGAAAGTTGCTGAACTGCTTTTGCCAGTTCTTGTATCCTTATGTCAGAACTTTTTTTGCTGTTCAGTATTCAGTCAAGGCATATATTTGAGTAAAAAGTCCAAACTTAAGACATCACACCTTTGTGCTCCAAACAATTCCTTATAAAAGTCCATTGCAAGCATCCTCATTTCTTTGGATCAGATGTTAAAGATCCATTAGCATGTTTCAGGTGTAAATCTGTTTACTTTTCTTCCATTCCTTTCTAAATCTTTTTGAAAAACAAAGAACAACCATTGTCTTTCAATAAAGAAAAAAGAGCTCTAATTAAAACTTCATCCTTTTGCATGTTCATGAAGAAGAGTTCCTAAAGCCTTCTTTTTTTTCTTTCCAACTCTTTTAGAGGATTACTGCATGTTTAAGTCTGCAAAATTTCATTGTATATTAGTTTCATTTTCTCTGTTACCATTTTGCAAGTGTTCCTGATCATTATTAGTCTCCCTGGTTCTTAATTAGTTAACACTTGTTTTGTTTCAGTCATTCTCTGTGTATTTAAGCTTTTTAAGTTTCCTCAGTTTCATTGTCTGGTATCCTCTTAGTTTAATGTGGTTGTGTTTATATCTCCTGCAATCTTCTTTGTTTTCTTTTGTGGATTAAACAAAGACTGTTAATTTTAGATACTCCTTTTGTTGTGTGCATCTCTTCACCCAATGAGTGCAAAATACCAGACCCTCAAACCGAGTAAAGTAAGACACATGGACTTGCCAGCAGTCTAGCTGCTCTGCTAGGAGCAGAGAGAGCAAAGCCTCGAGGACGACACAAGGAAATTCCTAGATCTGCTATGCCTCACCACCTTTCCTGAGCGCTTACTGTGTGCCTCAACAAGCAGTCTAGGGCACGCCTGTCTGTGTTTGGTTCTTGGGGGAACTTCGCCATGCTCAAAGTGTCCTGTGCCCCCACTGGTTCCACCCAGCTAGAAGTCTCCTGTGTCTGCAGAGTTCCCACCCAGCGTCCTCTTTCAAAATCAGCCAGTCTGTCAGCCCCTCCTCTGCTGGTTCCCTTCAGCCCCTTGACTTCTCCTTTGACGCAACTCTATGGTGTGGAATTGCTTCTGGTCTTCCAGACTCCAGCACCGCCTAACAAAGAGGATCCCCAGCTCCGTCTCCAGCCACTGATCCAGTCACTCCACCTCGGCCTGTCAACCTGTTGGTTCTGCCTTGGCTCCTCCCTCCCTCCGCTCCACCTGAGACCTGGTCTCCTAAGCTATCTGTGTTGTTTGGTTCCATCTGCTCTCCATCTTCACCTTGGGCTCCACCAGCATTGTTTACATCTCTGAAGGAGGCCAAGGTTCCTCTCCATTTCTATCCAAATAAAATCTAAGGTGAAATTCCAATCAGCACCTAAAACCAGATATACATTCTTATCAAAACATTTTAAACCATCATTCACTTTCTTAAAAAAACATATTCAATCTGCTCCATTATTTGGGGCATATATATTAATAAACACAAACAATAAGCCCAACGTAAACAGCTAAACCGCTACCTCTTTCTATAGTTCCCATTTTTAAGCTCTCCATGTAAAGAGGGAAAATAGGAAGACAGAAAAGAGAACCAATTTAAGATAGAAGAGAAGATTCACCCTTTGTGACATTAAACAGGCTTAGTTAGTCCTAGTCTGACATTTTCCTCTCCTTAAGACTTTTCTTTAGTCTGAAACTTTTCCTTCTGCTAAGTTCATCAAAACCTAAGAACAGGTTTAAGAACTTACTGCTTACTGAAAATAAGAACTTGTTAACATCTGGGGGAAAAAAAAACAAACAAACAAAAAAACAACTTTTTATACTTCAAATTTTCTTACGTCAATGCTTTTTCACCCTGTGCCGCCCCGGTAGAATCGCCTCTGCTGCACTGCCGCTATCAGCTTTGACTCTTTATCCACTTTATCCACGTCTAACGTGGGCCGATTTGCCACTGGTGGATATTGTGTCATTTGTTTTTGGCATTTCTTTCTTTTCAGGACAATCACGGACTAAATGCCCCACTTTACAAGCAGCCAAAACACTTCATTTTCCCAGTTATTGCAAATACAACATAGTCAAAGTCATCAATATGAAATTTAAACATTAGGCCAAACTCAGTGTAATATTTTACAATCATGTAAGCAAATATTCTAAATGTAACAACGTTTTAATTAACAAGGGAGACTCACTTCCAATCTGTATTTTTTAATCGGAGAAACCAGATTGCCTTAACGGTAAATAGACTATGATAACATCTCATCACTAATAAACTGAGGAACATTAGGCAACGCCACTTCTTTTTAAAAGGCATTGATAAAGGGAGAACAGGTGTAAATAAACCATCAACATGAGTGAACTCAAAGCCAGAGAGCTATCATGCTTCCCCAAAGTCAATTTACCTTTATTTATATAATGCTTTATGCAATACAGATTGTTTCAAAGAAGCTTTACAGTGATAACAGGAAAATGATTCAATGATGCAAATAGAGTACATTTCAGTTGTACAGCAGCTCTAAAAGAAAATAGTGGCTTTGTTCAGGTGTAGGAAGTTCAGTGTTGATTCAGTTCCATTGTGAAGACCATCAATAAATTAGTTCATTTCATCTATAAAGCAGTTCTTTAGAAAACAGCAATGTCATCGTCCAGCTCAGTTCAGTTCTCATCAATAGTGTCAGTTTAGTCAAATCAATAATACTGTTGAATATTAAGTGTCCCCAACTAAGCAAGTGTGGCAAGAAACCAAAACTCCATCAGGTGACAAAAATGAAGAAAAAAAACCTTGGGAGAAATAAGGCTCAGCCAGGGGTCCAGTTCTTCTCTGGCTAAAACACAGGCAGGCAGCACACTGCCCAAAAATCTAGCTTTAACAATAAATGAAAACTAGATTTAACATTCAAAGAAAGAAGAGAAAAATAGGTTAAACACTCATGTAGCGAATTAACTCAAAGGGGAAATATTAATAATTATTCATAACTCATTATGATTATTAATTATGATTAATTATGAATATATGAATCAGTTAATCAGATTAACTTGATGTAGCTACATTAAAATTAATATTACAATCAATTAACCTGTTTGTCTAGTGAACACTCAGTGTTAATTGTTTATTAATTCTAAGAAAGGTTCGTTTCCAGGTTATGGGAAACAACATTCTTATTGTACAGTACTACTCAGAGCATGTAGTCAAGATCTAAATCATTTAGGAGGCAATTTATTAGCAAACGGAGTCAGAACCATGTATTGTGCACAAGCTTTATTAACTAAATCATAAACACATAACTAAACTAACAAACACATAACATACACGCAGGTCACACACATACGTAGGTAAAAATGAGCAATGGTAGAGTCAAACCGGAAGTGGGACCGGAAATGGAACTATGGGAAAAAGTCAAAGACAATCTGGAAAAGAATCATCAGTTTCCTCAGTAATAAAGCACCTTTGCTGACACAGGTGGTTTACAAATTAATACTAAATCACTGTGTAGTGTTCAAAGGTACGAAACTTGCAAAATGCCTTTAGGCTGAGGAGCATAGGATCTACAGGCTGAGGAGAAATCCTTGATGATTCGGTCCGGAGTTGTAACCAATATCTTCTGCATTGGTTGAAGACATATGAAACAACTTGAGCTGTTAATTTGACTCTTAGTGGGGAAAGAGTTCTCCCTCTCCTAGTCAAGCACATGGTTGGGGGCAGGGCAGGCCCAGGCCCAAAGGCCCACAGGCCCACAGGCAGCCCCTGCAGTCGCTGTGTTGCCGAAAAAGCAAGAGAGAGCAGGAGGAGCATTGCATGCTGGCTTTAAGCTCTGGGAGAAGTCACACTTCTAAGGGTTGACCTGACCAATGAAATGGGTAGGACCTCCGAGCGACAACATTCCTCCTGTCAGGCCTTTTACAACTGAGCGTGATTAAAATGGCTAAGTTGTTAAAGAGGAACTATTAAAGATTCTTGTAATACTGATGTGTTGCACAGGTATCGACATATTGTATACACAAGCATTTAAATCTTCTTGATACAAACCCATAGACACTAAACATGCCATAATTGAAGTTACCATAAATGTATCATAAAACTTATAATAATAAAATACTGAGTACAATACAACAAACAGTAATAATGGATACCATTTCCTGGGGATATGCATGTTAATTTATAGAACAGTCTGTCTATAAATTAATGCAGGAAAGTCTGTTTTTTCTGTGGGAAAGATGCAGGTTTTCTATGTGTCTTTTTGTCTCTGCTCTTCTCTGCTCTTCCCACATATTTTGGTGCAATAAATCTTATAACTGGGGCCCCTTGCAAAAGGCTGGTCTTCTCAGGGGATGGGGGACAGACCTCAGAGTGAGTTTTAAACAATTACTGGTTAACTATAACAAATAATTGTGTCTGATTTGTCTCAGTCGTTACACTCGTTTGAGGCACAGCAGCCACAAACACGCAGTCATGCTCAACAATGCTTTCTCACTTGCTCCCAGCCTGCATTCTGACAGAGAGAGAGAGAGAGAAATGTGTGTTCCATGTTTTGCCAGATGTGGTGCAATGAAATATTCCCTTTTGGGAGTAGATTAATATAAGTTTCCGCAGCTTCACTGCGCCTGTGTGTTCTGTTTTTTTTTTTTTATGCACTTTGTGTCAAACCCACATCAACTGACCCCACATGACCGTTGTTAGGATTGAAATTCAGCATAATCATAACCTCACAACCTGCTACCTGAATCTGTCTGACTACACATGTTTTATTTAACAATTTATGGTTGAACATCCATACACTGTTGACTCAGAGGAGTTTCGAAAATTGTGGCCTGTATAGCTTTTAAAATGGAAATATTAGATGTAACGGAAATTCAGGATGGTAAAAGCACCAAAAAAGGCTCTTTATTCCATTCCAGTTCCAGCTATTTAAAATAAACATGCCATGAGATGTTAAGAAGCAGATACACAGGACGGACTCAAAAACACTTGAGGGAGGCCCATTAATCTGAATGTCACTCTCAACCACTTCAAATCATCAGCTGTGTTTGCTTCAGTGGCCGGAGCTTCACCTCACCACGACACGTCAGCCAGTCGAGCCTCAGCCTTACTTATTTAGCAAAGTCATGCATATGCATGTTAGGCATAAACATGTACATTTATGCAGTTAGTAGATGATTTTATCCTTAATTCCAAGGGAATGCATGAACTGATGTAAGTTACATTGCATTCATGGTATACATTTGATTAGTTCATGCATTCCCTGGGAATCAAATTAATTATTCTGAACTGACTCCCTGCAAATTAGTGTCTGTGGGTCAAGCTAAAGGCCCAGCTTATACCAGCTGTTAATATCCATTTCAGAGCATCTGATCACAAATGGTCAGCCAGGACACTCTCATTTACATATGCTACATGAGTTCCCTGAGACCACTTTAATTATATTAATAAATAAGTTACTACTGACTGTCATACTGGGCAGTTGTGGCCTATTGGTTAAAGAATCAGACTGGTAAACCCGAAAGTTGCAGGTTCAATTTTCAGTACCGGCAGGAAATGACTGAGGAGCCCTTGAGCAAGGCACCTAACCCCCAATCACTCCCTGGGAGCCACAGCAAGAAGGCTGCACACTGCTCCGGGTGTGCGTGTCCACGGTTTGCAGTGTGTGTCACTACTCCTAATGTGTGTGTGCTAACTAAATGCAGATGACAAATTGGCCTTCACATGTCACTTAAAAGTAAAAGCAAAAAAAAAAAAAAAGAAAGAAAGCAAAAAAAAAAATCTGCAGAAAAATGACCACACTGTTGCTGTCAAATATACAGTACTTGAATGATCTAGTCACAATCAAGCATTATCTGTCCATCAGAGTACTCATTGTTTTAGTCAGGTATCTGTATTAAGTATAGAATTTTTCAGAAAGTTCTGATCTGCTGGATATTTTCAGTGTTTGATTGACAGGTGAGTAGGTGGAGCTCCACTGCTGTCTGAAATGCATCAGAATAAATGAGTGTTTACACTACAAATGCAGAGTGTTCTACAGTAAGTAAACAGAGCATACAAAAGGCTCTGTACAGACAACCATCTGTCTAAAACAAACTCTTTCTAAGTTGCAGAAGCCTTAAAAAGTCCCAGTTAGCATTTTTGGTGATTATTTATTCATGCAGTGTGAACGTGAGAAAGATAGGCACTGCCACCCATGTGTTTTAAACATGTCACATGTTTTTGACTGTGCTGAGAACAGATGACTGGAAACCAGATATATTTAATGTTCTCATTGCTCAAAATGGGTGATTCAAACATGGGTCGCTGACAAATATACTGACCAGCTGAGACACATGCAGGCAGACAGGCAGGCAGATGGTCTGGAGCGCAGACTCACAGGGAGAAGCAGGCCTCGTCAACACTTTACAGGGACACAGACATGTGAGATCACGGTGGCTTTAGTCAGATCCGACAGACAGGTGACCCAGTGAGGACTTTACATTTTCAGACAAAAATGGAAAATTGTGCCCGCATGCACTTTTGATGTGATGCTGATGGTATCTAGATGTTTTTCTCCTCAGTAATGAATGACTGTGCGAGACAGACATGGAGGTCCATTTCTCCATCTTTCCATGCAGGTAGAGACTCACGAAAAGTCAGCGCTCAGCGTGACTCAAACCACATGTGTGGAGATCCATGCACACCAAAGAAACCTGCAAAAACACGATACGCCTTTATTTTGTCTTGCAGTTAATTTCCAATACAAACGGTCATTTCACACACACATAAAAAGATGTTTTACATCTACATGCAAACAAACCTAACACACTCTTGTTGGTTCAGCGATAATTATGCCCAAGTAGCGCCAATTAAACAGGTAAATGTGAACTTAACTGGAGCTTTCATTTAAAACGGGAAATCTAAGTTCACGAACACGCCTGCATTTTTATGAGGCGATAAAACAGTTTGAGGGAACGAACAGAAACCCCGGAGGTTCAAAGTGAGAGCTGCTAAAACATTGCTTCTCTAGAGTTTCCCCCTCTAGCACGTTCATAAAACATCATTACAGTCGACCTCAATCATGAGAATATGTTTCTTTGAAGCCCAGGCAAACTAACTAACTCTGTTCCAGCTAAATAAACTCCAGACATGCACGCTTTCGAGTTCTGCCAGCTAGTCTGATAAGCACCGTTTCTGGATCATTCTGATACTCTTTAAACATTCGAAGATTAAATGGCCATGGATTTTCTATGAACTACGTCATATGTGATCTTTATTCTTCTATTACACTGAATAAGTTATTTATTGTTGGCAGACTGTATCAATAGATTATTCCTGCAATACTGGAGGCTGCAGTTTCTAGGACCCTGGCTTCAACTATAACAGAGGAGACCTGATTCAAACCTGAAACAAACTGGTGCAAAAAAAAAAAGGTACAAAGACTAGACCCACAGAAATTATTCTATTTTTATTATCCTTCCACCTTGTTTTTAACATAAGAGCGGACACAGCCATTTTGAAATTGAATATGCAAGGCTTCTGGTGTCCATCTCCAGTTATTTTAGCTGTGCAGAAACAGTTCATCATGTTGCTCGATGTTGCAAACTGGTATTTGTTGTCATGTTATTTTAATTTAGCAGTTTTACCGTTTACTGCACTTAATTAAGCCAGTTGCACATCAAACGAGAAGCGCCACGGCTAATGAAATGGAAATCTCTCACATACACAGAAAATAGCTTTAAAAAAACATAAGGTCTTTCTTTCCAAGAAAACCAAATTCAAAACCAGAATATAGGGTCAAATTAAACAAATTGTTTCAAGAAGGTTATCAACAGTTATGTTTAGAGCTAGGGCTTGGCTAGGAGAAAATAATTAAATGTAAGTAATTACAACTAAATAACATTAATTAAACAAATAAATTTAAGTAATTAGATCATTCCTGAAAATGAGTAATACAAATACAGAATTGAGTGCTATAAAATAATATAAACTGCTATTGCTATTGCATATTGCAAAAAAAAAAAAAAAAAAAAAAAAAAACCATGGTCCAAGAAATGCTGTCCTGAAATGCAGGATGATAACTTTTGATTGTATGAGTGTGTGACTGCAGCACCAGCATCTGTTGACAGGCGGTGCTGTTTCACATGCAATCAGATGGATTCTTTGCTAAACATGTAAGGAACAATCATTCTCTCTATTCTGTTCTTGCTAAAGCTTTGTGATGGATTGAATGTGTGTGTTTGTTTTTTCTGAAGCCGTCATCTTAAACACTTTTAATTTAAAGCGAAATTCAAGGCCTTTATTCCGAATTGTCCACTGTAAAGGACAATTTACATCATGACAATTAAGCATGGAAATTCATTATCAAATTCACTGTCCACAGTTAACAGTTAGAATATGTTATAAAACTCGTTTCAATAGAGGCTCATAAGATTACAAATTCTGTACTAATTTAAAGCTACTGTACAAGTTTAAAGCTAAAGCTGTACATAGGTCTACATCCGTAAACACATTATCGGCTCAGAAGGGTCCACAGCTTTTTTGTGATAACACATTAATCTGCTTTGTGGTGTACAAAAACAAGCAGATGTTGATTGGCTCACTTTGCTCGCATATAAACCATGTTGGAGATCATAGATTTTGTTGCCAACGGCAACTAATTATATACTTTGATAGTCGTGTAGTGTATTACGACATTACACCCTCTGACCCTCACTTTTACAGCAGAATTGGCAATCGGCAAAACAGTACAAATAAAATAGGGTTGTTGTTTTTTTTAGTACCTTCAGTGTTTAGACTGCAGACAAGCCTAAAAGAGACCAGAACTCTTTTGAAATGTATATCATTTACTATTTTCAGATGCTCATTCAAAAGGTAAACATTGTAATTATTCATTAACAAAATCATAAGCAATACATGTGAGGTATTCACTGATCAAGAAAGCTGTGTTTTCATTTGAAACCAGCAGCACTTGCACGTTTCAATACTGACTTAACCAATAGTGTGAGTTTGGGGCAGGAATGTGTGTTTGTCTGACCAATTGAAGATTGCTTGAAAACAGCAACCATGTTTGGAATACAAAAGTAGTTTATACTTCCTATATGGTACTGTATATTACATTTAGTGAACTGTAAGTTTAACAGTGGACATTATTCCACAATAAACAGTTCAAATGACCTTGTCACTTTCCATGTTTAATTCAGCAAGTGGAATGACCAGTGGGAGATAAATATGGTCATGTAAAAAATTATTCAAATCTGCTGCCCAATCAAATAGTCAAAGAGATGAAAAATCAATCCATCTCACTAAAATGGGATGATTATGAACATTGCATTGTGGAATACAGTATTTCACAAACAATTCACATACTGGCCTCAGTATATACTGCAGCAACAGTAAGAGCTATTCCAAACATCGCACACATTGTTTGCACTTCCATTTCGTGCCAATGTGGTGTAAAAATCTTTAAATTGCACAGCTACTGATAATACACTCAACACAGATGTACAGTAGACTATTTGAATTTTTTTTTTTTTTTAATTTTTTTTTATAAATCAAACACAACCAAATCAAGTCCCAGCTGACATCAATTTAAGCATAAATTAACCTAGATTCAAGTTCACAAGGTTGTCTAGTGGATGCCGAACTGAAAGCAGAAAACACTCACAAATGTTCTTTGTATTTTGCATGAATTCATTATAAACAGTAGTTTCTGATCACGGCTTTTGAAGGACGTTTGCCCTGCAGGTAGGTCTGCAGTGAAAGCCTGTTTTCCTCCGCCGTTATTCCCACAGAATGGAGCCCAAGTTTGCTAATTCTCCGAGCCCATGGAGGGCGGAAGATAGAGTCAATGCGGGTGTTGGTGAGCTCAGACTAGCGGGAGTACAAATCCCTCAAAGAACTTAAGGCTGGCTGTAGTACTCCACTAGGCTGTGGTGGGAACCGAATCAAAGAAAAAGGTGCCTGCAAGGCAGATCAGCCTAGAGCCTAAATTGATTTACACACACACACACACACACACACACACACACACACACACACACACACACACACACAGAGACACACAGACACACACACACATACACACACACAAAGACAGAGAGAAGCAGGAAGGATTTGAGGCAGTAAAATGGTGATGTACAAAACTAAATGAACAACATTTAGCTGCATTTATTTCAATGATGTCTGGAGGATGTGAGGTGCTTTCAGACTAAAGAAGACATGTTGATGTTCAAAACATATTTTAACTTAATTCTGCTTCCTCGGGTTATTTTTCAGATGCTGGACCTTATCACCTAAAACCCTAATCGATACAAGAGGAAGCACAGTGCGCTCGGCACAAAGCATTTGAATAAAGCATTTAGACATCAAAACACACAAAACTTTCTCAGACATCTGAATTGCTAGCCGTGCACGACATCTCAAGCCAAATTTCTTGACTTCCCTGTGTTTACTCTCTGCACACACTGAGAAATCGCCTCAGACCATGTTCCATATCAGAAACAACAGTAGAGAAAGAACGATTCACCTGCTCCCCTCTCTGCACGTCTAGATTCACAGTGAATCGCTGAGCCACAATAGGGTTCAGAGATCAGCTTTGAAAATAAGGCCAGGGGTCGCAGTTCGCAGCGGCTCAACACCCTGTGGCAACTGGAATAGTAATGTAGTTGCTGGGATCCGGCCCGGGCCGCTGTGAAGACTTCCAGTGAGGAGAGGCTATTGTTTATGGGCCTCTTGGGCTGGAGCAGAGCAGAGAGACGATGAGGCTCCTCTGTGCTGATGCTGGATTTCTTGGGCTCCTCTTGAGGAGTTCAGCATTCCTTTCAGCGTGAACTTTGGCCGCTTACGGTTTCTCGCTGTGTCCTGCCCACCAGTGATGAATGTTCATTCTGAGCCAGGCACCAAAAAGCAGTTTCTGAAGGAAGAAAACAAAGTACATTATGGTTTGCAATATATCTTACAGAGTCCATGGATAATGAAGAACTGCAAATAAAATATACATCATACAGAATGTGAATCACCAACATAAACCCAACCGGCAGATGAGCTCACACTTCTCTTGCGGTGTAATGTATGTGAATTTAAGTATGCATGGAATAAAGGACCTACTGTATTTGCCCAAATAATCTATACAACAGCACACTCATGGAATAATGTATCCTACAGTGCAATACAACTTTTCCAGTGTGACATGTGACAAACAAACCAGAAGCAGAATCAGTAGCCTGACTGTTGAAGACATTTTCTGCCAAAGATAAATTGAATGAATAAAATAACTAAATTTTATTTCAGAGAAATGCCACTCAGAGTTAAATATGTGATGTGCCTGAAGCTGAATATTTTATTTGTTAACGCACAGATAATGGCTTCAAAATGAATAACGAATTCTATCGGATATAACCAGGATAATAGGAAAAAAAATTTGGTAGACACAGTATTTGCTGGATAAGAGGTGAGCCAGGGAATAGCACAATATTCTACACGAAGCTCTAAAATCACTACACAATAATGAGTGTGTGAAGTGAATGAGTGTAAACTCTATGAATGAAATGAGCACAGCATGATCGCAATCAAACAGCCACGTTGCCGTCTCTGTGTATCTCTCAGATTTCAGAGCCTGCCAAGAGTAATAAGATACTGAATCATACACATTTTCTACTACTTGATATGTCTATTTAAATGTTTTAAACCTTGTACGATATGATACAATATATGTTTCTCTCTCTCTCTCTCTCTCTCTCTCTCTCTCCCAGAGCCGGCAAGCCTGTTTATTATTTGTCCATATTTGCATTTGTTGCATAGTAAAAGTTGTTATGCATTTTTGAAGCACTAAATATTTTCATGTTCTATAATCAGCTATTTTATATAGTCTTTTTATTTGAGGTTGTGGATGATTGTCCTGACATAACTCTGTACAAAGTTCTTCTGTAAGTTATACAATGCATATTTGTAAAATGAAAGCTATGAAGGGAACAGAATTACATTTAAAACAGGCTTCTCATGTAATTTGTCAGACTTCCAGTTTAAGCCCACTCTTGGTTTTATCCGAATACAGATGCAAATTATTCTGAGATTGCTACAGATACAGATAGGCTACAATGGACACCCTAATAAGGACAATTGTTGTTTCTTTGTTTGACTTACTACTTTATCTCATTTAGGGTCATAAAAATGAATGCAAAGTGTTGTTGCTCTGATGTGTTGTCGAAAGAATATACAAAATATTTATTACAATTATGATGTTTGTGGGTCAGTATGACCCGCATATTTCATGGTTAAAGGCAGCTGCACAGAACCAAAATAAAAACATATTTTGTTATGTCAGTTTCTCAATTACCCTGCCAAAAATGGAGTGTCTCTTTACACTAAGTGTAAAGTGTATTTACACTAAGTGTAAATAGCCTGTCTTGTTGGCGAAGGCTATTTACACTAACTCCACCCACCAGTGTTTGGTTGGGCCACACAAGATTAAAAAAGATATGCACCATTCAATGTCCACAGTGGTTTAGGCCGTAGGGAGTATGGCACATGAAAGTAGCTTTTGAAGCGATCGACCCGAGTTCAGATCCACCTTTTGCCGAACTCACTCTTCTCCCTTTTCCCCATCACATATGTGATGGTGGAAAAAAGTGGAAATAAATTGCCTAACAAGTGTATTAACAAATAATAAAGTATTTATCGGGTAGGGTTAAGGGTAGGTGTAGGGAGGGTTTATCATTCCAATAAGGTGGCATCCATTTAATAATTTTAATAAATATAATCATTTACATACATAAGAATCCTGTTAATATACAACAATACTGAGGTGCAAATAGTATATTCCTCTATTTAAGTACAAATATTAGGGTGTAACGGTACACAAAAAAGTTCGGTACGTACCTCGGTTTTGAAGTTGCGGTTTGGTATGGGTTCGGTACAGCAGGGTTAGAAAACAATTTTTTTTTCCCTCTTTTTTTTTATTATTAAACAATGTTTTACTGAACAAACTGTGTCTCTGTCTTTAAATGTATTCAGTTATAATTAACATTTTCTTAAGGATAAAAAAATTCTATCTCCGCAAGCCCTTACTTGCACATTATTATAATAAAGGTTACAATTAACACAACCCAAATTATCAAATTCAGTTGCTATTTATTTTTAGATATAATCATCAACACTCAAATAATAAAAAATGTATGTATTGTAAATATGTAAATTACACATAGGGCAGTTTTTGCATTAACTTCTGTTTCTCCAAATCATTTTTGAAATATAATAATTTACACAGTGGCTGTCATAACTTGCTTTCATGACGGATTTATTTAGGTCTTACATTAACTAACAATTTAAGTAAAATATAATCAATATATAGGCTAATATAGTGCATATATTTAGCAAAACAGTTCACTTCTCTAGCAAACACTGAATGGCTTTTCTGAGGTAAATGTAATACTACTTGACATATTGTTTACAAACTGTTTTACTGACACAAGATATATGTTTCAGTAAGTTGTACTGTACCTTTCAACATGCCTTCAGATGTTAATTGATGTTCATTCTCTAGTATTAAAGAGGAAGGGATGATCACGTTAAAAGTTAAAAGTTATTTTAAAGTTATAAGACTTATTTTTGTTTTTCATAAAGTGATTTTTGGTTTATTGTATTGAATCCAATAACCCTAACCCAACATAAAAATCGTAACAGAATTTGAACTTAGTACAAGGGATAAACTGTGTACTGTACATCCTTCAGTATTTAATAAGTAGTGTGCCAGCATTCCCTTCTGAAAACAAATTGGCTTGCAAATCCTTCAGCATAAACAACAATATCTTGGAGTACACAAACTGTAGTGTCATTCCTTTGTGGTCTAGCAAACCTTTGTGAGTTTGACACGTGTATAAGCTGAGAAAACCAATGGTT
This sequence comes from Elopichthys bambusa, assembly GCA_037101425.1. NCBI lineage: Eukaryota > Metazoa > Chordata > Actinopteri > Cypriniformes > Xenocyprididae > Elopichthys > Elopichthys bambusa. Next base: position 6,613,683 of record CM074439.1, read on the forward strand.
ACATCACAATTAGCTGAAAACAGCATTGACCACAACAAGGGGTCATGTGACCATGTATTCCATACAGTCACCATGTTCTCAGAGCAGTTGGAGCCAAAATTTAATCTAAACCATGTCATCACCGAGCCACATATGTACACTTTAAATTACAGCACACTGTAGTAATTGGTCACATCGGTGTGAGTAAAGGTGAATGTATAGGGTCTCACAGCAGGGGTTGCGTCCAGGCTGAATGAGTCAGTAGGTGTGGCGAGGGTCTCTGGCTGCGTAGAGACTGAGAGGAGCCTGTGGTCCAACCATGTGGTCTGATTTAACCATTACGTCTAAACATCATTCAGACTTTCTGCACACAACGCCTAGAAGAGGAGCATCAAGCAATCATAAATTGTCACTTCTCTGAAAGGTGCGAGACCCTAAACAGGGAAGCATGTTTGCTAGTCAGTGAAATCCTTCATGTTAACAAGCTAAGACTGCTTATGTCTTACGCTAGTGGCCTTAATCAATCACGCTAGACCGATGTCTACAAATATAATGAGCACTGAGGTGTCAAATGTAGTATTTCACAGAAATCCTTGAAGCTATTAGTGTTTCTGAGGCTCCTTGTGGTGGAAGAATTCCATAAAAAAAGTGAACGATTGCCATTTGTGACTAATATTGTAAAATTAACTATAAATAAAAGATGTAATCCAAAAAGTACCCTTTATCATATTCAAAAGTCCTCATTAAGCATTCAAGCCAAGTCTCGTTTCCTCTCCAAATGCAATTAAGTGTGAGCCTTTAAGGATAAAGTAAGCTTGTTAATAAGTTCACAGAGTAATGAAAAACAGCCTTTTCTTTATTGCTGAAGTGAGAATATTGAATCTAATAACAGGGCTGTGAAACATCAGCGACTCTGTGCAGTGCACCTGCCAACTTCTTGAGGTTAAAAATGGAGCCGTGTGTTTTTCTCATTACACGTGCAAACTTCAGCCTGACATCAGGGATCTCCACGACAAATAAACAGACATGATTAAATATCATGGCATAGTGATGCTGACTATATGGCTGTTCATGCAAAGTTTAAGTACTGTCAACAGGAAAAGTCCTTGCATTGAGATGACGAAAAACAAACGTTATTCAGGGAATTTCAAGCTGTAGATATATTAAGGTCCAGGTAAACTTAACAAATATCTTGGGAAAAGTTAGGGTTAGAATTGTCCAAGATTAGTGAAATGTGGAAAAAATGGACATGATTACAATCTGATGACACAACAAAATCAAGGATGCTGACATCATCTACAGCGTCTGTATGGCAATTTAGTCAAATAATGGCAATTTCCTCTGGCGCTTGTGGCTAGATTTTTAGATTATGATGAGAAACAATTGTTCAGTATGTTCTTCAACAGTAAATTCTAAAACCTGACATCCACTCTACCTTCATTCCAGCAGCAGCAGATTCATATGCAATACAGGAGGCATATGTAACGCACAGCGGTAATAAAGCATTACACTCGTAGTGTTGCTCTGGGAGCCCATCGGTGAGAAAGAGCCCGAAAATCGCTGTGGAAACAATTTCCTCATCTGCGCCTCAGGCCAGAGATTAAAAAGTGTCAATTATAAATGATGTCAGTCTCACTTACCATGAGGAGCGTTTATGCATGAGGCTATCAGGGAGATTGAGTGGACGGCAGCGGATTATTTCAACATCGCCAGCAGCCGTTGCTTGTGCCACTGTCCACTGCTGGATGTGACAGCCGACACATAATGAATTGCGTTTGCCAAAAACAACAGTTAGATTCACTAACATTGTTTATTGACTTTGCTGCTCACACAAACCCCATGCCAACTGCAGAATCAGTGGAAATGCGTCTGTACAACCTGACATTTTCCACATTGGTTCAGCTTTTGGAGGGAGCGCAAGCTGCTATGATCTTGATCTTGTTTGTCGAGTTTGCGCTAAAGCTCTGGCAAAGTGCTTAACTTCGACTTCAAGGGCATTTGTTTCTTCTTGGACAGGAGCCATTTTCATCAGAACCGTGTGCATAAAGCGGGCTTATTTAGCAACTGACGTGTTGCTTTGAATATGTGGCCCCCCTTGAATCCAGATGTCAGAATAAAAGAATGCCTGCACCCTGCGAAGGTCTTCTTTCTCTGTCCCAGAAAACCTGAGAGGGAAGTGAATTCCCACTGAGCAGGAGCATGGATCATGGTAATTGCCAGCGGTACCTTGGGGCCAGAGCAATGAGCTCATTATTTTCCCCAAAACCCTTAAGTCTCGCAAAACAACAGCCGGCCGACTGTGGCTCTCGGTGGGAGTCGTGGGCGTGTGTTTGTGAATGTCGGTGTCGTCTTCCAGACATCCACTCTGCTGAAGCGTCTGGAAGTTCTTATTGTTTTCATGACAACAAGCAAGTCAAATATAGCTAGTTACAAAATAAAATGATAATAACAACAACAACAACAACAAAATTCTTACACAGCTTTACGTCTCTGACTTGAAAAACAATGCATTCCCTTTGAGTTGCATCTCTCTCAATCTATCCCTCCATCCATCCATCCATCCATCCATCTAAAAGAACAATTCTTGCAAAGGTTTTCATAGAGCTCAAGCAGAGGAGGCTGTCCAGAGAGCTGATGTGAATGGGAGAGCTGACAGTCACCCTGTCCTGCTCTAAGCTTTTATCTGGAATAGAGGATCGTTGCTGGCATCGGTCAGTACCCAACAGATATAATGCAAAATGGAGCTTAAACAGTGTTTAATGGAGAGCACTTTTAAACTAATGCAGCTTAATATATACCAAAAAGGTTAGACTTCTATTTCTTATTATTTCTATTCTTCTATTTCTAACTAGTTTCTATTTTTTGGTCACACTAGTTTCTATTGGTTTTGGTACAGCATAAAAACATGTACACAATAAGTGCACTTTATCAAATGATTATTTAAATATACTTAATACACACTTAATATAAAGTTTGACCCTATTTTTATTTAATTTTGTGTATTTGATATTTTTTTTATGAAATCCGAGAGGTATCTGACTCGTCCATAGACAGCAATTTAACCACCACTTTCAAGGTCCAGAAAGGTACTAAAGACATCGTTAAAATAATCCACGTGACTGCAGTGGTTCAACCTTAATTTTATGAAGTGACAAGAATACTTTTTGTGTGCGAAAACAAAATTTATTTAACAATATTCTCTCTTCTGTGTCATTCTCTTACGCTGTTTATGTTCAGCGCTTCCAGGTTCTATGCCAGAACAATTTGTGTTTTGTTTTTGTGCACAAAAAGTATTCTCGAAGGTCTTATGGGTGTGGAACGAAATGAGGGTGAGTAATTAATGACAGAATTTTCATTTTTGGGTGAACTAACCCTTTAAGTAAACTGCCACATTCAATTCAATGCAGTATTTTACACAACATTCAATGCAGAATACACAGAAATTTGTTCCGCTTGTATTTTTCACTGCTAGTTTTGTCTTGTCTTGTAATACTTTAAGTTAACAGTAATGACCTTGATCCTGAGCCAAAGTTTTATTGCCAGAATGAGGATGTAAACCAGTGGGTTACTATTGTCCGGTCAGCCCCTACTAACTACACCATTCCAGAAGCATCTTTCTTCATTGACAGTCATTCAAAGTTAACATGTTTTCTGACAAAATCAAATGAAAATGTAAGCGACATAAAATCACAAACATTTAATTTTATTATATTTGATATTTTACTGACTGATGTTCTTCCCGATGCACTGCCACAGCTCATCACTGCCTCTAGTGAACGTCTGAGACTGTGTCATTGTGCTGTCATTAAGTCACATGACATGAACAGCTTAGGTGATTGGCTCAAAAGCCTCTGTGCCTAGAAATGCACTGATCCTAGTTCAGGAGCAGAGCAGGCAGACATTGAGAGTAAGTTCCCACACCCCTGCCTCTCTGTCGGATCAAACCCTGTATCCAAGGATCAGTGGCCTCCCTGAACACCCACGGTCACGACAGGCAGCAGACGCAGGCCCTTGGGCTTTCATGTGCCGAGCAGGAAGCAGGCGGTGGGAATTAGACCGCGGCTTCTGCTGCTTCCAGTGGATGACATCTCTCTTTCATCCTGTGCCGTGGCTCTGGCCGCTGCTAAATTTCACTGTATGACGTCCACTCACTCTCTCCACACACAAGACCTTTAAATGGAGCTGCTCTGCCTTCATCTCCTCATCATTAATTACAGCCACTGCGCTGATCTCTGACAGCGAAACAGACAATCATCATTATAGATCTCATTCACTAGATAAAAAACATTTCACATGGCGTAATCCTCCAGATTTAAGTGGTTTAGTCACAACATAACATTATCTCAGATGTTTCTCTTAAAAGTCCTAAGGGAAATAAAATACAGACACACTTTACAATGTACAATAAAAACATTTGCTAACAATGAACCTGGAGATTTTCCGATTCTGTTAATGTTACTAGATCACTGCCAATAGAAGAACTAGCCAAAAGAGAACGATCATTAAAGAGCAGCCGTTTTGAAGTTGGTCTTGCATTAACAGGTGGTCCTGCTCTTGGCAGTCATTCTGGATTTCTGCATATTTTAGGCTTCTTGCCAAGTACTGTCATACTGTCCATCAGAGGTGGGTAAATTAGTTATTTACTTAATTTCTGAGAAATGAAATGCAATGCTCTTATTATTTTGAGCTGTATTTACTGCATTAATCGTTCAGAAAGAAAAATAAGGATGGAAGACATAGAGTACATACACTACATATATGCACATACAATACAGTAAAAAATAGTAATGTTGAAATATTACAATTTAAAATAATATACTTTGAAATGTAATTTATTCCTGTGATGGCAAAGCTGAATTTTCAGCATTACTACTCCAGACTTCAGTGTCACATAATCCAATATTCTAATGAAACATTTCTTATCATTATCAGTGTTTATTATCGTTATCATTTTGGAATGTGGAAACTATTAATTTATAAAATACCCTGTTTCTCTTCCCACTAAATTTATTTACTAACATTTATTTGTCTATTTTGGGTGTATTTTATATAGAAATACTATTACAGATCATAGCCATGCTCAATTCTCATCTGACAAATTAAGCAAACTTGTCAGCTAAAGAATAAAAAAAAAAAAAATAACATTTATGAAGAAAAATAGAATTTCAGCAATACAGTTTGGTATGTACTTTGAAGCCACAGACTCTGTCTGAACCGCTTGTGTCCATGTTGTGTCCAATAGCATCCAACTCATTTGCAGAGTCATCCAGTGTCAGGAAAGTACTTGGCATGCATTTCTAGTGGATTAATGGAGATGTAAGTAGGCCTTCTACAGAGCCAATATATAAACAACATGATGGTTTAGCACATAAAAGGGCCATTAAAACGAATAGACCAGGCAAAAAGATAGGCTATTCTCCCAAACAAAGTACTTACAATTTCTGATAAATCAATACAGAGTTCATTAAGATATAAAGGAAAGACTATGGATATAAAAAGATCAGTTCAGTTAACTGTGTTTTTTTACATGCTCATCAAGGAGATTCGATGTGGTTGTGACGTCTAGAAAGGTTGAAGGCTTCGCTCATAAATATTAATTTTATGTACATTAACTTAAAATGATCATTATCTATTTTTTTTAAATAGTCTGTGTGTGTGTGTGTATATATATATATATATATATATATATATGTATGTATGTATATGTATATAAGCGCTATTTTCAAAGTGTACCATCCCTATTTTAAACAATGTTCACTCATTATATAAAAGCATGCCACCACTGATTGACTTTTTGTCCAACAAGGCAGGCATTAATAACAGTGAGGTTGGCCTTTCATGTCCACACTAAAGAAAATAACTTTCCTAATCAGTATTTTGTGTTGTTTTCCTGTACAAGTATCTGAATAGCCTTAAAACAAGATACATTCAGTTGAGAATCAAAATATAAAGAATTAAGACTTATTTACAGATAATATATCTTGAAATAAGCTTATTTTTCTTATCCAGTGGCAAATTGTTTTATTTTCCCTTTATTTATTTTTTTCTTGTTGTACACAAAAATCAAAGAAAGAAAGAAAAAAAGGGGGGTGTAACAGTGCACAAAAATGACGTATTGAAGTCATGGTTCGGTACAGATTTATTTAACAGTGGTTTACTGAACAAATTCTCTCTCTCTCTTTAAATAAATGTAATTATAATTACAATTTTAAAGGATCTAAAGGATAAAAAAAAATCTATCTCTGCTAATGCTGTAAACTATATACAGGGAGCCCTTACTTGCACAAGGGCAATTAACAATTAACAACAGAGCCCAAATTATTGAATCAAGTTGCTATTTGTTTTTAGATATAATAATCACTAGATATCACTAGATTTTAGATATAATAATCATTAGATATAAACACTCACATAAAAATTGTATGCAAACATGTAAACTGCAGTTTTTGCATTAACTTTTAAATCTGTTTCTATTTCAATTCGATGTTAAAATATATTCATTTACACAGTGGCTGTCATAACTTGTTTTCATGACAGATTTATTTAAACATTAACATACATTAAACATATACATTAAATAATCAAGACGAGTTAAATAAAATATAATTAATATATAGGTGTAATGACTGGTCTGCAGAGTGAGGATCCATTTGCAGTCTTTATTTCAACAGTAAAATACAGCACAGTGAACGGAGAAGACAATGGCAGAAACAAGGACAGGCAGCAATCAGGGCAGGCAGCAGACAATCGGAATCAAGTAGCAGGCAGGGATCAAGGCAGGCAGCAGAGAATCAAACACAGGAAAACAGTCCAGGTCAAACACAGGTATAACCAGTCCACAATGAAAACACTCAGAAATGTTGTCCGAGGCAAAACAAGACTTTGCGAAGAGAGTGAGACCGGAAGCAGTTTATATGGGCAGGCTAAGGAGAAGCACCTATGCAGGAGATCAGTCCCAGGCACGGGGAGTGTGGGAAATGAAGTCCGAAATGGTTAGTACTCAGGGGAGAGTGCCCTCCGGTGGCGATCGGAGGAAGCCACAGAGGCCTGATTTGTGACAATAGGCTAATATAGTGCATGTAGCGAAAGAGTTCATTTCTCTAGCGAAGTAACAAGCTATGAACACTGAATGGCATTTCTGAGATACAAGCTACATGACTTATTGTTTACAAGCTGTTAGCGTTAGCTTAATTTTCCGCGGCTGAAACACTGATTGAGCGATTACATGATACGTTTCAGTTGTACTGTATCTTTCAACATACCTTCAGTTGTTCATTTATGTTTATTCTGTAACTAGTATTAAAGAGGAAGAGATGATCGCGTTCACTTGCGCTCCGCCTCCGCGCTGCAGTTTGAACTGAGGCACCTATCAAAGAGCAACAAAACAGCATTTATTGTTTGAATTTCGTGATAAAACGGACAGAATTTGAGGGATGAGAATTTTTTTTTAATCGAAAGTAACAAAACACATTGCGATTATTGGTGGTTAGCGGTGGTTAAAAGTGGTTAATGGGCTACAACTCTGTATTCGTCGGTACACATGTATACTGAAAATTTTCGGTACAAATACGTGTACCATTACATCCCTGATAGAGAACAAGGAAACAAAATGGCAATTCTAACTAAGCTTACAATTTATTTTAATGTAACGTTGTAACAGTGTAATTACACAAATAGGTACTGAGTACTATTAATTAACTGCATACTATAGGGTTAAGGTTAGGTTTGGTTTGGGGTTAGTTGCTTGTAATTATGCATAATTTACTGTTGTTGTTGTTATTATTATATAACTTATTATTATAACAAGTACATGTAACTATATCACTTTAAAATAAAGTGTTACCTAAATTACAGATAGATTTTTAAATGCATGTTGTTTTAAGGATATTTATATATTTTTACTCGCAAATTATGTGATGACCCGCACTCCCACAGATGAGGCGTACTGTAATTCAGCACCTGGACAGGCGGCTGGTGGTTCTGATTCACATACATCCTATCAGCACAGTTACATGTGATCTTCCCAAATTCTCCTACACAGTGGAAAACTATTCACAAATCCTTGATGTGTTGAACGGATCCAAAGCAGATGTGTTGGAGGAGGCAGGGCATGAGAAAGTGAAGTGAGTGGGAGAGAGAAACGGGAAGAGGAAATGAGAAGGACTGTGAGAAATCAGACAACCTCTTAATAAATTCAAACATACAACTGAACAAGGAAGAAGTTACAACTCTACATGTGAAACTGTTAGTCAAAGCCACAAAAATGCAGTGTTCCTCCTGAATCAGACCAAACACTGACTCTGCTCCATTTACCCACAAATCATGATTGTTCGGCTGTTTATTTGCAGGGAGTGCAGAACCATTCACATTTCTCCTCCTTGAGATGGTGAACGGGAGCAAAGACTCAGATTTTTTCGGAGGGCGCTCTTCACTAAGGGAGGAGACGCATGAGGAGGGCGTGATGATGTGAGAGCAGTCACATGACCAAACAGGAGCCAATAAGATTAAGAGAATTCAGGTTCACTACAAAGTTTAGTGGGTCATGCCCAGCTGTGGACAGATACAGCCAATAAGATGCAGAAAGAACGCTGTGCCGCGCTGCTCCAGACAGATGAAATGTGATCGTCTTGTGTGAAACAAGCTGCACGAGAGAGAGACAGATAAAGAGAAAGAACCAGCAGCGGCAGCAGTATGAATGGATAAGTGCTGGAAATATGGTACAATATGACACTCTTTCAACTCAATGATGAACATTGAATTGTTTTATTTATTTGTTTACAGTATAGGCTAGTTCAGCATATAGTCAACACAAACATTCATATTCAACTCCAGGGTAAGGCTAAGGAGACATTCTTCCCCTTAAAAAACACATTTAAATAGATTTCCTGAAATAGTTTCAAGTTACGCGTCACCTATAGCAACAACCTGCACATCCCAGCATAAACGCTCCCCAAATAAACTGCTATTAAAGCGATTATTTTCAATGTTGTTATTATTTCCAAAATCAAATCACTTCTGAAATTAGTGAGGGTGCTCTAGAGTCTAACCTTAATGCACATCTATTTCGAAATTTCATATTTTTGTTCCATCCATTGCTATATGGTTATATAGTTATGGTTATTGCTATATGGTCACTATATCAATCATTGCAATTTTTAAAAGTAAATCCTGCATTTATATATTGCAGCGTGTACATGGCCGCTGGTCAAGCATGAAAAACAAAGGTTTTATTCAAATTCTGAATATTATATATATACAGTGCTCAGCATAAATGAGTACACCCCCTTTGAAAAGTAAAATTTTAAACAATATCTCAATGAACACAAAAATAATTTCCAAAATGTTGACAAGACTGAATTTAATATAACATCTGTTTAACTTATAACATGAAAGTAAAGTTAGTAATATAACTTAGAGAACAACATTTTCAGTTTTACTCCAATTAGGGTGATGCAAAAATGAGTACACCCCACTGAAAGTCTCTGGAGCAAAGCTAAATTTTAGACTACAAATATCTAATTTAACAAGAATTTAACCACAGGTGAGTCTAATTATTACACAGGTGTCCAGCAGACAGCTGACTATAAAAGGGTGTTAAAATCCTTTTTTAACATTTCATGCTGTCAGCAATGGCACCACATGGAAGAGACATGTCACAAGACCTAAGAAAGAAAATAATTTCTTTACACCAGAAAGGTGAAGGCTGCAAGAAGATCAGCAAGGCTTTACTTATCAGTCAGAATACTGTAGGTACAAAAAGTTAAAAAAAAAGATGGAACTGCAACCATCTCACAGAGACATCCAGGTTGTCCACAGAAGTTAACACCTCGACAGGAGCGTCTTCTGATGAGAAGGGTTGAAGAAAATCGGCATGCAAGTTCACTGCAGTTATCGAAAGAAGTAGAAAGCCAAACTGGGGTGACTAATTCCTGTGACACAATACGGCATACACTGCAGAAGAATGGCATGCATGGGTGCCATGCATGGGTGCCATCCACGAAAGAAGCCTTTCCTAAAGCCCAGGCACAAAAAAGCCCGCCTAGAGTTTGCCAAGGCCCATGCTGACAAAGATGACTCTATACTCTGGAGTGATGAGACCAAGATAAATGTTTTTGGAACTGATGGCTTCAAAACTGTATGGCGTCGCAAAGGTGAGGAATACAAAGAAAAATGCATGATGCCTATAGTGAAACATGGTGGGGCTGCATGAGTGCTGCTGGTATCGGGGAGCTGCATTTCATTGACGGCATCATGAATTCACAGATGTCGTCGTGCACTTTTCCAACAGGACAATGATCCCAAACACACATCTAAGGCCACTGTTGGATTTCTGAAGAAGAACAGGGTGAAAGTGATTCATTGGCTCCTGATCTGAACCCAATCAAACACCTATGGAGAATTCTGAAGAGACAAGTTGAGCATCACTCTCCATCCAGCATCCAGTCTCTAAAAGAGGTAATTCTTGAAGAATGGAAGATTTTTCAAAATGTCGCCAACTTGTTCATTCCATACCTAGAAGACTTGGTGCTGTCATTAAAAATCATTGAGGCCATACAAAGTACTAGATGTAGTAGTTTTTGATGTGGGGTGTACTCATTTCTGCATCACCCTAATTTGAGTAAAACTGAAAAATGTGTAATCTAAGTTATATTATTAACCTTACTTTCATGTTAAGGTTCAAGTTAAACAGATGTTATATTAAACTTAGTCTTGTCAACATTTTGTAAATTGTTTTTGTGTTCATTGAGATATTGTTTAAAATGTTACTTTTTAAAGGGAGTGTACTCATTTACGCTGAGCACTGTATATACAGTGGGTATGGAAATTATTCAGACCCCCTTAAATTTTTCACTCTTTGTTATATTGCAGCCATTTGCTAAAATCATGTAAGTTCATTTTTTTTTCCTCATTAATGTACACACAGCACCCCATACTGACAGAAAAACACAGAATTGTTGACATTTTTGCAGATTTATTAAAAAAGAAAAACTGAAATATCACATGGTCCCAAGTATTCAGACCCTTTGCTGTGACACTCAGATATTTAACTCAGGTGCTGTCCATTTCTTCTGATCATCCTTGAGATGGTTCTATACCTTCATTTGAGTCCAGTTGTGTTTGATTATACTGATTGGACTTGATTAGGAAAGCCACACACCTGTCTATATAAGACCTTACAGCTCACAGTGCATGTCAGAGCAAATGAGAATCATGAGGTCAAAGGAACTGCCTGAAGAGCTCAGAGACAGAATTGTGGCAAGGCACAGATCTGGCCAAGGTTACAAAAAAATTTCTGCTGCACTTAAGGTTCCTAAGAGCACAGTGGCCTCCATAATCCTTAAATGGAAGACGTTTGGGATGACCAGAACCCTTCCTAGAGCTGGCCGTCCAGCCAAACTGAGCTATCGGAGAAGAGCCTTGGTGAGAGAGGTAAAGAAGAACCCAAAGATCACTGTGGCTGAGCTCCAGAGATGCAGTCGGGAGATGGGAGAAAGTTGTAGAAAGTCAACCATCACTGCAGCCCTCCACCAGTCGGGGCTTTATGGCAGAGTGGCCCGACGGAAGCCTCTCCTCAGTGCAAGACACATGAAAGCCCGCAAGGAGTTTGCTAAAAAACACCTGAAGGACTCCAAGATGGTGAGAAATAAGATTCTCTGGTGTGATGAGAACAAGATAGAACTTTTTGGCCTTAATTCTAAGCGGTGGAGAAAACCAGGCACTGCTCATCACCTGTCCAATACAGTCCCAACAGTGAAGCGTGGTGGTGGCAGCATCATGCTGTGGGGGTGTTTTTCAGCTGCAGGGACAGGACGACTGGTTGCAATCGAGGGAAAGATGAATGCGGCCAAGTACAGGGATATCCTGGACGAAAACCTTCTCCAGAGTGCTCAGGACCTCAGACTGGGCCGCAGGTTTACCTTCCAACAAGACAATGACCCTAAGCACACAGCTAAAATAACGAAGGAGTGGCTTCACAACAACTCCGTGACTGTTCTTGAATGGCCCAGCCAGAGCCCTGACTTAAAGCCAATTGAGCATCTCTGGAGAGACCTAAAAATGGCTGTCCACCAACGTTTACCATCCAACCTGACAGAACTGGAGAGGATCTGCAAGGAGGAATGGCAGAGGATCCCCAAATCCAGGTGTGAAAAACTTGTTGCATCTTTCCCAAAAAGACTCATGGCTGTATTAGATCAAAAGGGTGCTTCTACTAAATACTGAGCAAAGGGTCTGAATACTTTTAATAAATCTGCAAAAATGTCAACAATTCTGTGTTTTTCTGTCAATATGGGGTGCTGTGTGTACATTAACGAGGAAAAAAAATGAACTTAAATGATTTAAGCAAATGGCTGCAATATAACAAAGAGTGAAAAATGTAAGGGGGTCTGAATACTTTCCGTACCCACTATATATATACATACACACACACACAGGTGCTGGTCATATAATTAGAATATCATCAAAAAGTTGATTTATTTCACTAATTCCATTCAAAAAGTGAAACTTTTTTATTAATTCATTACACACAGACTGATATATTTCAAATGTTTATTTATTTTAATTTTGATGATTATAACTGACAACTAAGGAAAATCCCAAATTCAGTATCTCAGAAACTTAGAATATTGTGAAAAGGTTCAATATTGAAGACACCTGGTGCCATACTCTAATCAGCTAATTAACTCAAACACCTGCAAAGGCCATTAAATGGTCTTTCAGTCTAGTTCTGTAGGCTACACAATCATGGGGAAGACTGCTGACTTGACAGTTGTCCAAAAGACGACCACTGACACCTTGCACAAGGAGGGCAAGACACAAAAGGTCATTGCAAAAGAGGCTGGCTGTTCACAGAGCTCTGTGTCCAAGCACATTAATAGAGAGGCTGAGGGAAAGAAAAGATGTGGTAGAAAGAAAGTGTACAAGCAATAGGGATAACCGCACCCTGAAGAGGATTGTGAAACAAAATCCATTAAAAAATGTGGGGGAGATTCACAAAGAGTGGACTGCAGCTGGAGTCAGTGCTTCAAGAACCACTACGCACAGACGTATGCAAGACATGGGTTTCAGCTGTTGCATTCCTTATGTCAAGTCACTCTGACAGTGTCAGAAGCGTCTCGCCTGGGCTAAAGACAAAAAGGACTGGACTGCTGTTGAGTGGTCCAAATGAAAGTAAATTTTGCATTTCCTTTGGAAATCAGGGTCCCAGAGTCTGGAGGAAGACAGGAGAGGCACACAATCCACATTACTTGAGGTGTAAAGTTTCCACAGTCAGTGATGGTTTGGGGTGCCATGTCATCTGCTGGTGTTGGTCCACTGTGTTTTCTGAGGTCCAAGGTCAACGCAGCCGTATACCAGGAAGTTTCAGAGCACTTCATGCTTCCTGCTGCTGACCAACTTTATGGAGATGCAGATTTCATTTTCCAACAGGACTTGGCACCTGCATACAGTGCCAAAGCTACCAGTACCTGGTTTAAGGACCATGGTATCCCTGTTCTTAATTGGCCAGCATACCTCACCTGACCTTAACCCCATAGAAAATCTATAGGGTATTGTGAAGAGGAAGATGCGATATGCCAGACCCAACAATGCAGAAGAGCTGAAGGCCACTATCAGAACAACCTGGGCTCTTATAACACCTGAGCAGTGCCACAGACTGATCGACTCCATGCCACGCCGCATTGCTGCAGTAATTTGGGCAAAAAGAGCCCCAACTAAGTATTGAGTGCTGTACATGCTCATACTTTTCATGTTCATACTTTTCAGTTGGCCAAGATTTCTAAAAATCCTTTCTTTGTATTGGTCTTGTATTCTAATTTTCTGAGATACTGAATTTGGGATTTTCCTTAGTTGTCAGTTATAATCATCAAAATTAAAATAAATAAACATTTAAAATATATCAGTCTGTGTGTAATGAATGAATATAATATACAAGTTTCACTTTTTGAATGGAATTAGTGAAATAAATCAACTTTTTGATGATATTCTAATTATATGACCAGCACCTGTATATATTGCCTAGAAAGAGCACAAAGAGAGTTCTCTTTATAATCACAAAAAAGCATCACTCATCTTAGCTTAAAGGGTTAGTTCATCCAAAAATTAAAAAATTAAAATTATATCATTTATTACTCACCCTCATGTCGTTCTACACCCGTAAGACCTTCGTTAATCTTCGGAACACAAATTAAGATGTTTTTATGAAATCCGATGGCTCAGTGAGGCCTCTATTGTCAGCAAGATAATTAACACTTTCAGATGCCCAGAAGGGTACTAAAAACATATTTAAAAAAATGAATGTGAGTACAGTGGTTCAACCTTAATATTATAAAGCGACAAGAATACTTTTTGTGAGTGGATGCTAACTTAAACACCTCTGATTGGCCATTGCATTCAAGAAATCAACAGACATGTTTGTGATTGGCTACATTGCTCAACACTGCAAAGCATGTTGTAAATAGAAACCTTTGACGCTCTTTGAAGACAAACACAGATACGCACTATATCGTTTGCCAACTCAGTTTTGCCAATATGCTACTATTGTGGAGAAAACTGATCATAGACCAGCAGTTATGGGCAGCTTTCCCATCTACATTTCTGGTCATAGTTAGGTAACCTTCTACAGTGGTGAATGGAAACTACAACAAATATCATATTTGCGTTCTAATTTGCTCCAATTTTCTGTAATTTAATGCCAAGGTAATAAAAATAAAAGTATAGTGTTGTAAATGTACATTACATTTTTGAAAAATTATAATATAAAAAAAAGCTAGATGTACAATGTTAATAACAGTGGAAACACATCACAACAGTCTGTGAAAGGGACCATAACATGCTGAATTATTTTGTGCTGTATCCCATCAATCAATCAATCAATCAATCAAATATAAGCCACTATGACTGAAACTCAGGTGTTACTGAAATAAATGATTTTCAGCATACAGTCCCTGTGGCTTTTGTTCCCATCAGAGAATGAATCCAGTCACCCAAAATCCTGCTTCCTGCACTCTCCCAATGGATGGAAATCTTCCATTCTCATCGCTAGACATGTAGAAGCTCATTTTAATGGAAAACGGCTTGTATGAGATAGCATTATGTCCTATCTATCTATATATACACATACATACATACATACATACATACACGTCAAATAAAAACATACAAAAAACAGACCTCAGACATCATGCCAACCAGCAACCGGCAGTTGCCAGTATTACCAGTATAACCAGTATTATACATACCTAAACCTAAATATAGCAAATGTATCTGTTCATACAGTAGTAAAGTTATTTCATTTTCAGAATGAATTCAAATACAGGACTGTGTATAACAACAACAGTGGAATATGACAGCAGTACAGCAGGTGTCAGAGTTCTGCTGCAGATCACAAGATGCACACACACACCTACACACACACACACCCCTACACACACACACACACACACCTACACACACTGAGCTTCTACAAAACACACTGTTATCAGATGAGGGTCTATCTCCTTTTTTTTTTTTTTTTTTTGGCATTCAAGAAAGAAAAAAAAGGGGGGTCGAGTCAATTCTTTCTATATACAAAACTGCGATTTTAAAAAAAGAAACAATCATTCCGACAGATTTAATCAAATTCTTTCTAATTATGACTAAAATACAGAAAAACCGAAAAGATACAGTTTCTTAAAACATTGGTCACTTTTTCAAAAATTCACCTTAGTTTGTTTTACAAAAGAATCTTACAAAACAAGAATTACATCTTTCTACTGTTTAAAATTCACTGAGGTATATGTTAAATGGCCTATTTTTACATTAAAATCCAAAGTTATTTCCCCTTTTGTATAGATGATAATGAAAGTGAAGTGAAAGACTAACCCCTGCATAGGTGTTCAGTTACATGTAATTGTTTTGATAATATTTCATTTTTGTTAGATTCTGAATGTATTTCAATATAGTATTACTATAGAAATGTAATAAGTTGCTGTCTTATTTAGTCTTGTAATATGTTAGGTATTAAACTTACTCTTTTCAAAACTTAAATGTTCAAATAGGCATGTAGGTTCAGAGTTTTTGGTAGTGTTTATGTCTATGTTAGAAAATAATTCATGTACTTTGAAAGATGTCATCACTGATTGAATGGATTTTGTGCCAAAGCAATGATAAATGATCCACAGTTTAGCACACACAGACTGATGCTTTGCTCACTGTGTCAAGAGTTTTGACAATAAAATCTAAATTGTAAAAAACTGTAAATAAAACTTGTAAATAAAACCAGGATTATTTAATACGTTTTATAAGAAAAAAATATTTCAGTTTTTCAGTTTTCTTTAAAATTTCATGTTTAATTTAGTGTGCTGTTGTTTATTTGTAATAATTTGTTAAATTTATTAGCAATTTCTGATTGAAAAATTTTTTGAAAGTAAATCAGTGTATGGTTACCCTCAGCCTAATTAGCACTACACCACATACGACATCCGTCATGAATATAAACTGCTGCCTATGTACTTTTTTCAGTAATAGAAATATAATTTAATAGACCCAATATACACCACATCCTCCCTAAAATCATCATGCACATAAACTCCTTCAGGTCCAAGTAATGTCCAACAACCCGTGAATTTTTTAAACTAATCTTCCACTTTCAGATGGGAATGATCTCTGGAGATTGTTATGAAGAAAGACATGTTTGGTACTTGTGGCCACATTAGCCTACGGTTCATGAGAATGCAGCACCAGAGGCCATGCAGCATGCTGGAGAGGAACACACCTCACAGACCTGCAAATGTCAAAGTGGCTTCCTGCTGAGCAGCCGATCAATGCTGACCTGTGACCCTGCCACCATGCCGCAGCATTTATTCTCGGCTCTTTAGAGGTCAGTCGTTGCACAATTAGCACAAGGATGAGAAGCAGAGAAGAAGCGGGAACGAGAATGAGAGTGGAAGAAACAGGAAGAAACTGAGTGCAATGCTATATATAGATGGGGCAAAAACACATGTTTAAAAATCTTTTTAAACACTTTTGACAGTAGTTGTAATACAATGGTTTCCTTCCAAATACAGTACTTAAAGCAGTTTGTAAAGACATTTTGGTCTGGTTTCACAGACAGGGCTTAGATTAAGCCAGGATTAGACTTTAGTTCAGCTTTAATAAACATGCCTTGGAAAAAAAAACAACAACAAAAAACATTATTGGTGTGCATTATGAGAAAAAAACATTGGCACTGACATATTTAAAGATATGTCAGTGCAAGTTGCTTTCAGTTAAAACAGCTCAAAAATGCATTTTATTCTGGGACTAGGCTTGTCTGTGAAACCCGGGGGAACATGCTCAAAAGACCAGTCCAGGAAGGTTAACGGTGTAGTAGGAGATCTAGGAAATGCTAGCATTAGCCTGCTAGCACTGAAAGCATACGATCCCACCCTCCCTGTAAATCGGCGTCCAAAGCCACGCCTCCTCCAAAACACATGAACACACACACACAGCTGTTCTCAGCAAAATGTCACAAAAGATGGCGTTAAACTACTTCACGTCTCAAAGCACATAGCATTACAATAATAATGAAAGTAAACAACTTCGAGAGCTTGTACCTGACTGCTACAGATTAGTTTCGGTGTTGATACTGCTGACATGGAAACTAGTGTTGTCACAATACCAAAATTATGACTTCGATACGATATTTAACTAAAATACCTCGATGCCAATACTGAATCGATATCACATTTTTAAAAAAATAAAAAAATAAATCACGTGTCCAGAGTGTTCATTCTGCTTTTTGACCGTTCCCTCCACTTTATTTAAAAAAAATAATAATTACATGCCACAGTGTGAATGTTCTTACAGAGATGTTTGCAACAATCACATTATCAACTATCATGCTATTATGCTAACATTCTGAACAGGTTGGGATAGGGATGGGTGACATGACCAAAATCTTATTTAATTTAATAATTTTTTAAAATGCAATTTTATAATCACAACATAGTTATTTAATTTTATTTTATCTCTGCTACTAGAGCAGAGATGCAATCAAACAATGACATTCTATGTAAAAGATACAAATGAAATAAACAGGGCTTTACATTTTTCAGGTAGGCTACAGTAGGTATATTTAATAGAAGCATTCAAGTAAGAAATTAAATAATCTAATGTAAAAAAAAAAAAAAAAAACTGCATAGTCTTCGCTCTATAAATTATAACTATAAACTGATTCTTAAAAAATATATATTAAAATTATGCAGTCAAGCATTGGGTGATTTTCTGTTTTCTTTTGTTGTTTGATAAACATTAATCATGCAGACAACAGCTGGTTTATTGGCTACTGTCCCTTTAAGACCTGCACGGCTCCATTACACTGGAACTCATCCGATTTCCTTCTCAACTGTGTTGTTCACTAGTAAAGACATTCCCAACCAAGTCGACTGTGTTTACATGAATACTCACCAGAATGTGCATTTTGACATATTTTTGACCATTCAAGGGCAATAATCCGTGAAAGAGACCTGAAGCTGCGATTGCACCCAGTCTGTATGCGGCTTTCGGTGCGCGCCTATGTGTGCTTCCAGTCTGAGTATTATTTTCTCATGCATGCGTGTTTCTTTGTTGCTTTCTTTGTCATGCACTTTACTCCCTGCAGGTAGTGAAAGCAGAGCTCTACACAGATGTCCTGAATCCTGCTGTCATACATCAACGCAAACTGAGAAATACGGCTCTTATTAGAATCCTGTTATTCTTAAAGTATTAATAACATTTCATAATGTACCATTACAAGGGTATCGCAATACTTTTCTAACCCCGGTATATCGTGCAACACTAATGGAAACACATAATTCCGAGTCTGAAGACATGAACAGTTCCGGTTAGAACGTCACGGGTTGCCATCTCTTAATTACTGTAGTTATGTCGTGAACGCAGCATAAGCTTGTTGTTTTAATTTGGTAGGAACTGTAAAAGGTGGCTGCTGTTTGACTGCGGACCGAATATAAAGATTGCAGGAACATTTTATGGTCCTACACCTTCCACAGAATATATATTTATAAAAAAACATTTAAACTGTTTAACATAGTGATTGCTATCGGGATATGAGGAGACTTTCAACCAGTATAACAAAAAATGTTTCTGTACAGAATCACCAACACTGTAAACCCTAACGCTCAAAATAATTAATTGGTTTGAGTAAGGCAAACTCAAATTAAACAAACTAGTTAAATAAAATTAACTTTTATGAGTATTTAGAACTTTATTTTTCTTTTGAGTTCACAACTGACACATTTTAAGTAATCTGAACTGTTTAATTGTTTTGAGTTTTATGAACTGATTTTGAACTGAGAGTAAGTGTTTTGAGCTGCGAGAGGCATTACACTTTCTTCTCAAGTTGAATACGGAAGTCGGTCTGACGGAAGCTATATTTTACTTTATAACTTGTTAAATATGGATATTTTTCTTACACAAATGCATCGCTTTGCTTCAGAAGGCCTTTATTAACCCCCCGGAGCTGTGTGGAGTACATTTTGCTTTGGATGGATGCATTTTCCTGAGCTTTATACTCATTGGTCTCTTTCACTGAGTCACAGAGACGAACTCCGTAATTCCCTCCTCTGGCCATCAGAGGGCGCCTTCACCTGAATACTGACACACACATCCACTCACATACTACATTTCCCATCAGCCCCATACCTTGGCACTAATCACCACACCCAGCTGCAACGCATTATCTGGACTATTTAAGCTGCTCGCATCCTCACATTCTTTGTGAGGTCTTGTACTACTACGGTTTGCATTTCTGAGTGTTCTTTATTGTGTTTGCCTGCCTGTTATGTTTCCCGTTTACGATTCTCTGCTGCCGGCCCTTTGGACTCTTTGCTCTGATCTGGACTTGTGATTGATATCTGCCTGCCCTGACTTACTGCCTGTTTTACGACCATGATTCTGTCTAACCCCTGTTGTACCTGTTTACCCCTGTTTGACCTTTGCCTGTTTGACCACGAGGACTGTTTAATAAAGCCTGCTTATGGATCCTACTTTGTGTGATGACTCGTTACAGAAGACCTCGCCAAGACAAGATGCTGCGGCTTTCTCTCATCTGTGTGCAACGATGTCAGCTCAGGCCAGCCAACTCACCACCCACCAGCTCGACCGACTGACCTCTCTCACAGAAGAGCTGGTAAAAGCACTCCAGAATCTCCATACCACCACTCCCGCGGCACCACCACCACCACCACCTGTTGCGTCCGCCATGACCCACGCGGCAGAGACGTTGTCGCAGGGGAATCCCCGCCTTTATTGCTCCTGAGAGATTCGACGGTGATCCTACGAAATGTAAGGGCTTTATCCTACAATGTTCACTCTTTGTCAATCAACAACCCGCATTGTACTCCACCGAGGTGGGTACAATTGCTTTCGTCTGCTCATTGTTTACTGGTAAAGCACTGGAGTGGATTACTGCTGTATGGTGAGAAGATGGTTCTGCCTTCCACTCATTCGACTCCTTCATGCAGAGATTCTGTGAGGTTTTCAATCATCCCAGTGAGGGCAAAGGGGCAGGCGATTGTTTGCTGGAGCTCACCCAGGGGAGAGGAATGGCTGCAGAGTATGCACTCACCTTTCGCACACTTGCTGCACAAACGACTTGGGTGAGTGACCCTTTGAAAGTACTATTTCGGAGGGGTTTGTCTCATGAATTACAGGTGTAATTGGCTTGCCGTGATGAAGGAAGGGACTTGGATCAGTTCATTGAATTGGCTATACAGATTGATAACCTCATTAGATTCAGAAAACCCAGCCACCATCGCGCAGTTCGCATGCCCTCAATCACTGTTGCAGATGAACTCGAACCCATGCAAGTTAATTCATACCATCTGTCTGAGGAAGAGAGGAATCGACGGCTTGTCCAGCATCTGCGTTTATACTGTGGTCAGCCCGGGCATATGAGAAAATCCTGTCCAACACATCCCTGTCCTGAGATCCTGAGGCCGGTGAGTGTCATTACTCAGAATCATAATTCAGACGTGTTACTGTGCCCATCACCCTCACGGCCAATGGCCAGCAGATCTCAACCACGGCCCTGCTGGACTTGGGTGCTGCAGGAAACTTCATGTCCCACGGTTTTGCCCAACATCATTTCATTGCCTTAATCGAATGTTCTTCTTCCCTGACAGTGCAGGCGATAGACGGCCGGCCACTGGGCACCGGACGAGTTACAGCACTCACTCAGGAATTAACTATGCAGATGGGGCTCTTCCACACTGAAGTCATTCAGTTTTACATTCTACCCACTTCCACCGCATCCATCATCCTTGGCTTACCCTGGTTGCGCAGACATGATCCCCAGATTTCATGGAGAGAGGATCAGATCACACAGTGGAATGAAGCCTGTTATCTGTCTCGCATGTCACCTCTCCATCAGAACTGTCCATGTCAACGAACAGTCCCCTGATACCAGCTTATCAGAGGAGTATAAGGACCTGTCTATAGCCTTCAGTAAGGTGTGTGCGTCTCAACTTCCACCTCATCGACCCTACGATTGCACCATCGACCTCATTCCAGGATCAACTCCTCCAAAGGGTCGTATATTCACACTCTCACAACCCGAATCCGACGCCATGAGAACATACATCGAGGAGGATTTGGCTAAGGGCTTCATCCGTCCTTCCACGTCCCCCGCTTCTGCTGGCTTCTTCTTCGTCCACAAGAAGGACGGCGGTCTCTGACCCTGCATTGACTATCGTGGACTCAATGACATCACTATCAAGTTCAGATATCCTTTGCCCCTGGTTCCAGCTGACCTAGAACAGTTACGCTCCACCAAGCTCGATCTCGGTTGTGCCTATAACCTCATTCGGATTTGAGAGGGGTACAAGTGGAAGACTGCTTTCTCAACAGCTACTGGGCACTATGAATATCTTATGCTGTTTGGGCTGGTCAATAGTCCGTCTGTGTTTCAAGCCTTCATCAATGACGTCTTCAGAGACATGCTTAACAGATTTGTAATCGTCTACATAGATGACATCTTAATCTACTCCAACACCTTCGAAGAGCACGTTCAGCAGGTCAGAGCCATGCTTCAAAGACTCATTCACCACCAACTGTACGCCAAAGCAGAGAAGTGTGAGTTTCATCAGACTTCAACCGCCTTCCTGGGTTACGTCATAAGCCCAGAAGGAATCGCCATGGATGAGAAGAAGGTAACCACAGTTTTCAACTGGCCTCAACCTACTACACTCAAAGATTCCTGGGCTTTTCAAACTTCTACCGACGCTTTATCAGGAACTTCAGTGCAGTGGCCAACCCATTAACAACCATGGTTAAGAAAGGTAATCATCGTCTCGTCTGGTCCCCAACGGCCATCCAGGCCTTTCAAGAACTGAAAGAACGCTTCACTACTGCTCCCATTTTACATCACCCCAATCCAGACGCCTCCAGCTCTGGTCTTGGTGCAGTTCTGTCTCAGAAACAGGGTAAACCTCCTAAGCTCTATCCATGTGCCTACCACTCCAGAAAGCTTAACTCAGCAGAGAGAAATTATGACGTGGGTGATCGTGAACTGTTGGCAATGAAAGCTGCCTTTTGAAGAATGGCGACACTGGCTGGAGGGAGCTACATACCCATTCGTTGTACTCACCGATCATAAAAACCTTGAATACCTCAGAACGGCCAAAAGACTCAATCCTAGACAGGTCACTATTCTTCTCCTGCTTTAATTTCACTATCACCTATCGCCCTAGTGCAAAGAACACTAAAGCCGATGCCCTGTCCAGACTATACGGAGGTGAACAGGTGAACATCTTTCCCATGCAAGAAACTTAGTCCAAGGTACATGGGTCCATTTCAAATAACACGTCAAATTACACCTGTGTCATTCCGTCTTTCATTACCTAACCATTTCCGTATTTCTCCTACATCTCATGTATCCCTGCTCAAGCCTGCTGATGGTCCCAGTGAGGAGGGGGAGGAGGTGTCCGGTGAGCAGGGCCCCCTACCCATCATGGTGGAAGGCGAGGAGGCCTATTGTGTCCACGAACTGCTGGACTCCAGGCGCCGAGGAAGAATTCTCCAACACGGATGATATCCTAGACCCCAACCTTGTGGAAGAGTTCCACCAAAGTCACCCGGAGAGACCAGCCCCTCGACCATGTGGGAGACCTCGCTAACAGTTGACTGGGGGGGCACATTCGGGGGGGTTGACTGGGGGGGGCACATTCTTTGCGAGGTCTTGTACTACTACGGTTTGTATTTCTGAGCATTCTTATTCTTTATGTGTTTGCCTGCCTGTTATTGACCCAGTCTGTTTCCCGTTTACGATTCTCTGCTGCCTCCCCTTTGGACTCTTTGCTCTGATCTGGACTTGTGATTGATAGCTGCCTGCCCTGACTTACTGCCTGTTCTACGACCACGATTCGGTCTAACCCCTGCTGTACCTGTTTACCCCTGTTTGACCACGAGGACTGTTTAATATAGCCTGCTTATGGTTCCCACTGTGGACCAGCCTGTGTGACGACTCGTTACACACTGCCATTATAAAGCTTAGATGCGTCAGGATATTTATTAATATAACTCCGATTGTGTTCATCTGAAAGAAGAAATTCATATACACCTAGGATGGCTTGAGGGTGAGTAAAGCTTGGGGGTAATTTTCATTTTAAAGTGAACTAATCCTTTACACTTTGAATTTCTTAACTTAAGTTTGATGTAACTGATTACCTCAATTTTTTTTGAGTTTTGCCAACTTATTCAGGTTTACAGTGTATTGCACCTTTTAATGCTGGTTAGTCCTGGTTGAGTTGGTGTGCAAGCAAAGCCACTGTTCACCAGCTTATACAGTATATTTATTTATTTAGCAGATGCTTTTATCCAAATGTTTAGTAGTTTTTTTTTTTTGTTTGTTTGTTTTTGCGCAAGAGGGGAAAAACACTAACACGGTAATTTATCATAAAGGAACCAACAATATTAGCAGTACCGACAGTACATTTTGGTGGTAATCCAGAAGAGTTTACACATCTAGAGAAGTGAAATTGCGGAACAGAAGTTTGTCTCTATGTATTTGGACTTATGGTAAAGTCCTGGTGCTGGAAACCCTTGAAAGCTTTGCCTTGGACCAGCATCCAAAGCGCAACATATGCTAAATAAAAGTTATGGCTTAATTTATTTCAAGTTATTGTTACTGCATCTCTAGGACAGATATAAATGGAGTGATAAAATTAAGATGATTGCTCATCTGTATCTCCATCTATCTGAAAGTGTTCAAAACTAGCACTTGATTCACAAACTCTGACATATACGCCGCTGTCTCTGTGTGAGCTAGAGTATGAGTTTCAGCATTTGGGGTTGTGAGTGCTGACCACTACTAGTATGTTACATAATAACTGTCCATGCGGCTCGTAAAGTCAGTCTGGGCATCTGAGAGACTCTGCAGGACACCAAGGCCAAAACCCAGTCCACCGGGAGCCATGAGCCTAAACGCACACATTCTGCACGGATAGATGTGCTGCAGCTTTCTGTGAATTGCATCAGCCAGGGTGGTCTATTTTTACTATTTGTTTGAAAGCTGGTGTTTTTTTTCTTATAAACATGCCGGAAGCTTTTAGGCAAGATGTGTATGAGAAATGAGGGCGTATTGATCCTCGGAAGCTCGGTTTTTTGCAGTTCCTGGGTGTCAAGACCAAAACGATGAATGTCTTCTATCATACGTTGAAATAAAGCCATTACAACTAAATTGTCCAAGTTAATGATTAAAGGGATTTTTAGACTACATGACATCAAAGTTAAAGCACAAAAAGGGACACAAACCAAACTTGGATATGGTCACAAAAATCAGTGATACCTAAACAAGACGGGAGTCTTCTTGTGGTCTTTTGACTGAGTTTCTCTTCATCCCTCCAGCTGTTAATGTCCTATTGGCCCTAATGGCACAAGCCTTTGAAGCAGAGTACAGGATTTCCTTTCCTTTTTGATGCCTGTTAAAGAAAGGCAAGCACTTCAAAAGGCAAGTGTAAGTGGGATCTCACTGGGAGAGATGCGATCGCACCGCCGCTGAACCGTCATGCCATCATTGTGATGCTCCAGAGATGACTGTGAGAATGCACAGTGTGTCTGCATGTCATTGTCTTGTCTTATCAGTGCAAACAATTATCAGTGAACAATAAACCAGTCGGGATTGAATGTGATTCCAGGTAGTGTAAATCTTTCATCACCTGCAGTCAGTAAAGACATGATAACTTGTCTCGAATTCTTATAGATACACCAACAGTCTGGAAATATTCTTAGTGGTTTAACCTACTGCTTCCTATTTGAAACTGTTTGTTTTGAAAGTGTTTCACATCTTTTTGAGGTATGAAAGCCAATTGATATGTATGGTATGCAGTGGTGTTCTAAAATGAGGAGGCAAAGTATTCCGTTTTTTTTTTTGTTTTGTTTTTTTAATCCATTGTAAATTGTTTACAATGTTCCAGTTACACCTGATGTTGATATATTTTCCAAGTTAAATAAAAATTACTTAAAATAAAATAAATTAAAATAAAAACAGCCAATACAATTCTATTCTGCATTTTTAATAGTAAACTTATTTTCAGATCATCAGTCATCAAAACTCAGTAAACACTGCAAGTGTCATGATGGTCACAGACATGGAGATGTACCCTTAATATCAACCAACTTATTGCTTACAAAAAATAGACTTAGATCATGTTTTCAAGACATTTTGAGTCAAAACGGTGGTGTCAAGTGAGTGATATACTTTTTAATTAGTCTTTCCATTAACGCATTTATTCATTCAGACTGATTTGCAGATGCATGAAAACAAGAGGTGGTATTTATTGCGTGAGCAGAGTAATAGGCCAATCATAGCACAATGTAGGCATTGCCTCCTTTCACATGACTTTTTTCCCATTCATTCTCAATTACCCCCCACAAGATTTTGGATTTAAAACTAAATGGGAATGGAGAAGGCTAGAGAGATGATGTTGCCTGGTGTTGCTGCTGGACAGTGTCATTTTAGAAAATCAAGTCAAGTCACCTTTATTTTCATAGCTCTTTATACAAAATAAATGGGTTTAAAGCAGCTTTACAGTGATAATCAGGAAAATAACAGTATTAATGAGCAAACTTCATTCAATATGAGACAGACTCAAATTCCCCCCTGTTACTGTTATTACTATAGTATACTATATTACAATATACATGTAACATATGTAATAAGGACACTGTAAAATAAAGTGTTAAAAAAAGCGTTAATAAAGTTATTAAACCTGTTAGGAGAACAACACTTTTTTTGTAAATACAATTTTAAATGTCATTTTTCACAATATTTGTGTTGTGTTGTTTTTGAACAGTGGATTATTTTTTCATCTGATTGTTTTAAGGAAGCACTACCTCCATCGCCCATGATGTGTTCTAACAAAACCCCTAAAACTAAACATGCCTGCTGCTCTTTGCAAGATCTACCATCTTC
The DNA here is from genome assembly GCA_037101425.1 of Elopichthys bambusa. NCBI lineage: Eukaryota > Metazoa > Chordata > Actinopteri > Cypriniformes > Xenocyprididae > Elopichthys > Elopichthys bambusa. The sequence goes on from CM074439.1 coordinate 6,640,090, forward strand.
AACACAGGGACTTATGCAGGTCAAGCTGCTTCATCAGTCACATTTGCTGGTGAATAGTATGGCTGTGTGGGTAAACCAACAAGACCACCATCAAACCAACACCTGGACCAGCATGCAGATTCTGGTCTAATCTGGCATTTTAGACACTAATGCTCTCCTTTCTCAAAATTTTTCAAAGTGCAAACTCTGGAAGACGTGGTTTCACTTGAGCAGCAGATCTCAACCACAGCAGGCCAAGTAAACATCTTCATGTGCTGAACGTGACGTCTGCGTCCCACTGCAGGTGTCTGACTGAGCGTTGCAAACATCCGGTTGGAGGAGACCTTCGTGCCACCCAGTTAGTGCTCATTCTTCCTCAGGAAGAGGCTCGGTTATCTGCATCTGTGATCACATCAGCTGCTGATCTGAAGTCAGCTTCATGCTTTTTCAGATGGCTGTGTTGGGTCTACAGAGGCTGGTCCTGAATCAGTGCTGGAAAATTTGACAGAGCGTGGGCTGTGAGCTAACTGACACCAGATCACAAACACAACCGTGAAGTGTTTCTGTTTCTCTTGATCAGCCATATGACCCAAGACCAGATCTCTGAAAACACTGTGAACCCCTCATGCGAGATGAAAACAGAAAATATTTACATTCAAACTGTGAATGTGTTTAAGATTCAGAGAATCTTTTTTGATAGCGTATAAAGAAAGCGTATAAAGACTGATATAAAGCTGTATGATATCACACCGTTTAATTTAGTAAATAACATGCATAATTATTTGACACAATATTTGACAAAATAGGTAGACATTATTTGAAAATGAATCAATTTGAAAAGATTATTAGAACATGATAAAATGAATCTGTTAAACCTTTTTTTTTTTTTTTTTAATGGCAACTAATTCTAAAATAGTGCATATAACTTTTGAGTTCTCAGTGCATCCTGCTATTATTGGCCAGATAAACTGGAAAAACTTACTGGAAAGAAAAACTTATAATATATATAACTTATAATATAACTTATAACAATGCTGATAATTACAAAATGCCAAAAATCAACCACTAGAAACAAACCCAGAAAGGATTCTGATGCTTACAGCAGGTCAAAGGTCACAGAGCCACACAATCCATTCATGACACACTGAACAGCGTTTGTGTGCCATGAACGACAGTGAATATCTTTAAACTATCACAGTTCTGCACAGTAATTTATCTGTGAACCGAATTACAGTTAGCTTTAATATGCAGAAAGAATAAATCACACACATGACTCTTTTACAAACCTAACAAACAACAGCTCATTGTGTGCAGACTGTATCAGCTACAGTGTCTCATTGTGTACACAAACACACACAGAAAAACATTCGCATCTGTTAATAAAGGAGAGTCGCTGATGCTACACAGGCTTTGTACAGGAGAAGCATCTCCATGCTGTTCCACTTCCTGTCCTGGCACCGCTCGCGCACACACACACACACACACACACTGTCAACACCCTGCAAGCCACCCGACACACACCTCCTCCTTCCCTGCTGACCTTCACACACCCCTGGAGTCTCCAAGAAACCCAATGACCTGACAGACGGGGCCTGCTGGATATATATGCGCACACACACACACACTCCCTGTCTCCCTCCGGCAGACTCCTGTTGACATGCACTTCCCAAGCATAAGTAAAACAGCCGGATAATGAGAACGTGCTGAACAAACACACACGCACACAAGGGGAACTCCAGCTTATAAACTGTTGTTAGTCAGCCAGTTCCTGCAAACAGGTCACGCTTGTCTCTTCATAACACCAGCCTGAGTTCATCCAGGAATCTCATTATTTTGCAGTGAATTTGCGGTAGATTGAAGGAAGTGATCGAATGTGTCTGTCTGTGAACTTTAGATTTGACAGAGTTATCAAAAGAGACACTGTGCTCTCAGCTGCAGCTGACAGTCTAACGGTACAATCATTCATCCTCATGATGTTACATCACATCAGTCTTCAATCTTAGAGATTCAGGTTTTTTGAAGAACAAGTTGGACATCAAGTTCTGACAGCTTCTGATGGGACAGACTGTCTCATTACACAATGCATGTGCAACAGGTTCCTCTACTGTGGTGTACAGAGACACAGACACCTGCAATATACATGTCAATATACACTGTGCTTGTCACAAGCTGGGCTAGAACTCGAGTCTCTGGTGTGGTGGTTGAGATATCTGCCACTAGGCCACAGAGGCTGTAGTTTTGAAACACTCACGGCAGTACTCCAGGCAATGTAAATTTATTAAAAAAAAATATTTTTTGCAAGCAAAAATCCAACAAAAGTTCTTCTCGGACAGAGGTATTAATAACATAAGAGATAATGGAAAAACCACATGGGAAAATAAAAACTCCACGAGGGGAGAAAACAAAACTAGGGAACATTAATAACCAAAAAACTCAGAACACCTTACTTGAGGTAGCTTGAAAGGACTTGGAGAAACAAAGCAGGAAGCATGGAACCAAGACTCAAAAACCAAGTGAGGAACAAGGGAGAAGACAAGACAGGCTTTAGTAATGAGACATGAATCGTGGGGTTCATTCTAAGGGAACGAGGGAGAAATAAACGATAAGAAACAGGATTAACTTTCCTTGCTATACGAAAAGGGCCAATGTATTTCTGGGAAAGTTTCTTGGATTCCAGAGGGGCAGGTTCTTTGTAGCTAGCCAAACTCTTTGACCAGCTCGGAAATTAGGGGCTGTCCGGCGGCGGCGATTAGCCTGACTTTGGTATCTCTGGGAGGTCCGAAGGAGGGTATGCCTGGCCTTCCTCCATGTTAGCCGACAGCATTGGACAAAGCGCTGGGCCGAGGGAACACCAATTTCCACCTCTTCCTCTGGAAATAATGGGGGGGTATATCCAAACTGGCATTCAAAGGGGGATAGTCCAGTGGCCAAGGACTGGAGGGTGTTGTGGGCATATTCAGCCCAAATGATATAGGTGGCCCAAGATGTGGGATTACTGGCCGCCATACACCGCAGAGTAGTCTCCAGATCCTGATTAATCCGTTCCGTCTGGCCATTAGAAAGGTGCGACCATGGCCTGCGGGGGACAGGTAAAGGACGGAGCAGTCCCTGAGGACGCTTGCACATGGGGCAGGCCTCCACATAGACCCTAACGTCCTTCTTGATGGACGGCCACCAAAACCGCCGCTGGAGGAAGTCAAGTGTGCGAGCACTTCCTGAATGGCAAGTCAAGGGAGACTAATGACCCCACTGCAAGACCCGGGCCCGGGCAGATGACGAACAGGCGTCCAGCGGGACCACCGCCTGGATCGGGCTCATGGGTAAGGGCCTCTCGACCACCCTTTCTAGTTCCCAATGAAGGGGTGCGACGATCCTAGACCTCAGAATAATCGATGTCAAAGGTTTCTCTTGTGTCTCGGGAGAGTAAGCTCGAGACAGGGCATCCGGCTTGACATTCTTGGTGCCAGGTCTGTAAGATAGGAGAAACTGGAATCGATTAAAAATCAGGGACCATCGAGCTTGCCAAGGGTTCAATCGCTTAGCCTGCTGGAGATATTCTAGGTTCTTGTGGTCTGTGAGAACCTGGAAAGGGTGCTGAGCCCCCTCAAGCCCCCTCTTGCCTCCTCCAAGGCAAGTTTTACCGCAAGCAAGTTTTACCGTGGTAGTTGCGCTTGGCATCCGACAGGCGGCGAGACATGAAGGCGCAAGGGTGTAACTTTCCATCCTCACCCCTCTGTTACAGGATAGCCCCTACCCCCACCTCTGAGGCGTCCACCTCCACCACGAAAGGTTTTTCTGCCTCTGGACCCCAGTGAATCTTGGTTCCTCCTCCCTTGGTAAGCACCGTCAAGGGGGCCACCACAGAGCTGAAATTCTTAATGAACCTCCTATAGAAGTTCGCAAAGCCAATGAAATGTTGAACCTCCTTGACCGTGGCAGGTATGGGCCAGTTGTGGACCGCCTCAACCTTCTTAGGGTCGATCTCCAGGTGGCCAGGAGTGACGATGAACCCGAGAAACTGAGCCTGGGTAACATGAAAATCCCACTTCTCTGGCTTTACATAGAAATGATTGTCAAGGAGTCTCTGGAGAACCCTGCTAACATGCCCCTCATGCTCCTCCAGTGACCTTGAGAAAATGAGGTTATCGTCAAGGTATACAAAGACGAATTGATTAAGCAGGTCCCGGAGAGCATCATTAATCAGTGCTTGTAACACTGCGGGGGCATTGGTGAGCCCGAACGGCATCACAAGGTACTCATAGTGGCTCGTGGGGGTGTTGAAGGTAGTCTTCCATTCGTCCCCCTGCCGGATACGCACAAGATATACGTAAGCATTGCGGAGATCCAGTTTAGTAAAAATGGAAGCCCCTTGAAGCAGCTCAAAAGCCGTGGCCATGAGAGGTAGGGGGTAACGATTCCGAACCGTGATCTTGTTGAGGCCCCGGTAATCAATACAAGGCCTAAGACCACCGTCTTTCTTCTCAACGAAGAAGAAACCTGCCCCAGCTGGGGAAGTAGAGGCATGGATGATGCCGGCTGCCACGGACTCCTTAATGTAGGTATCCATAGCTGAGCGCTTGGGGGGAGATAAGGAAAAGATCCGACCCCTGGGAGGGCAGGAGCCAGGGAGCAGATCAATTGCACAGTCGTAAGTGTGGTGAGGTGGTAAGGAGGTAGCCAGAGACTTGCTGAACACTGCCTTGAACTGATGATAAACACTGGGGACTCGGGACAGGTCGACAGACTCTTGAAACTCAGAACTAGGGGCTTGAGGACTCTGAAGTAGGCAGGTGAGTTGGCAAGTGGAACCCCAGCTTAGAATGGTGCTAGTGGGCCAGTCGATATGAGGATTATGTCTTCGCAGCCAAGGATGACCCAGGATAATAGGGTACTCTGGGGAGTCTAAGATACAAGGTCTCCTTCTGCTGGTGTTGACAGATAGTAAGTCGCAGGGACTGATTGGCCTCTGTTACTTTGCCCGGTTCCAGAGATCTGCCATCCAAAGTGGTAACTGCCTGGGGGTGAGGAAGAAGCTGGGTAGGGATCTTAAGTTCCTTAGCCAAGGTTAGATCCAGAATCGATCATAGCCTGGACTAGATACTGGTGGCCCTCCCAGGACAAAGTGGCTGAAACAGCTAGGACGGTGTTAGCAGGAAGAGCTCTAATTTTCCCCATCACAGGCCTCCTGTTGCTGGGCGGGGACAGACGTTTCCCGAGAGCTCGGGGCAAGTGGAGTGGAAGTGGCCGGAAGCACCGCAGTAGAGGCAACGACACTCCCTCATGCGACGTTCCCTCTCGTTGGGAGAAAGCCTGGAACGACCCAACTGCATGTCTTCCCGGGAAATCATGGAGCTGTTCAGGAGCTGGGGAAGCTCTGGATGAAGGAATACAAACTGGAGAAACAGACCTGCTCAGAGGACTGAGACTCCTTGCGGCGAGCCGCCCTCTGCTCTCTCAGGCGATTGTCAAGGCAAATGGCCATTGCTATGAGGGACTCGAGATCCTCAGCGGGTTCTCAAGTGGCTAACTCATCTTGAAGGGGCTCAGACAACCCTACCTGAAAGCAGACCCTCAGTGCCTCATCGTTCCATCCACTCTTTGCCGCTATGGTCCGAAACTCAATGCCGAAATCTGCTGTGCTACGGGAACCCTGATGGAGAGTGAGTAGGCGCTTGGGAGCCTCCCGACCACTGACTGGATGATCAAACACTCGCTTGAACTCTTCCACAAATGCTGCGTAGGTCTCACAACAGGCATCCTGGGATTGCCACACTGCGGAGACCTAAGAGACCGCCTTATCTGAGAGAAGGGTAATAATGTAAGCAATCTTGGAGTGGTCTGTGGGAAAACTTGAGGGTTGGAGCTCGAAGGTGAGGGAGCACTGGGTGAGGAAACCCTGGCAGGAACTGGGATCTCCACCGAAATGCTTTGGAGGTGGTAGTCAGGGCTCCACCACGGGAGAAGGCCTGTCACTACTCGGAGGTGATACAGAGGAAGGTGAAGAACCAGGGAGGCGTTCAAAGAGCTGGCGGATGGAACTCATCACATCGGCCAGGATTTGAGAGTGTTTGGCCATTAGCTTTTCTTGTCGGCTGAGAACAGCTTCATGGCGCTGAAAAGATGCCTTGTGTTGAGCAATCACCGCCAGCAGGTCCTTGGAACCGAGTGTCTCTGGGTCCATGAGTGACTTGGTTTTTCTGGAGATATCTGCCACTAGGCCACAGAGGCTGTAGTTTTGGACCCAAACAAAACACTCGCGGCAGTACTCCAGGCAATGTAGATTTATTTTTTTTAAAAAAAGGTCTTTGCAAGCAAAAATCCAACAAAAGTTCTTCTCGGACAGAGGTATTAATAACATAAGAGATAACGGAAAAACCACATGAGAAAATAAAAACTCCACGAGGGGAGAAAACAAAACATTAATAACCAAATAACTCAGAACACCTTACTTGAGGTAGCTTGAAAGGACTTGGAGAAACAAAGCAGGAAGCACGGAGCCAAGACTCAAAAACCAAGTGAAGAACAAGGGGAAAAAACACAACTAAAATACCCTAGAAGAAACAAGGCACAGGTGACCTGGATAATGCTAACAAGGACCCACAAGGAAGAACTAAGGCAGAGGGGAACACAGAGGACCTCTAGAGGCACGGAGACAAACTACAGAAGGTAGAATGCTGACAGTGCTTTTACATTTCAGGTTTTGAAAATGAGAGCTAACAGCCAGGAATGAGATAGATTACAATCTTAATCATCTCTGAAGATCAATCATTTGGGTTCAATCCAACTGTGGACATCTAAAATTAGCACTGCTTTTACAAAAAAAGAAGTGCACTTAATAAATTGTTATATTGAGCAAAATAAGCAAGCTGACATTAAGTACAATGTATATCTTTTATTTCAAATATATACAAATGTCATTTACATATTTTAGTTTGTCAAGAGATTTTAAGCAATGTTTTTGAAGAGTGTGCATGTGCATACATATTCTAGTATGTAAGAATGAGCCTATGATTTAATCTGGTAATAAAGCAAAATAACTGAGAAAAATGATAGTTAGTCCTCAGTTTCTATGTCCATAATTTATAGCAAAAAAATCTAGCATTAATTCAATCTCAAACGGATTCATATAAAGAAGTTAACTCTCCACTACCTGCATGACATCATTCACCAACATGGCTGAATGACAGGTTTGTGACAATATGGTTTTGGGAAACATTCGTGGCTAGCTAGTTGATTTGTTCAATGATGCATTGCACTAGCGATTTACGTCGTTGTACGAGAAAAGCAGCCCAGAACGATTCAGTGAGTGAACTGTCCATATCATTCAGAATGAATCGTGGCAGGTTTGCAAATCCATTTGACTGAATCACTGATAAGAACTGTCTCAAACTCTGATTAATTTGTGAATCAGGCATTGGTTTTGACATAATATTTTAATAGAAAATGTTATATTGTACTTGGGGCTCAAAGCTGGGCCATACTATGAAAACTTATACAATTTGTCATGTGAAAACAAGAACTAAACCTACACCTCCAACCCACACAAGTTTGAGACCAAAGATCTGGAAGTGGAGTGGAGATGTCAAAACAACTGTGACATCCTGTTTTCTACAGTGATCCCATTCGTAACACCATTTGAAGAAATGTTCAAGCTGTACAATCATGAAATGGACAGAATGAAAACAAGAACACTTACCAAGCAAATCATTCTGTCATTCCTCTCATCAACACTACAGCTGGTCTGATCTGGAAGGAAAATATTAAGACTCATTAGCAATGCGATAAACCACGCTGTCTGTCTGAGAAATTACACATATTACAACTGACTGCTGAACTACTGAAGGGAATTTAACGCTGTCTCACACAGAAATATTCCAGGACTCAGAGAAACTTGTTGTCCACTCTGCCCTGCAATTTGTATTAATTAAATAGCTTTGCTACTGAAAAGCTGCATTATATTTCTCAGCAATGTGTTGGAAGCATCACTGTTTTTGAAGTAATTAAACTAACAGCTTCACTAGTTGAGAGATGCTGCACAATCTCTCTCTCTCTCTCTCTCTCTCTCTCTCTCTCTCTCTCTCTCTCTCTAATAAATTTAAAAAAAAATAATAATAATAAAAAAAATCTTCCCGCAATGCTTTATCTCTGTGTCTGATTTAAAGTCACATAATGCTAGATCTAACAACCCGTAGCCAAAATAACTAATGAAAATTAACCATCTTATCTATCCAGTTAGCTTTAACTAAGCTCTAAACAGTGCTGGCGAATGACAATATTGCTACTCTATACGCGGAGTATGCATTCTGCATAGGGCACAAACTATCAAAGGGGGCACCATCTGTCAACATTCTGTTTTACTTGAGCCACATTTCGTCAGGACAATGCCTGGTTGTACACAACCTTTTATTTTGACTTGAAAATCATATTCTCTGCTTTGTGTTTCCTCCAAATGAATCATAGCTTCATAGTGTGTACATCAGCCAGGGTGATTCAAAGTGGAGTTTTGGGAAGCCCATGTTATTCAGATTCCCATGAGCCTCTGCTGGTGGGAAACAGCACAATAAAATGTGTCTCACGAGAGCATGCCAACCTCAGAGAGACTCACATCTGCATGTGCATCTTGTTAGTCTCGAAGCCTCTACAATGCTGGGTTAGCATTAGCCTAGAAGCCGCTAAGAGTGCTAATGAGACAAAGATTTTGTTTTCGTCTGTATTGTGGCTCTTCTGTGTTTCGGCTTTTGTGGGGTCAGCCAGGACATGCTGATGCAGCGCTGGTTTCTGAATTGGAGGGTGTTTTTTGCTGTAACACTCAATAGCAGTGGAACCAGTTCAAATTAGCGGTGAGAAAGTTCTGCCGTGGAAAAAAAAATGAAACCAGCTGTAGGGTAATTAAACTAAATGGATGATTTCAAATGACTTTAAAACAATATTTCAACTTCTGCGTTGAAACCTCCCTCTTTAGTGACAGCAATAAACAAGAGGCCATCAGAGGTTTTGGACTTTTTTAAGTGTTGTGAACTGCAGTTACACACAGTTATTCCTGCTGGAATGAGAGAGTGTGGTATTCATTAGTATTATGGCTTTATGCTGATTAATCATAGAAGTATAACAGTGCTTTAGTGTAAATCAGCAAATGTTGCCAACATAAAATGTGCATTTCAGGCAGCCATTAGCTGGACTTTAATGCAGGTAATGTATCAATTTTTTCCAAAATTCCAAAATTTGAAATCACCAAAACAAACATGCCCCTACTCAAAAGGATCACAACATTTATCAGAAATCACTTACTGCACCTTTAAATTTAAATCGGTCCAAAAAAATAAATAAATAAAATGTATAATTAAAAAAAATTATGAAACAAACAATTTAATAACAATAAAAAAAAAATAAAAATAAAAACTTTAACAACATTTTCAGGGCCCTATGAAATCTGTTTTACTTTTCCCAAATTTTGTATTTTCTGTTTGTTTTTTTTTGTTTTTGGATTCCATTTTTTTTAATGATTTAATAACATATTAATAATCAAAAAGCATGTCTAATCAATTGAATTCATAAAAGTTTTACAATTTAATAATACATTAAACATTTTACAATAATAAGGCAGAAATTCTGCATTGTTTTAATTTTTTTAATTTATTAATTTTTTAATTTTAATTTATGATTTAATACAAATCTTTAATCAAAAGTTGAAAAAATTCAAAAAAGGCATCTTTTAAAATGCAATGAAATTTCTTTTAAAATTTTTTTTATTTTTGCCAAAGCGATTTTTTGACACAAACAAATAAGAAACTGCACTGCTAATTCACACAGAGACACAGGTTTTTTACATTGTGGAACTCATTGTGTGGCTCTAGATCAGTCAGCACTCACGCACACGCACTAAAGATGCTAAAGCTTATAGTTTTCCCTGGATATTCAACTTCAACTTGTTGCATGAGCTCCGGCAGATCAATCCTGACCTGCGTCAATCCTGACTCAGTTGTGACGGAAGGTCAAGCACAGGGAATGTCAATATTTCCAATAGCAAGGACAAAGACATCATGACTATTTGTTCTTCTTATTCTTTCCCAGGCCTCCCTGCTGTGGAGCAGATATGTCATCAGCTGAACACTCAGCATTTCAGCTCACATTCTTTCACACAGACTCCAGCGCTCATGACGTTTCAAATGACTCATTCCAGTGAGGTGAACTAGAACCACTGTAACAGCACACAAAGAGAGATTCTGCCTGATTACACCAAATTTAAGAATCCAAAGAACTCTTTCACCAAACAGAAATTCTTTTGAGGTTAGAGAGTGTGTTTGAAAACACAACATGCCTTTGACAGTGTAATGTGAGAGCTGCAATTCTCAGACGTGGCATCAGAGGGATGGAATATGCTTCACATGTGATATCAGCAGGCCACTCTTAATATTCATCTCCTCTTTCTGTAAGGGGCACAGCATGTCAAACCCCTTTAATTATGCTAATTCATTGCAGTGATAATTAGCTGAGCGACTCAAATACCTACCACCGGCACTGCACAGGTTCTATATAGAACCTTAAAGGGTTCTATCAAGCATTTCATATATAGAACCTTCAATGGGTTCCCATCATGGGATCATCTTATGGATTTAGTTTTAAGGAATTAATTTTATTTTCATAAATTTTTCATTTTAATTAAATGTAAAGAAATAAACAGCTCACAAGCATACTTTGTCACTAGAAAAAAATGAAATAACCTATTAAACATTAAACCTTTTTTTTTTTTTTTTTTTTGTATAAGTGTGGTAACAAGGGAGGAAAGAGTCTCTGACTTACAGAGAGTCCAGCCTCTGAAGCCCTGACTGTGATCTGGTGGATTATCATGATAAATGATCCATGCTGACTTGAGAAAATTCATTATAGCACATCCTCTCATGTTAAGTGGGTCCATGTGTCTTGCAAAGATTCTAAACAGCTGATAGAAATCACACACAATAGGATTGCTGAAATATTATCAGGAAATTATTCTCAGGTCATTGTCAGGCAAAGGATTCATAAGTAAGATTTTACTGGGACACTACAGGGTTTTTGATCTCTTGCCTGCTATTTGAATTACAATTTTGGATTACCTTAATAAAACTGCACTTGGATCCTCAACCTGTCTGTATCAGAGTGGTTTGTGACAAGTACGGAGTTATTCTGGCCGTCCCGCCACCCGTCCCGCATTTTGCGGGACAGTCCCGAAATTGGGATCTTTGTCCCACGTCCCGCAAGATTTAAGTAGTGTCCCGCATTTCATTTATGTTTGTAATTTTTTTCATCCCTGGAATTACAATACCACAGTAAGAAATATAATAAAAACTTTGACTGGCATTTAAAAATCTATTTGTGCAGCCATCATATTCTAGCTGTGAAAATAACCAACCAACGCAATCATAGAGATTTTCCCGCTGATGACAACTGAGTGGACAGCGCAAAGGAATAGCTAGGTGCGGGCCAAAGTCGGTAAACACAACTACATCAGCAAGGATTTCATCTCACATACTGGATAAGAACCTCAAGAGCTGCTCAAAGCTGCCCAAATTGATGACTTAAAGCATGTAATCATCCATCCTGATGTTAAATATTTCCAAAGAACATGCGCCGATCCCGTGGATGCTCAAACGCCACCCACGGAGATGGTTGAGTACCTACATGAGATATTCTCCATTGGTTTTAACCAACTGATTGCGACTTTCAGACACTACTTTCTTCTCACGTTAATAGTTCATTTAATGCAGGTTCTATGGCGTTATTATAATAAAAAAAGTTGAGAGCGCATTATTGTAACACAAGCGAGCACATCAAATGCGCGAGAAGGAATCTCTCCGCTCACAGGCAGATTCCCTTCTTGCACAAAACTGGACGCGCGCGATTTCGCTCAGATATCACATGTGTGTGCTCAAACTTTGTCCTCCTGCATGTGCAGTCGTGAGTCTAGAATTGTCTTCTCTCCAGGATTTTATGTTGCCATAAGCGCAACATTATAGTGTCTGCAGAAACATTAATAGGCGCATATGCCAAGTTTGCCAACAAATGTTAATCAATATTTACATAGCGTAACAGTTATAAATGTATCTGTTTTACGTGTCGCAAAATCACATCTACTGTTCTACAACAGATCAGTAGCCAGGTGGTCACCCTAATGACGCACCGAGCATGGCACCGCCCCTAACGCTACAGCGACTCACCCGCTCAATCTCGAGTGTCATTACCTTAGTTATACAGCCCTTTGCACATTTTGCTAGTAATACCTTCGTCACGCAAATGCATATTACCTGGTTGTTATAATATACAATACAGCTTGGTCTCCTTATTTAAATTTCCTAAAACAATGATATGAAGAAGGGGTGGATTAATTTTGTCTCGAAAGTGATCATTTTACACCGGATAGTTTTACAAACTTTCATCAGACAGCTGGGATTCACTGATAAACCGCTGTTTTTGGTGAATGGGGCTGATCAGACTATCTCCCGCCTCGGCCTTCATCCTCCCGTCCCACCAACAACCGATGATATGGGGCCGGACAGAGTCTCTCCCGTCCCGGCCTTCATCCTCTCGTCTCGTGGCGATTCGACAACAGTCGGCAGTACGTGCCCACCAATGAGTGTAAGCTGCTGAGTTTGCTTATGTTGTAATTAGTAGGTAGTCTACAGTAACTACTACATTTTTAGTAGTTACTACTAAACCCTGTAACGTGATTCTATTTGACATCCGACACGCCCCCAGCGTTTAAGATTTGTTGAGATGTTGAGAACTTGTTTAATTTACTTGCCAATTTTTTTTAATAATTTAAATTTGGCTGGGTGGTTAATAACACATTTTTCTGTGGTGTGACAAACTCCGAACACATACTTTAAAATGACTTTACGGGGACTTGTGTCCATATCACATTTTTTCCTTAAGAAGAAAATGACCATTTTTGTCAAGAACTGCCATACAATTAAGTAAAGGCCAAAGTATACTTCATTTTTTACGCAAGTTACAGTGTGCATGACGCAAATTTCGTTATCAAAAGACTACGCGTGTACTGTTCGCTCACCACCGGATTTTTGTAGCACAGGTTGCACGTGCGCATTTAATTTTTTTGCAGTTAATTAGTTTATCCACAAGGTGGCAACTGTTCCCTGGGGCATCGATTCACAAGGTAGTCGAAGAAAAACTGCATAAACAGAACAGACCGGAACGCATGCAAGCTACTGGCAAATTCTAAACGGAAGGGAGCAAGGCAGAGCCCTTGAAGAGGGGACTTTGGAGGGAGCAGGGCACTTGCGTGCTGTTATGTAGCCGTTTGGAATGCACTTGGCGAAGGGAGCAATAAAAGACAAAATTTTTTTTTTTTTTTTTTTTTTTTTTTTTTAAATGTTATATAGCCTATGTCAAGTCAAGTCACCATTATTTATATAGCGCTTTTTACAATGTAGATTGTGTCAAAGCAGCTTTACAGTGATAACTGGTACATTATTTTGGCTGCACAGCAGCTTGTAAGGAATAGTGTCAATGCAGGCAGATCAAAGCACTGTTGAATATCAAATGTCAATTGTCAAGTGTCCCCAACTAAGCAAGCCAAAGGCGACAGCGGCAAGGAACCCAAACTCCAACAGGTGACATCAGGTGGCAAACAGGTGTTAAAATGGAGAAAAAACCTTGGGAGAAACCAGGCTTAGTCGGGGGGCCAGTTCTCCTCTGGCAAAAAGTGCTTTGTTACGACTCAGGCTGCTATCATAAGTCAGATATGATCGCAACATTCAAAGTGTTTAATTCAGTTCCATCCAGTTGAGGATCGTATTCATCACACCGGTATGGACGGTTGTTGAGGAGATGTGCCACTGGTTGTCATGTTGATGAGGCCTTCATAGTGGATGATCTAGTTGACTCAATCTCTGCTGATACTTCAGGGCTGTGTTGTGGTTGTGTCATGGCGCAGGTCCTCGATCTGACCCGGATACGGCCCGGATCCGGCTGACTACGGTAAACCTCGGGATAAACAGAAAGACTAATATTAGCGTAGATGCCATTCTTCTTCTGATGTAACGAGTACATCTGGTGTTATTGGAAGTGTTCCCGGTTCCGGCTGACCTAATTTATGCAGCCTAATAATCCTTTAACGGATTTGAAAAAATAAATTGATAATGTGTTATGTGTATGCCAGGTTAAAGAGATGTGTTTTTAGTTTAGATTTAAACTGACAGAGTGTGTCTGCTTCCCGAACAATGCTAGGAAGATTGTTCCAGAGTTTAGGTGCCAAATAGGAGAAGGATCTACCACCTGCAGTTGATTTTGATATTCTAGGTATTATTAGCTGGCCTGAATTCTGAGATCGTAATAGACGCGAAGGACTATAATGCATTAAGAGCTCGCTCAGGTACTGGGGAGCTAAACCATTTAGTGCTTTGTAGGTAATTAGCAAGATTTTAAAATCTATACGATGTTTAACAGGAAGCCAATGCAGTGTTGACAGAACCGGGCTGATATGGTCATATTTCCTAGTTCTAGTAAGAACTCTAGCTGCTGCATTTTGTACGAGCTGTAGTTTATTTATCAGGCGAGCAGAACAACCACCTAGTAGAGCGTTACAGTAATCTAGCCTTGAGGTCATGAACGCATGAACTAACTGTTCCGCATTTGTCATCGAGAGCATATGTCGTAATTTAGATATATTTTTAAGATGGAAGAACGCGGTTTTACAGATGCTAGAAACATGGCCTTCAAATGAAAGATTGGTATCAAAGAGCACACCCAGGTTCCTAACTGACGACGAAGACTTAACAGAGCAGCCATCAAGTGTTAGACAGTATTCTAGGTTATTACGTGCGGAAGTTTTTGGTCCAAAAATTAGAATATCTGTTTTTTCTGAATTTAGTAGTAGGAAATTACTGGTCATCCAATTTTTTATATCAGCTATGCATTCCGTTAATTTTGTGAATTGGTAAGTTTCGTCAGGGCGCGAAGAAATATAGAGCTGAGTATCATCAGCGTAACAGTGAAAACTAACACCATGCTTCCTGATGATATCTCCTAAGGGTAGCATGTACAGAGTGAAAAGCAATGGTCCTAGTACCGAGCCTTGCGGTACTCCATATTCAACTTGTGATCGATATGACCTCTCTTCATTTACTTCTACAAACTGATAACGGTCAGATAAGTATGATTTGAACCATGACAATGCAATTCCACTAATGCCAACATAATTTTCGAGTCTATTTAAAAGAATATTGTGATCAATAGTGTCAAATGCAGCACTAAGATCCAGTAACACTAATAGAGAGATACAACCACGATCTGATGATAAGAGCAAATCATTAGTAACTCTAATGAGAGCAGTTTCAGTACTATGGTATGGTCTAAATCCTGACTGGAAATCCTCATAGATACTATTTCTTTCTAAAAAGGAACATAGTTGTGATGATACTGCCTTTTCTAGTATTTTTGACAGAAAAGTGAGATTTGAGATTGGCCTGTAATTGACTAATTCTCTAGGATCAAGTTGTGGTTTTTTAATAAGAGGTTTAATAATAGCCAACTTAAAAGTTTTTGGTACGTATCCTAGTGATAAAGATGAATTAACGATATTAAGAAGAGGATCTATGACCTCTGGAAGCATCTCTTTCAATAGCTTAGTTGGTATAGGGTCTAACATACATGTTGTCAATTTTGACGATTTAACAAGTTTAGACAATTCTTCCTCTCTTAAAGGAGTAAATGAATTGAATTTTTCCTCAGGGATACTACAATGCACCGTCTGACGCAATACTGTAGTAGACGGTTGCGTGGTTATAATTTTTTTTCTAATATTATCAATCTTGCAAGTAAAGAAGTTCATGAAGTCATCACTGCTGTGCTCTTTGGAAACATCAGAAGTTGAAGCTTTATTTCTTGTTAATTTAGCCACTGTATCAAATAAATACCTAGGGTTTTGTTTATTTTCTTCTAAAAGTTTTGAAAAATAGGCAGATCTAGCAGATTTTAAGGCCTTTCTGTACTCAACCATTCTCTCCCTCCACAAAATGCGAAATACTTCTAGTTTTGTTTTCTTCCAGCTGCGTTCCATTTTTCTGGCTGCTACATTTAGGGCCTGAGTGTGCTCATTGTACCATGGCGTTGGATTAATTTCCTTAATCTTTTTTAAACGCAATGGAGCAACTGAGTCTAATGTGCTTGAAAAGACAGAGGCAATAGTTTCCGTTGCAACATCGAGGTCTTCTAAGCTGTCTGGCATGCTAAGGCGATGAAACTGATCAGGAAGATTATTTATAAAGCGTTCTTTAGTGGTAGAAGTGATGGTTCTACCAAATTTATGGCAGGGAGGCAGTTTAGCTGTTTTGACTAAATGTAGTATACACGAGACTAGGTAATGATCTGAGATGTCGTCACTCTGCTGCAGAATTTCAACGGCATCAATATCAATTCCATATGACAATATTAGATCTAAGGTATGGTTACGACAATGAGTGGGTCCTGACACGTGTTGTCTAACACCAATAGAGTTTAGAATATCTGCAAATGCCAATCCCAATGAGTCTTTTTCATTATCTACATGGATATTAAAGTCACCAACAACAAGTACTTTATCTGCTGCTAGTACTAACTCAGATAGAAAATCAGCAAATTCTTTGATAAAGTCTGTATGGTGTCCTGGTGGCCTGTATACAGTAGCCAACACAAATGTCAACTTACATAATGTTACGTAAAGTACCATCTCTTCGAAGGAATTATATTTGAGAGACTTTTGACTAATACTATAAATATTACTATAAATTACAGCAACACCTCCTCCTTTGCCTTTCTGACGAGGATTGTGTCGATAATCATAACCTTGAGGGCTAGACTCATTTAAAGTAATGTAATTGTCCGGTTTTAGCCAAGTTTCTGTCAAACACAGCATATCTAGATTATTGTCTGTGATAATATCATTTACAATAAGTGATTTTGATGAAAGGGATCTAATATTTATCAACCCAAGCTTTATCATTTGTTTATCATTACTATCTCTATTTTTTATTTGTTGAACATCAATTAAATTTTTACCATTAAATGGGTTTGGAAGTTTTTTGTTTTTACTAATTCGGGGTACAGACACAGTCTCTATGTGATAATATCTAGGTGTAAGAGTTTCTATGTGTTGGGAATTATCTGACTTCTGTAACGTGAGGCAGCTAGCAGACGGTCGGTTTAGCCAGTATGTCTGCTTCCTGACCTGGGCCCCAGTTTGTCATGTTTCAGCTCTAAGACTATGTGCCATATTACTAGAGAGAAGAGCAGCACCATCCCGAGAGGGATGAATACCATCTCTTTTCAACAGGTCAGGTCTGCCCCAAAAACTTTTCCAATTGTCTATAAAACCTATATTATTTTGCGGACACCACTTAGACAGCCAGCCATTGAGTGATGATAATCTGCTAACTATCTCATCACTCCGACGAACAGGAAGGGGACCAGAGCAAATTACTTCTCCTGACATTGTATTTGCGAGTTCACACACCTCTTTAATGTTAATTTTAGTGATCTCCGACTGGCGAAGTCGAACATCATTAGTGCCGACGTGAATAATAATTTTAGAGTATTTACGATTAGCATTAGCCAGCACTTTTAAATTAGCTTTGATGTCAGGTGCTCTGGCTCCCGGCAAACATGGGACTATGGTGGCTGGTGTCTCTATTTTTACGTTCCGTGTAATAGAATCGCCAATAACTAGGGCACTTTCAACAGGATTCTCAGTGGGTGCGTCACTGAGTGGGGAGAACCTGTTTGATGTTATTATTGGAACGGAAAAGTGGTGTTTTCCGCGGCTAGGCCGCCTCACCGTTACCCAAGTGCCCTGCTGCACGGGCTCTACAGCCGGAACCGAACAATGTACAGAGTTCACTAAGCTAATCGCATCCAAAACAGTATCTGAAGCCCTTGCGTTCTTACTATCCTCGATTAAAGTTTGGATGCGTGTCTCTAATTCTGAGATTCTCTCTGTCAGCCTGACTATTTCCCTACATTTATGACATGTAAATCCCTCGTCGCTGACAGAGAGAGCTATACTGAACATGTGGCAAATGGAACAGGTGACAATGCTAGGAGAGGATGACATGACTCACCGTGTTTGTAGACTGATCCGAGTTACCACAGCTGTTTGATGAGCGCGTTGAAAAGGAGCGCGCGAGAGACTGATGACAAGTTAACAAGCTAGCGAGATGCAAACGCGTTGTAACAGCGATTTAGATTCAAAGATCTCAAGCTAGCGACGTCAGATTAATGTATATTTATGTAATATTAAATATAAGGTACTAATATAAGGTACTAATAATATAAGCAACAATGAATAAAAGTAAGAGATTCAAATCGAAGCTATACGGAGTTACAGACGCAAACCACTCTGAGCAGCGAGGCAGACAGGAGCAATCGCTTCAGTGTCAGTCAAATCGCTTCAGTGTCAGTCATGTGTGTATGTGAGTGTATTTTTCTGTTCTCAACTTTAAAACTTGCCGTCTCATCTTTGGACACTGCAAGAAAACACATTTCTTACCTATACAACTTTTTTAAACATAACATAACATAAAAATGTGTGAAATATATCACAAACAAACAACAACAACAACCTGAATTGCTCTGTTTGTAAGTTAACTCTCCCACCATCTAGCTTTAAAATGAGTATTCCCTGAGTCACATGACCATAAATGATAAAATTACTTTCTCTAAGTGACTATCGCATGTACCCTTTGCTAACGGCCTTGTGGAAGGGCCCTTCGTGAAGAGATTCAACTGTTCAGTTTTGCTTGGAAAACCCCTACAAATGGCATCCCCTTCTCGAAGTCCCCTTCATGGGCGCAAAAATGCCTTTTGGAATTTGCCCTACAATGACAATGGAGGCCTAGATAGATGAGAGATTGTGCTAAAAGGTTAGAAAGTACCCTAATTTGTACAACTGTAGCATTAAAGAATTTTCAATGGTTGTAACTCGTGGAGAGAGACTGCTCAAAACTGCGCATACGTGGAATGCCTGTGTAGACGTACGAGTCAAATGAAGTATACTGTGCAAGGCTGTGCATTCGACTGTGCTAGCGTATGCGTAAAAATACAAAGTATACTTTCTGCTTAACACCAAAGACTTGCTGATCATTTTGATGAAAAACACCTTGAATGTTGTTGTTTTGCACTGACTGCAGAATACCATAATAATCATAAGAGTGCACACTATTATTATTTATTTTATTTTTATTTTTTTGACTGAAGTTCATTGCTTTCATTACTGAACATTGGTGTTACTTCAGAGCAGGGGTTCTCAAACATTTTGGGGGCGGGGACCCCTCATAATGTAGAAAATTTTACAAGGGCCCTCTCATAATTATAACAGTGATTATATTAATTTAATTTGGGTGGGAGTAATGAATACAATATGCTTGTTATACTGGCTCAATTTTTAATAATAGCGAATAGCACAATTTTATGATATCCAGCTTATATATGATATTCAGTTAGTTCTGGTAGGTCACTCATAGCTGACCCACATACATAAGGTCCATTCAGTATTATTAGCAGCTTATTGCGTTGCTCAGGAGCTAAATAACCTTCTCCATTCCCAGCTCCTTCTCTCATCCAGTCAGGACTTGGCGTCTGATATACCTCTTTGACTATTTTTTCTTGAATTATATTGTTACATTAAATTATTGTCATTAAGAACATTAATGACATCTGCATACCTTTATGTTGGTTCTGTAAACTTTAAGTTGTTGACAGAAAGAAAAATGAAAAAAAAAAAAATCACAGATAAATGGAATCAGTGTATCAGGCGCATTTTATTATTAAATTAAAAAATAACGTAAAATATTGTTAGATAAAATGATAAAACTAATAAAAATTATAAACATATTTTAATTACCCTATTCAGCATTAAACTTATATATATAAATATATTTATATATATATATATATATATATATATATATATATATATATGTTTATTTATTTTAAAGCCTAAATGAATTTATTTAAAGCAAAACTGAAACTTTGGCTCTTCTCTCACTCTGCACTAATCAAATGTTTCCATATGTATTTTAGATGGTAAACTATTACAAGGATTTATACTTCACTTGTGTCCTAATATCAACATAAAACAGCATCCTTCACGAATCATGTGCACAAAAGTGTGTTTGGAATACCAGTGGGACGGTAGGGTGGTGGTCACGCTGACTGCCACAGCCTATATATTGCACAACAAACAAATCTAAATTGAGCCGAAAAAAATGCTTTCTATGTTTGGTTGACTGCATTTTTAGTTTGATGATGAATAGGCTGTGATGTCCAGTTAGCCAAGCTAGAACTGATGTGTGTGTGTGCACGCAAGGTCACACAGATACAGATAAGAGTAAGACACCATTCAAAACTATAAAGGGATTTGATTTTTTTCCAGAAGGAAACACGATGCAATAAGCATATAACTCAAACACAACTATATCGAAACTTTTTGAATTTGAAGATCAAGGTAAATTGTACTTAATTTGTCTTCTGGGAAACATGCAAGTATCTTCTGTTGCTTCCAAAGGGCAGTACAAAAAAAAAAAAAAGATATTTCAACAAAATAAGAAAAAAATCGTTATCCTGTTCAAAACTTTTCACCCCCGGGCTCTTAATGCATTGTGTTTTCTTCTGGAGCATCAGTGAATGTTTGAACCTTTTTTAATAGTTGTGTTTGAGTCCCTCAGTTATCCTCAGTGTGAAAAGACGGATCTCAAAATCATACAGTCACTGCTGGAAAAAGTTAAAATATGCAAAAAATCCTTGAAAACTAAAGAAACTACAGGACTGGAGGATTTTTCTGAAGAACATTGGGCAGTTTAACTGCTCAGAACAAACAAAGGACTCATAAACAACAATCACAAAAAAAAAAAAAAAAAAATCGTAGATCATCCAGGTAACCCCACACAGTATTAAGAACCAGTGGTTCCCAAACTTTTGAACGGGGTTATTTCAGCTATAATTCAGCTATTTTTTAGTCTTGTGGACTATATGTAAATATATTTTATGTAAAATATCTTACTCAGGACAGTACTAAATAACAAATTATTAACATTCACAGATTCTGTAAGTGGTTCCCATACTTTTTCATGCACCTATAGTCAAGAAAATCCGTGGAGCCCCTGCTTTAGAGGACTTGTGCATATCTTTAGTGTATTATATACACTGTATAGCAGTTGTGTTGAAATAACAACAATTAATCTGAAACAATAAAAACCAAAAAAAAAAAAAAGAAGCCTATTTAAGACAAGTAGGAGGTTATCCTAATTCTAAGAAGTTATTTACAATGATTTTTATTGTAAAAATGTCATTACATTCACCCAATATTTGGACCATTTGTCCAATGGGTTTATTCTTAAATCACTCATGCCTTTACTGCAAGACTACACCAAGGATTAAGAAGAAAAAAATAACACAGTGATGTTGTGTCCTCTCTGCCTTCAAGCTAAATCGAGTTCGACACCCCTGATTTAGTGCATTCATCTTTATTGGGCGGCAGACAGAACCGGTATAAACGAGACACACTGGCACGGCTACAGACATTCATTCATTCTGGAATGCTGACAGATCTAACATCCCAGTTGTTTGCAAGTTGTCTGTTCAAGTCGTCTTCAGTACAGAAAGAAAAGAGAACTTTAGAGTGAGGGAGAAAGAGAAAATCTTGCAAAAACTCATAAGGGATCAATAAGAAGCCAAGCTTATGGTTTGTATCTCTCTCCCTCCTACCTCATCCTTCCTTACTGGCGGTTACAGTGGCCTGGTTTCCACCTCTGACCACAGACAGGCCCCGGGGTTCCTGTTTACTTGTGCCTGACATGAAAGACTGTAGCTAGCAGGCCTGACACACACACACACACAAGCACACACAAAGAGTTCACACTCCAACTGCCTGAGAGCTGAAGCCTTTGCTAAACAACTGTGTAATCAGTGTTGGTGCACAACGAAAAGCACCACGATCAGCCATTTCATATAAATATGAGATCCGTCATTAGAGGAACATCCTGCACACTTCCTGTTTTTAAACAAACACACTGGCAAGTGAAGATTAAATCTGTTGTTCCCTTGTTAGTTGTGATGCATTAAAAAAATTCTCTCTTTTTTTTTTCTTTCAGATTTTGCACCTGGTTTTCCTAAAGCCAAATGGCCCAGCTCCCACTGCTGACTAGAGTTGGCCAATTCAAACATTCCTTACAAAAAGGCAAATTTCACGACTTCCCCCTCTGCTTGGTAATGACAAAAAAGGGGCGTGAACAACACAAGCTAAGCAGTTCACCAGCATGACCAGACCTACATGTTCATGCATATGCTAATTGAGGCAGTCAAAGTACATTTGCACGTATTATCAACGGTTCGTTAAAAAGTAGCCAATTATAAAAGTGATTATAGAGCAATTTTTTCAGCAGTATTAGTTCTGTAAGTATTCTTTTCATTAATTTTTACCATAGCAGTTTTCAAAGAGTTTTCGTATTAGCTATGAACTTTGATTTAAAGCAACATTTGACAAAAACATTTGAAAATCTGACAAAAAAATATACAAGACTGTGTACTTAACAGCTTTAACTCTTTTTTACTTTCTTTGACACAACGCTTCCCTTCCATTGACAAGTTTTTCCAGCTTTCCATGCTTTTCATGGTTTGTCACTGTTATATAGACGCTGTTATGCATCTTCTGAAAGAGTATAGCATCTATGGATCCAAAAACAAGCGAATAAGATGATCTGCGTAAACCAGGAGGAGTATATACAATTAAGCTAATGTGATCATCAAACATTCAACAGCATATAAATCAAAACTGCCTAAGGTTGCCAAATGAGATGTCGAACCCACAAAGAGGCAGTGTTGGGGAAAGTAAAAGTAATGCAATTTTGTTATATTGCATTATATCGCAATATTGCGCTATTCCCTAAAAAGTACCTAACTGCATTAGTTACTTTTTATGGAAAGTAATGCGTTACATTACTTTTTCTCACTTGGGCTGGGCTTGCTTGTTTGTTTTTTAATAACAAAATGTAAAGGCTCTTTCACACCAAAAGTGAAATGAATAAAGCCCTGCACATTGTTTTTTTACGCATACACTAGTGTACGCACACAGCCGAGCGCACAGCCTTGGAAAGGATATTCATTTCAGTCGTATGCATTTCACTTAATTTGACTCATACACAGGCGGTCAATGCATGCACATTTTTAAACAATCTCTCACCACGAGTTACAACCAATGTAAACATCTTTGTATTCTTTCATGCTAGAGTTGTACAAATGAGGGTACTTTCTAACCTCTTTGCACAATCTCACATCTATGTAGGCTGCCATTGTCGCTGTAGCTTGCATACTTGCATTCTGGTCTTATCTGTTTATGCAGTTTTTCTTTGAATACCTTGTGAATCTACGTCCAAGGGCAGGGTTGCCACCTAGTGGATAAACTAATTGCTGCAAAAATAAATAAATAAATGTGCGACTTGCGCGTACAAGTATGCGCTGTTACAAAAATCTGGCTGTGCACATACAGTACAGTACGCGCGTACTCTTCTGATGACGAAATTCGCGTTCACTGTACACTGACCCTCGCTTATGCGTAAAAAGTGAACTATACTTTGGGCTTAAGCCTCAGCCTGAATGAAATGCAAATTCATGCCTGTACAGTAGAGGGTGCAGCTCAAACAAACCTTTCAGCTGTGTTGCCATTCTGTATTGGAGAAGAATAAGATGCAGAAGAATCTTTGCTAATTTGTATGGTTGAATTGGATAATCAAACCTCAGCAGCAAAGACAAAGGATAATAAAGTGAGATTATAGTATATAATATAATATAGTACTTAAACTATATAAAGTATAGTTGTATTATTTAACATTTCACTGTTTTGTTTTTTTCATTTTAAGGAATACTGAATCTATTTTTGTGTAAGTGAGATGAGTAAATTCATGCTCACATTTAGTCTAGAACTACAATAACCATCATGTTTAAACAGTGCACACAACGCCTATTCCTTTTCGAGGAAAGTCTGGTCACTTGGCAGCTATATTTGCAACGCCTCCGGGTAGCTATTTCGGGCATCCAAGACAATCTATTTGAATGCGGGAATCCTGAAATCTCAAAACTGCTTGCCAAACTCACAATTAAATAACATATTTCAAATCAGAAACAAAATCTGACATGAACTGTCCCATTAATGTTGTTTCTTTAGCTCAAATAGCATAAAAAAAAAGCATATTTAGACCAGCCAATGCGCATGTCTCAGGTTTCTATAGGAACCAAAGCTTCTAATGGCATGCTGTAGTGACGCAATGACTTTACCTATCAGTGATTGGCTTTTTCATTTAGAAGGCGGGGCATATTCTACCATATTGTGCATTGCAGTTTCTCCCATTCATAAGTAATAGGAATGAACTGTCTTTCTATATCTATAGTCTTTGGCCTCACTACCAATTTCTCTCAACATGCAGACAAGAGCGGTGTCAGTGAATAAATGGGAAAACAAAGTAACTTCTGTTACTTACTTGAAAAAAGTAACAGACATTTTTTTCTTATAAATTTAAAAGTAATGCTACTTAACTGGTTACTTGAAAAAAGTAATTTGATTACGTAACTCACATTAATGCATTACCCTCAACAATTCAAAGAGGTATACGACTGTACAAGCTTTGGGGGTGTTAATGAACTTGATCTACCTGAATTACGTTTTGATCATTGTTCTGAATCCGATCCGTACAAAGTCTCAGAACACCTTAATAACCCATAGTTACACCATGTCATTATGGTCGAGAGTGTTGCATGGCCTAACACATTTCCCTCAGCTTCATTTTTAACTGACACACTGGCATACAGTGTGCAGTGTTTCTTGTCATCAGTTTTTAAAAATGGTAAAATACTAATGTTAAAAACACTGATCATCTTGACACAGCTCTCTTGACCTGATGGCAGCGGGCCACTGAGTGCAAGACAGCAGTGCTGTCCGAATTATGTGATGCTGAAGGAATGTGCCCTCTGACCCAGATCTGCCTGTATAAAGGGATGTGGAGTAGACCGGAGAAGAAAGCCCAGTGTTCAGGACCCCTGCAGTCCACCCCCACTCTTTACGAACACTGCACTGTTCTAGTCCACCCTGCGTCGCCCCGGTGCGCGTTAACACCCCCTTCAGCTCGCACAGACGCTGTCTTTCTCTCCCTCGTCCCCTGCAGCTGCAGCTTCCTTTATGTAATCACCTCGGAGACACACTGCCACTGCGTGAGGCCTTTATTGTCCGGCAGCATAGAGGGCTGCTCCAAATAGTTGCTGTCCTTGGACGAGTGGTCTGCTGTTAGAGTAAGTGTGGATGGAAAACAGACAGTGGAGACCACACTTGAATACTGACGACAGATGAACAGGTGCACCTTGACACACACACACACACACACACACACACACACACTCACACTCACACTCACACACACACACACACACACACACACACACACACACACACACACACACACAGGTCAGCGAGTACAACAGGGAGAAAAAAAAAACCCAGCAAAGTAACTTGAGGCATCAGCAGTTTTCATCAGCAGTGATGTGAAGCTCACCATTTTAAATCTGCAGATCGTTGAAATGCTGTATGCAGGGCATGACATTTTTTTTCTTTCCATACATTAAATACTAATATGAATCATGAACTCTAATAGTTAAAGTTGTGTTCTTGTGCAGCCTCAGGTGAGACAAAAATATTCTCAAAAATCCAAAAATATATTATTTCTCAGTTCAGGTCTCTTGAACAGTGGCTACTCAGACGTTTGATTATCAGCATTAAAGTTAACCATACGCTCATTATAATAGCTGTATACATTATGAATAGTGCTTTTGAAAAACATGCTTTAAATCAAGCAGCATAATGAGCTGTTTTGTAAAGCTAAAAATAACTGGAAGTAAATGACACCGGAAGCCAGACACATTAAATTTACAAATGGATGTGCCCGCTCTTACCTGAAAAATAAGGTGGATAACAGCTGCTTTGAAACTTTAGTTGGAAGTTTGTCTAACATTTTTAAATGTTTCTAAATGTTTCTTTTTTTAGGATGTTCAAAGAACATTCAGACGTATCATTCCCATAATGTTGCAAAATGGAATGTTCCCTTTCACATAACCAAGAAAAACATTAAAAAAAAAAAAAAAAAAAAAAAAAAAAAAGAAAAAAACCTGGCTATTTGAACATTTAGAGAACATTCAGAAATAACATTTTCATAATTTGTTTGATTGTTTATGATTTAACGCCATGCGATCGACCTCGGCTATATTCATGGCGAGAACGAGATTTTTTATTTTTTATAAAGAAATTAGGTTTTGAAATTTGATCTTAGATAAAAATTCTAAAACTAAATCAGGCCTTACTTAATTATTTTTCTCTTGACTTTTGTGAAAAGATTTTAAAGATCTCTAATAGATTTCAAGCTAACACAATCCATCAAAATATGCTTCAATGATCATTTTCATAATTGAAATGCTTTTATAACTTAATGCGAATGTTAGCAAAACATTCTTAAAACATTTAGCTGGGTACTCAGTAGCCTAACATTTAACTCAGAATCTGCACTGTAAATCATGCAGTTATGCAATGGCATAACTGAAAACTTTTGTGTGATTCTGCATCCAAACCACTAGCTGTCAGTCCAAGAAGACAAATCAGCCAGCGCAAAATAAATTAAATAATTATAGAGTGCACCTATAGGTCTGAACCACTTTGCAACTTAGTTCTTCCTTAAACCCGGTATACCTTATAAACGCTTTTTTGTCATTTTTGTGTGCAATACGAATTAATACGAAACTGCAACTAGTATTAAGACCCATTCACACCAAGAATGATAACTGTAAAGATAAATAGAACAATAAATATATGTAGTTGTCACGGCTCCAGCAGGGACTCTTATTGTGATATTCTGTTCTGTTTTGTTTTTATTTAGTTCCTGTTTCCCTGCTCTGTTTAGTTTCAGTTTCCTGGATTAGTGATTATGTCCTCGTTTGTTTCTATGTTCACTTATGAATTGCACCTGTCTTTCAATATGTTTGCATTGTATTTTTTTCTCCCTGTTATGTTCAGTCCCTTGTTGGTTGTCGTTTGTAATTAATTGTGGTAGCTAGTGCTGTCAAAAATACCAGTACTTCGGTACCAAGTCGGTACTGAAATTTTGAAAATGTGATGATACCCGCATTTCTGTAGTACCGGTAGTACAGAGAATCCGGGTATATTCGGTACCCACTGATAGGGCTGTGGCAGTATTTACTTGAATATGACACGAGTGAAGCACAAAGCTTTGTTTACAAAAGAAAATGAATACTAATATTAATACTTATTAAACTAACAGGTTAGCAATTAAATGTGACATCGCAGCCATGGAAACATTTTGGTTCATGCCGAATGAGAGAGGTACGCAAGTCCATAAATTTAAGCTTTGTATTCTGTTTTGTGAATCGCGATCTGGTCACCTGATTATCAGATAATTTAATAATATTCCATTAGTTATTCCACTGAACATGGGATGTCTGTTTATTTTCCCAAATCTTCACTCACGCAGGGGGTTATAAACGTTTCTTCCTTTCATTCGCTTTTAGGCCTATTATAGGCTATTCGCATTCTTTACTGTGGTAAAGTAGAAAAAACACCGTAGGACAGAACGTCTCATTCCTTATTCAGGGAACCAGGGTTACAGACGTAACCCAAGACGTTCCCTTTCATGGGAACTCGAGCTGCATCGAACACTTCCTGCATGGGAACACCATACCCACTACGCCATAGTCTCAAATGTGTATCAAGATGAGAGAACAGAAGACCCCGGAGTGGACCAAGATCCAGGTTATAGAACCTGACGAAGGTGTGAGGTGAGGAGCACCCTGCTGCATTGCAAATGTCCTGCAGGGAGACCCCAGAGATCAAAGCTTTAGAAGCAGCCATACTCCTGGTTGAATGAATTCGGACAGCCAAATGAGAAGGCTGTCCGGAGGACTCATAAGCAAGTGAGATAGCCTCAACCACCCACTTGCTTATTTTCTGCTTAGATGCAGGACACCCTCTCCTGGGTGACCCGAAACAAACGAACAGTTGATCTGTCTTACACCACAGGGCAGCTCTGTGGCCATAAGCATCTAACACCCGAACAGGGCAGAGCAGATTGAGTCTTTCCTGATCCGGAGTAGAGAAGGGTGGAGGACAGAAGGCCTGCAGCATAATAGGACCTGCAATATTAGTAGGAACCTTGGGCACGTAACCCGGTCTCAGGTAAAGAAAGGCTTTAACCATGCCTGGAGCAAACTCCAGACATGATGGAGCAACCGAAAGGGCCTGTAAGTCTCCAATTCTTTTAAGAGACAAAATGGCCAGAAGAAAGATGGTTTTTAGAGTGAGGAACTTTTCAGGGACCTCTTCCCAGGGTTCGAAGGGAGCCAGGGTCAGACCCTCTAGTACAATGGCTAGATCCCAATGGGTAAATGATAAGTAGAAATAGCTGCGACGTACACTTTTAGAACATCTCTAACCCCTCTGCCAGATCCATCTGCGAACCCCATGATCTGAGCCGCCGCTCTGCCTCAGCAGAAGCGGGACCAGAACCACGAGGAATGCAAGCCGAGGCACCCTCCTCGAAGAGCACCTGGCGGGAGCAGAGAGTTCTCACATTAAACTTGCCGCAATGCTCACAATCAGTTTTCACACTTTCGTGTGAATAAAAAACCCGTCAGAAATGAAATATTTATTGTTTAATTGAATAAAATGTGTTTTCACAAGTATGCCAAAATCATTGATCACGCGCTGCACTGACTGACAGCTGCTGTGATTATAAAGGCAAAGCGCGGTGCTCGCTTTCTGTGTAAATCATTCACAAAAAAAGTTATTGTTTTTCCTAAGATTTTGTGAGTACTTCATACTTCACATTGACAAAATTTATTTTTAAACCTAGTTTAATATTTAGTCAAAACCGAGACTATTAGAGGAAATGGCTGATATATGTGCAAATAAATGCTACTCTATAACATGTAATTTACTTGACTAAATGTTCTATTTAATGTTATAAAGTAGTATATTTATAAATGTCTAAAATGTTACAAATACATCAATTAAAATAATTTAAATATAATCATTATGTGGAGAAAAAAAATTTAAATCAATGAATGAAGATTTGTTTTGCCTGGTGTTTTTGAACAAATCTCTTGAATGAATGATTCA
The DNA here is from genome assembly GCA_037101425.1 of Elopichthys bambusa. Taxonomy (NCBI): domain Eukaryota; kingdom Metazoa; phylum Chordata; class Actinopteri; order Cypriniformes; family Xenocyprididae; genus Elopichthys; species Elopichthys bambusa. The sequence goes on from CM074439.1 coordinate 6,669,260, forward strand.
ATGATATATCAAATAAAATGTATTGGTTGCCACCTACTGGCATAGCAATGTAATAGATACAATCTTACTTTAAGTGAAACATTTACAATATTCATTTACTCATTTTGACTGCTGCCAACATCAGTGTTTATATCAAGAATATAAACTTCTATTCCAATATTTTCACTATTATTGGATGTTTGCAAGACAGAAATAGCAATACTGTGTAGTTGAAAACACTGTTTGTGATGCCGTTTCAAACATGAGCACGGTTATCTCTGGGTCAGCAGCAGTGTGAAAGCATGTTTAAATATTCCAGTGTGATGGTAATTTCTAAGGTCTAATAGACATAGCGGAATAATTGCAATAAGATTGCATGTGTGTTTGAATCGAGATTGCAATCTTTGAATGATTAAACGTGAATACATATGTATTTTTGTATGTCATATTTTAACCAGACCTCAAAAGTAACCCCGGCCCAGGCCCGGGTGGCTCTCCCGCTTCCACAACCCATGGAATTACATATAAAGTAACTCAGCTGTTTCTCATAATAATATGATGAATTCTGCCAATACAGCACTGCTCTAGACAGCCAACCACCCCTCAACTGCTCTTCCCAGAGTTCAGCTGTTTCATCTGTCACACTGGTGCCTTAATTCTTCTGAATGCGATAGTGCTGTAATGTGGTCTTTGTGCTGTAATTTGCACACAGTGACTCCAGTGTTTGCAGCGGTCTGAGGAAGAGGAGAGTGATCTGTGAACGGCTCCTGGTCAGGCCTGCGTATCTGAAAGAGAGGCTTTGTCTGCCATATGCAGCAGTGCTGAAACTGAGCACTCACAGATTACAGGCTAAAAACTGCATGAGAAGCCCCTTCATCGCATAAAATGTCATTACGGCTCTGCAGTACAGACTGAACAGTGATATAGTCACAGAAACACTGAACATTGCAGCGGCATCTCCTACTGTCTGCGCTCACCTGAGAGAGGAACGTCAGACAAGATTATACGTCATATTATACGTGGGTCACAGGTGTGTGTGTGTGTGCGTGTACTGGTATTTTGCAGCAGCTTCAAATGTGGCCCATCCGGATTCAGAATGAGAATTAAGAGAATATATAATGCTTGTATAATTAAGCTTTTAACATTGAATGTAAAATAATTAATTCACAAATTACAAGCATGTACTCAGGCATTAAAAACTGAAAACAACAAATGTAAATGATTTCAGTTTAGTGCATCTGAGCAGTGATAAAAACAGGTCACATTCAGCAGCAAGTTTAGTGTTCATTCTGTTCATTTTACACCTGGTAACACTTTACAATAAGGTTCATTAGTTAAACATTAGTTAATGTATTAACTAACATGAGCTAACCGTGAGCAATACATTTGTTACTGCATTTACTAATCTTCCTTAACGTTAGTTAGTTGTTCATTGTTTGTTCATGTTAATTCACAGTGCATTAACTAATGTTAACAAGATTTTAATGTATTAGTAAATGTTGAAATTAGCATTAACAAAGATTGATAAATGCTGTATAAGTGCAGTTCATTATTAGTTCATGTTAACTAATGTAGTTAACTAATGTTAACTAATGAACCTTATTGTAAAGTGTTACCTTACACCTTTATAGCCTTAAAAATGTAAAAATAAATAAAATAAAAACAACACAATCTCAAATCACATTCATGAAAGCAAACGTTTCTAAGAAAAACTTATGGAGCTCTGAAGGTCTTAACTAAGGAGACTGTTTTTAAATAAGTCATGAAAGAGGTGCAGAGAAATCCAGTGACGTTGAAGCTGTAAATTGGGATGTCTTCCATGAGCGTCTAATTGCACGCCTGCTGTTGTCAAGGCATGGAAGGTGACAGCAGGTGAAAGCCAGTCGTGTTTTTTAGGGGCCTGGAATTTAAATGTGCCCTCCTCGCTCTCTCTCACACACAAACATGAGTGTGAGTGGCAATCAAGCTTCTCTCGGGTCTGCACTCACTCATTCTCTCTGTCCCTGTCAGTTGTTGTCAGAGTGTCAGGTAGTTATTGTGCCAGGAGCGCCACGCCTGATTATTTATTTTGATTATCTATTTAAAAACTCAAATTTCAATCCCTACCAGTTTTGGTTCCGCTCTCAGCATTTAAAAAACTAGAAAAAAATGATTTCGAAGTTTATTTGGCAAAACAAAAGACCAAGAATAAGACTTAAAATAATTATGTCAAATAAAGATAGGTGAGGGCTATGGCTGCTCAGCTGAGGGCTATGGCTGCTTGGCTTGGTATTGATAAGGAGGAAGAATGGGTTAATATTGAACAGAATTCACTTCCTGGAGTTTCTCTGACAGTTCTGCTGTTCATGGATTTGCAAGTGCAGAAAAAAGTGAAAATACCCATTAAAGGTAACTCAAGATTTTCTCCCTTCTATATAGGATAGTGTCTATAGTAGATGGGAAGAGAGTGGGTTAAAGACAGTTAATTAATATTTTGATGGGGAGACCATAAGATCTTTTTCTCAATTATGCGATGATTTTTTTTTTAGATATTTACAATTACAACATTATATCACAAATTATAAACATTGGGACATAATCAAAAGAACTCCAACAAATGTTAAAAAATATTTTATTAATATTATTGAACATGGTCTACCTACTAAAAATCATATAGCACATATTTATAGGAAGTTAATGCAGGACCAATCTGATGACACGTTTCATATCAAAAGAAATTAGGAATTAGAGTTAAATACTGTAATAGAGGATAAGATGTGGATAAATATATGTGCTGGCTGTCATGAGGGTATTAGTAGTCAAATGTGGGAGGAATTTGATTGGAAAATAAAAATGAGATTCTCAGAGGTGGACAGTAACGAAGTATTTTTACTGTACTTTAGTACATTTTTCAAGTATCTGTACTTTACTCAAGTATTTTTATTTTGATCAACTTTTACTTTACTACATTCCAAAGCATAAGATCGTACTTTTTACTCCACTAAATTTCATAAAACATATCGTTACTCCTTATTTTAAAATGAAGAAATCGTCACATGCTCAGAGATGCAAAAGCGGCGTCCGATTCGTGCACGAACTGATTCTTTTCAATCATCCTCTTAAATAGATTCACAAATCACATCAATTAATGCGCGAATTGGACTGATTGTATTGCAGCTGTTCTCGAGTCATTGATTCAATGATTCAGAGCGACTCGCCAGTGAATGAATTTACAAATCTGACAAAATTAGCCAAGAACTGGGGATCCCCTGAGTGCGCGCAAAAAGTAAGTCAGCCTACTAATGTTGAATTTTCGGATGAATTATTGTAAATGAAAATCATATTTAGGTCAGCTGTTTTTGAACTAAATCTGCTGTAAAGGGCGATCTGTTTAAGCCCACTGAAATGCTTTAATGCGACACGTCCACAACAACGAGTCTACAGATCGCAATCTCGATTCAAACTGATAAAATCACATTTTAAAATGAACTTGCTGCTTCAAATAACGGTTGTATCGATTACATCGTTACGGGACTAGGAGGCGACAAGTGACTGTTAAAATGTATTTGACATTGAATGATTCATTCAAAAGATTTGTTCAAAAACATTGATTCATCAAGTAATGAAACAAGTAAAATTGTTATAAGTGAGTCATTAAATCATTCATTCAAACATTTTTTTTTAAATTAATTAATTCAATATTTTAAAATAGACTGCAGCAATTAATATTTTGTCCTCTAGTAAATAATTATACGCAATTTTGTTTAGTTGTCTATTCAGAATCATAGGAGAATCATGATTTCTATTTGAACTCTAACACAAATTAAAATAACACATTCACGTTCATTTTCCCCGCTGCTGCATACATTTTTTTAAAATGTTATGTATTTAGCCCTATATGTTTAGTCTGTTTTTATATTGTTTGTCAACACACATTACATATTATGTATCTGCATCCACTAATCTTCCATCCATACTGACTAGTGCTGGCTATTTGACAATTCATAATCATTCATAATTATTTTTGAGCAATAGGATTATATAAAATATATAATATAAAATTAAATTATATAAGTGGCCTATATAAAAATTACAAAATAAACATTCATCAATCAGTACTTTTAAAAAGTACATTAAAAATCAAGTACTTTTGTACTTTCACTCAAGTAAAATTGAAAAGGAGTACTAAATACTAATAATTTTTATGATACGTATCTGTACTTTTACTCAAGTACTTGATTTGTGTACCTCTTCAGAGTTCCATTGGTGGTTGCCAAATTTGACAGTACATCGTCATTATCACAGTTTTGGAGAGAATGTGGAATGGTGGGGGACTATGTGCATATATTCTGGGAATGTCCCAAAGTACTATTGTATTGGCAGGGGGTTAAAAGGGAAATTAGTAAAATTTTAAGAAGAGATATATCAATGCACCCAGTATTGTTTTTGCTTGATGGTTTCCCCTCGGATCAGTTCAGTAAATCCCACTTATATGTATTACATATATTATTAACGGCAGCCAGGAAGATAATCACTGTAAACTGGATGAAGGTGCACAAACCTACTGTGACAGACACAAAGACTGAAACAAATATATTTATTTGAAAAAAATGACCGCAGACTTGCAGTTAAAATCCGACTTTTTTCGACAGAAGTGGGCACCTATTGAAACATATTTGCTTGAAGGAAATAGCTCTAACATATATTAATGTTTGAACCATACAGGTAATTTACAGATTTGTGGTGCATTTACTGAATTGCTGTCAGGGACTTTTGTATTTATTTATTTATTTATTTATTTTTTCCTTCTTAATGTTTATTTACTTTTCATGTATTAATATTGTATGTAAAAGTTATGTAACTCTTTTGTTTAAAAAAAAAAAAAAAAACTCAATAAATACACAGTTAAAAAAAAAACAACAAAAAAAAAAACTTAAAAACTATTTTAAAAATCCATTCCTCAAACCACCAAGGTCATTGTTTCACCAAACCAGTTCAATTGCTCTGGCGCGCAGATGAAAGGCACATTAATAGAGCTCTGAGTTCAGAGAAGTCTCCACTAAATGTACACATCAGACAGATGTCTCATCATACGGCCGCTCATTTGATTCTGTTTTTAATGCTAATATAAAGTATTTGAAATCCAAATAGCATCTGCTGATTACATCCAGCTTTTTCAATGTGGTGGAGACTATAAAAAAAGTAATTCTACTCTGTCACAAGGAGACGTTCACCATAGCCTGATGGTTTGTGCCAGCACTTTCTTTACAATAATTGAAAGAGGAAAGTGCATATGGAATAGTGCAATAATAATAAACATTTATATTGCTGATTTATATGGAAAAATCTATAGGCTGGTTCCTACAATCACACTGCAATAGAAATATATAACATGGACATGCATGATGGCACTGCTCTTGCTGGAAATGTGTTTATTCATCACTTGGCCATTACATTAAAAGCGGGCAATAGTGGAGATTTCTGTGAACAGCAAAACCTTTTATCTTAATCTACACAGATGATGTGAGCATGTACGTGCTCCGGGTTCAGTCAACAGTCTGATATATTTCTCACTGAATCTGAGCTTGGAAGTTTTCATAAAATTAAGCAAATATCTGTTTATATGGGCGCTTTTATTTAATTGTTTCTCTATAGTATTTAAAATAATGCATTATACTTGTTTTTCATCAACCTGGTGACTCTGCAAATCAATGCAGAGAGGTCGCTTCTACAGAACAGCGCTGAAGGCCTGTCAGTCCTCTAATTCAATTCAAAATCTATTTTCGATTCTTTTAAATCAATCCACCTCAATCCAATATTGCACTCAATAAAGCTTCGGTCACAGTGTGTTCTGGAGATCTCCGTCAGCATGTCCGTCCCACACATGAGGACGGCTCTCTGTGAAACAAAGAAGTCAATCAATCCAACGAAAGCTTTTTAAGAATTTCACCAGTATGCGAACGACACGGTATCAAAAACTACAGCATATTGCACTGCATGAATACTAAAACTGGGCCGTTACTCTGGATTCACGTTTATTCTACTCTGTTAACTTTTAAGCATGTATTTATATGTCTGTTCACATCAGTGGATGCAATTATGTCAGTAAATAAGTCAGCTCTGCAGTGCAATAATATTGGAGGGGAACAAGGACTGCAGAGGAAGGCGGACGCCCACCGCAGTGCTGAGAGGGGGGACCGCTCCCTGTCTCCAAATGGAAATTAATCCCCCCAAAAACAAGCTCATCAGTATTCTGCTCACACAGCCTCCAAACGTACAGGAGGGCGGTGGGAAGGGTGCAGGAGAGTCCTGACTGACTGTACGAGCACTCCCGACACCCAAAATCTGCCTATTCTTCCATCCTTCAACTTCATTGCTCACTATTTGTGTTTAGCAGCTTTTTAGAAACGACTGCTTCTTTTAGCAGGTCGTTTTTACCTTGAGAACCAAACAGGAATGACGGGCATCCTTGTGTTTGTCTGTTAGATGGATTTAAAGAAAAGCCAATCCACAAGAATAAATTATGTGGACATTATCATAACACAAAAAGATCCATCCAATCCAGGGTAAATTGCTTCATGCTTTCAGGCGCCTCAAATTGCCCATATGACAAGTTTTTTTTTTTTTTTTTTTTCCTTCTCTCTATGGACACGAATATATTATTTCTGTCTTACACCTACATTTAAATGGGTGGAAGTGAAGTAACATGGCTGCATGCTACTGATACTGTACATGTCAACCAAACACGCTTCTTACACATGAGATTTACTGCCTCCTTTTATGTAAATTGGACTGAATTGCCGTGGGTGAACACTTGAGGGAGTTGGGGGAGGTTAATTGTGATTGGATGACAGTTCTTTCTCTCTTTCTTTCTTTCTTTCTTTCTTTCTGCATATACAGGGATGATTTGATTTTCAAATTAGTTATTGCACAAATCAAAATAACAATTTTAGCTCTAATTTCTTGGTCACTGCTGATACGAAAGTTTAACTCTCCTTGTGTCTGATTAGCCACATTAACCACAAAAGAACTGCCTTGGCAACAAACACAGGCAAATAAAAACTTACAAACTTACAAAACTGTGCATCACTTATCGAGCCCACAGTTTCACAGTTTTCAAATTTTATTTTCATTGTCTGTTACATTTCTCAAAACAAGTCTGACAGGGAAATGTGGCACAAATCCAAAATAAATTTGCATGTAACTTTCATCTAATGCATGCAGTTCAAGACTTAAGATGACATTTATAGGCGTTTGACCAGGGAAGCATCAATTATTACTGCTCAAACTAAGGCTATGTTCAGACTGCAGGTAAATCCGAATTTTCTTGTGACTATATGCTCATCTGTTTTTGTTATGACAGTGCGAACAGCACAAACCACATGCAATCTGATCTTTTTGATTCTGATTTGGGCCACTTCCATGTCCTAAAACTGATACAGGTCAGATGTTTTGCAATGCGACCTTAGTCTCATGTGACTTTTATGTCACTCTAGATAAACATTCGTCACAATTTTGGACTCATAGGAATCGCTTCAAAGATTTTACATACCTGAAGTTATCAGTACCGTTGCGACATTAATTGTTTCAGAACGTGGTGTTGAAGAAAACATCATAAGTGTTTGAAAACTATACTCTCCTTTTTCGCATCCTCGTATTTGTTTTTTTTTTTTATATTGCCCGCGCATAAATTCGCTGGCTTCCGGGGCAGATCACACAATAAATAAACGCGTAATTGTTTAAGTCCTCCGTGTTTACTTCCGTATGACAGCATGCTGCATGACATCTTTTTAATGTTCTTTTGCGCATGCGTGTCAGTTCAGGACCATGATCTGTTCACACTCAAATCTAATATTGGCCACAATTAAAACAACAATGTGAACAGCTATACAAAAAAAAAAAAAAAAAAAAAAAATTGGATCTGGGCAATAAATTTGAATTGAGCACTAATGCTCGCAGTGTGAACGTAGCCTTAGTGTGTTCATAGCGTCATCCTGCAGTGTTTGTGCTCCAGATATGAATGATTCCTAAAATCATGTATGTTGTTGAGGAGAGTTTTCTGCTACTACTAAATGATCAGACTTGCATTTTCACCTGGTGGATAGAAAACGGCTGCAAATATCCCATTGAAGAAAAGACCTGAGATCACAGAGACTCGGGCACTGTTTACACTAGTGCGTTTTTTTTAAAATGAAAACAATCTTCGTCTACACTGATGTCTCCACAGCGTTTCAGAAAACGTTCTCCGTCTACACTACACGGCCGAAAACGGGTGTCACGTGACCGTTTATGCACACTGGGTGTGCGCGTACAAGTCTAAACAGCCTATTGCGCATGTAGGTAGCTGCAGTATTAAAAAAATGCAAAGTTTAACTGCACAATGGCTGCTAAAAATGACAAAGCCAGCAAAGATTGCAGTTCAGTCTCCATGTTATTGTTTACACGGTCGTCAAGGATACGCTGCCACGCCATCATTTTCAAAAGTCTGCGTTTTGGTCCATTTACACTGACACGCAACCCCAGCGCAACACCGGCCTAATGTAAATGACAGGTGTAACCGTAGCAAAACGTATGCGTTTTAAAACGAAAACGCACTAGTGTATACGGGGCCTCAGAACACCCTAGAAACCACAAAGCAACACACTGACAACCACTCAGAACACCATAGCAACCGCATAGCAACCGCATAGCAACGCCCTGGCAACCTTCCATAACCTAACATTGTGGTGCCAACTACTGCACAGTGTAAGACTCTGAGCGTCTGTCACGTCCTCAGCACATGCACACTGAGCTCAGATTAGCTGCCTTTAATTGCAGCCACAGACTCTGATGAGATCAGATGTAGACACTCCCTGTTCTGGAAGAAAGATTCAGGGAGTTACGGCTCGATGGCCCAGTGTCAAAGGGTGGAGAACACAACCACAGCCTCTCTCTGTGTGACTCTCTAACTGCCTACATTTTATTTATTGTGCGTCTTTTCAAATCTCCATTGGTTTGGATTGGAAATAAAACTGCAGATGCAACAGAGATAAACAACAATGCAGAAGTGACATAACTGAGCCAAAGAGCACCAACACGCTCTATGTTTTTTACGTTATTTAAATGTGAGATTCTTTTTCTCCTTGTGATAAATTATTTACATATCTCATGTAAGTAACAATGTGACACATCATCACTACACAACCATCTCTTACATCATCCTTAACTCCTTTTCCATCATATTTCAGCAATTCCCGGCTGTCAAAGTGCTGATGTAGAAGTCCGTTGACTAACGCCGTGTGGCTAATGAATCCTCCTCAAGAGAAAGAGTGACGAGTGCCGCAGATCAAACACTAAGAAAGAGAGAGAGAAAAATGTAAACAGAAATGTGCTGTTAGTGCCACTTTGCCATCATTGCGTCCCGTTTGAATGCTTAGCCAAGAATAACAATCCATAATTCATGAGCTGCCGTCTAGTCCACAGACACAAGTCAACGAAGCATTTATTATTCATTGGCACACACCTCACGTGATGAGCTCTCCAACAAATGGGTTTCAGGCCTGCTTTTTCTGTAAATCATTTATTTTAGTTTCTTCCCTGTTGTTGTTGTTTTCATTTTTTATTAATGAAAAGGGAATTAAATCATCAACTGGCAGCAATTAGCAGTGATTAACTGGTATTAGCATAAATATAGAGTGAATGAGCATTAGAAAAATGCCCTGTAAAGATTTCATTTCAAATTCACCCACTAAAGACCCATTAAATCAGTCTAGCATATTAACATACATGAATCAGTGCGTACGATCATGAACTGCACATAACACTGTTTTCTGTGAACGGTAAGGGTCAGAGGTCATGAGCAGCCTCTGCAGCTGTTTATGAAAATGCACAATCACTCACACCAGACCTCTGCCATGTTAATGTGCAGTCATTAGCGCTGTGAGAACAGCCTGATTTGATCATTTCTATTTTGTGGAGGGATCCTGGGGCACATGTTTCCTCCACTTTAATCACATTTGAACCAAATTCGCATCTGATTTAGCTGTTTATTTCTTCCAGCGCTCCTGATGATATGCGTGTGTTGGTGACCTACTTTTGCTCAAGCTGATTCAGCAAGAGGCGGTGGGGTGCAGGATTCAGGGTCCCTCATGTTGATCTGTCTATTGTGTTTCAGTGTGTGTGTGTGTGTTTACATGTATATACGGGTGAGAGTGTGGCTGGCGTGTTAGTAATATCAGAATGCTGATAAAAAAAAACAGTTCAGCACACTGTAAACGACTCTTCCTCATCTCTTTAAAGTTAACAGGAAACAGCCTTCACAACCCAAGTGGAGCAAGATGCCTTAATACAGTAAATGGAGTTTGATCTCCAACTCTGAACTCTATGTTTGGTGAAAGAAGAACATCTCTCCAACACATGAGATCTAAAAAGGACAACACAGAGAGAAAGCCAGTTCCCAGAGGAGCGGATGCATTTCCTCAGATAACGGGAGTGAAGCCTGTAACATGGTCACTCAGGGACGCTGTGGTCTGCACACGCTCAGTCAGTTTGTCTGCTAAATACTGAAGGTTTTCAGGGTGAGGACATCCTATGCAGTTGTAACTGGTTATGTTGCATTATATTACAGCAACAGCCTCATGAGACTGCTGAGAAATTGTGCTAAACAGCAAAACTGCGCTAAACAGCATTTCATGTCTTATCTGAATAAATGTCTTCTGTTTGGGCTCCCAGAGACCCAAGGATGTGTGTGTAAAAATAAAACAAATGAAAAATAGCTTCTAATTTCCATTTTAAAATCTTTAAAAAATGATCTTCTGAGTAGACAGACATTATCAAAGAAACAAATGAAAATTCTGTCATCATTTACTCATCCTCATGTTGTTCCAAACTCGTAAGGCTTTCGTTCAGAACACAAATAAAGTTATTTTTTAATGAAATCTAAGCGATTTCTGTCCTTCCATTAACAGCTACGCAATTACCACTTTGACGCTTTAAAAAAAAAAAATCATAAAGAGATCATAAAACTGATCCATATGAATTTAGCAGTTTAGTTCAAACTTTCTGAAGAGACTTGATCACTTCATATAATGAATAGATTGAATTTAGGCTTTTATAAACATTAATCAGTGAACATAAACAAAATCAACCAAACCTGCTTGATGCGAGAGAACAAACCTCTAGTGGAAGCTCAAGCGTGCTGCGTAACATGAAAATGAACCTCATTGGTTTTCGCACAAACATGCTTGAGCTTCCATTTACCATAACCGATGTGTGTGTTGATGAATGTTTAGGTGAATAAAAGCCTAAATTAAATTTGTACAGCATACAAAGCGATCATGTCTCTTCAGAAAATTCGGACTAAACTATTCAATTCATATAGATTAGTTTTATGATCTCTTTATGAACTTTTGAAGCAAAGTGGTAGTTGCGTAGCTGTCAATGGAGGGATAGAAATTACTCAGATTTAATTAAAAATATCTTCATTTGTGTTCCGAAGGTGAAAGTCTTATGGGCTTGGAACGACATGAGGGCGAGTAAATGAGAATTTTTGGGTGAACTTAACCCCTTAAAAAAAAGGGAAAAATTGGACAGAAATTTTGTGCCAAACATTTGTATTGGATTGAATATGTTTTATACTGTACATGGGGTCTCTAAGACCCCAAACAGAAGTAAAGCACATTTGCTTCATGGAAATTTGGATGTTTGATACATGTTAAGCTTGTTGATAATCAGAGAATAATAACATGCTGATCTATAACTTTTTTAAGATATTAAAAGGACTTTGGAGTTTCTTATCCCTGAAACAAAACATGAGTAAAGGTACTGAATGAGTATCCTAAAATATGCCAATGGCATAAGTATCACATTCTACATCACTTTTGTGAAGTTTTTGAGAATATGAAGGTCTGCTTGTGAAGATATGACAGCAAAATACCAGAACAGACAGAATGAGTTTTTTTTAAGAAAGTAAAAGTGTGCAGTTTTCTGTGATGGGTAGGTTTAGGTGTAGGGGGATAGAAAATACGGTTTGTACAGTATAAAAACCATTACGCCTATGGAATGTCCCCACAATTCACAAAAACAAGTGTGTGTGTCCTTATTTGATTCAACGTCTCATATTTTCTGAGCATGAACAAATCAGAGTTTGTTCAGACAAGAGTCGCATTTCACTAGGCTATTTCTAGTCCTCTTAGAAGTACATCTATGATTATATTCAAATTAAAGCCACATTACATAGAGCACAGTAATTACAACTTCATTTGCATTAACAATCTGATCTTTTGAACTTGTGTGATTTCTGTAAAGCTCTGCACACCTATAAACACAGTATGCATGTCGAGACGTGAGTGGAGGAAGCTGTCAAGGCTGATGAAGGAGCGACACATGCTAACTGAGTGAGAGCGCCATGATGTCTCAACTGCTTGCACACTTAGCCCTGCTCCGGATTCAATTAGAGAGATGCTGGCCTTCTATAAAATGTTATCGGTAAACACCGTCCACCGTGTCCTTTCCTTCTAGCTACGGTAATAGCTTAGCCACCTCTTGACCCTGCTGGCTACAAACCGCTTGGTTCCTGAAAAGAGAGGTCAGAGGTCGTCACCTAGGCCGGGGCCATTGTCGATCCCAATGGTATTATGCTAAATATCCAATCGTTTTACTCTTTCGCTTAATGTCCCCTGTGGTCACCCTACAGGAGCACTTCTTTAATGACAATAATGCTGTTATTCTCAGAGCGGTCATGCAAACAATAGTGGTGCAGAGACAGCGGTCTCTGAGGCTTAGCAAATGGCTCGGTAACATGAATCAAAGAACGTGCGGCGTCTGGCCTGCTAAAAACGGGCAATTACATAATTAATGTGTGTGATCTTTAATAATAAGACAAGTGGGTCAGAATCTGCATGTCAGGACTTGAGGATTTGACATTACTGGCTTAACGGCAGCTCTATCTTCGCGTTTCAGCCTGCTGGACAGACTACAACTCTTCCTTCCTACCTAATGCCCATGAGACGTATCCTGATCAATTTCACACTTGTTCGTTCATCTAGGCCAGAGGAGAACTTGTCCCCCAACTGAGCCTGGTTTCTCCCAAGGTTTGTTTTCGCTCTTTCTGTCACCTGATGGAGTTTAGTTTCTTTTCCACTTTCACCTTTGGCCTGCTTAAATGGGGACACTTAAAGGGATTTTTTTCCCTACTATGGAAGTCACTGTCCTACTATATCGTCAACTGTCTAGTTAACCAACATTCTTCAAAATATCTTCTTTTTAGTTCAAAAGAAGAAAGAAACTCATACAGGTTTGGAACAACATAAGGGTGAGTAAATGATGACATAATTTTCATTTTGGGGTGAACTATCCCTTTAATATCCAGCAATATTACTGATTTAACTGCACTGACACTATCAGAAGAGAACAAAACTGAATTGAGCTGAATAATGACTACCGTTTTCTGCTTTATAGCAGTATTTTTTTTTTATTTTTTTTTTCAAAACTGGGGAAGTTTGCAACATTGACACAGTTATTTAACTAAATTAAACTGACTCAAGCTAAATAATGACACTGTTGTCTTCAGTAGAGCTGCTTATAGCTATATTGAACTTGTTTCATAATGAATGTAATTTAGTTATTGAACTGAATCACTGAACTGAATTGAACTGAATAAGAAGTTTGCATCATTAATTTTGTTACTTTCCTGTTTATAATTGTGAAGCTGCTTTGAAACAATTTCTATTGAATAAAGCATTATAAAAATAAAGCTTGACTTAACTTGAGGAAGCAGGAGTGTATTTACCCACAGGACATTATACAGAATTCAATGAATCCATAGTCATGGAGCTCTGAGCAGGTTCACTGCTTTGTGAACCAGTCAAACAGAGAGAGAGAGAGAGAGGTCATTTTTCACATGTCCTCGGAGTGAACCAGAGTGAATGAAATAAATAGCTCTAGACCTCAATAACAGAGACGTGACGTAAAGAACTCAGAGTGACCTCCTCACTGTACAGAGACAGCTACTCTGTGTATTGTTCCTCAAAGGTGAAGCTAGTAATCAAACTGGTTTTATGCACACAGTAATTAATCATGTTGTATAATCATGAGTCAGTTTAAAAGACACTTGAGAGATACTGTAGCTTCTCAATCTACAACTGCTCATAATAGGCTTTGTAGGCTATGCTATATTGTAAAAAAATAGTCACGGCTAAAGGGATGCACAATGTAGCACAGCCTCTTGTACATTATTGATTAAACATGTAATATGTATAAACAGTATTTAAAATATAGATGGTGACAAATTAAAGGACAATCCGGGGAAACCAGTTGCTCTGTTATGCTGTAGGGAGTATCGTGCTGGCATGGTTGGGGTCCACTTGCCCCATTAGCGGGAAGGGTCACTGCAAATCAATACTGAGTGAACAACTTTTATTCTATGATAAAACATTTCTCTCCTCATGGAAGTGGAAAATGCCCCATCCATAGTGCACAAGGGGTCAATCAATAGTTTGATGAGTATGAAAATGATTAGTATGATATGGCCTTTGCAATCACAAGATCTCAATCCAACTGGACACCTATGGGAGATTTTGGAGTTACATGTTAGACAGCACTCTGCACCACTATCATCAAACACCAAATGAGAGAATATATTTTGGAAGAATCGTGGTTCATGCCTCCAGTACAGCACCAGAGACTTGGAGAATTAAAGCTGTTCTGGTAGCATATGGTGGCCCAGCACCTTACTAAGACACTTTATGTTGTTGTTGTTGTTGTTTTTTCCTTTCATTTGCCACCCATCTCTTTTTTAATGTTTTTTTTTTTATTTATTTTTTTTAATGATGCAAACAGAAATCTGCTGTAAAGCAGCTATAAAAAGACAATTGAGTCATTATTCAGTTAAGGTCATCATTCAGTTTTGATTCAAAACGGTTCAAGGACTGTGTAAAGTTCATATATTAATGAATGAGTTCAATTCAGCTTTAAGCAGCTCTGCAGAAAATGAGCAGTGATGTCATCATCCAGCTCCCTTCAGTTCTCATCCAATAGTGACAGTGCAGTCAAATAAATAATACTTTACATCAATAAGACTTCAGTTTGTCTCACTTAAAGGTCACCTATTATCCTAAATCCACTTTTACAAGGTGTTTGGATATAAATGTGTGTTGGCAGTGTGTGAACACAACCACCCTACAATCATAAAAATCCACCCACTCCTTTTTTTTAAAATCCCCATTAAACCAAAGCAGTCTCATTAGACAAATTCTCTGAGAAATGTGACATCACATTCCACATGCCCTGCCTACGGTCACTGACTGACAGTCCTGTATTACCATAGTTTCCACCCTCAGCAAGCTGTATGCTGTCTGCCATTTTCTCTGTGCTCGAGTAGCTGTAGCGACAACAATGTGTGGTAAGTAATTGAGATGTTTTGTTGTTGCATGTAAGAGTGAACATAAAAGTCTTCATTTACTGACATCTGAGCTGCTGAACGCAGTGGATTAGTTATATTTTTGAAGGAAATGTGCCACATATCTAATATACACACAATTTCTGTAATGCTGCCTGCTATTTACGTTCACAGACATAACTGACTGTTTATGTGAACTGTGTGTTTTTGACAGAACCTTGTGTGTATTTGACAGTTTAAACAAAACAAAAAATGTGAAAGAGACGTTACTCACAAGACTTGACGTCTGACAGCCAGCTGTCTGTGTGTGTGCTTCAGATAAGTGCAATCAGAAAACAATCCATTAGAAGATTAAACTGATTTAGCTTTAAAATGCGTGGAAAAAAATAAACTGTAATAATGAAAGAAGAACTATGCTATCCGTGAGAGTAATCAAGATATAGATGATAATCAAAACCAAGCAGGTGCCTTGTTAATATTTGGCAGAGAATCCTACTGAGTCAGGAACTGTGATCGTGCAGAGGGGGCGGGGCATAGCAGCTCATTTGCATTTAAAGGCACATGCACAAAAACAGCCTGTTCTTCACTGTAGTCAGAAATGGGTATTTACAACATGGATTTATAAATGATCTGTGAGGTATTTCAAGCTGAAACTTCACAGACACATTCTGTGGACACCTGAGACTTAAATTACATTTTATAAAAATGGGCATAATAGGTGACCTTTAAGTCTGCAAGGCATGCTGGGAAGAGAATGCTGTACTAATTTAAAGTGAGATGTGTCATTCTTGCACAAATAAAACCAAGACAGCAACACCCGAACACAAATAGCAGCTTCTGCATCACAGGGCTTGTTCATGTTTCCCTTTCTACAGATTACTGCCTATCCTCTCTGCTCCTTCTCTCTTTTCTCTTGTACTTTTCTGCACTTTCACTTCTGCTCTAGCTTCTGTACTTGCGCAGCTTTTTCTAGAAACTTGAGTGTTGTTGATCTTGTATGATAAACTGCTTGTGATGTTCCTCATTTGTAAGACATCTGGGATGAAAGTGTCTGCAGAATGATTAAATGTACATGTCAGTGTCTTCTCGTGCCCTCATCCACCCATGCTCATATCTGCCTACCCTCAGAATCACAAGACAACACCCGGCAATCTGCAGCTCTAAACAAGGCCTTTAAAACACCCATCTGAGCTATTAAAACTCCAGAGTTACAAAACGTTCCCAAGACTCGAGTCCACCCCAAGCCTGTAGAAGCGTCTAGCCCTGAGCTGTAGACCCAGGAGGTTTCCACAGCAAGGTCAGACACCGAAGAGGGTTATTACATTACAATTAGGCCCTGGCCAAACAGTAGGGAGTGGCGTTCGACTTTACGAGCCTGCTAGTAATATGGGCCTGTTTGCTGATGTTATCACACAGAGCTCTGGGAGGGTTTGGACAGTCCCTCGAGGTGTTTGCTGCTGTTTTAATCATGCACTTACTAGATTTCTAAATGTCTAAAATGGCCAGCTCTCTTTGAAGTCCTCATAAAACCGCATACAAGAACAATCGATGGGAAAGGCTCAAGGAGCAGCAGGTTTGCTTTCCTGGTAAATCTCCTAAAGAATGACATCCTACCTCCTACCTGTCTTGCAGCAAAAACATGCTTTTCATTTTAAAACATTATTTGTACAATCATTAATCTGACCTACTAAAGGTTTTAATGTTGTTCAGAGAACAGACGACTGCGTTACTTCTAGCATTATACACATACACGTACCTGAAGACCACAAGACCACTGACAGGATCAAAAGTAAAAGCAGTGTGAACTGTCTGGATCATGTGACTTTTACAGAAAGGACACAAAGGAGCTGGAGTGAGTCCAAACCAGATGATCTCCACCTGGAGTCTCCAGAGACACATGAGTTGTGGGAGATTTCCATCTATAACCGTATCTTACTTACAGTATATTTTAAAGATTTAAGCATACATTTTTATAGATTTATGTTAAACCTATATATAACATACACAGCTACTCCTGCTTTAAAGGGAACCCCTTGTATGGCTTAATATAACGTAAATTATGTCTCTTACTGAAATATGTAGTAGAGAACACATTAAATTTACGTAATTTAAAAAAAAATCAATCTAATGACATATTTGGACATTTTGTTTAGGTGCACAGTGCATTCTACGTCGATGATGTCAAATGGTTGCACTCGGTGACATACTGATGCTACCATGTTGCTATTATTAACGCAACACAAGTTGGAATATAATATAAGCCCTGATGCTTTTCATACTTTTTCATCTGTATACTTTGGGGCAACAGTAATCTAGTAAGGCATACAAGTCTTAATTCCCGCGGGTTACTTTTAAAACACGATCAGCCTTTTCAATTTGAGCCAGAGTGCAAAATTAGTAAGGATGAAAACATCGAAGACGTGCAATGTCTCTGTGGCTATTCGAACTACTGTTGTATGATTGACGTGTAAAAATCATCTGAAAATCATCAGAACACACCAAGCCGACGCTGAGAAAACTTAGTCGGCCGACGAACAAAAACTGCCCAATGGCCGACTTAAGTTTTCTCAGTGTGTTCCACACAGTCAGCGGAAGTTGGTCCTCGTCGCTTTTTTTCCCGGCCGATTCGACATGTTGAATCGGCCTCAGAGCTCGTTGGTCGGTCGGGCCATCTGATCATTCTGATTGGCTGTTCAACTACTGCCACCTGCTGGTACAGAAAGGCATTTCTTCTTACACAGGCGCAGAACGGACGTGCTACTTGGCTGCCGGGTGTCGAGTGTGTCAGGGCAACTTTGGACCTAGACGCTGCTGACGTGAGCCAACCCCGCAATCTGCTTTCGTCACTACTAGTTCGTCGGTGTCGGTTTGGTGTGTTCCGGGCAGCTAAAGTGGAGAGAACAAACATGCGGGTCTTTAGGAAGTTTTATTCATCCACATTCTTCACAACTTCCCATTCTTTTCTCCTCTTATCACTAGTAAAGCAGTGAAAACTTGCGTCGCTTCTCTTGTTGCCCTTCGACTGAAAATTACAACCAAAAGCCGCACAATGTGGCATCGTATATTATATTACATTACATTCTGAGTCGTGTTGCAGTAAAAATAGCATCAGTAGCTCACCGAGAGCAACCATTTGATGTCATCGACGTAGAATGCACTGTGCACCTCAACAAAATGGCGCCCCCATTGTCCAAAATATGTCATGGATTTTTAAAATAACAAATCTTTCATGTGTTTTCTACTACATATTTCAGTAAGAGACATAATTTACATTATATTAAGCCACACAAGTCTTAATTTAAAATATTGTGTGAATTATAGAATACAACAGATCTATTGGTGACCTGATTGCAGAGGTAACCTTAAATGCAAAGAATTTTTTTTCCATAGTTTGACTAACTGTGTAGTTTTTGCTGCTTGTTAAATCCATCAGTGGCGGCTCGTGGGTTTTAAAATAGAGGAAGCACACTAAATTATAGTGGTCTGGGGATCCACTGCTGATTATTATTATTAGCCTATTATTAGCTTTACTGCTTTAAATTGGCTTTTTGTTCATTTATAGACAGAAAATTTAAAGAAAATGAAATTATATTTGTATTATCTTGCTGTATATGTCACTCACCTGGCCTATCACTTGAAGCAACATCCATCCCTCCTTAAATGTCTGCGTTTAAAAGAGTGCGTTGTGCGTTTAGTGAGGCTGGCTGCTGTAGCCTATATTTGTAACTTATGCGTGGAGTCTTCCTTCATTTATAATTTGTAGACTGTTTGAATGATAGCTTGGTAAATTTGTTGGCAATCAAATATTCAATATTGCTACTCTCCATAAATATGATACTTGATCCATGATCAGTGCAGCAGTAGCAGTTCAAACTAAAGGTGCGTTCACGCGGCCTCGTAATTCCTGTAGTTATGAGATTCTAGCTTGTAAAAAGCCTTCACGTCCTCGTAGAGCTCATAATTACAGATTGTAAGATGGGAGTTTTCTGAAAGCTCCCAGATGTACCACGTGGCCGCTGTACCACCTGACCGCTGTAGAGTCATTTAGGCGTTGATAGTGGTGTCATGGAAACGCATAATTCCCAGTCCTAGGACGTGAACATCTCCGAATATAACGTCACGTGTTGTCATCTCAAGACTCCGGTAAATACGAGGTGGCGTGAACGCAGCATATCACATTATTCACGTACTTTCCATCTCTACGATGATTAGTTGATATACCGAGGGAGGCTGCGATGTAACTTTTCTCAACTCTCCTAATCGCTAAATGTAAAACAATTGATGGTGATTGGCTTTTTCAGTAGGCTCATGTGCCTCCCCCTCCCGTAGCGGTTGTAATGACATCGGCATATTCATCAAGTTTGTGAAAGAACAGCGTTGCTTTCAATTTCAGTAACATGTTATGGTGTTACAGTGGTAAAATTACAAACAAAAAATACACATTCTGAGACATGAAATGAAACTAATAACTGGGAATTTTATTAACATTAAATAATTATTTATCCCATTTTCTCCTCAAAATTTTGGGTAGGCTGTACCTCCCTTGCCTCCCCTGACAAGCCAGCACGGAAATCCATAAGTATATAGATTAATTATGTTATGTGGGTGGGTTGGAAGAATTTGTCATGGAGCCAAAAAAAAGTTGAGGAACATGTTTTCAGTCACTGGGTTTAGAGACAAGCTCCTCTGAAACACAAGAACGGAAATATATTTTGGACCACACAAATGCAAAAGACATTGCAGGCCAACAAAGGAGAGGTTTTCATCATGAAGACATGCCTGAACATGCCTGTATCTGTGAGAGTCTTGAGCTTGCTGCCTCAGTGAAAAGATTGAGCTTTCCTTGACCTTGGGTTTGTATTCAGCAATAATTAGACTCTCAAATTTAACCCACAATAAATGTTCCACCCGGATTACATCAGCATTCCAGTAGGCAAATGGCAAACAGCCATTTAAACCAGTTTCATGGTGAACGACAAGGTCCGTTTTAAGGGCTGGCTATGATTTAACCTCAGTGACTGCCATGCAACATTTCTCCACACTTTTCACTACACAGGGACGAGACAACCACGCATGAGTGTTTGTGATTGTTCACGATACTGTTCCTCTGAGCTGCCAGATCAGCCCTCCAGAGGGTCCCACGGCACACAAATTAGCCTTTTATTGCGGCTGTTGACTGAGCCGCAGAGGTTTAGATCCAAACTATGGTGAAGTCTGAACAAGCACAGCGGTTACAAAATGCCACGGTGGCTGAAGAATGAGGATGAGAAAGTGAGAAACCACAAAAATCATTAGCATACCATCGTCTCTACCACCTTATTAACATTTTGCATCTGTCTTCCCCCGACGCTCTCCTCCGATCAGGGCAGGCCGCTTGAATCCTACACAAAGATAAATGCTCTCTGGAAAGAGGCTGGAAAAGTTTCAAGGCACCAAATGCATTCAAATGCCTGCCTGGGTTCAACTCTCTAATTCAACATTATCTCAAGGTTAATAGCCCTGACACACAAAAGCACTTAATAACCCAATAAAACAGCACTACATCATTAAACCTCCCTTACAGCACTGCCGCTGTGCTGGGGACGGGGACCACAACAACGGCCGTAATAATCTCAGAGACTCCAATTCACAGCTAGAGTTAGCCTATAATTCATGAACCAATATGCTTGTGTTTTGTATGGACTCAGAGAGCTGAGTGCAATTCAATGTCAGTTCTCGGAGCAGACTCACCTTCAGTTAATAAGCCACGATGACTGTAATCATAATTTGTGTGGAATAAAAGTTGGTGTTTTACTGCCAGTAGTGATCATTTGAGCTGGAAACTGCAGTGATTGTATGTATGGGTACATTTTTGCCAAAGTTTGTAACATTGAAATTGATCACTTCTGAAGATCTCTGAAACACGTTAAGATTTCCAAAATTTTCTTTGATCTCAATTTAACCTCATTGCTGTCTGGAGCAACAATCGAACGGTGCTATCCAAACGAGATATTTCTTTACTGCTTGTGTGCAGGATAAGATGATGAGAAAAAAAAAAAGAAGAATAAGAAAAGAAAAAAAGAAATATAACTGAGAACTCCATCAAGTCTCTTGTGTAATGAAAGCGCTTCTTCTGAATCAAATGTTCTGTTGGTTCCCTTTACTCCCCTCACAGTAATTACACACATCCAGAAAAAGACAAATGATGAAAAGTCTCAAGAAATTGTGTCAATTTTATTTTTTGACATCCACGGTTCCTTTGTTATTGTGTACAAGGTCTAAATGAGTTGCCTGCAGCTCTGTTTATATTAGTTTTCTGTATCTCAGCAAGAAAAATATTACTTTATTGTAAGTTTTAATAAACCCCTTTGGGTGGAGAACATCTACAACAAAACATCTGTTTATTTCAAGTTAATCTAATCAAAATTAGCATCAAATGTTTGGCCCCACAATTTGAGCTCAACATGAGATCAACAGTTACATAATATGCCATCTAAGCAAAAAGACAAATTTACAGTGTTGTTATTTTTTTTTTTCCTCTCAGAGCCTACCAAATCCTAGGCTCACACAATCGCCACAAACGGCCGCACGCCTCCCACAGCAGGGTGGCAGAAGCCCGTCAGGGGTGTGAAGTTAGTTTGCCTGCTGGGCTTTTCTTCCCATCAGTAACAGCAGGGTATGAAAACCTGGAGTGGAAAGTCCCTCTGAGCCCAGCCCAAAAAAATGGCCTGTAATCTGTGAGGTGTAAGGCCTGGCACTACAGCGAGGTTCATACGGGGCCTCCTTACACCGCCTGACCTCACCGTGTGCGTGCGTGTGTGTGTTTACTGTGCAAGGGAAGCAGATCTGACGAGTTTATACACAGTTTACTCTGTGTTTGGGTTTCCAGGGAATTACAAGTCAGTAATGGCTTCTTATGAGGCCAGATTACTGTGTCGCATTTGGACCGAGTTTGGATTGGACTGATTTATGTTGGGCTTGATCTGAAAAAGATTATTCCTTATTTTCTTTTTGTTTTTGACAAACAAGCAACATCTGTTTGAAATCTATGCATGTACAAGGTGACACTGAACAAGGGTCCTTAAAACAAACACACACATCTGGGGTCCTTCCTGCTTTCAAGAATAACAGAGGAAATATGTACAGATAAGACATGAATTGTGAACATAATACATGATAAACTGCCACATCCTGCAGAAGAAAAACAGCCTCCCTTCAGTTTAATTTCAAACTCATCTCCCACTGCACTCAAAGAGCTTCTCTTGCTTTTTTGTTGTATTCTCTCTTCAGCCCATTTCATTTTTGTTCTGATGTTTATTGACCCATGACCGCAACACAAATACTGCGGTAGAGTGGTGGAGGGATGAAGATGAGAGAGAACACAGGACAGAGATGGGAGGGAATTACTGATGGCATGAATCTGGAGAGTCTTGGGCTTCACCACAGGAGCTCAGCCTGCAATTTCATCCATGGCCAAACCAGAAGACGACCAACCCAGTCTGGTCCTGTGTAGCCGAAGGATCACAGCACCTACATCTGTCTCAGACCCGCTGTCTGTTCATGCAGACTGTAATCGTCAGGACCAATCTGATCACTGAACTTGCCTAAGTTTGCAAAGCTAGTAGCAGAAAATCTCTGCAAGATTGTCAGACTGTCAAACTTAGACTAAGCTTGTTTAGCTAGTTACTAGCTTAAATGGCCAGTTGAAACCATTTTATTGCTGCTCAGTCACAAACAAAAGGGTGTGCTTACATGAAGATGCTTTTAAGAACTCAAACTGCATTAGCCACTGCAGTTTCCAGTGTCAGCCTACTACTGTTGAATCATCTATTTATCATCTATTTCTATATAGATAAACCTACTCTAAATTGTTCATGAAAACACTACAGTTTAGTGGTGGATTCAGACTGAACCAGATACTCTGGCCAGTAAAATTACTTTCCTGCTGGTTTTAACATTGGTACACTGGTCAAGCTGGTCTAACAGCATTAATACTCAGCTTAATCATCTTGTGCTAGTACTGCAGTTCATCATTGTCCATCTTAAACTAGTTCCATCTTGTAATTTAATAAGTCTGGTCTGTTTTTATTTTCAGTAGAGTTGAAATGGTTCTGTTGAAGAGTCACACCCTGTCATCACATGTTCTACCTAAAAAAGATGGTGTCACAGACCACAGTAAGCCACGTGAAGCATATCTTTCCCCAACACAACTGCAACACACTACCATCCTTCCTGATTGAATTGGGTTTGCTTACAGTGTTTCCCATCTCTGCTTAATGAGTTAATATTTTAGAATTGCTCCATGCTGGGCAGTGTTGCATTACCAGTCATATATATACAGACGAATGTACCGCAGTGCCTTTGACTATCAGCATCTCTCGACTGGGCTGGAGCCAGACACCCCCCATCCCGCCGGCTCTAACCCAACATAAGCTGACCTCAACTGAACCGCTACTGCTGCTGAAACTGAAGCACAGCACTGAAACAGAGTTCATTAGTGCTTCTCGCTCTTATCGTGCTCAGCTCAGGAACACAGCCACCCTGCAGCATGAAAAACACTGAATACACACAGCAAGTCGTCCTCTCCATGTCTGAGACATCTGAAAGGTGTAAGGTGTCTGATGTCTGAGACACGTCTGGGCCACAAAGCTAAATGAAAGGAAGTTCCATGCTTGTTTTCCAACCCATTACACAGAACACCCACTCAACTCTTGGGGAAAAAGGAGGTGTGACAGACAGGAAGGAGTTCTGCCAAATAGGGACAGCCAAGATGTCTGTATATAATGCCTAGCAGTGACCTGAACGAGGGCCATTTAGAAACTTGTCTCCACTTAATATGCATCAGTTTGCAGTGCTCATGAAAAATAGATTAGATATGTGAGACAAGGAGAGAGACCTGTAGAAGATGGTGGCATACGGACAGATGTAAGAAAGTAAGAATCAAAGAATGAAAGATATAAACAATAGGCATGAAATGAAAGGAGCTAATGGTTGAATTGCAGGTTGGTCTTTAATTACAGTCCTCTGGTGGGACGCTCAGCAGACACCAGGAGGTTCTTCTGCTCGTCTTTCCTGCAGTTCCTCTGGGAGAAACCCCTGACAGGCCATTCCACCACAGGAGGGGCCATATCTCACCAAACAGCTCATCAGCCCAGACCACAAAACCAATAATGGATGCCAGAGAGGACGGTGGCCAGAGGGAGGAGCTCTGCTCATCACAATATCACACACTTTTTGCTTCATTAACACTACACGCTTTTATCTTTCAGGACCATTTTAATCATACAGCCTGAGGATTCCTGTGTCCTCTCTTTATTAGGGGTGGGCGATATATCGGTAGACACACACACACACAAAAAAAAAAAAAAAAAACAGCAGAAATTTGTCAACCAGTAGAGATTTCTGATTATAGTCTCTATCTCAGCTATGAAAGCTTATGTGGCATCATGAATGCTTATCATTTGTCTGCGTATTTAAGCCTTGCAGTAAAACCAAAAGATTTTAAACCCTTCACACGCAATAAGCAGCGGAAGAGAAATTATTTCAGTATATTAACACACTGTCTGAGAGACGGTTTCTGAGCACACACACCTGAAACACACACATACACACACAGCCACTGCTTATAGAGTGCGTGAGTACTGAACTGATTATTTTTTGGACTCCTTATTCGGCTTGAACACTCAAATTCACACACTTGTGTCAAAATGCCATCTTTGCGAGTATCCTCATAAACACAGTCATGTCTTAGCCAGTGGTGGACAGTATTTTTTACTTCATTACTGTACAAGTTCATTTTTTACTCAGTATCTGAACTGAGTATTTTAATTTTGGGAAATTTTTATTTCACTACATTACAAAGCTTAATATTGTACTTGTTACTCCACTACATTCCATAAAAACATATCATTCCTCATTATTTAGAACTTTACAATTTGACACCCCATCTGAAACGCATGAGCGATGTTCGATCTGTGAACGAGTTGATTCTTTCGATCTGAACCTGTTGAACTGGTTCACAAATAACCCTGAACCCTTGTTCTTGAGTCAACAACTCGGCCAACAAAATGGGCCAAGAACAGGGATATAACTGTCGGTTATTTGTGAACTAAATCCGATGTAAAAAGGCAAGCTGTTCAAGCCCATTGAAATGTTTAAATGTGGCCTATGATCTGATTTTAACAGTACTTAAGTATTTTACTCATACAGAATGAAGGCTCAAAGATGCAGTAGTCCTCAACACCTAAGAGACATGCTAGTGAAAAAAACAAGAAACAGTTTATTTGTGAGGAGAGCAATCAGGTCTATTTTCTAAAATCAAAATAAAACTGAACACCTCAAAATTGCAATAAATAAGGTTGACACAACAGCCTCTTAAACACTCATGTCTCAGTTAAGCTCAAGTGCTAAAAAAGGGAATAAGTGAACCAATATCCTTCAAAAAGATTTTAATTTATTTTACACAGATAAAAAAAATATTAAGTAAAATGAAATAGTCAGTGAATGGCCATTCAATAGAAAAAAACTTTTAGACTGTACTTGCACACAGCATGTTAACATAATGTCACTTCACACACACGTTTTGATCATTTATTATTTCTGTTAAAAAAATCCAATAATCAAAAAAGAAAAATCGAATCTGTGTACAGTAAAGTAAAAGAACAGCAGTATGTCCAGAGCCTAAATGTGAGAAACAAAGAGAAAGAAATAAGACTTTGGATAAATAGACTATTGGATAAAATTCTATTCTATATTAGAATAGTCTATAAGATATTAGAGGAATATCATACAAATGAAATGATTAGTTCACTTTAAAAAAATAAAATTACCCCATGATTTACTTACCCTCAAGCCATCCTAGGTGTATATGACTTTCTTCTTTCAGACAAATATAATCAGAGTTATATTAATAATCACCCTGATGCTCCCAAGCTGTTTGAAGCTCATAAAAAGTGCATCCATCTTTCATAATCATTCTGAAACAAAGCAATGTGTTTGTGTAAGAAAAATATCCATATTTTACACATTATAAAGTAAAATAACTAGCTTCCGGCCAAATGGCCATTCGGATTCTTCTTCCATCTACTACTAATATTTTTTCTTACACAAATGCATCGCTTTGCTTCGAAGGCTTTTATTAACCCTCTGGAGCCACGTGGAGTATGTTTATAATGGATGGATACATGAGCTTCAAACAGGTGGTTTCCGTGCACTGCCATTATAAAGCTTGGAAACCTCTGGGTGATTATTAATATAACTCTGATTGTATTCGTCTGAAAGAAGAAAGTCATATACACCTAGAATGGCTTGAGGGTGAGTAAATCATGGGGTAATTTTCAAAGTGAACTAATCCTTGAAGCTCTAGATCAGCATCTGTGTCTTTCTTTTTTTTTTTTTTTCTTTTTTTTCAGAAAAGATACTCTAACAGATCAATGTTTTGAAAGACACAATGTTATACTATTCAGTGAAATCAACCTACAAATGATAGAAAGTGACTCCACTTATTAAGTAACTGGGATTCAAGAAAGTATTTTAATGAAAAAAGGACACACATCAGCTGTAAGAGCAAGACACTCCTGGGAAGGAGTGGGCATGTTTTAAAAAAATATATATTCATTAATCAAGCTGCAAATGTAGTCTTGTAGAACAATCTTTTTGTAGAACAATCTTTCGCTTTCATCATACCAAACTTCCTCCTGCTAGTTTCACTCGTCTCTTGCACTGAGTTCCTGATTTAAAACACAGCCCACTCATGATGACTGTTCACTCCAGGCTTTGTTTGTTGCCTTCACCCAGAGAAACTGACAAATTGTTTCGTTTACATGCTGCTGTAGTTTGTCACAGCAGTGCAAAAAGAATATAGACTATAAAACATCCTAAGCAAACATTGTTGGAGAAGGTTTTACAAGAAAATACTATAAATACTATTTCATGTTTAATTAAATGTCACTTGCTGTTTCTTTGTAATTATTTCTGAAATTTAGTAGCAATTTTTGAGTGAAAGTTCTTTCAAAGTAAATCATACACCAATTTTTTTTTTTTTTTTTACCGAACAACACTGCAAAAATTATTTCCTGAACATGCCCCCCATCCTCCATTGTTCAGGCAAACAGATAGATTGGACCCAAACTCACACCACTGGCTGAGATAATGTTGTTAATGTCAAGCATTTTAACATCAAAACAATGACACACTTCACCTGTGCATAAGGTTAGATGTGTGTCTGTGTGTGTGTGCGTGTGTGTGTGTGTGTGTGTGTGAGTGAGTGAGTGAGTGAGTGAGTGAGTGAGTGAGTGGAGTGAGAGATCCACAGCCTCCAGGCAGGGCATCTGCTGCTCATTTCAGAAACTCTATCAGATAATGGCACGTCTCATGTAAAGGCCAAGGGCTGGTGAAACAGACACCGGCGGCCCATATCGCTTCCACTGCAAAGCGGACGGGCTCCAGACACTGGCTCTGAATGGCCTATGTGGGAGCAGGGGGCCGATTCAGACTCATTGTTGAGACCAGGATGGGGCGGCTTCCAAACCGCTCCATTAAACCGGACACCGAGAACCAGAGCCTAGTACAACATCTGTCAGGCAAGTCCAGCCAAATCAGTTGTACTCCTGTTACAGCCATGACCAGGAGAAGCTCAAACTCACTGCTGTTGCCCTGACGCACAGATAGAGTTTCTTCCATCGTGCAAGCAGGAGTTGAGATTTCACCCCATATGAAGCAGTCATCATGTAATATCTCTATGTCGTTCTTCACACTGGAACTCCTCATCCTCACTGAGAGTAAAACAACAAATTACTAGACCCTTCCTGTTTTACTAGATTAATGAAATTGGATTATGTTGAGATGATCTGCATCAGCTGATTACTGCATCTACTTGGCCGAATGACTTAAGTGTTACTGTGTGTTACAAACAATATTTTTTTTTTCTATATTAGGAATATGTGTTATATCACTATTAGCCAGTAGAAAACCCATATTGGTTGACTGCAACTAGTCTGTGAAAGAAGCATAAGATCATAACTATCCTAGCGTGCTCAGATGCTATTACAAAAAACGTATTTAGTCATGTGTGCACACTGTGAAACTGCGAGAGAGTATGAGCAGAGGGGGGAGTGACATCATACACGTAGGTAACGTGAACCAAATACCAAATCTCCTCAACCACATCAGTACAAGTACGACCACAGACTCATCCTACATGGTATCTGTTGACTCTGTGAAGAGTCAGCTGTGTCATTTCTGTCTCTGCCCTACATTTTTTATGGTCCCAGAAGCAGTTTCACTTGGATATATGACACAATAGGAAAGAAAATATTAGCGCAACTTCCACTTCACACCAACTTTAAATAGATTCAGCGCGACCGGTATTAGTTTTTAGTGTGCACTTGGTTTTATGGGTGACCAAAAGATTCAGTAAACAAACACTGAAGGAGCTGCGTTCTGGAGTCAAGTAGTTGAAACTGAAGTCAAACTAGTCCTTTATAGTGCCTCCAAAGGGTTATACTACTGCTTAAACTGTGGAAACAAGTGTCTAAAATGTGCTGTTATCTTTAAAGAGACTCCAAAATGAGCAGATGATTCACAGCCATACAATTGAGATGAAGATAAATGGCCTCTTCGATCTCAGCTAATTAAGATCTGGGCCTACAGGAGGGAGACGTCCACGTCCAATCTAAATGTCAAGCCCGACTCAGAGGAGCCTCTTTAACTTCATCAGAGAGGGCTCAAGTGACCATTGCTGGGTATCTATGTACCTCTACTGTATGATCGCTCCACAATAACAGGGTGTCACATTCATAGACGCAGGCAAGCGGAATTAAACACCCCGTTCATTTTAATGAAGCACTCAGAGAGAATAAAGGTCATCTCTGTACACCTTTGCTCCTGTTCACTTACTATAGCTCGGTTTCTCCCCCTCCCTCCCAACGTCTCTTACTTATTGAAAAAGTGGCTTAATGGTCTATCAAATGAGGCATGTAAGAATCTCAGGGCTTCATTAGACCTAATCCAGTGTATGTGTAGACTCAGTGCAGCTCCACACAGACCAGTGTTGCTCTCTGTAGACAATTTTTTTTTTTTTTTTTTTACCTTTATTTATATAGCGCTTTTTACAATGTAGATTGTGTCAAAGCAGCTTCACATTGATAACTGGTACATTATTTTGGCTGCACAGCAGCTCTTAAAGAATAGTGTCAATGCAGGCAGATCAAAGTACTGTTGAATATCAAATATCAACTGTCAAGTGTCCCCAACTAAGCAAGCCAAAGGCGACAGTGGCAAGGAACCCAAACTCCAACAGGTGACATCAGGTGGCAAAAAGGTGTTAAAATGGAGGGAAAAAAAACCTTGGGAGAAACCAGGCTTAGTCGGGGGGCCAGTTCTCCTCTGGCAAACAGTGCTTATACAGGAAACTGTTTTAGTTAAAAAAAAGCAGCCCAACTGAGCTCAGATCAGATCAGTCCAGTCCACATAAAACATTAATGGACAGTAAACTGTAAAATGGGTAATTCAGCTACTGTCACAATTATGACATAAGTAAGGCCCTATGAAATTTGTTTTATTTTATTCCCAAATACCATTTTAATTTTTCTGGATAATTTTTCCGTACCCTCACTTTTCTTGCATATTGGCACTTCTCACATGTTGCCTGTATTCTAACCGTCAACACCGAAACATAGAATCAGCCTATTAATTAATTATATACATTCCGTGTTCTGAGCTTTTATAAACGTCCCCCAGTCCCCCACTCCCACATATGAGACAAAAGTGAGCAGTTTCTGAGCAATACAGATTACATCTGGGAATGTAAATGTAGGTCGGGTGATCCTCTATTAGCCTAAACAAACTTTTCTCCAAAACTTCAAAGCTCAATGAATCAGTAAGCAAACAGAATAATAAATATAGAGGCAGAAAGAAGGCCGCCCTCCATGGCCTGAATTACATAGATCACACTAAACAGTTTTATGTTAAAGCAAATAATAAATAGCTTTTAAAATGAGAGTGGTTCAGCCATGGTGTAAGTTGAGCTTTACTCTTATCGTCATGGAATATCATTCATTCCATCCTATTTCAAGGTCCATTTATGATTCAGACACCAGATCTGATAGAAAAATGAATTCTGTTCTCAGATGGGGACCATTAGCTCAGTAAAGCCTCACGTGTCACATGCAAATGAAATATGAGTGCTGTTTGTGATTGAGTTAATTACTGACTGAGAGGCTTTATGAAGTTGAGCTCAATATGCCTCATCAGCATCCTGTAATCTGTGTTCAACCACGGGATCCGACCACCATCAGGCTTTGGCGTGTGATTCACATCATCACGAGAGGTGTGACTCATGCGTGTAGGCAGGCTGTCTGAAAGCTTGTTTACAGCATTTCTCCCATCATTCACTGAGCCTCAGAGAGACGGCAAACGCTTTAAAGTTCAGGAGTGCAAACAACCCTTTGCCTCTTCTCTGCGTAGGGGGTCATGCTTTGAAAACAAGCCACAGATCTCCTCAGATGGCGGCAAGACACTAACAGAAAGAAGAAAGCAGATTGCCATTTCAGACATGACACGGACACACAAATCTGCCTGATATAAGTCTCAGGCATCTGTGGATTTGCTGAATACAGGGCCTCCATATCAAGAAAAAGTGAGCGCAGATACATATGCAGAGGCTTTAAACTTTCTGAATGCAGATAACAGCACAGTTAGTGCTAAAAGCCTGTGAAACCATTTCACATGAAAATAATGGGATGATCATGCAATAAGAGCCTGACAATCCATACAAGAGACTGTGTTTGACTTCCATTACTGTCTTGTGCGGTTTGAAGACAACGACCACGATGGAGTGAGAAAGAGAGCTTTATGCTGATCCACAATCACACCATTGTCCATTTGCTTCTACATAGACTGCAAACAGAGTATAATGACATATATTTGCCTAATATCTCATTCTTTATGAATATCTGAGAATACTCAATCACATTAGTCCTGTACATTAAAAGAAAATTTTGTATTGCACGTTTGTTGAATTAAAAAGCTTTCAACTTAATTTTAGTGGGATGAAGTTTCCTATACTGCAGATTATTTTTAGCTTACAGGTGATGTTCTTGGAGCCATCTGCATTGTGTAGTCTATCCTAAACAAATGTATAGTCTGTTTCCAACTGATTCTGGCCAGATTCAACAATGTGGTCGAAGTTTTGGTTTTATGGAAAAATTCAGAGTGAATTGAAGGAAAATATGCTTTTTTTAAAGGCTTTCCTGGAGAAGAGTGAAATAGAAACTCTGTTCACACCATAATCCAAAGTGGGGTTTTTTTTTGATAACCTTTTCAGTGGGGCCTTCAATGGGGTGGGGGAGGTGCGCGGTGTGCAGTACACATCACTGGCATTAATACAATTACAAAAAATGTCATTAATATGGAAACAGGATCTGTTCCAGGGCTTTAGAAAACCGCTATAGAGGGTGACTAACTGGAACAGTCTTTGAAGTCACACGTTTCAGATCACAAAGCACCACAAGAAACAGACCCCCCAGAAGATCACTTGGGGATTCGGCCAAAGCAGCAGTGCTGACATACACATTAAAGGGATCATTCACTTTAAAATGATCATCATTTCTGTCATCATTTACTCACCCTCATATCATTCAAATCTTCCTTCAAAATATCTTCTCATGAAAGAAAGTCGACATGAGGGTGAGTAAATGATGACAGAATGATTAGTTTCTTTAAATGCAATTTCAAACTAAAATGAGATTACTGGAACACATTTTACATTTCAGTCTTTCAACTTCAAAATTTTACATTTAATTAAATGTGTTACTTGGCATTTCTTTGTAATTATTTAATTTACTATTTGATTAAATTTAGTAGCAATTTCTAAATGGAAAAAGTAAATCTTAACACCATTTTTTTTTCTTCATGTGCAGCTTGTAGAAAACATTTGCTTTAGATTATACATAAATCAATGTGTGGGAAAATGCAAAGAAGTTTGCTGCATTTTTCTCAGGCTATATTACTTAACTAATGAGGTAGATTGGTGTGATCTTAAAAGTTTCTACTCATCTGACTACATCTTAACCTTTCATACTGAGAGCTTAAAGCTCATAACTGGATCATCACACACATTTACAGTAACACGTTTCTGCAACAATATTGAAAAGTCACAGAACAAGAACAAGACATGAAGCGCTAAGTCTCTGAAATCTACTCAGTGTGCAGTAATGTGTTTCTTCACTTAGAGAATGAGCAGGTCCCTCCCTGTAAAAGCTGCGCTTTCTGGCATCGTCGCCTCTTAAATTACTCTTCCAAGCTCCTGCAGGAATTTAATAGCTACCTGTGGCTTAAATTCCAATCGCTACAGGGAGTCCTGACGGAGGGAGTATAACCTCACCCAACACACACACACACACACACACACACACACAAACACACACACACAGACATCCTACCACAGCAGGCGAGAGATGGAGGACAGAGAACTGGTGAATGACAGATATAGAGAAAATAGACATTCATTAACAGTCATATATCAGAGGGGCGGGACTCAATAATCACTATATTTGTTAAAGGTCTGTTTGATTAACAAGAGACATCACATGTGATTTCCATCATGTATGGTGTAGAGCAGCAGAGGTGGGTGATGCAGCAAACATCTCATGTTAAAACATGGAACTGGTCACTTGTCGGTAAAAATGCCACTATCATGGCTGTTCAAACAGGACAGAATGCAGAGATCTTTGTAAAAGTACACTAGACAGATGCATTTTATTACTGCAACCTATCTCACAGTTTGTTTTGTCTCATCATGACCATGCTAAGTTAAACAAAGTTCCACCCCACTGTGCTGTGTCTAGGTTAACAGAAGAATTAAAGTGTAAAGTGCTTATATATAATTACAAACCACACATTTCTACTATTAAATTCTGAAAAAGCATCAGAACTAAGCTTAACTTGTACTAAACCCAGAATATTTTTAAGCTAATTATAATAATCATAGACTAGCAATAAAATATAACACCACACATGCAATTACCTAGCAAAATTGCAACATACAGGTCCGTTCAAAGGCAAACTATACTGTTGACCTGTTAGCAAGTTAACATGGATTTGCGAGACCACGTGATTTGCCTGTCCTACGTTGTATTTCTCTAATTTTTTGTGTTCTAAAATGGGTAAGTTAAATGTTTGTTTTGTCCAGTTTAATTCTGTTTATTGTTGTGTTTTTGCTATCCCACATAAGTCTGCACTGGGTGTATATTTTGAAATTGACAGGTTTTTGATCTTTTATTTTGTATTTACTGCGTGGCTTCGACACGGCGTCCGTCAAAAATAGGCGAGGCGCTTCTGAAATGTGTTTACACTAGCCGTGCTGCAGCACAAGCGTTGACTAGAGTGGCCGCGGATCAGCTCCGGTAGCCGCGTCGCAGCCGTAATGTGCCGCAGACACGTGCAGTGTACACAAAGCTTAATGGTTAATGTGACCCCCACTTTAAGTATACACACTGACTCAAAGGCAAAAGAAATGAACAAGTAATTGCTGTGATTTGCTTGAACATTCAAGTTCGTATGCACAAAGAATGAACCACAGGCCTCCTGTATGTGCATGCAAATGCAGGACCTGAGATTTTAAGATGTTGTTGAAGGCAAAAAAAAAAAATTCCGTATTTAGATGAAATCGCACACACATCAGTCCTTCCCCTGCGGCCATAGAGCAACAGTAGGTGGGTGGACCTTGTCTAGACTAAATTAAAATGACAATGTTTTTGAATATGCTTTCATTCCTTCGCACTGCACAAACATACTACTTACATGGGACTGAGCTCACGTATAATTCCATGCATTCACAGCGACGGCCTACGGCACTACGTGATACTGAGTTAACCACTCATTACTATACCACAGAAAGTCAGAGAAACAGGAGAGGTGGTCCATTTCCGCTGGCAGGGCGTCTATAATCGTATTTCTGTGATGATATAAATCGTGCCTAGTGTGCCAAAAACCCATCAGCTACACCCAGTAGTTATAGGCTCCAATTCATAACCAGGGCACTAAGCTCTCATAACATCAGAACTGGCACAGAGTCCAACAGATCTCAGATTTAAGACTAGACTGGACAGTCTCACAACTAAACCATCTGGAAAGCTGTAAAAGAGCGCTGACTTTACACAGGCTTTGCATTAAGTCAACTCAGACCACAGGGGTTCGCGAGGTGGGACGCATACAGCAGCAGATCCAGATGACTCTGAAACACAGATAAAGACTAGCAGCAACAACCGGCCTCTCCCAAGGAAAATGCAAATCCGTATGGTGCTCTATAAACACAGCAATAAATCAGCAGGATCTTATCAAATCTGTGCTGATGATCTAGGCTGTTATACACATGCACTTACAGACCCAATTATTCTCATCAAACAAGCGGCGTCACTTTCAAGTCAGCAAATGGCAGCTTTTATGACAGATAAAGTAGTAAATGCATTTCTTATGAAGTATCCTATTAATTATTTCACCACTATTTCTTTGAAATTTCATGCTTTTCTGTGATATGGAATCAAGTCAATCATCTTTCAGATTTATTTCATCCAGTATGTGAATGGATCAGTAGCGGAACAAGGTAGCTCGGAAAGGTTAAATCAATTTAAAACATGAATCACCACACGTTTAGAGGACAGACTGGTCTTGCCATAAGATCAGTGGCTGCCCAGCTAACAAAAATATGTTCTAAGAATGTTTTTTGTATGCATATTGGCTGTGCTGTCCGAGGGGAGGGTTCCGAGTTCAGAATTTAGCTCGAACTCTGAGTTCTCCCCGAATCCTTGATTGGGATAGGTAGCAGCCAAAGTGAGGCGTTGGGGTGGAGGGGGGATGCTGCAAAACTGTCATGGGACAGAGGCTATATATTCAGGTATCTTCTCATGCTGATTGGTTGAATTCCCAGAATGTGCTCCTCCCGAATTTTGTTAAAATAAACTTAATTTTGAGAGAACCTTGCCAGAACATTACCCAAAGTTCTGAGAATGTTCCCTGTTGGCTGCGTATGGGTGCATATCCTTTCTATCTACACTAGAGATTTTACTCAGATGGTCATCAGGGTTTTGCATGAACAGTTGTTATGCACTACTACATCATTATGTGGGGAAAAAGGACTGTTCCTCCACTGACAGCCACTCAAAAGTAGCCTGATAAAATCATAAATATTTCATTACAGTTTAGTCAATGTTTAGTGCCTTCAGTGTGATACAGATGTATGTTTTTCCATGTCCACTGTAATGCAGTCAGTCACATGGTGCTTACGGCTCGAGCGATTGGCAGAAAGCAAAGATGGCAGCAACAGCGATATATATCTGCCATAGAGATGAATGGGAATGCTAATGCATCGCTTTCTGCAGGTACATAAAACTAGGGTTGTGCGATATTGACCAAAAAGATCTCAATATTTTCTGGGAATTTGTCGATAACAATAATTAGACAATATTTTGCAGTGCGTGTTTTTGTGATGGTAAATTTATGAGGCCGATTTTCTTCTAACCTTTACTACAATTATTTATCTATATATCTTTTATGTCAAATTCTTACATTAAATCAGTAGATTCAATTAGAAAAAGACTAGTTAGAATAGAAGACACAATAGACTGTTAGCAATCAAATGAAATCAGTATCAACAAATTCCATCTATGTACAGCAGAAGTGTCACCAAAGCGCATTTGAAGTGTATTTAGGTATTTTTACACACAGTTTAATGCAGATGTGGCATTAATGCATTTACACAGCAATTACAATTGCATAAATAATGCTATGAGATTAATGTTTTATATTAAAAAATGAATAATTATATTTTAAATGATTTAAAAAAAAAATTAATGCAGCAATGAGTCAGTCATTGAGTCTTTCATTCAACCATTTGTTTAAACCAATTTCATATATAAATATCAGTCAAA
This sequence comes from Elopichthys bambusa, assembly GCA_037101425.1. Lineage (NCBI taxonomy): Eukaryota > Metazoa > Chordata > Actinopteri > Cypriniformes > Xenocyprididae > Elopichthys > Elopichthys bambusa. The sequence continues at coordinate 6,705,500 of CM074439.1, forward strand.
AACTATACAGAAAACTATGCATTTTTGCCCCCATACCTTGAATTTTAGGGTCATTTTAACTGCATCCTAACAGGCTACACTACGTCACACAGTGAACGCCTGCACTTTCAATGTGTGTTTTTGCAATGTGAGCAACATACTCAAAGTCATCTTACACATTGTTAAAATGAGAATTCAATATTATCATTGATACATATCGCAAACCCCTACATCACACCTGCTTAGATAAACACATCTGACCCTGACCCTGGTTTAGCAGTAACACTGAATGAACGCATCTGAAGGCTACAACACACCCTCACAATGACGCCACATCAGTTGAAATGGTGATATTGCTATGTACAGTCATTCACCATAGGTGACGATGATGATGCAGATCATTTTATTTGACCAACATTTTTTTACGCCTCTCTGATGACAATCGTGCCATTCATATTCACCTTCCCCATCCTGCATAGAAAACATACATTTGAAATCATCAGGCTGTTACAGGGCCTTGGGTTACGCCTATAGTCAAGGGACACATTTGCTTTAAGACAGAAATACACTGACATAAATATTTGAAGAAATTTTGACAGAGTAGGTAAATCCCCTTTGACCACCCAGTCAGTGTCTAAAGCAATGCTGCTTTATTCATTTACACACACTTGAGGATGAAAGCATAAAAAAAGACTTAAAAATGTTCTCTCAGCATGATTTCACAACTTACAGCCACACCACAAGTGGTCTAAAGTGAAGCACTTGTAAAGTCACCATCAGCAGGTCCTCAGATCTCCTCTCCATACTGGAGCAGCCGCACATCTCTGGGGAGCAGTTCTGTAAATACAGCCTTTATTCAACATGACCAGAACCGACATTCAAAAAAACCTCTGAAAAATCCCCACAGCTCAGAAATTTAAACAAACATCAAACACATGTGTGTGCCAGCAGCATGACATGTGCCCTTATTTGACTTGCGCAGCATTACACCAAAAAAGAGCAACTTGATTAAAAGTACTTATTAAATCAAGACTAAACATTCCCTGAATGCTTTCGTGTTCCTTTCGACCGGAAACCTACCGGATGGCAGCTTTTATTTGTGGGTGAGAGAGGTGTGTGCAGCCAGATCTCAAGAATAACAGTGGTGCTCTTTTACTCTCTAAACCTCCTCATAGACTGACCGATCGCCCACCCAGGTAGACGGCGCAGGAGCTGCCAGCCATGTTTATAAGCCAGGATTGGATTATGATCCGTGTGTGTGAGCGGTGGGGTCTGTTCAGCTGTGTCTAATTAACATTTGCCTTTCAGTGAGAATGCAGAGTTCCATCATAAACTCTCTTTATTATGAACAGGTTATTATTACTAGTGCCTGAGGAGAGTGAAGTTCAGGTGCATCCTCCATAAACGGTTCAGCCTACTAAATGTTTCATATTCAAAGTTTGTACTGCATTGTTATATAAAAAAGGGCAGTCAATTTAATGCTATTTTAGTGTGATAACTTATTTAAAAATAAATAATGCACCTAGTCATTAACTGGACTCTGGCATGCCCGCCATAAGGGTTCTCAACTTTTTTTTTTTTGTTGCTCCAAACATAGACTGTAAAAAAATATGGACATAGTGTCCGTGACGTCACCCGTAGGTTTCCATTGAGCATTTTTAAAGCCTAAAGTGGGCCGTCGCCATCTTAGCTGTGCGTCACTGCATGTCACTCCCGGATAACTGAAAATGGGCAAAGAGGCGGGATGTGGTTGGAACTGAAGTGTCTGGTTGCTGAAACCACGCCCGCCTAGCTCAACATGACCAAGTTAGCTCAGGCTAAGGAACTTTCTATCCATCTTAGATACTATCTAAAATATTAATAAAGATAACACATTATATAATTTAAAAGTTCTCAAGATTTACTGTCAATCTATGGTGTCTGTTTATGATTTAGATGCTCCAGAAACAGTAATACTGTAATTTGTGTCGGGTGTGCAAATGACAACATGCAAACTCAAAATGGAACTTCATACCTTGGTAATGAAAAAGCGTTCACGAGATGAATCCAATCCATCGCACTTGGGTAAAATGTCCATGAGCGTCCATTGAAAAACAAACAACAGGACTTTTTGCAAAAACGTTCCACAAAAGCGTTAAAACCATGAAATATTTATATAGAGTCCATTGTTTGCATTACATTTCTTCCATACGATCTACTGTCCATCATCGTTCTTCAAGAAATTATGCAATCTGAGCAGCGTTTATGTTGTAAAACTGGCTGGAGAATATGCCTCTCAAGACATATACACTGTCATTGTAGTAAATCTGACGAACCAAAACTTTTAGCCAATGCCAAGGCGATCCAACGACATGTGTTCTGTTTATCTTCCGCATGTGTGCACATGTACAAAGATGTAGCCTATATCTGTCTCGATCTTTAACTGCACAGCAAGCCATATTATTTGATAATTGTATGAAATAATCCTGAAAAAAGCACAAACACAGCAGAGATGCCAAGTTCAGTGGCTGGAATTAGCTGAGGTGATGTGATTGATGCAGACAGCAGACAAACAGCTAGTAGTGACAGCAGCAGCAATCCACCTGTCACTTAAGTGGCCACGCCCTTAATTATCCAGAACCTTAAGGCTTAATATAATTTAAACGGATAAAAGAAAAAAATTCACCCCCTTCACAGTTGTCATGAAGGGCACAATTAGCTGTATAATACCAAAACCACAATTTGTACCAGGCTGTAAAACTGTTATTTTCTGTTGTAAAGTTGGGAATTTTAACATGGTGCTCAATGAGATTCTGCTCTCTTTTGGAGCCTGTCCCTAGCGGCCAGTCGATGAATTGCAGTCACTTCCGTACTGGCTTCAAGAGAAATTGGGGGAGGTTGCCGCTTGGCTGTAACCCTGATCAAACACATCTGAACAAGCTAATCAAGGGCTCTGTTTACACCTGGGGTCCATTCTTCATACCTCGCATCTGAGATGATTTGACAGATGTCAGATCTTTTAATCGTGATAACTGAACTCTGGCTAATTTGTTTCTTAAAACAAATTAGCGGATTGGATTAAAATATCTGGATTAAATTGTCTGAGAATACTGCGCATTCATGTGTTTCTCGAAAAGGGCAGACCACGATCAGCAATGCAGCAACTGGCTGGCATCAAGACTATATTCACAATTTCCTATTTGTACAGGCTTTACAATTTTATTTCAATGCTGTAAATAGCAATTAATTTAATTTTACCTTTGAGGCAGATTTGTTACGTGATGGCATTAATTAATGTTTCTTAAGGGTCAAGATCAATTTATCTGCATCTCCTGCGATGCATCAAGCCACTCCCATAATAGCTGTTGCGGCACGCACAGCATTAATTGACTAACTGTAGCCTACATCATGTGTGTAAGACTCCAATAAAATTATTAGGTAATTATTCCCTTAAAAATAAATCTAAGTAAAACTGGTTGTGTATATTATAATAGACTACACAACATTATTATAATATTTTTTGCACATTTTTTATTTATTTATTTTTTTAAATCATTATTATTGTCCCTGGTTCACTCTTGTGAGAAAGCAGCAGTGGCTGGGACATACTTTAAGTATCACCTCTGCTTAAAAAGATGCAATCTAATCCTGTTTACATGAAATAAACCTGCTCTCAAGCAGGTTTAAGCTTACGGATCTGTTGCTATTACAGCAAGTCCAGGATGAGTGTCGAAGAACCAAACAATCCAAGATCATGCCAAATTATCATCAATCAAATCCAGCTAATAGTGACAAACGAAGAATGGACCCCTGGTATTAAGATGCATTTTGATCAGTTGGATCACAAGTGGACTGCACTAAATTCAGGTATAAACGGGGTCTAAAAATGTTTTGAGCTTGTCTACTTTTGACCACTTCCAGTGGTAGTCGAAAACACATTTTACTGGATTGCTTCAGACGCTCATGTGGCCGAATGTGTTTGAATAGCCACAAAAAATGCCTATTCTCCGCCAACTAATTTAATGTAAACATGGAAAGCGCACTAGAAGACCAAGAGTTTGGTTTGAATATGGAAAACGTACCAAGCACAATTCCTGATTTCTAACATGCACTCACAGCATCTTGCGGCTATCAGAGCAGAAACGAAAGCTGCTGCTCTCTGTATATTTTTCCGTCAGATTAGGGCACATTCATATGTAAATTGCACAAGCTTATTTTGTCTATTAGATCGAAAGATCTGAAAAAAACCCATACATTTAGCCACACATAGACACTCCCCTCCAACAAATCAGGAAAGAAGTGGTCAAAAGTGGACAAAAGACATTTAAAACACCAGATGTAAAATGATACGCGTCTCCCTCATCTACTTGTGATCTGATTAACCAAAACACATCTTCATACCAAGTGTAAACAGGGCAAAAGTTTTCAGGATTACTAGAAAGTTATAGACAGTAGAGCGATTTATTAGAGAGAGATTTATCGGTCTCATATGAGCCTGTTGGATATATATCTGCATCGGCGTATATGCTGTAAATATGCCACTGATATGAATATTTTTAGCATGCACTTGCACCGTAGTTCATCTCAAATCTGACGACGTTCCGTATGCTCGAATATGAGAAGTCATTTACACTCTCATCACCCGGGTGTTGATAGCGCGCAAGCGCAGGTGAGACCTGAACAGCACACGTTGCTATCTGTGTTTAAACTAAACTCATTTAAGCCTTGTTAATATGAAACATTCATGAGTAAGTCGTGAAAGAGAACTTGTGCGTGATCATACTGTGAGAAGAATTGTGTGTGCGGTCATCCAAAGCTCATCTCAGACAGCGCGCAAATACTGAGTTCTCTTTCAAGTCTTGCACTTGAACGGACAAATTCACACAAAAATTGTCAACATGCCCATTTTGGCAAGTATCTTAGCAAACATAGTCGGTTATGTCTTAAGTGGACGTATAACAGTTGAGAAATAGAACGCATGTGTAACAGTATATGTACTGGATCATGCACTATATCCGAAAGGGAAAGAAGCCTAATATTCCTGCTATCTGTGTTTTTAATGTTGATCAAACAACAAATGACAAAGAAATCACTCACTGCTCTTGACTAAATAGCTTTTGTAACTTCAATAATGATTAATCTTTACTTAATTCATGCAGTGAAGATAATATGCAATGTTATTTTATATTTAATTATTTTATTAAGTTTCTGTACCTGAAAACTATGGTTCGATACTTGAAATACCTGCTGTTGCATGTAGTTTGATTATTTATTCTTATTTTCTTTATTTTTATTTGACAGTTGTCCTATTTTCCCTGAACATAGCACACACCAAACCATACCGAAACCGTGATAAAAACCAAACCGTGAGTAATTTCAACCATTGCACCCCTATAATATTCACATTGGGGCTGTCACGATAGCAGATTTTTCACACCACGGTTATCGTGGCCAAAATAATTCACACCTCTCCAAAGTGCCAGACGCCATCGAATGTGAGCATTTGCCCACTCAAGTCGGTTACGACGAAGAATTGCAGTCAGGTCGAGACCCCTATGAGGACGACGAGCATGCAGATGAGCTTCCCTGAGACGGTTTGTGCAGAAATTCTTTGGTTATGCAAACAGATTGTTGCAGCAGCTGTCTGAGTGGCTGGTCTCAGACGATCTTGGAGGTGAAGATGCTGGATGTGGAGGTCCTGGGCTGGAGTGGTTACACACGGTCTGCGGTTGTGAGGCCAGTTGGATTTACTTCCAAATTCTCTGAAACGCCTTTGGAGACGGCTTATGGTAGAGAAATGAACATTCAATTCATGGGCAACAGCTCTGGTGGACATTCCTGCAGTCAGGATGCCAAGTGCACGCTCCCTCAAAACTTGCAACATCTGTGGCATTGTGCTGTGTGATAAAACTGCACTTTTTAGAGTGGCCTTTTATTGTGGCCAGCCTAAGGCAATAATCATGCTGTCTAATCAGCATCTTGATATGCCACACCTGTGAGGTGGATGGATTATCTCGGCAAAGGAGAAGTGCTTACTAACATAGATTTAGACAGATTTGTAAACAATATTTGAGAGAAATAGGCCTTTTGTGTACATAGAAAGTGTCTTAGATCTTTGAGTTCAGCTCATGAAAAATGAGGGCAAAAACAAAAGTGTTGCGTTTATAATTTTGTTTAGTGATTTTATTTAGCGGCAGAAATTATATTTTATAGTATTCTATACAGTAATAAAGGCTATGTAGATTAGCATAGCATTACAAAATATACATTATCCTTACGAAAAATAACCAATATGGCTTTAACACAGACAAACCATATACTGTCAAAATGGTGTGTTAATTCTCTTCATGTTAAATCATCTATCTGCATTTTAAATGTACATTTCATACAGATCACATAATCAGAGAGAGTAGCCTATTTCTTTTCAAATGTTTCTTTTAAAAAAAGCAGATATTTCAAACTTTCAATATTATGTATTTCTCCTGTCTGTGAGGCAAGTAGCCTATATGCTGAGTTGCGGTTCATTTATGAGATGCACTCCAGTTCACGTGCTTGCGCTGGTGCCTCCATTATATTGTCTGCTATATTTGCATCTTATTAAATCCAGGCAATTGGTTGATGAAACATTGATTAAAATTAAGATAACATTTATCCAAAATGAAAATCACTTTAATGAAAGGCTTTCTACAAAACAAAACTTAATGAAGTGGTCAAAATCATGTCTGACCCACTCCATGTCTTCCGATATATTGCGCATCTTATGATGTAGCTATCCTATCTTACTCGTGCTGTTCACTTTTCATAAATCAACATAGATACAATTAAAAAATAACATTATAATATGTAAAGATAAATATGAAACTAAAAACATTTTAGCTCACATGCTCTGCTGTGTAGAGAATCTCCTCTGTCTTATCAGACGACATGATTTTGCACAGCAGTAGCAGCTGCGCGCACTGCCTCATTCTGTTTTATGTCAGACGGCATCCTTAAGGTGAAATACTGCCACCTATTGTACTTTGGGATGTCAACCAGGTACTGCCGCTGGATTATTTACGTGTCATATTAAAATGTGTATTATTAATTTTAAATATTTCAATTATCACGATATATTGTCACACCCTTAATTAACACTATATTGATTTTTCATGTTTTGAATATCACGGTTATCGTCAACCCGGGATATCGCGACACCCCTAATTAAGAATATCAGGCGATATATCATTATCTGACTTTTTTTACCCCCCAATATCGGTATCGGCGTCTGCCCTCAAAAACCCATATCGGTCGGGCTCTAATAGACAGGTGAGTTTGATCAAGGTTGGAGCTAAAATCTGCAGGCATGTGGACCACAATGGCCAATGCTGAAAACCCCTGGTTTAAACTGTCCTGCCACAGTTTCATAATGAACCAAATATATGAACGTTCATAATGAACCAAATATTTAAACTTCTATATATTTCTTTACTGTCAGCCATTTTAACAGTCTTACCTGTAACTGTCTAATTTGGCTGATGCTCAGTAGCCTTTTCACTTTCACATAATGTCCATCATTTTTGTGGGTAGATGATTACATTTCATTAGATTTGTAATGAGACACATTTGTAAACCTGATTTCACAGAAATGCAGGTTTCCACATAAATAAAATCTCAACTGTTGATTTCTGCCAAAATAAAAGTTCAAAGGATTATCTTCTGACAAGTGAAGATATTAGGACAAGAGTATTGTAATTTCCCTACTGTAGTGTAAAGTAATTAATATACCTATGAAAAAATTACTTTAAATTTATTTTACAGTGCATTCCTAAAACACCAGTGTGCAGGTAATGTAGACTAAGACACTATATCAAAATTTAAATTAAAAAAAAAAAAAAAATTGATCCCACTTTAAAGTGTAGTTACAAGTCAATGCAAAGACTTTTTACCCCGTTTAATTTGCACACAGTTGGATATGTGTTAGAGCTCTTAATTTTGAACTCTCAACATGCACCAGATTAATGCATTTAACTTTAAAATGTTTTTTGTTTTTGTTTTGTTTGTGTTTGTTTTTGTTTTTGTTTTGTTTTGTTTTGTTGTTGTTGTTGTTTTTTTTTTTGGGGGGGGGGGGGGGGGGGGGGTACAAAAATACATAATTCCTGCAGCACTGTATAGTCACAGTCTTGTGAAATTCTTAGTATCTTGCCTCCTAGCAGGAACTACTCATTAAAACACACACATGCATCCTTGAAATTTTGCCCTTGGTTGGTAGTTGGGCCAAATGACACAAAGACCTGCTCTCAGTCTGTACTCACACTCCTCTCCTGCTGACCTCGTTTGAGTCACAGCCAATCATAACGGCTGTCCACGATGTCCACCAGGGCTTTAGTCTTGGCCCGCTGCTGATTTAGCATGCAAGGTGAATGGGACACACGCTTTGATCTTTGGGGGCTTGTAGGTCTAACCCTGCACTGAACCAAGCACATCCTCTCTGCAATGGGCTTCGGTTACACTCTCTTTCCCCACTGGCCTTGTAGAAGGTACAGAGCACAGCGTAGAATGCTAACATGCAGTGGGAAGGGTTTGTATGCGGAAGGAGCTCACTGCTGAGCTTTGCTGAGAATGCATCACCAAGGTTGGCAGCAGCTCTCTGGCATGGCTGAAGTCAGAATGAATGACCTTCCAGAGCCCTCGCCGGCATGCCAACCCTGATCTATTGGGCAAGAAAACTTGGCCGGGGTCTGTGTGACGCCGTTCACATAGATACAGTTTCAACACGAACAGGACATGAACCTCTCCACACTTTCTGCCTTAGCACTGCTGACACAGAGAGATGGTTGACCTACCACTTGCATGGCTTTCCTGAAAGCTTCCGGCCCAAGATCCTCAGTGTTCCTTTCAACGACCTCTTCCTCCACGCAAGGTCAAAAAAATATATATATATTCACATGCAGAAGGCTCATGTAAAGATTATCCTGTCATGACTGCAGCAGCAGTCCCTGCTCTATTCTCTTCATACAAAGAGATGAAACATCAATTCGACATCACTTGATCCTGTAGTACAATCCATTTGTGGTCCGGAATGAAATACATTAAAAGCCTCAAATGAAAGCTTCTGTTACTACGATCGGTCAGCCACATAGGTTCAGCTTCAGGTCACCCAGTGTTGTGACCTATACATCTCTGATTACCCAATAGGAAAAGATGAATAGCAGAGGCCTAAATGACATCAAGCGCAGACCTGGTGCTGCATGCTTTTAAGCCTGCACACAACACTCCTCAAAATGGCAACATCGGAGAAAACATTGGATAATAATTTCATTATTGCTTATGAAACAAATGCTTGAATTGTAACTGGTTATGGACATTGTGATTTTATTCAGTTTCCCATGTTCTGCTCTCATGTTTTCGATTGTGCAATTGTGCAAATGGTCATAACCATTTGGCTCACATATTTCTTTAACACTATGATGCTAGATATCATAATATAGACACATTGCCATTATAAGATCTTTTTGAGGAAATTGTATATATTTTCAATTTCAGAAGAGTTATCAAGATTCAATATTCATATTTACTGACAGCAGGTCATCACATCTGAACAATAAAAATACGTACAGGAGGCCGGCGATGGAAATGAAAGGTGATTGAGACCACAGGTGAATGTGCTATTATGATTGCTCACATAGACGTCCAGAGTAGCCATGAATTGTGCTGTGCCATATTGGCCATTATCCCGTCTACAGAGAACTACCTCTACTAGTCAATATCATGACTTTATTATGTTTTGAGTAATGTTAACAATACATTATTTAATTGCAATATGTAAGTAAAGGATAATACATGGCTAGCTGTGCATTAAACAATTTTAATGTATGAAGTGGAAGCAAAAAAACACCCAACGTGAAGCTAGCTTTGGATTAGCCCACTTATACCACTGAACCTGGATTCACAGGATTTTAAAAATTTCAGACCCATTTCTAAATTGCCTTTTATGAATAAGATCTTAGAGAAAGTTGTCCGTAATCAACCTGTTGATTTCTTGACTGAAAATTGTATAATGGATACCTTTCAGTCTCGATTTAGAACCAAACATAGTACTGACTACTGAATCAGCGTTATTAAAAGATACAAATTATATTTTGTGATTGACTACTGTAGAGGGGTTGCTTTAATGCTGTTAGATTTGAGTACGATACAATACCTTCGATACAATAGATCATGTCATTTTAACAGAATGCCTTAGAGACCACGTAGGGACAAGACATGCACTGTAAACATCGAAATTTTTGTTTCTGAACCTGCAACTACACTGAACAAAATTATAAACATAACACTTTTGTTTGCCCCCATTTTTCATGAGCTGAACTCAAAGATCTAAGACTTTTTCTATGTACACAAAAGGCCTTTCTCTCAATATTTCTCTCAAATATTGTTCACAGATTAATCTAAATCTGTGTTAGTGATATGGCATCTTGATATGCCACACCTGTGAGGTGGATGGATTATCTCGGCAGAGGAGAAGTGCTCACTAACACAGATTTAGACAGATTTGTGAACAATATTTGAGAGAAATAGGCCTTTTGTGTACATAGAAAAAGTCTTAAATCGTTGGCCCCATTTTTCATGAGCTGAACTCAAAAACAAAAGGGTTGCGTTTATAATTTTGTTCAGTGTATCTACTGGGGTGTTCCACAGGGATCAATTCTTGGTCCCGTTCTCTTTTTGTTATACATGTTGCCTTTGGGGTCAATTTTTAGGCAATACAATATAAATTATCATTTGAATGCTGCTGATGATGATGATGATGACAACCTTCCTCTTGAGCTTGATGACTGTACATCATTTGCTGATTTTTTTATGTGTTTGACTAAGGGTAAAGGCATGGTTGACAAATAATTTCCTACAATTAAATGAGGATAAGACCAATCTTATTACATTTGGGAATAGAAAGAACTGGTTGAGAGTTATGGTCTACTGTCAAACAACATGCATGGTTTTGTGAATAATTTTTGACTCAGATATCCGCTTTGATCGTCAAATAAACAGTGTTCTGAAAGCATTTTTTTTTTTTTCAGTTGAGAAAGTATTCTTTCAGTATTCAAATTGAAACCTATCCTTTCAACCAAGGATCTGGAAAATGTTATGCATGCGTTCATTTCCACAAGGTTGGATTATTGTAATGCTTTATATTTAGGCCTAAGTGAACTTCTGGTAACTCGTCTTCAGTATGTTCAAAATGCTGCAGCGAGACTTTTAACCAACACCAGAAAATGGGATAATATATAGCTCTTAATATCTCTTCACTGGCTACCTGTAAAATATAGAATACAATACAAGGTGTTAATGCTTGTGTACAAAGCATTGCATGATCAGGTATTTATTTTATCAGGCTTTTGGCGTTTGATTGGGTTGGTTGTATGATTTATATTGTTGTCATGCTGTGTTTGTATTGTATGTTTGAAATGTTTTGAAATGAGTTTTGTTTTATCTCTGTACAGCACTTTGGTCCATTCTTATGGTTTTAAAAGTGCTTTATAAATAAATGTTGAGTTGAGACAAGTTAAAGCTGTTATTGATGCTTGCAGCATCAGTTATAGCTTGATAAATCTAGCATTCTGCACACTTTAAATCACAAAGATAAAGTAATGCATTAAGATTGAATATATTTGAATTATAGCATTTATTTTACTTAATTCAAGAGAGAGAGAGAGAGAGGTGAGGGATGTGTGCATACACACACACACACGCAATCAAAACTTTGGAAACATTACTATTTTAAATGTTTTTGAACGAAGTCTCTTATGCTCATTCAGGCTGCATTTATTTAATAATAAATACAGAAAAAACAATAATATTGTGAAATATTATTACAATTTAAAATTATGGTTTTCTATTTTAATATACTTTAAAATATAATTTATTTCTGTGATGCAAAGCTGAATTTTCAGCATCATTACTCCAGTTTTCAGTGTCACATGATCCTTCAGCAGTCATTCTAATATGCTGATTTGATACTCATTTGATGTTGAAAACAGTTGTGTTTCTTAATATTTTTTTGGAACCTGTGATGCTTTTGTCAGGATTCATTGATGAATAAAAGAACAGCATTTATTCAAAATATAAATCTTTTCTAACAATATAAATCTTTACTAATAACTTTTTATCAATTTAACACATCTGTGCTAAATAAAAGTATTATTTTTTTTTTTTTAAAGAAAGAAAACAAATTACTGACCCCGAACTTTTGAACGATAGTGTATATTGTTACAAAAGATTTCTATTTTAAATAAATGCTGATATTTTTTAACTTTATTCATCAAAGAATCCTGAAAAAGTATCACAGGTTATAAAATAATATTAAGCAGCACAACTGTTTCCAACATTGATAATAAATCAGCATATTACAATGATTGCTGAAGGATCATGTGACACTGAAGACTAGAGTAATGATGCTGACAATTCAGCTTTGCATCACAGAAATAAATTATATTTTAGTATATTTAGTATATTAAAATAGAAAACCATAATTTTAAATTGTAATAATATTTCACAATATTATTGTTTTTTCTGTATTTATTATGAAATAAATGCAGCCTTAATGAGCATGAAAGACTTCGTTCAAAAACATTAAAAATAATAATGTTTCCAAACTTTTGACTGGTAGTGTATATATATATATATATATATATATATATATACACACACACACACACACACACACACATACACACACACTTGCGTTCTCATGCACTAAAGTCAGAGTACAGAGTACAGAGACGTTTTGAGGCTGGACTGTGTTACCGGTTGTCGCATGCAGGAGGAGCTGGTTAAGCAAGAAAGCTGTTTAGATGGAAACACAACTTATGTCAGATGTGAGTTGGTTTAAACAGCATTGCCATATACTGAGTACTGAAACCAATCTGATCTATTCAGGAGGCTATCAAGTCAAAATGACACTCACCAACGATGCTTATGCTCATGTTTAAATATAGACAACACTGATGTACTGTGTAACTGAAAGCCTTTAATTGGCTGTGAACATGATCTGTTCCTGTTTAAATAGCAATGAAGGAGTGGAATTAACCTGTGAAAGGAATAACCTCAGGCTGAGCTCATCAACACAGATGAGAGAGAGAACCGGGAGGAAATATGAACTTTACAAGCTGTTTTTTCTAATATTGCATTACATTAGCGTTTTCACACAGTCCTCGAGTCCTCACACACTCCATCACTGTCTGTAAATGACTAAAGTGTGACATTCTAGACAACAAACACCTCATAACTACAGTGTTTCCCAGACAGATGTGGCGAATCACATGTAGACTCATGTACAGAGACAGATGAAACTGAACACTGTGAGAAAACATACTGACAGACAACACATAAACTAGTAATGTTTCTAAAACACTGCAGGCATAACAAGACAGTATTTTACCATGTCTAACTTTGCAAAAACATACTCTGAAGGCACCATGATACGGTGACGCTATGGGGTGGTAATGATGCTGCTTTGAATTAGGGGAGATCTGGGCTAGTTGTCACACTGTTTTCACATTTGCTCCTTCATGTATGTGAGCAGAATCAGAATGAGATTTATTGCCAAGTATATATGCTTATGTACACACACAATTTCTCTGAATGAATGAATAAACAGCCCATTATCAGCTTTTCAGCAAATACAGTAAAATCAGTAATATATTAAGATACAGAACAATTCAGTACAAAAAAAAAATTCTGCCCAGCAAATATTGTAATAATATTTTGTATATATTTATAACAATTGATACACTTTTGACAGCATCCCCTCATAAAAATGTGACAATATGCCTCAACCAGAAAATGATTTCTATTCAGATCTCCCTTCATTGTCCAGTGACTCTTGTCTGCGTCAGTGTGTTTTCATTTGTTAAACAATGGATGTTATAGAACTATGATGATATTGAATTTTGTTTTTGAGGACAGAGCTCACAAAATGATTAATTCAAGAGGGTTTTGAACTGTCTTTGGCATTTATTTCTTAAAGTTAAGGTTATGCTATACATGGCTGTTGAAATCAGAGGTGTAAAGAGTACTTGAATACTTGAGTAAAAGTTCAGATACCTTGCGAATATTACTCCATTACAAGTAACCAATTCCAATACGACTTGAGTAAAAGTCTTTGAGTGTCTGATTTTAACAGTACTTAAAGGATAATTTCCTGATCATTTACTCACCCCCATGTCATCCAAGATGTTCATGTCTTTCTTTCTTCAGCCAAAGGTTTTTTGAGGAAAACATTCCAGGATTCTTCTCCATATAGTGGACTTCAGTGGGGTTCACCGGATGGAAGGTTTAAATTACAGTTTCAGTGCAGCTTCAAAAGGCTCTACGTGATCCCAGGCGAGGAATAAGGGTGTTGTCTAATGAAACGATGTCTTTTTTTTAAAAATAAAAATGTCTATACTTTTTAACCACAGATGCTTGTCTTGCACTGCTCTGCGATCTGCCACACATTACGTAGGCGAAAGTACCTTCTTTTTTTTTGTAAAGGGTGTTTGGCTTAATCTTTGCACAGTCGCTTTGTAGACACTGTATCTGTACTTCTGCCTACATCACGCATGACCTTTGTAACGTGATTACGTCATGCATGCAGATAGCAGAGCTAGTGCAAGACGAGCATTTAGTTAAAAAAGTATATACTTTTTTTTGTTGAAAATGACTGATCGTTTCGCTAAACAAGACCCTTATTCCTCGTCTGGGTTTAGATAGAACCCTTTGAAGCTGCACTGAAACTGCAATTTGGACCTTCCACCCTGTAAATCCCACTGAAGTCCACTATATGGAGAAGAATCTTGGAATGTTTTCCTCAAAAACCTTAATTTCTTTTCGACTGAAGAAAGAAAGACAAACATCTTGGATGACATGGGGGTGAGTAAATTATCAGGAATTTTCATTCAGAAGTGAACTAATCCTTTAAGTATTTTACTCATACTGAATGTAGGCTCAAAGGTGTACTAGTCCTCAACACTTAAGAGACATGCCAGTGAAAAACAAGAAACAGCTGATTTGTGAGGAGAGCATACACATGTTTATTTTCTAAAATCAAAAACTGAACAACTCAATATTGCAATAAATCAAGGTCGACACAAAGGCCTCTTAAACGTCTACAAACTCTCAAGTGCACAAAAAGGCCATAAGTAATCTAATATCCTTTAACAAGGTCTTGTCAAAATAGCGGATAAATAAAATCATGTTAAAATCATTGCACTGGATGAGCTGGTTTCGGCCTCATCACCGGCTACAGTCATGACCTCATCTCCTAAATTGCGATTCACAACTACCTGCTAATGCACTCGCATTCAAGTAAAGTAGTCTTTTTTGACAAGTTTGGGTGAGTAAAGGCAAAAAGCACAAGATATTGTACCTTCAATGCGCTTAGATGGCAATATCACTTCCTTATAGCAGAAACAAACTGCTGCAGAAAAAGTTAGGTGCCATGCAAAAATGTAATGTGTAATTGCATTACTCATCACAAATGTATTGGAGAAAAAAGTACATTTACTTATTTAAAAATGTAATCAAGACAAGTAGATTGCTCAAATCTTTGATACTCAATAAAACTACAAAGTAGCCGAAAAGATACTTAAGTACAGTAACTAATTACATTTACTCAAATACTTTACACCACTGCCTGGAATTGAGTAAACATTTGTGACAAATTGAGATTAAATCAAGAATGGTGTCAGCTGATGGCATAAAGATGTTATGCAAATGCTGCCGTTTTAATGGTGAGCATTGGTGGCAAAGGACCTGGAGAGTTATTGAGATTACAGTCTAGCTTTATCATCATTGTGCCCTTGAGTGAAGCATACGCAATTAGTGCACTCTCAGTCATTTAGGATAAGACTTGTCTGCTTGATAACATATACTCGTATGAGTGAACATGAATTGTAATGGATGACAAAAACCTCCAACATTACCTAGAAGTGAAGACCGACGTCCGCAAAACACTGTATTGGTGCTCTGATCTTCCCTCAGCTTCAAGAGACTGGTTTACACAAACACTTTATTAAGGAAAAATCAACATCTTGCTTTGTGTAAATTGCTTTACCTAATTTGATTGCTCACCTCACACTGTTTATTTTGTGTTATGAGTCAAGAGTGCACAAACAAATTAAGTGACACACCTAAAATGAGTGAAAGCAATCATTTTCATAAGCCGAGAGAGAGAACAAGACAATTCAGTTCGCTCTAATTTTACAATGTCATCTGATATAAGCAGCATTCTGGTTCTATCATCACATTATGGTACACTGCACTGCAAAAACGGTATGTTTATTACACTTTAAGGTAATCTGACATAGAGCTAAATCACTCAGGTTTCTAACAGTTAACATGCTGTTGACAAACTGAAATCCATATTATCAAGCACTACAAGAGTTTCCTGTCACACCAGTTTTCCTGTTTCATGTCAATAGCCAGGAAGTTCAGATGTGTCCGTTAGGAAATTGCTGAGAGTTGACTGGGAGCATGATGTAATATACTCAAAATACTGGGTGTACAGCATACCATTAATGTATGTTAACACAGATTGCCACTTTTTAATTTAGAGAGAATATTTGGGGTCTCAGTAAAGAAAAAAGGTGCTGCAGTGATGACATACTTTTGTAGGCCAACCCGGAAGTTAGCATCACACTTGTTCCCCTTCAGGGGAAAAAAACCATTTTTACATTGGCTTTTCAGTTATGGAAAAAAAAAAAACTTGAAATCAATAAAGGTTTATGATACTTACACATTTTCTCCATGAAGATGCGTTAATTTTTCACAAATGAACAACTTTTATGAATTTTGAAGCCTAAATACAATCACCAGAAATAAAAAGCTAATCTTAGGCTATAAATAAAATAGCAATTGTTTGCAATCAGCAATCAATGTAAAGCTGCTCTGACACAATCTACATTGTAAAAAGCACTATATAAATAAAGGTTAAAAAAAAAAAAATGAACTACACCGACCACGGTCGCTCAACTTCAGTGTCACCACCCAGTTTCCAACAACTCTTTCAGTCTTTATTACAAAAAAATAAAAAAAGAGAGTGGACTAGTGTGCAGATGAGTTTACCTGATCGGTGTAATGATGTTTAATGTCCTGACCATATCTGTAGTCCCATTTAGCAACTTTTTCAAGACATGTAAACGAGTGGGGTATTGGTGTGGTTTTATGTTGTACAATAAAACATGAAAAAATATCTTGAGCTTGTGCTCAACACAGACCTTATTTCAGGCTTTTAACCAAAATCCCATTCAAAAAACCCATTGACTTCGGGATGGAACCAGAAGTGCTAAAATGCTAACTTGTTTCTAGGTTTTGGCCTACAAAAATACGTCATCCCTGCAGCACTTATTCTGCCTTCTGTCATTCCACCAGCATAAGTTCTTGTCCGTGGGACACAAAAGGAAAAAGAATCTTTACGCAGCTCTTTTCTATACAATAACAGGTCATAGTAACCATGACTGCCAAGCTCCAAAAAAAAAAAAAAAACACACAAGAGCACCCTAAAAGGATGATAAAAGTAGCCGGCAATACATATAAAATAATATTATAACAATAATAATATTGTTAAACTATTGACATTTGTTGCTCTACAGCATAAAAATATGTATGAAATAATACAAATAATATATAATAAAACTATAATAAAATATGTTTACAAATATAAATACCTAATCTATGTCTCTGCTTCAAAAGTTTCACAATTTTACAAATGCGTACTCCTATGCATAATTGCTATGCTATTACTGATGCTGATGAATACCAGACCACTCAAGCACTTTTGTGCCATAGATGAGCGCAAGCAGGGGCAGCTGTCAGAGGGAGTGTCAGTTAAAGGTTATGCTACTTATTGCTTGGTTCTGTAACACCAAATAAATACTTAAAAGTGTACTCAGTATTTTATTATTATAATTATTTTTTATTTTATTTTTTTTATTCATTCATTCATCTGCATATATTCAGCATCCAGCTGTCCTGCTTATTGGCATTTCAAAATTTCATCAAAATTTCTCTTATTGTGCTCCACAGGGAAAAAAAAAAAAAAACAGCATACGGGTGCAACAACATAATGAATAAATTATGACATAATCACTATCCCTTTAAATTGCTCCTTCATATGATTTTCCACTTATACATACATTCCCATGATAGATACAGAAAGTGACAGTTTAAACATGTGGCCTTTTTTAAGAATGTATGAATGATGTTTAAATCAAGTTTAAAAACAAAACAAACAACAAAAAAAAACACATTCATGTCATTGTTTATGTTAGTCTGATTACATTTCCTGGCCTGCCCTACACCTGCAATGCCGGGGATGTGGAACACAAGTGCACCTGACACGAGCCGCATAGTCTCGCTGTCACTTTGCATGTGAGAACAAATCAGAAGTATTTACATTTAAGCAGGGCTTGTTAACTTCACAACCAAACATCGTTCTGAATCACTGTCTTTTCTCTTCAAGCAGATGCTACAAGCACATGGCACTACGGGGAGAGTCCACACAAGTACCCGTAACGAGCACTCGACTCCGATCTCCACATTGTGCAAGTAAATTGCTGGGAGCTGGTGTTCTGGTGCTGCAAGGCATGCTGGGATGTGTTGACCTTTTCCTCAGATCATTATTAATACATGCAGGGTATTAGGAAAGGTTAATGAGTGAGAGGAAGGCCATTCTCTTCGAATGCAAACAAGGGCCTCTGAGCATTGACTGTTAGCAGTAACTGCTGACTCTGCTTTGTGCGGAAACTTAAATGTGTATATGCAGCGATGACACCGTCAAATCACATCATAGGGATGGAACGGTTTGGTATTAATTTGTAAAACTCAGCAATGATATTTTATTTTTCTATGTTTTTGATGATCACTCCAATTAATCAATAAAAACTGGGCATGAAAATCATCATTAAGATGAAAAAAAAAAGTTTAAAAAGGTTAAAAGGTGCTCTATGTAAGAATGAAAGCTAGTGGTTGAAATGGGTACTGCAGTTAAAATTCAAAATATTGTTCGCCCCGCCCCCTCCTCCTCAGGATTGACGCCAGTTTGAAGACATGCAACAGGAGCAACATTGGAAGGCGAGGTGACTTACACACTGTAAGATAATTAGTTGATTTATTGATTTATGATGAGTTGATATCACGTTTTAATATGCTCTTGTTTGTAGAGATTTTTAGATGGATGCTGAGGCTTTTTAGGTTGGGTAGAATCTGCGATCTCTGACCCAGTTTGTTCACTGGCTTCCATGGCTGCAATTCGCTGCATGTGTTTTTCCGACACGGAACGCTAATTTTAAAGTAAAATAACTGGCTGTAGCACTGGTTTTCAGAGAAACGAGTACGTGAACTGAGCATGTTTAAAAAATATCTGCAAACATATTATGGTGTTTTTATGCTTTAGTACAGTCAAAAACTTACATAGAGCACCTTTAAAAGGCTTATTCTTTGTAGAAAAATGTTCAAAGAATAGTTCACTCAAAAACTGACAATTCTCTCATTATTTACTCACCCTCATGTCTTTATAAAAGTATGTGGTTTTGTGTGAGGAACAGACTGGGATTTAAGTGGTTATTGAAAAACATCAGTAGGTAAAAAACAGAATTTAATAAGTTTTTTAAAAACCTTTATTTCTAAAGGTGTGTGCCATGGAAATGCCATGTTCCTCAAACAGAAATAGCATATGGCTTCAGAGACTATATAGTGCATAGATATAGTGCATGAGCGGTCTGAAATAATTTTGTTGTACTTAAGGTTTTTCTATGTTGTCTTTTCGAAGCTTCACATAAGTATTAAAAAACATTGGCGTAAATTTTCTTCAAAATTGCTAAGAAATACAATAACACTGGTTTGTGATGGCCTGGGGTTGAGTGCATGAAAAGCCGAATTCCTATTTTTGGCCAAACTATCCCTTTAATGACTCTAGACTAAAGCTTCAGAGTTAATCCTTCTTTATTTACTTCCCATTAGACTACTATGATTTTGCCTCAGTGACTTGAGTTCAGCGTGTCTGAAAAGGAGCGATACCTCTCTCACCCTACTCGCTAAACACATACACACATTCCTTGATAGGAAATCTCAGCTGAGATAAACTTTAAAGACCCCTGGTGCTTCTTTTAACTCTTTTTCCCAGGCCAGCAAGAGTCTTTGTTGATAAGCCACAGAAGTCCACAAAGGTAGCCAGGGATTGTGAAGGTTCTGGTGCCATTTTCATTTGAGCAGTTTGATGGGTTATTTAGGGCTAAAACTCAAGAGCATTTACCTGTCCCCTACAGATTAAGACGGACGGCATGCCACCCGATATCCATGCAAATGTGACCACTTTTAACACACAAGGACCGCACTGATCTGACAGACCACCATCTGTGCCTAAGCATGTCTCTGCAGGCCAAGAAAGTGCACATTTGGCAAGCAAGAGCCTCCCACTATGCACTCCGCGTCTGCAGATGCGATGGTACGCTCGAAAAGCAGACGTCCTGTCATCAGACACATAAAGTCTGGTTGAAGCAGAGCAGCTCCCGCCGTGTGGCGCTCTGGATGGGAAGGAAAGGAGTCGTTCTCTCATTCGCATGCCAGGCAGGGTGCAAAGCGCATCAGCATTCCTGAACCGACACATATTTTGCCAGCCAGCATAGCAGGAGAAACAGCGAGGGTGAGACAGGACGCGTGTGCATGTGTGAGAGGCACGTGTGTGCGCGTGTGCCTCTATCCAAAACCAGTCAGACGCGCTGCGACTCGACAGGAAGTTGTAACACAGTGAGCTGACATGTTGTGGTTGTTTGTGAAGCATGAGAGATTTAGGTGCGAAACAGATGTCAAAGTTGTTGAAATACAAAAAGCGCTAACCTGTGAATGCTGAAAGCCCTGCCTTGCTGAGTTTTTCAACAGTGTTTACTTCACTGGGAGAAAAGACAAAAAAAGTGACCACTTGTCCAGCCCTTTAAATGATCAGGTGACTTCATCAGTCTTAGCCTCAATGGTATAATACGGAGATGTTTTCATGTTCACAGGCATTATAGCGCTTTTATTATATATGGAATGGGGAGCTTGCTTTGATTGCATTCACTCTCCTCTGCTTTCAATGAATAGACCGAAGCATTATAAAACCATGAGTCTCTTATATCTGGACATGTCAAATGGTTTTATATCATATAAAGTCAATAATATAAATGTCATATTTTTATTCTTTATGCATCATTTTCCTTCTCCTTATCATGGCTATGTAAAGCCCTCTGAATATGTCATGCCTTGTCTTTAAATTGGATCAGTCTCAGTCAGTTGAGGTCTCACAGTCTTTTATTCTTTTACTGAGGCAGATGCTTCATATGTCTATTTGAGAAACACCACACTGCTCTCCTGCTGTATTTCAGTGACCTTTCAATGAATGAGGTAACCACGCAGGGATTCATGCAACACTGCTAGTGTATGACCACTGTTGGCCACCAGGGGCAGAGTCGTCTCGCTCATCTGCCGGCGTGGCCAGGTCAGTAATGTGGCTCTCAGTGGAAAGTGAAAACCCGTCAGGGGCCAGAGGGTGCTATCTTCCCCTCTGAGGAGTGGACCATAACCACTAGCCTCCTGTGGCACGCCAGGCCTGTAAAAATGTCAGGAGGTAATCACTGCCCTCCCAAAGTGCTTCTTCCTTGTAACGAGGCCCCCTCCCTTAACCTTCTAATGCCAATATCCTCTGTGCGCAGCATTCTGCCTCTCCACGTTCTATCCACTTGTTAAGTCGTGATGTAAGCAACGCTGTTTCTGGGTCCAAGCCCCGGCTCGTTTCACTTGAGAATGCCATCTCGACGGCCATTTATGAGCGCTATTTATTCATATTAAACATTATCTTTTGAAGTGTTAAAACATATTAAACATATTAAAATACTTACAGTCTACGCAACAGTCTCCGTGCTTACAGCATCACAGACATTAATATTTTAGCGATTTATAAAAGATGAATCACTGTCTGGCCATCTAGGATTTTGGTATGGAGATAAAGGTTATGATTATAATTTTTGGTAGTATTACACCACATCATGTGTGTATATTAGCACCGTTTGTTGTTTTCTTCTGGTAGGAGATAGAACGTTTGGACCCGGAAGCGCTGCTGCGTGACGTCAGACTTAACAACCGAGTACGCCCAATATATTCGCAAGGTCGACTGAAACCGTTAAAATGGCATAAATAGGTGCAGGTTCTTGGCTCATCACCCTCTCGACACAATGGCTTTCGCTGTATCTGTCACTCAGTGCCACTCCTTCTTCATGTATAATTTATCACATTTAATTATTGCACCATTGCTGACAGCGGCTGTTCTGCCTTCCAGTGCTGGAGAACAGCTCATTGGTTTTGTTGTCTGATGCATCATTGACTGTTTTTACAGAGAGACAGACAAGGTGGTGAATTAACCCTCCAGGCATGATGCACATACATTAGCCACACACTTGCGCCAGGGGAAGCGGGTCCCACTGAGATGGGGAATGGGGATTTGGGAACAACATGGGGCTCAGATTAGTCTTAAAAGTAATGGGATCTTTTCTTACAGGCACAGATCCATAACACTTTACGGCTTTTCGATGGGGCATAAGAGACAGACATTCGAATTCTGATGCTTAGTTCATTTTTGTTTCAATTTAAATCTCCCAAATGATTTTTAAAATATATTTTAATTGATCATACTACATACAAAAGCACAAAGTAACCTTTTCATCTGAGGTTCACAGAGGGGCATTTCACCTGATGAACGTTTAAAAGTTGCATATAAATAAATCATCAAGGTTTAAAACTTGTCAATAAACAATGAAATTTAAAGGGGTCATGACATGAGAAATCACATTTTCCTTGGTCTTGGCATATAAGAGGTCTTTGTTTCATTATTATATCCTGCAAGTTCCATTATCATTTAATAGAACAAGCAGTAATAGAGACATGTCATACATTGTTCAAATTGTACAAGCCAAAAAAAAAAAACAAAAAAAAAAAAACATTTTAGGCCACATTCAAACAGCAGCAGAATATGGTTGACAGTTCGGTTACATTCACACACAATAAGGTTATTTACGGGAGTGACAACCACATTCTACAACTCACACATTTACATTTTCAGGACTCACAACTGCATTCTCTGAAAACCTGTGCTGTGTGAACGCAACCGGACTGGACAACTAGTTGTCTGTAAGGTCATACAGTGTGAGAGCCGCTCTGCTAAGGGGGTTTTTGTGTGTGGTTTTGCTTTCGGTAACTTACAGCGATGAAGATATAAGGTTCTAGATCCAGTCACTATTCGCCACCGGAGCCGCTCCCGTCAGTTTTATGTGGTGTTCTATGCGTGACCAAAGACTATAGAATAACACAAGACACCTTACTCATATTGTTTTGAATGGGAGAAAGTGCAACGCGCAATATGGCGGAATAAGTCCCACCTTCTAAATAAGAGCCAGTCGCCGATGGGTAAAGTCATCACGTTACTGCAGTGGCCGTTAGAAACTCCGGTCCCTATAGAAACAGTCAGACGAGCGCCTCTGAAATGAGACACAAGAGACGTGTATTTAGGACTGCGCATGCGCATTAGCTTGATCCATCATGAAAAATAGATTAGATTTCATTGGTGATTTCAAATATGAAATTTAATCGAAAGCTTGGCAAACAGCTTTGGGGAATTTGATGTTTCCCCATTCAAAGAGATAAGAGCTGCACTTGAATCCCGAGAGGCGTTTCAGAGATGGCCTTGTCTTGAAGGGACTTTGGCATGACTCAAATGCTGCAAATGACTTGAGATGCGAGTGCAACGGTTAAAGCCGCCCGGCTAGCGCGTCTTGATTCTGTCGGTTAATGAAGATTTGACGGATAAATTCAAGGCTCAATTGGACTCTTGTCATGTCAAAAAGTGATAAGACTTTTATGGACGTTGCCATCTTTGATATTACTTTAGTCACTGTTTGGTAATTAAGAAAATACTAGCTTGACCTATATTTAAATAGATCAGTGGGCTTGACTCTCGTTGCACGATAACTGACAGTATTTGAGATGCTACTATTTGAACGGGACATTTTGAGACTCACACCTGTAATTAAAAGCTGTTGTCATTCCCAAAAATAGTCAACGTAGCCTTATTACATAATTTAATGTATTATATTTATTGTACTGTAGAGTTCTTCTCATTGTTCTTCTTATTATTATATTCGTGTGTTTATAAAGTATCAACTGGGTAACCAAACAATTGTCATTACACTATTGCAAGTTTATTTCATATGGTAAGCATGTGGGTGTTCAAGCATTCATAGACTCCAGACATCCTTAACACAGTCCACAAACATTTGAATCCTCTTTGCAATCATGGAGGATCCTCAAAGCAGGCCATTCAAGCTGTTTCGAGATTTTGTGCATTGTTTTTAAAAACACCTAATTTAGTCAGAACTCGCCAGATCGTCCCTGGCACTCCATCAAGTGTGTTAACACATCGTTTTGGCATGGGTTGGGCTGTGAAGTCCATGGCTTATTTGGCCTAATGACAAAACTTCAGTCCTTGTGCAGCTAAGCCCCAGCTGGAGATCTTGATTTAATGTGTCAAGCATGTCCAAAAAGCCTTCCAAAAATGCCTATTCAACTGGCGTTTTTACAATAAAGTCTTGCTAACTTATGTAGCCGACTTTAAAGACTGACAAGCTCTTGAAACGCTAAGCATTCCTAAATTACAGACAGTTTTGGAGCACATAAAAGTAGACAGAATGAACATTACTATAAGAATGTTGTTCTTTTCAGGCAAGCTTGCTTGGAGATGCGTGCTTGAGTAAGGCAAATCTGGGCTAATTTTGTGATGATCAGAATGACAAGTGACCTGCAAAACCAAAATGAAATCTACCTCAGGTTAAACCAGTTTTGCAGCCTCAAATAACAAAAGGCCAAAAGCTAAAAAATGCACTATAATTTAATCTCTTGCGTTCTGGACACACCTGAACGGACTAACTAAAGTGGTGTGACAGTACTGAATAACATCATTACTATCATGCTGCTTGAAGGCGAAAGTGACAGAAATTACCTTAATTTGTCAAACATGAGACTGGATAGACAGACTGGAAAGCAGTAACACATGTGTTTAATGCTCTGGTGGGATAGACTGTCCCAGTAACCTCTGAACCCGCGATGGCTGCAGGCTGAAGTGCAGGTCATGACGGTAGAGAAGTCAGCTCAAGCGCTGACTCAGTTAAATGTGCATGTGATGACAGCATTTGGACTTCAAAAACTCCATGCATGGGGAATTGAGTTTTACTGGCCATGCAGTCCATCCAGTGAGGACCAGACTTCTTCTTCAGCTTAAACACACGTTATACTGCATAAACTGTCAGTCATTTGAACACGCTTGACTGAGCTTTAAAACCTTTTGATCTAAAGGTTTCTGCTTAAATGCTTGAACTGTAGACAATCTAAGTTATGTCTGCATAAAACGTTCAGTTATTTTACATTAATATCACTAATTATTATAATGTATAAGTAAAGTGCTCCTCACATGTTCCTTCACAAGTGTTTAAAAGAATACCAGGATGCAACTCATAACATCATAATGAATGTTCAGAGTGAGCAGAGTTTTGGTCATTTGTATTATTTCAGAATATTTATCACATTACTGTTATTCTAAAATGTGGAAAATAGCCTAAAATAGAATAGATTCATATTTACTGGCTGTATCGTTTGCCAGTTCTAATTAAGTTATGACAACCTTATTTCTGAATGTACATTCAAAACTTTACAAAACAAAAAAAAAACATCATTTTGCAAGTATTCTGGGAACGTTATTTTTGAATGTTCTCTGAACCATTTGTAGTAAAGTTTAAAGAACTTTAGACTAATGTAACGTCCAACTACAATATTTCAGACAAATTATGTATGATGTATAAATAACATTTTTGTGCTGCTTTGATAATGTTAGTTACTGTAAGAAACTTTGAAAAAACATGCCTGAACTTTAGTCAAAGTTCTGTGAACATTCCTTGTTAGCTGGGATGCTGTAGAATCGAGTAATTTAAAATCCCCTAGGCTTGATAACACGTGTCAGGTGCTGCTTGCGTAGGAAACACACGATGAAGATGAACGTTCAAACAAGCCTTTACTTTGTAATCCAACAGGAGAATATAAGGTAGGTAAACGCAACAATACACAAACGAGACCGGACCCAGGTGAGGATAGTGACAGCTTATAAAGGGAGTGCTGATGAGTGGTGATGATGGTCTTCAGGTAAAGGTGATTGCAAATGGAGGATGATGCTGGAGGTGGCTCAGGAGGAGGACGTGTGTGCTGGAGGATAAGCCAGGTGGTGACCCAGTCCCCAGCCAGGATGGTGGACCACAGCGGCGGCGCTGGAGGGAGGAGCCATGGTGGAGATGGCCTCAGCGCCACCTTGGAGACGAACGAAGGCGACGGCGATGATGGATGAGAAACCCATGGCGCAGATAGAGTGCGGAGCTAGCCGGAGCAGTAGGGGTGGAGGGCCGGAGAGCAACGAATGGCCCGCAAGTCCTTTGCACAGGTGAAGCCGACGGTCCAAGGAAGCTCCGAAGCCGAAAGCTCGTAGGTCCCAACAGACATCGAGGAAGGAAGGAGCGCAGGTGGAGGAGTCAGGGCGACAGGTCGAGGTGGAGAGACCAGGACAGAAGCCAGAGGCGGAGCCTCACTCCATCTACGGTGGGCTGGGCAGGGTTCTGGATCGGGGCCGTTTGCTCTCCAGACACTTAAGCAAAGATTCTTTCCAGTTCAAGCTGGTGGTGTATGGGAGGTTGCTGGGGCCGTGGAAGTTCGCCCCGATCCAGAACAAGGTCTTCAGGGCTTCATCCACCAGCAGGCTGGTGAGGGCAAGGTGAAAAAATGCTGTTGAGAAGGAAAGGAAATCGTGACTCTCCTGAGCCACCTTGATGAATTTTTTTTCTGTCAGGCGCTGCTTGCCTAGGAAACACTCGATGAAGAAGATGCACATTCAAACAAGTCTTTACTTAATAATCCAACAGGAGAATATACAGGTGCAGGTCAACGCAGGTGCAGGTCGGCGCAACGCAACGCAACGAGTGGTGATGATGATCTTCAGGTGCGGGTGATTGCAAATGGAGTGCAGGTGAGGAACCAGAGGGATGCTGGGAAATGTAGTGCCGGTGCTGGTGACTGTGACAACATGCTGATATACAGGAAATACCCACATTTTTATGTGTGTTTATGTCTGAACATTACTGAAGCCACATGCCTTCATTTTAAATTTAGGACAAATTTAATGCAAAAACTAATACCTTACATTTATGATAAACACAAATTTTTGTAGTTCATTAGATTCAGTTCAGCTTTTATTCATTCATATATGCATGTAATAAAAATGCTTGTACATTGTAATTAAAGCACACGTGTGACTGTTAGATTTACAGTTTTTTTTAATATATACCACAGTCTAACAGCTCTAGGTGAAGTTTAAATTACAGCTCTTCTGTTGGATCAGTATGATTTCTAAGGGACTGTTGCAACTGATGGATGCACTATGATGCCTAATATTATGTTTTGAGTTCACAAAGAGCTGAGAGAGGAGCACAGTTCACTGTCTGTTTGCCATCTCGTGTCTTCTCAGATCAGCAGCCTGAGCAGATTCCTGATGCAGCTGTTACAACATGGAAAGTCTCCACAGCAAACAACCATGACCAGCACAGTTAAGCAGAGAACTTGAACTTCCCAGAGCAGTGCTGTTAGTGTAACAGCTGACTAAGAGACGCTTCCTGACTCACATACCACAGTCATTCCTGGGGATTTGCCGACCCAAGGCAACCGTATAGTAACGTGGATGGATTTTCCTTTGTGAATACATGCAAGCAAGAAAGAAATGCAAATAACAGAGGTTTGTGTTGTTGACCCTTTGTTAAGCTTCCCCTATGAACGTTACAGGCCAGCCTTCCTTAGTTTTTTTTAAAAATTTATGGAGGATCTGTGTGTTCGGACAGTTTATAGTTATAAAGTAACAACTGTGACTTGTCTTTGAAATGAGGAAATGACTGTAGGAAGCATTTGAATTCACTTCTGATTCACAGTCTTTGTAGTTTTTAATCATGTTACTTTGTAACTTCTTTAAAGAATAATGGCAGAAAAAAATACTTTGCAGTGTCACAATTCATTTCAGCCCAGATAAGAATAATGTCTGTTCCACTTTTACTATTTTATCAGCACATTTTACTAAAAAATACACTTCTTTTATACGTTCTGTACAATCTGTAATGCCTGTCTGAGGTATTTACTTGCCCTGATGTCATTCCAAACTTGTATGATTTTTGTTTGTTGTTGTTGATTTTTTTTTCTTTTTCTTCTTTTTTTTTTTCTGCAGGGCACAAAAGATATTTTGAAGAATGTTGGAAACAGTTTTGGTGAGCATTTGGGTACCATTGACTTTCACTGTATGGATAAAAAAAAACACAGAAAGTTTTTAAATTGCATGAGAGGGAGTAAATGATGACAGAATTATATTTTTTTAGCCTTATGAATGACATCATTTGCTGACCTCTGTTTCACTTGGGTTGGTCACTTTGAGGTCAGTAGGAGATCCTACATTGTTCAATGTTTTATTCTGATAGAAAGTCAGAATGACTCATTTGAGGTGTGTCAGACTGCATCCTGCAGATTCCCGATTCATTACACGTGCAAACAAGGAGGAATGACCGGCCGATGAACTGCTGACGGAACAGACAACCGCTTCCCCAGCATTCTGCTTCTCAGCCTGTCTCGTTCTCTGTCTCTCTGTCCTTATGTGGCTCCTGAAATCTCAGCATAGTTAAACCGTTGTGAAAGACTGACAGAATAAGGCTTTGCATGCCCCCTTTGCCAAAGACGGATGAAGGATTGTGAATGCAGCTACATGCTGATGCCAACCGTACAGAGGCATGTCGATGGAGGACAAATCACAATTTGTGGACTGACTAATTGCCTGTTTTAGACTTTTTTGTGTCGAAGTGCAAAAATAGCAGTGTAATTCCATTTGTGCTTTCATCGTGAGACCAGTGCAGCTTAAGGCTTTGTGCTTGTTTCATTACACCGCTGAAATAGAAGCAATGCAATATTGCTTATAGCTCCAGGTTTATTATATTAATGATCAACATTATCCACTAACCACAAACAAACACAACACTGACTGGCTTCAAACATATTTAAGCACAGCATACCTATAGCACACATCTGACCTAGCATTTACAGATGGTGAAAATAATTTCTTGGACAGCACATTTTTCACATGCAGTTTCCTCCAACTAACAGGCATTTATGTGCTTTCTTACTCAGCAGTAACGGCCCTGTTTAACTCTAGACTACCAGCTGTCACCAAAGCCGAATGAATCACACTGTTAGACCAAGTCTAATCTCAAAGACAAACAGATGAGTAGAAATTTAACTTCATTAACTACAGTCTGCCAAATTCCAATGCTATTAGCATAACTTATTTCCATGACTGCAGTGTTTCCTTCTTTTTAAGTTCCTTTTTAACTTTCATAATAACAAAAAATGCAAGAACACTTAAAAAAAAAAGTTTGTTTATTGAACGTAAGTGAATTAAGGAAAACTTTTCCACACAATTAAGTTAGGTTCATACAACAAAACGACAATAAGTGAATTTAAACAAATAATAGTTTGTTGAACAAATTAAATTTAGCTTCTTGTGTCAGAAAAATAATTTGTTGAGTGAACTTAATTAAATTAAGCAAAATATTTTCATTAAATTGAATTACATTTTTCCAACAACAACAACAACAAAAATTAGTTTGGACTGATTTATTGTAATCTTGTTGTATGAACTTAAATTCATCAGGTCACATTGTGGTGAAGAGTGAAGCTTGTGCTTATATTGTACACAGATGGCTTAATCTGCGTATGAAGAAGACCAGCACTGTAATCAACTAATCTTACTTCAAGTTACAATAAATAACTAGGAACATGTTCATACATAACTTTTTATAGATATAGCATGTGAATATAATGAACAGGAAGTTACCTATCACTACATTGATGCCAGCACATGCATGATAATATTGCCACCCACAACCTAACAACAAGCTCTCCTCAGCACAGTGGTAACTACAAAAATTTCAATATAAAATCTTTTAAGTGCCCAGCATAACTGAACATTAAACACTAACAAGCCTTTCCATTTATTTAAAAACCATTTTACTTAATTTTAAAAACATTTACTATCCTGATCTATCCCTATGCAAAGCATGCTGGGAACTAGAAATCCACTGCCCAGTTTTAGTCAATGCAACAGAAATGATTCATGTATTCCCAACACAAATGGTTTAAGTTAACTTTTACAAATTTAATTTCATTTAACATAACTGAATTGAGAGCAAATGACAATTAAGTAAAAAGCTAAAGATTTGTGCTTATTTTATTTAAATAAACTGAGCAAACAGCTAGAATCATTTTTTGAGTGAAGCATGACTGATAAAATAATCAGAAAACCACAATTTAATATGAGTATTTAACTAGTATGAAGGCAAAGGGAAATAATGCACTCTGGATACATCTCTGTGCTCAGACAGAACATGTTCACTTAGCTCTGGATGACAGGCACTGAGAACTAAAACTAAGCCTGCTACTCCACTTCATTTCACAGGCTGTGAGAACCTAGAAGGTACACTGTCATGACAATTGGTAATGCTAGTCTAAATGTGGAGCTTTTCCAGAGCACATTGATATGCAGAAAAGACTGAGAACTGAGAATGAGAGGGAAAAAATAGTGATTTTCTTTTTCTTCTTTTTTTCTTCTTTTTTTTTACGCCTAGACCGCAGACTGTACAAGCCGCAGGAGTGACATCAGGCTCTCTCTGTTCATTGCTGCTTATTGAATAATGTGGATGAAAAGGACCAGGTTAGAGAACAGTCACTATCACACCACACCATCTGCTATTTTCTACAGAAGAAAAGAGTGAAAATGTTGCTGGAAGCCACCTTTACAATGCAACATTTCCTTTACATAGCCATTCACATATAACATTAATGTTATATGTGAAGAGTAAGCGAAACTGAGTAGTTGATTTTGTCTTCATATGATGATCATACAATTCATAAAGCCCATGCTCTTTTTCTAAATCTAATTTCATCTCCAAAGCAGCTATTAACTTTCTCGTCTTAACCTGCACATTTATGCAGTATACATAATACTCTCTGTTTTAATAAGAAGCTCATGTCACACCAGTGTACTTTTGTCTGTTTTTCTCTGCATTACTTCATTTCAGAGCTGCGACCTCCAACATGGACAAAACGTGCGGTGGGCGGGGCCGCTTATCTCGCCTCGCGTTTAATTGGCTGGTATGATTCCCCCTCGCGTTTGATTGGCTGTTAATGACATCATACTGGAGACTAATGACATCATAGTGGAGAGAAGCCGTAGGGCGAGATGCTTGGCTGGTCTCGACGCAGTCTGAGCTCACTCAATCCTCGACTCATGGTAAAGAGTCAGGGGAAGATGATAGGATTACTCGTTTGATGAAAGAAATGGCTGCAATGCGGCTCTAAATGTTTCCCGTGGATGCTGCGCGCTCGCGCCATGAAATCCAGCGAGTCCCAAAGACGCTGTCCAGCTCTACACGTGCTGAAAAAATACTGCTGCGCTACATAAACCGCCATAGACACAACTTAAGCTCTCCTCGAGAGTTTCTGATGCTTTCAATCATTCGTGATTGATATACATAGTCTTAAATGACATCATCATTAACCTCTGCGCAATTGTGTTGAGAAAAAGTTTAATTCAGTCGGCCATGCCAAAACCTGATGTATACAGGAACTAGTCTGTCCGCGTTAGGCGAGTAACAACATGTGCTGAAATATTATAATAACTTTCGTTAATCATATTAAAAATCATTATTGTGTAATGCTTATTTATGTCCATTCAAGTCCATATTTTTACATATCTCTAGGCTATATTAATATTTGAAGCAGCTGTATACTTATATTACTTATAATGCGTTTCAAAAATAGGTAAAGGTACTTACCTTTAGTTCATACATTGTGTCAAGATGTGGAAAGTAGTCGTTCTCATTATGAATAGTCCAGTAATCCCGGAGGAAAGTAATATCCCACAGCAAATAAATAAATAAATCCTTAAAAGGGCGTCCGCTGGAAGAAGTTATCCAGTACTCATAGTTCCGATGCTTATGTGTAGTGGCCTATAAGATAAAAAATATTGTTTTAAGTTAAAGGAAGAAACTAATGCAGCTGTGTTCTCAGCTCTTTTTCTCTCTCCCGGCACAGATAAATACAATACAATTGTCCACTATTAAAAAGAGTATAACAGATAGGCCATATGTCTCAAAGTCTCCGAATGCAGTTAGGCCCACTTGCAGTTTGGGGCATATAACAATAAGTTTTGCTGGGAAATTGATTTGAGAGCTCAAATGAAATAATTTGAAGATAAATTAATTTTTTTTTTTTTTTTTTTTACTTCCCTAAAACGTTTTAATAGCTTCAACTTTGGTTTTACATGTATTATTAATTAATTTGTATGTTTGTTGTACAGCTGTTGCGCATTTTAAATTAATGTGCACATCTGTCTAATGCATTAGGTTGTAAGATGGAGAATAAAAAATATACATTTCTAAAAGATCTGACAACTTTTTCAAAAGTGAACTGGTCTAAAGAGTTACTGGGCAAATTAAACGTACAAAATGTCCATGTCAAGAATTAGCGGATATAAAACTTGAAATAAAAAGGCAAATAATCACTTCTGAAATACTTCCATGAGCTGTTCTGCATGGAAAGTAGTCTTTAAATAGGCCTACCTAATGTTTTTTAACATATTCTGGGGTAAAAGTTAAATAATAATAAATATATATATTTGTTCTAATCAGGACTTGTAAAATGTACTAAGTTATTGTTTCTAAGTGTTTTTTTCTTCTTTATTTTAGAAGACTTTTTACCATTCGTTGCAATATTACGCACTTAAGCAATGAAGGTTAAAGAGATCATTTGCGTTAAAGTTCCTCATATTCTCTGTTTGGTGGCTGCAGAACAAAGAAACTCCATCGTGCCTTTCTAAGTTCTGTAACAAAGGACTAAGACCGACTGCTCATTGTACCTGTTGCTCTTTCACACAATCTGAGCATTTCGTGGTTAATATGCATCAAACTCATGCTCAAAAATAATCGCAAATGGCACCAAACAGCATTGCATGAATGGCGAATGTTTTAATTTATGAGAAGACATTACAAATACAAGTATGCAGAATTTATCAGTAGGCATCATGCGCAGATAATTGTCGATATCTACTTCGCGATTAACTACTGCATTTTCTGAAAGATCAAAAAGATCAATGCATAGTGCTCTACTTGTAACAAAACTCGTCTTTCATTTAATTGTGAAATACTCTGCATGCGTAATTTTCGGTCAACTTCCTTCGCCAATCAACTTTTGACAGCTTTGTCTTCCTGCGTCATCCTTAGTCCCACATGAGCCAAAAGTGGAAAATAACTCTCAACCTTTTTTCTCCGAAATACATCCTCTCGTTTTTGCCATCCAATTTCTTCATATTTCATCTTCATACATAGTTTGAGCATCTAGAGTCGCCCTTCAAAGCGCCCCGCTGAACAAAGGAACGCTCCTCTTGCTTTGTGTTCAACTTTGCGAGCTGACGCACCAACTCTTGGAGAACTTTTCAAGATAAAATTCATAGACGAAATATATTTAAACGCAACAAAACCCCAATGGGCGAATGCGAATAACTCACCTGAGCGTTTTGCGAAGTCTTGGCGTGAAGTCGCGTGCGCGGAAAAAAACTTTTCGAATGCATATTTGGGTTGTGTTGATGGGTCCCTTTGTCTACACGTGTGAAGGGGTTCTTGGCCGCGCCTTGTTCATTTCAGTTCGAGTCCCGCCCTCTACATACAACTAAATAACAACAAAGAGAGCAACTTACTAGAATAGCTACTCGTGAGTGCCCGATAAATGCGTAAATACATTATTGTTTTGCTCTCCACGGACTGCAACGAAGCACCTTTGTTTCTTATACAATTCATGTTCATGTTCTCCAAGAGTTTGTGCCTTTTGGAGTGAATGGGCTATTGTTTTGTTTTTGTTTTTAATTTTTTTTAAAAATCTGAGATTTTACTCAAAATTGTTACTGAATGGTTATGAGATTAATAAAAAAATATATATATTTGCAGTAAACTACAGTAAGGATAAATACACTTGGTTCGAATGAATATATATTTCCTGTCATAATTTCCAAGTCAAAAACGAAAAAGGTTAGGGGTTCTTTTTCTAAATAAATATAAAATTATTAAAAAAAAAAAAAAAAAAAAAAAATTCGACGAAAAGTTAGAGCGCTAGCCTGAGGCGGTAACCATAGCAACAGCACGCAGGATCGGTTTCGCACATACATCAACCGTTTTGTCATCATGTATCTCTTTTTTATAGATTATTTACATATAATGAGAAAATAAAACTTTTTTGAGTGAGATATATTATCATATTCGACCTTCTGGGCGTCATAATTTGTTCATTGGTCAGAATAAGCCTGGTAGTATACATGTTACATTATATGTAATGCGAAAAAGTATTATTAAGAAAATTATTAAGTATTATGTATAGAAAAAGCATTAACGCACTGAGATATATTTAACTACTACTTCTGCTGTATAATGTCAAGCAACACATTTTACTGTACTGTCTTGACATAGAGCATAGAAAGAAACAGACAAATGTAATTTTAATACATTTCATTTAAATCTAATCTAATTGGCCTACAGGGAAAGGACACACGTGTAATGAAGCGTGAAAGAATCAAGAAAAAGATTATAAAGTCAACAGACCTTTGGATATATCACTGTTAAATCAATATACAAAAGCCCAAAAATATACATAGTTACTTGAACGTGATAAACCTGTAGGACACTTGTGTGGGGAACTGACTTAATGCATCCAATAAACATCAATGCTTAAAATGTGAGTTATGCTTTCCTAAATGGCAAAAAAAAAAAAAAGAATTAAGCCATGCAGTTGTCAGGCAAATTTTGAGTGAATAAAACACAACAAACAAATTTATTATGACTTAGTAAGGCATTATTTGGAAAGTACTTTAATTCACAGTTAACAGCTGATAGGTATATTTAATAATAAAATGAGGATTTGTTGATTCATTAAGCAGTGGAAAAAAGTGTAAACACCTTTGTAGCTAAAAACTTTAACATATTTCATTCAGCTCAGAACAGTGGTTTGTTTGGTTTCAGATGACATAAGATTTAAGTAAGATATTATAAATTCTTAGATATTATAAAATGTTATATGCGAATGCAGTGAGCTTCCTAAAGCATTTTGAGTAATAAGTCATTATTCACAGCAAAAATGGTTCCTAAATGTAAAAGACAGAGAAATTGTCTACTATTTGGTTGCAGATGCCACTTATTTTTGTATTTTGTCACTGAATGCAATGAAATGTGTCCATTTTACATGTGAAACAGTAACAGATTTATACAGTTTCAGAACTGTAAATAATGGTGATGTTAATATTTAATATTGCAGAAAAAGTAAAAAGAAGATAAGATTTGACAGCCTCAAATTTGCATTTTTATATCTCACCATCGGTGTACAGTATATAAAGCCTTCAGATACACTTATCAATGACAATGACAACAGAGCCAATCTAAAGTGCCAACAATGTTGTGTTACAGTGACAGCAAAGTGAATTTTTTTGTTCATCTAGGAAACACTGCTAATTCATTTTCAAGGTTACAATGCTAGCAAATTGACCATTGATAAAATATAATTGGTTATACTGAGTGATAACAACAGTATTTAAAATTCAAAAATAACTGTGACTGAGGCATAATTTTTAATAATAAATGTTAAAATATAGCCTATGGAAAGAAAGATCTAATTCACAATCAGTCACTGTCATAGGTTCACGTGCATCTTTACATTATATTAAATTAATAGCATAAATAAATAAATGTATTATTATTATTATGTAAAATGTTATCAGTTATAATGATGAGATTGTGTCACATGTAAACTTGTATTTTTAACAGATGTGTTTTTGTACTTTTTAAACAGATACGATTTTGTTTACAAAAAGTGTTTATGCATTTATTCATATTTACACTCAACAGTTTATATGTGCCACAAAAAAAAAACACACACTGTAGGTGAAAAATTAGTAAAACACCCTTTCAAATTTTCTTCAGTGCCGTGGTTGCCTGACAAAACCTGAATATGCTGTCTTTAGACCCGAGATGTTTTAGTTAATAAATCTCTTTAAAGGTGGGATCAGCACACAAACACAACCAGCATACACTACACCACATTAACAAACTGTGTTTGAGTTCAAAGGAACTTACTCAACCTTCATTTAAAACGCAGAGATCCACCCTATTTTAAAAGAATGGGAATGGTAGAGCCAGGCTGTTTTATTTTGAAATATTTCAATGCCACAGAGTGCAGTTTTTGAGTATTTGGGCAGAGTGCAGTTTTCAGTATTCGTACCATTTGGATTTCCTCCCATTATTATTAAGGGTATTTATGTGAGCACAATAAACACATTCAGTACAGAAAGGAAAAATGTTTAAAATCATGTTCACAAAAAAATGAACCTTATTCAGTCTCAAAGATGGTTAACAAATAAGCATAAAATTAGAATTCAAAATTATATAATTAGCCATTTCACTTAAAGTCATAGGCTAGTTGGTGACAATAGTACAAAATTTACATTTCATGATTAATGATCACTTAAAATTTCTTATCCTACATGTTATTGACTGAAACACGAATGTAGCTCCTTTTGCATCAATAATGTTACAGTACTTTTTAACTTCTATTCACAGAAGCAACAGCAACAGATCAGTAAAAGAAATAAAAAAAAATTCTCACTTTAGTACAGCAAATTATATTTTTAGGCCTATATTTGGCAGCACATCATGAAAGATACTATAACGTGTGAGACTGGCTCTTCTGTCATTTTTTAAGGCAATGAAAATTGAAAAACGTGTGCCTTTCTTCTTCTAGTGACTGTCAGGAAGTATCTTATGAAAGAAAAACCTTTTTCTTTTTATGGAGGATACAGTAATATAATGTGCTGCCTACAAGACAATGACTGCACCCACGCCAAACTGCACTGAGGGTACTTACAATGTAATATCTAAGCTTTCTTTTGCTGCTCTCCTCAGAGACAGGCAGGCAGGCAGGTTTCTCTCCACTTCTTGTCTGACACCCCTCCCTCTGGAGAACAGATCTGGCCAAAGCCCCCTGCTGAGCTGTTCTTTGGGCGCTGTGGTAACACCCACACTACCGGCGAGAGGAATGTGTGCAGATTGTACAATACAGAATATTGTATTGGGTGTACTATAATACCACAGCAGTTTGCATGCATGTTATTTCCAATGTGTTTTATTTACATGCATGCTTACATGTAGTCCAGTATATTACATTGAGCACATGTTTTATAGCAATCTCAGAGTACAGGAGAAATATCAGGACAGTCTAAAATGATGCCTGGCTGTGTTTGGCGGTGGAGGGCCCGATAGCAGCCCATCCCCCTCTCTAAGAGCCCAGACTGTCTGGAGGAGGGGGAGGGGAGATGCAGTCTGCTAGACAGCCAGTCACTGAGTGCATGAAGCCACATGGATCACCTTTCAGTGCATTCTGTAGAGATGTGCTTGTGTAAATTCATAATGAAGGATCATCTGTACTCCAGTAGCCTGACACATGCATATTAATTTACTGTCACCGAGGCATAGCCTAAGTCTTGTGCATTGACCCGCAGTCATTTGTAAACTTGCTCAGATATAATAGCCATTTACACTAAGCAACATGCAGCTTGCACAGCTGCTGTTATGTGAGCGTTAAAAATCGTTGAGGCAAGTAATATGTGCTTTGCAAGTCCAAACAGACAAGGCAGACGGTTCATCGGGATCAAAGAGTGACACGCCCACTTATGCAAATGAGGAAGTGAGTCAACAGAGCAATGTTTAGGGTTCAGTTCCAGCTGAGTTTATTTCCTTTATGAAAAAGTTCTGTACAAGAGTTTATGAACAGTCTGTCAGGCAGTGACTTGACACAATAAGCTGGCATGGGATTTATGGCATGATTAGACAAAACAAGATTTCTACACAGCATATTGCACAGAATGGATGAAAATAAAGTTAATATATTTCAAATGTATATATAAAAATCCTTAACAACCATCTTGAAATGAAGTAGGCTAAGCAAGGATGTATAAAGATAGCCATTCTAGTGCTTGTTGAGATAAAGCGCAAAAACATACATAAACACACAATCTTTTTGCCTATGATACAGCTGTACAAAGATTATTTTTTCCCCCCTTTTTCTTGCTTTTTTTAACACAACAGCTATAAACCTGAATCGGAAATACAAATCTATTCACCATGCCTTAAGATACTAAAACAATTAGCTATACTTATCCGACAAGTAGAAAAGATTAAATATTCAAATACAATGAGGAACGCACATAATCGTCGCGAATCTCAAATGGACCATTTTGAATGTGTAACGATTTTCCATCCAGTGGTTTCTTAAGATATAAAACGCCAAGAAAATCGCTCGTTTTAAAGCTACAATCTGTTTAATTCGGCACGCTCAGAGAAAATGTAAAAAACGAAGCACATGTTGGCTTGAACTGGGTTTTGGAGTGTGTGTCTTTAAGACGCCTGCAGATTGAGACTGTAAACATGAAACAGGAGGTCGATTCAGAGACCACCGACACACCTGCCTCTTCAAATTAGGAAATCCAAAACAGCGATTTACACCTATTGACACCCCCCATTTATATATATTTGTACAAAAATACACTGAGAAAATAATCAAACGTTTCCTCTCTTTAAGTGTCAAAAGTCTACATTTAAATATAAAAAACAAAGGTTAAAACTCTAGCCCTTCTTCGGAGAAGGAGACAGACAGATGCGAGGGTACTTACAAGAACATAAAAATAAGACGAACTGTTTGGCCAGTAGCCTATATAAATACATCCATATAAAAGTGGCATCTGAAGAACACAGAAAAGGAAACAACCATGACAAAAATTAACAGTATTTCTTAATAGTTTCAGAAACTTAAGAGTTTTGGTCCTGAAGTAGTATATAAAGTTCAGCACAGATTTGAGTTTGTGTTTGAATCCTGAAGTTAAGAATGAAAACAGCTGGTGATCTTTTTTTTTTCCTGCGAGTAGGAAATCAAACATAGCGCCATCTATCCATTTAAATAATCCTAACGTTAGTTTAACTGTTCCACAGTCTTACAGAATTCTCATTACAAGAGGACAGATAACATGCGTTATTTTTTTTCCCTTTTTTCTTTATGTAAAAAAACCTGTTTGTCTTTTGTCAACCCACCTTGCCAATAAATCCGCCATGCTGAAAAACAGCCTATATTTCAGTACCTCGGTTAAGCAATCAAGTCCACAAGGTGAATCAATAAAGTTCTTAAATGTCTCTTTTGATGTAAAATGATTAAAATAGACGACAGAAGCCCGCCTTCATGTACGTGCAAATCAATCAGTTTCCAGTTCAGAACGTGTTTCTCAAGCACTCCTCGTGAATTTCCTCCTGTCGTCTCGTGCCGAGCACGGGGAAATGACTTCGGCCCTCTTGCGACAAAATGTTTAGCGGCACTTTTCCATCCTGCCAGCGTTTCACGAAAGCATCGTAGCTTTTGTTTTTCAGCTGCCGTTGTCTCACGCGCGGGGCCCCTCACATGGTGGCTTATTTTACAAACACACTTGTCTGCTATCCCTTTTGTTCAATGTTCTTCCTCAGACGTATTTCCTCAACTTTCTCTAGTTCAATACGTGAGCAGTGAACACCAAGTTAGAAATAGTCGACTCCAACCAGTCCCCTGAAATCATTTCGCTCACCTCAGGGGTGCAGTAGTCGGGAAACTCGAAATGAGAAGCTCCGGATTCAAAATGCATGTCAAAGTCTCTGTCAAGCACCGAGGAGCCGATGCTTCCCAGGGACATGCTGTCAAAACTTGGGCTTGGGTTAATGTCCAGCATGTCGTCGTCGAGTTCCTCGTCAGAAGAAGAGGAGAACTGGGATGAGGAGGACGAGTGTGACGCGGACGGAGTGGGTGAAGACGCCCGCATGCTGGTGTACCTGTGGCGGTCCGAGGACGAGCTGCTGGGGGAGTCGGCGCCCTCTTTGCCGCTCGTCGCGCCGTCCTCGTACAGGCTCAGTGGGTCGGACTCGGCGGAGCTGCTCAGGGTCGGACTGGCGGGCACAGCTGCTGAAGACGGGCTTATGCCGCTGCCTCCGAAAATGTAAACCCTCTTAGCCTTCTTGTCGGGAATTTGCTTGGAAGCTGACGCCGACTTGGTTTTGTAAAGAGAGTGGTGATCCGCGGGTCCCTGTTCGGGAAACGCCGCCTTCGCGCTCCCCAGAACTATTTTGTGCGGCTTGCTGGTTGATCTGGAGCTCCCACTCTTTTTCGAGGACGGTTTCGAGCCGGAACTCGTGCTGCCGCTGCTCCCGCTGATCTTTTCTCCTTTCTCGCTCGGTTTGGAGCCGCTTGACTTCACTTTTTTTCTCGGCCGGTACTTGTAGTCTGGGTAGTCTGCCATGTGCTTGAGTCTGAGCCGCTCCGCCTCTCGGATAAAGGGAATCTTGTCGCTGTCTTTCAGGAGCTTCCAGCGCTTGCCAAGTCTCTTTGAGATCTCCGCGTTGTGCATGTCCGGCGACTGCTCCATAATCTTGCGCCTCTCGATTTGCGACCACACCATGAACGCGTTCATTGGTCTCTTTATGTGACCGCTGGGGGTTTTGCACCAGCCGGGGTCAAGCTTGTCACCCCCGGATGCCGTAGAACCAGGGGTTGGAGAGGAAGCCATGTCCAGATCCAGCGCGCCGGAATCGGAGTCTCCAGCAAACAGCGCATCGGGATTCTCCGTGCTGCTTGTTTTCTGGACCATTGCTACAGTCTGAAAGAGAGAGAGAGCGTGCACTCTCAAGCCCAACGTGTCGCTAAAGAAAACTGATAATAGTCCTGAGGAGAGCCGAGGCGGCTGGTGCACCACACGCTTTCAGTCGTGCTTAGTGCAGTGGCTTTGTGTGTCTAAAGTTTTGTTTCGGGGCTTTATCATATAGTTCAATGAGCTGATACAGTTTCCGATTTCCACAGTGTCCGTGCATCCAGTAATATTGTTGTAACAGTCGATGAGCAGTTGAAAGTTTGTATATGAGCGCAGCTATGCGAAAGCTCAGTGTTAGTGTATGCGCTGCGATGCAGCAAATCTCTGTTCAAGTTTCGGAAGATATCTGACTCCTTCAGCATATCCTTCCCCGTTAAACCATGCGGGAAAACCAGGATGTAATTCTAGCACAAGGGTCCGTCTCTTAAAAGCAGTCTGTAAGTTTCAACAGACTTCTATTCTGCATCATACAGCTTTATCCGTTTCCAATGGTATAATAGAGACAGCGGTCAGCCAATCATAGGCTGTTTCTAGCCTTTCCTGCGCCAAAACACGCCTACTCTCTTTTCATTGGCTAAAAAAGGAATCTAATAATAATCAGCGCGTGCAATGAGGAGCTTTGGGTCTGACCTCATTCCAGCATACACGACAAACTTAGTTTTAAAGGTACACGATTATGTTTTTTTCTCTCTCTCTCTCTCTCTCTCTCTCTCTCTCTCTCTCTCTCTCTCTCTCTCCTTTTTGCTTGTAGACAAGGAAGGCGTGATCTTTGAATGCGTATACAAACAAATACTGCTTTGAGTGAGAAAACGAAGCTGGATATGTTTTATATCAGACT
Organism: Elopichthys bambusa; assembly: GCA_037101425.1. NCBI lineage: Eukaryota > Metazoa > Chordata > Actinopteri > Cypriniformes > Xenocyprididae > Elopichthys > Elopichthys bambusa. The sequence continues at coordinate 6,747,208 of CM074439.1, forward strand.
GTATTTGTCAAGCACTTACATTTAAATAGACAAAACAATATAAAATAGCCATTACATAAATGAAAAATAAAGTATCATCGCCTATCCATGAATAAATTAAAGCTTAAAATTGACTTTCTGTGTATTCATCGATATCTGCCATCAAGTCAGCTCATTTCTCAAGCTCATGGCTGTGTTGGGCTGTACACTGGCCAGAACACAGCTTCCAGTGTAACTGACTCCTGTCTGGAGTCTATGCGCATTAATGTTCTGGCTGGATCGGAAGAGGGTGGAGCCGCTGAAAAGCCGGGCGGTCCTTTGTCACAGAACGCACGCCCCAAACCCCCTAAACACAACAGGCAACAGCAGCAGTGTTCAGTTTCAAGGTTGAGCAACACTGTTAACGTCTCGTTTAGATTTCAAGAGAACTTAATTCGCCAAATCCACTGGAACAAGTTTACACCGTATGCCACCTGTGCCTATGCACCAGTGGTTAACGGAGAGAATGAAACTGGTACATGTTCATGATCAGGACTAGAGGTCGACAGTCATTAACAATATCGATCTGAACAGTTGTTATTTACCCCGAAAAGAGCCCGGGTTGTAATCCAGATGTACTGTTGAAGAAACACTGGATTGGAGTGACGCTAGATGGCAGAGTGGAGCCAAGGGAGGCATTTCGTCTGCTTTTAATGCAACAGAATGTATATTTGTCAAAGAATTACATAATGACTATCCAAGAGATATTTTACAACGTTTTTTCTTACATCCTTGTTATTGTTTACCCAAAACAGGCTCAAGCATGAGATCTTAAAAATAATTTCACGCATTTCACTTGAGCCTAAATCAGCAAAGTAATGGCATTGAGCCATTCATTGTGGTTTGTGTTCATGGGTCATGAGTAGAATATTAATTGTTAAAACCCCCTCAGGAGCAATCACATACGACACACATATCAGAACAGAGTAACACATTAATCCAATAAACATGTCTTTCATACATGACATATGAAAGATGAGTCTCTAAAATGACGTTATATAGTGTAAAACACGTAAAAAAAATAAAATAAAAAAAATAAAAAATAAGACGTTTCAAAACTTTATTTTTTAATTAAAGACTATAAGGCACACATATAAATAAATGTATCATGAATATCTGTAAATAACGATAATAAAACGTGTTATCTTTATACATGCGGGGAGGGGGAGTGTATAAATTGCATATTACTTTATGGCTAGTGTAGGCGCGTGACGCAGCTGAACAGCTCAAGACTGTAAACGCAAAGCGCAAAACAGCAGGTGCAGGGTGTCTATAACACACAACAAAATTATAAGTATAGTCTACTATCCCGTTTATTGGCAGTATTATTGGGCACTGGTATATCCAGTAATCAGCTACTTTTATACTGCATACATTATAAAAGTAGCTGATTACTGGATATGCCAGTGCTAGTGTGTCCAAGCAATAATACTGCCAATAAATCGGATAGTAGACTATACTTATAATTTTGTTGGGTGTTTTTTTTTTTTTTTTCTTCTTCTTCTTCTTCTTTTTGTATATCACAACAAATGTACATACAATGTGCACTTAGCATCCATTTCAAAGAAAAGAATACATACAAAATACATACATAATAAATATTATATAATTTAGTTCATTTGTAAGTACTGCCAAAACTGATTCCATGTTCTTTTAAAGTGTATATTTTTCTGTGCAGTAAATAGTATTCTCGTAAACAAAAAACAAAAAAACAAAAAACAGCAACAGTGTTTTAGTCCTAAGCATGACAAATAAATGTATAAATAAACCGACAAATATTCCTTGTAGTTTCTACAACAGGGGTTCTAAACTCTGGCCCTCATAATCCACTTTCCTGCAGAGTTTTGACCTTATCAAAATATACCTGAACAAGCTAATCAAGATCTTTGGGAATACTATAAAGTTATAGGCTGATGAGTTTGAACAAGGTTGGAGCTAAACGCTCCAGGAAAGTGGATCTTGAGGGCCAGAGTTGAGAACCCCTTTTCTGTAATAATTCAAGGTCATATGATTACTGATGAATAATTGATCTGCTCTGAGATGTTGAGTCATATGCAGAGTGCATGTGTGCACACTAAGATCCATGTTTTCTGTGAACTGACATAGACACCTTGTGTATATAGGGCACACATGTACATAAATCTGTGTCATTCACTGACAAGATACCGCACATCTGCTGTGCTATAATGAAGATATTGATCATCATATCATGAAATGTATATTTGAACAGCTGCTTCAGACACATCTTATCTTATCAACTGAGCAGCTGTCTGGTTATGCCGAGTTAATAATTTCTAGACACAGCTCCCAGCATGCCTATTGACAAGACTTTTGTTTTCAAACTTTGATTTTGAAAGTTCAGCAAGGGTAGTGTGAACATCTGTTGGTGCCAGGGTTAACTGAAAGTATGAAAGACAGATATATGAAGAAAGTTTAGATTAGATGTTTTTTATTTGTTTTTATTATTTTTATTTTTTATGGGCCCATGCAGAAAGCTGTCTCTCATTTAAATATTCATAATGACATTTTTACCCAGTTACTATATAAAAGCTTTAAAGTTGTAATAGTTAAAAAAAAAAAAAAAAAAAAAATCCCTATTACTTGTTGATGGAAAGACACAGAGTCTAGTATTTTAGTCATGCAGCTAAAATCCTCTGGGACATGTGAATTACAAACACACACACTGCCTCAGTCCTAAACCTGTTGGAGACATGTTTGGCTGTGGAACAGTGGATTCCCCTGTGGTTCACATCCATACATACCACAACTCACTTTTCCCTGAGGAGTTTTAAAAGAGTGTGACAAAATTAGGTGGCAGGCATCCAGACATGCAGTGGAAGCACTTTTGAGCTCACAAATACAAGGTGCATTCAAACATAGTGAGAGCAGGGTAACACAGGTTAGAGACACACCTGATAAAGTACACTTGATGTTGACACCTGCAATGAAAAGAAGAGATCAAATGCTCAAATTATATGATTTTTTTTTGTGGCCACAACCAGACAGTAAAATGTATGATGTAGTCCTAGTCATGTAAGACCATCTGATGAGACACAAATGTCAAAGGCACTTAAATGCGCTGCAGGCCCACACCATAAAATAAGAAAGCAGTGTAAAAATAATTTATGACCAAAAAAAGCTATCTATTGTGGAATAAAAGTATACAGTAACTGCACAAAAAATGCTGTTCTTATTTACAGCAAAAGCCAAACAAAATATCAATAGATTCCTGGCAGTGAAAAATTGAAGCCTGACACATTTTCTACTGAAATGACAAAGTGACTCAACGCCAATTACAAGTAAACGTCAAGCTCTTCACACCTGATGGGCAGGGGAAAAACTGAAATGGACATGAGACATAAGGGTTAAAGAAAAGTGTGTTACTGTGTGCACGAGAAAAAGAAGGAGGGCAATGAGCGGAGAGGGGCCAACTGCTCTCAGTTTACCTCTTTAATTTGCCTGTATATTTAACACGAATGTTAAGGAAATGTGTATGCAAAACACAGAATTGTCAGGCCATCATGTTTTGTTCTTGTGTTTGGAAATCAGGCAGATGTTTTTGCCGTTCATTCAAAAGCAGAAATGAAATTCTGAAGTGAAATCAACATCACTTGCATTTCATCTTTTTGTCCTTTCTCTTCTTAAGGCAGAAGTTTTCCTATTACAGAATGTGATCATGATCATAGCAAATAACAGTTGCCTTATATGCCTTTAACACAACTAGAGTGAGGGCAGTTAGTGCTTGTGACATCTGTAAGAAAGTATATTTACATTTAGTGTCCAGAGATTCACTGATGACGTGATTCTTAGTATACTGTAGTTCTGTTGGTGCTAAAGCTGTTTTTATATAGACAAACACAGGCACATGCCTTCTGTAATATGCTGAATACCAAACTGGATTTTTTGTAAAAGTCCAGAAATTGCCTTAAAAGCATGGTCTATAAAATATTTATTTGGGCAAAAGACGCTTTATACTTCTGCTATTTACACGAACTGTATGTGAGCAATTTACAATGTTATTTACAATTTTTAGAGCAATTATAGAAATAATAATAATAATAAAATTTCAGGCCTTTTAATTTATTTATTGAGGATGAAACTGAGAATGCCCTTGAGCAGGTGGTGTTGGCCAGACAAGACAGTTTTTTTGGTCAATTACAGAGACATATGGTGTATTAACACCTACACCTGACCACAGTGCAGGCACAGTCCTCTGAAGTGACCTTAGAGCACCGAGCAATTACCTAACCACAATTTGTTCCCCATTCAACAAGTCCAATGAGCTCTTATGTTCCCTTTACAGCATTGGTCTTGACTTTACAAAAGTGTGTGGGTTTAAGAAAATCTTGACACTGTGAGATTTAAGCCGTGTACATTCATGCTTGGGTTTTTGAGCATTGTATAGAAAGAAGATGCCTTATATGGTTTGTTTGAAAATGGAAAATCACTGTATAATGAAAAAGGTTCCTCTCTGTGTTTTATAGACCAGACTAAAAATGATGTGTTGTTAGAGGAGTCAATGACCAGTCAGTTGTTGATAGTCCATAGTGTCCATAGTGTTGATGTCCTAGGTGTTACTAGACTCTATTTTAGAGGGCTTCACCCAACTGGCTTTCATCTCCCCACCCCTAAAAAGAGCAATTATATGATCTCTTTTCATATTTGTACAGTCTGTAGTTATTTTACTATGACTTCTCCCCTTACCACTCATTACATTACAGCAGTTGTCACAGACACACTCCAGAAGGATTTGAACTTGCAACCACTAAATGCAATAAATATTCCTCTATAAGTGGCATCTTATATTCAAGTAAGAGAGTAAACCCCCAAGATCTGAGCACTATCCCAGAAGCCCACATTCTTTTAGATCGCATCAGGAACGGACCTGGCGGTCAGATGCATTGGTGAGGGATTTCCTGTGCTTTCATTCTCTGTGTCGCTCCCTCACCCCACTTCCATGCTGGTAGCCCAGAACTGGGTAGGATGCTGAGCGATGGCAGATGCGTCAGCTGATCTCCGATCATTTGGCTCCTGCAGCTCCAGTTTGTACGGGCGTCTCTGGGCAGAGTCGGACTGCTCGAGTTTCCCTCCTCTCTCCCCTCAGACGCACTGCGGCAGCCACAGCACACACACACATTTCCAACCCTACACACACTGCACTCACTTCTGTTTTTAGGAGGGAGGGAGTGAGACAGCTCTCTTGTCTTGTCTCTCCCAAACTATTCCTTCTTCAAGTCTCTTCTCACTTGAAAGGCTTTCTTCGGAGGACGCGACCGTGTCTGTGAAGTTTGGAGGCAGATTTTTAAAAAAGCTTGGATCTATACACTGGGTTTCCATGAGGAATACAGCATTTCCCCAAAGAGTTTGCATGCTTGCAGGTGATCCCAGAGGTACACGCTTCCTTGAAGGAGTGAAAGCATCTTCGCACTGCTTGGTCTGCTTGGCACTGGACTGCTGTGATGGACTTGCACACAGAATAACGTTCCTGCTTCCAATTTAAGGCTTTGACCACAGGCCTCTCCCTGCCGGACCTATCCTGTTCCGGGACATACGCAATCATCCTGTAACTGGATAATAGATTCCCTGAGTCTCGCTTTCAGCGGGTGAATCAAGGGAGAGAGCTGCCCCAGACAAGCTGACCTAAATCGATCCCAGTGCTGTCTGGAAGCTGCAAGTGAGGGAGAGCGAGAGACGCAGCTGCGTAGCTCTTAACCAGTGGAGCTGCTCTCCGCCAGCAGCCATCGTGTGGAGAATCGAAGGGATTGCAGACTCTCTCTCTTTCGCTCTCTTTTGCTGAGCTGCTGGAGGAAAACTGGCACGCCTTGCCACATCTCTTGGGGATCAGCTCCTTTCCAACTGTTTCTTCATCCTCTCCTTCAGCAGTGATCAATCAGTCAGGCTCTGGCGACAGTTTCATGGTGAATTAGTTGCTGCTCTGAGCCGCTCTTATCAGGCGGCACTTGGGGAACACATCTACCAGGGCTAGGACGCGACCGCGCTGACTACCTGCCCACTGTCTGCCTCTGTGGAGCTGTATGAGGAGCAGAGCAGTAAGACGGTCTGAGCACGACAAGTGGAGCAGCTCAACAGCACTCACGGGTTATAGCAAAAATGTATCCTTCGCCTTCTGCCTCCTTTTTTTCCTGTGAGTGTATTATGCTTTGCTTTCTCTCTCTCTTACACACATTCTATTCTCTCACATACACACAAACACACACACACATATCTATTCTCTCTACGCTCATCTCCGACTCTGTCTGTTGGAGTAAGGCTGATCTGTGAACAGTGTTGTGCAGCTATTTGATATGATATTAATGACTAATGGCCATTTCTGAGGGGCTTATCCTACAGAGGCACAGAAAACATGATTCAAACACTTGACGAGGGAAACGATGGGTAATGGTAGAGAACGACATCAGGAAACAACAGGCAGCAATTGCTCTTTGTATTTGTATTTAAGTGCTATGCATTACAATAACTAGTTCTTATCAGTTTTACCACAAGCAGCAATATTTACAGCTTGATTTACAGCTGAAGAAAAGGTACGAATGCTTCTATTTTCTGACATAGGACATCAGATGCTAAATATGTTTGCAGTACAAAGAAAAAAATGAAAATATTTTATGTTTTAGTTACTACTACATTTATAAATTTATCTTACAGGGTTTGTATATCTAAAACTTTTTTTTGCCAATTTAATTTAAATCCTCATTGTGCCCTATTTAAAAAAAAAATCTATATTAAAATCTGTTTAAAATACATTTATTTCATACTAAGTATACTTCAAGCCATTAACATATTTATTGACATATCACTTAAGACTTACTGATATAAAATTATAATGAAACTTTATTTGGAGTATTTCTTTCTTGCACAATGCATATTTCTTAATATTATTATTTTGTTTAGCACATATGTACATGTTTTTATAGTATACTTAGCACAAAATAAATGTATTTCAAATACGTTTTAGTATATATATATATATATATATATATATATATATATATATATATTTTTTTTTTTTTTTTTTTTTTTCCACTAGGGGTGGTTATCACATTTTAGAATATGAGAAATTGGTAACACTTTACTTAAAGCCTTTATGTATAACACATTATAAAAATATTCATAATGTATTCATTATATCTTTTCATAAATAACTGTAACCAAAGTTAGAATGCATAATAATATTCACAGATTCCTTGTTATTTCTGAAATTGGTTGTCATGTTTTAATAACTGTGGTTACAATTATTCATGAGATCAAACAATGCATTATAAGGTGCATTACAAGGCATAATTAATGCATTAAAAATACTCTTATAATGCATTATACATAAAGGCTTTAAATAAAGTGCTATCGAGTAATTATTCACATTTAAATATGTTGTTTTTTATTACAGTTTTCTATAAAAAATATTGAATGGTCATAAGTCAGATCAGTCTCACATTCAGAGAGTAAAACAAAGAGAAAGATGCAGACGTGCTGAATTAGATACTTCATGTCTTTAATTACACATTAGAAGATGGAAATATGGTTCATTTTTTCTAGGTCATATGTCCATTCTTCTTTTATATATCTTTGTAATGTGAGATTTCATGATGTTTTTTTTTAAAGCAGCTTTTAAAGTGCTATGTTTTGTCATATTTATATATTTTTTGTACCTTTTATTTGTTTTAAATGAGCAGAATTTTATGAAATTATTATGAATAAAGACAATTAAAAGCAAATGCTGCAATGATGTTTCTTTGTGAATTCTGTTCAGTCTTGTGTCTCTAGTACAATATACCTATATGTCATTATTCAGGATCTAAGCTCTGTCAGTTCACCATAAGTACCATCAATTGTTGTTGTTAAAAGTACTAAAAAGCAATATACACCCATTCTGATCTAACACAAACGTGGTAAGATGTTTAGCAGCCTCATCTCTATTCTTCATCCTTGGAACTAGGTAATACGTAACAGATAAATCATCTGGTCTGGATAACAACCGAGTGTTTTTCAGGCATCATAATTACAGCCTGCTCTATCTCTATCACACACTCCGCAAGATTATAATACCACTGGCCTTTCTGTTGCCATGTATCATATTATATGTGTATGAGCTAAAGCTAGTCCATCACATTAGCTCATGTTGTATTTTCGACTCTAAATTGCTTGATGTCAGGCAGTGTGAGTAGCCCACATATTTTTTAGAGATGTCAGGCAGAATTGCTTTCATTTTGTTCACTTGTTGTGATGTTTTGAGTCACTGAGTGTATCAATTAGGAACAATAAAATCACTGACAGGAATTAAATTTCAAATCATTAGTTTAAGGCTAAAGTACATAAAGTACAATACTAACATCTGTATTTGTGTGAAATATATGCACACTATTTCCATCCAGTAGCAAACGTCACATATATGAACAGTATGTACATATAGCATGGTGACCACAGTTTCTGAATCCCTCTTCTCAGATTAATATAAATTCTTTGACATTTCAGGAAAATGCCCTACATCATGTCAGTACATAATGAGTGTCCATCACATTTCATACAATGAATAATAATTTGATCATGTAAAAAAGAAACACCTCCAATGTTGGAAATGGTTTGTGTGACATTTAAAGAGCACAAGTGTAATTCAAATGTTGAATGTCATGTTTTTGGTCTCAGAAACAGAGTGGTTATGGATCAATATCTGACTAGTGAATAAACAAGCCTTTGGTTTCATAATGCTCAGAGTTTGTGCTGTTTTCTTCATGATTTAACACATTGGGAAACAGCAGAATGCTTGTTATGCTCTTGCGAAAGATGGCAGGAAAGATGTGACAGACAGCAGCATGATGATTAATCAGATTTTCTTGTTTGCATCAGCCATGCTCAAACGTAACGACTCATCCGTCAGCCTTGAAGAGTCTAAACATTTTTTTAAAAATTAAATTTTATTAGCGTCAGTGTTGGCAGTGAATCTCTTATGCTCGGCTTATGCTCTTCTGAACGTGATGCTCGTTTGTCATTCAGTACCATCTGTCCTGTCACTCACATCAGATAGCTTTTCAAAGCGGCAGAGCTTTCACTTCATTTTAGCTGTTGTTGCAGAGCTGTTAGCTTGTACCCAACTCACAACAATCACATTGCACCAGGAGTCACATACTAAAACACTGGAAATGTCAGCAAGAATTGATTTTATTGTGATTGTTTGTTAGGATTTTTTGTTATTGGAACTGAGACAATGAGACTACCTGTATGTCCAAGCAATGGCAGAGGTTCATTATTTTTACAATGCTGAAAAAACAACATTTCACTTTATCCTCTGCATTAGAAAACACTCTTGAATGACTCAAAATGATGCCAGTTCCTTCAAAATTGTGACCTAATATAACCTGATGTCAACTCAATGCTCAGTGCACGAGTCCTCAGAGGTGATTCAGGGCACTGATGTAACATGTACATGTATACAGAAATACTGGCAAACTCACGTTTTCAATTAATCAGCAAGAGGAACCTAAAGACATAAATTCCTTTAAAACATTTGTTAATTTTTGTCTGCTGTCAAATATTTGCTGCTCTGGACCTAAAAGAACTTGCTGTGGTGCCTTATGTTTCCATCCGTCCGTCAATCCACATGCAAACATTTCAACCCAGGTGGTTTGTCAGCACACAATTCTGGAGTTTCAATATCAGCAGGGTTTCAGATAAAGATGATGGACTTGTTTTATATGCAGCATGTCAAGATGTCCCTGCAGAGTGTCCAGGCCTGTTCGTCGTCAGGCCTGGACGTAATTGGAAGGGAAGGATCTGATCATGGGCAGACACACGTCTCCAGTGAGCTCAATCTGAGCCTATGGGTAAGCAGGGTCCCTAGTGACCTCTCCACGCACCGGAGATGTGGAAGAGGAATGATATCATGGAGGGAGAGATGTGCAGTTGCATGTGAGGTGGCAAGAAGTGTGAATTAGCAGGAGGTGAAATGGAGAGACACAGCTCGCCACAGCAAGCAGATGGACTCATTATTGGAGATGATGGGGAATGTGGAGGCATTAGCCAACCATCAGAGTCACCAGCCTGACTCTTCTATTAGCTTCTTACAGAGATCACGTCCTGCCAACAACCCCACGCTCATTCCCAGCTAACAGTGAACAATCTCAAAAGCCAATTAAGTAAGATTCTGGCAAGATTCTCTCAATGTTATGAACAAACATTTTTCCAGTAATGTTAATAAAACATTTGATCAAAGTTATCTGGTCTTTAATAATGTTTTCAAAAAGTTAGCACAAAAAAGTATTTATACGTCGTTAATGGGACGATTTTATCAGAAACGTTTTGTACGTTTGTGTAACGTTTTTTCAATATTACAAATTATTGTATGTTTCAAAACGTTCAGAGAACATTCAAAAGTAGCATAACCAAGAAAAAATAAAGTATTGAACATTAAAAAACTGTACGTTTTGAATATTCATAGAACAGTGTGAAATAATGTTTTTATAACTGAATGGGAAAAATGGCATAACTTTCCTAAAAAGTATATGTGTGTGTGTGTGTGTGGGGGGGGGGGGGGTGCTATATCAGATATGTACACTAACAATTTTAGAATATATCAGCAGTTATCGGGGTTCAAAAATCCTTTAAATCCTTTAAGCACATGCGTAAAAAGGTATTATGTTTTAAATAGCAAGCCTGTAACCATGGAAATGACCATTAATAGCCAATACAGGCAATTTACCATAGGGAATATATGGATTTTAAAGCTTTTATTGCAGTTATCGAGGTTGAGCCAAAAACATAGGACTAGTTCGCAAAAGTTGTTTTTTGAAATAATCTCCAATATTCAATGAACTATTTGATGGACAGCGGTGGTCCTAGAGGCAAAGTTGCTCAGAATGAAGAGTTTTACCATATGGCATGAAAGGCTTGTGCGAAAAATCGTATGATATACAATCCTTTACGCACGTAAAAAACATGAAGGCAATTTTTGCCTATTTCTTTCAAATTTCTCACAGGCCTCAGGTACCATGAGTCAAACAGGCCCAGCAAGTTTTGTTCCAATCAGCCTCCGTTAACCTTGTCTGATAGCTGCTCAAACTTCATTGGCAACAGCCGGACGCGTTTTTTGAAATACGCAAATGTCCTCAAAGACAGTCTTGGCACACTGGACAAAGACACCACATACCAATTTTCAAGTCAATCAGACTTAGGGTTGCATTTTAAAAAAATTTCCATGTTATAGCACCACCAAGTGGCCAGTCGCCACGTCCTTTTTCACTTGACCACAGAATGAGCTGTTACATATGTGTGCTGAGTTTGGTGAAAATATCTCATTCTGTTCAGAAGTTATAGCCATTTTAGTAAAATTGTCTCCGCCCACTTCTAACGTTTTGGTGGCCCTTAGAAACCCTGAATCGAAATTTTAACTTTTTTTAATTATTGACAGAGTCCAGAAAATCTTGCTGCACTGGCTTGGTTCCACAAACCTAGGACTAGTTCGCAAATATGTTTTTTTTTTTTTTTTTTTTTAAATCCAAAATATCCGAAAAATTCGCGAGGACGACGACGGAATCCAAAGCATGCATTTTGTCCATCTTGAGCCAAGAATTCCAAGATACTACACATGAGTATTTAGGAGTTATATGAGATTTTGTACTTTTCACTGCTGTAGCGCCCCCGTCAGGCTGATCCAGGCGAGCCTTGGTGAAGTTGTAGATGGTGTGAGTACTGGGCGGATTATCCGGGATTGGGCGACTGCCCTGGGGCACCAGCCAATAGGGGGGCACCAAGTGGTTAATGACTAAACCTTAAAAAAAAAAAAATCATGTTTTGTATATATATTATTTTGCTGGAAAGATACAGATACAAAATGAACAGTTAATGATACAATATATACAGAGAGAATATAAAATATATGCATATAAAGAAATGCGATTTACGCAAGCCCTAAATGGCCACAGATTATTATTTTTTCTAAAACAAAAGTTGTTTTCTCTTAATCACGACTTAATCTCTGCTCTAAATTACACAAATGTGCCAACAGGTGGCAGTATATTATCAAATATAACTGATGGGGTGCGGTAAATATCCACTTTACTGTATTAGTTCATGTTGGCCCAGATTGTACGAGTTTCGGACAGAGAGAGTTTTCGTGATCGCTTTATTTTGTGCAGTACTGTGTGTGTTAAGTAACTTAACTGTTAAATGCTTGAATATGATTGTTTTGCTTGAAAGTGTATCTGTTATCGTTACGTTCTGGCTGCTGTAATAACCTACTCATTACAGTTTCACGACCGCAATAGCGTTCGGTGTAATTCTGAACTTATTGCTTATTAAAACAAATTTTGATGTCACTGTATAGTATTCTGTTTGCACCTTACTGTATATCTTTAAGACGCCATTTTAATCATCGCAGTTTCAGTGTTCATTTACCTCACTATGTCACTCAATGTATATTGATAAGAAATATGATTTATAGCCTATGTAATTTAATTCAGTGATAGTGTGATAACCTATTCTACATTTCTTGGTAGGAAACCACACATACACATAAACACTCTTCTCAAACAGCATCCCAAGATTGTTTTAGCCTATATCAACTGGATTAAAGTTTTGTTTTTTGGAAATCTGGAGTATTTCACCTCTTTTTAATGGAAGAGCTAGGAGGAGGAAGACAGTTTAACGCACATCACAGCGTATCCTACATGACGAATAAAAATAACAAACACATTATGTAATATAATTTTATTTCAAGTGAATGAGGAAAATAAAGTGGCTTTAAAAGTTTTTAGAATTATAGAATAATCTGGCATCTTTCTGAAGGCACTTTGTCTGCACTTGAGATGTTGAATGCTCTGTTGATTATTGTTAATTACACAAATAAAATGTTTAGCATACATTTATTGAACAGTGATTGATTAGCCTATATGTAGTTATTTACTGTAAACTTTATTATTAAGCGAAGTATCCACAAGATATGAGAGCGCATAATTTATCCATCTGATGCGCGTGAAAGTTGTGTTATAGCAACAGTAGAATCCGGGTCCTGTGTTTCAGAATCAATCATTGTAAAAAGAACTTTTATGTCGAGATGACGAGAAAACAACTTTTGTTATCTCGAGATCACGACTTAATTTTCTCGTGATCTATAACAAAAGTTATCACGACTTAATCAATCATGGTAAAAACAATTTTTTTTTTATCTCGAAATCACGAGAAAACAACTTTTATTATCTCAAGATCACAAGAAAATTAAGTCGTGGTCTCGAGAAAACGTCTCAGGTTATGTATGTAACCAGGGTTCCCTGAGAACAGGGAACGAGACTCTGCGTTTGCAAACGCTTATGGGGAACGTCACGTGACTCAGTGTCTGAAAGCCAACTATCCAATAACTCCAATTCGTATTGGCCGGCGACAGCCTATGACGTCATACAGCGCAACCCGGAAGTATAAAAGGGGCGCCTGGGAAAACAGTCATTATCCATCGTCTTGAGGGACTGTTCAGCAGGCAGCCCGATACATGGCAAGGAGATGCAGAGTCTCGTTCCCTGTTCTCAGGGAACCCTGGTTACATACGTAACCTGAGATGTTCCCTTTCGAAAGGGAACTTCTACTCTGCGTTTGCAATCAGAGGAGGGGCCTACAGCATGATAGTAGTTATGTGAAAAACAGAAGTCTATACAGAAAGTGGCCCGGTTTTAGGGGCCACCCCAAACACCTGTCTTGTCTTTCTGGGGTAGACAGACGACTTCAATGGCAGCCTAAGAGGCTGCAAAGTGCCCGCATGACAATCCACCTAACACAATCCAACGAGCAGTGTACTCAATAAAAAACACCTTTTACTCTTTAAAGCAAGAGGAGTACAGCATACGCCAGCACGTATTAAGGAAGGCCTGGAGGGGCCTATAACCTCAACAGACACGTGGCATCAGCTCGTGGCAGTGTTTAGGCCCAAAGGACAATAAACAACCAGACAAAAGGAGGTGGAACTTATCACTTAGGCCTCTGGCCAACGGAAGTGTATACAGATAATTCTCAAAGAGAAATACACCCAAACATACTCCAGTGTGTTCAAACCAGGCGGCTCGTAGGCCTAGCAACCTCTAATACACACAGCGTAAGTCTTGTGGCCGTTTCTAGGAGCACAAAAGATCCGCGCTAGGTGGCTCTTAGCTCAACTAGATTAGAATCAGACTCAGGGAGGCAGATATAGGTTAAACCAACCTTCAGTAAGGTTTCACTACCAAACCAACCTGAGGGGCTAGCCACTCGGAATACTCGGTAAAAAGCACCCTGTTACCCTCACAAGGAGAGGAGTACATGACTGAACTCCACATATTACACCGGAGGTCGAAGTAGGCCTGCCTTAGTAAACACGTGGCATCAGCAAGTGGCTACCATAACCATACCACCCAAAGGCCATGTATTAAAAGTTTTATGATTAATACATGAAAAACGCTGCCAAACATCATGAACAGGCCTGTTAGGGCCTATCCGTCAGCGATGGGGCGTGGCCGATGGTGACATGGTTTCCCAGGCATCCTGCCAACAAGTCGACTAGAAAAGGAGGCCTTAAGGGGCCTCCATTCCAGTATCAGGTGGCGATCAGCCTACTCACAGATTAAAAAACACAAACTGTGCCATCAAGTAAACTAAAAAGGAGGCCTGAAGGGGCCTGCCAATTCAATAACACGTGGCTTCAGCTCGTGAATTTTAAGGGAACCAAGCTACAGGGAACCAGCTGTAACCCAAAAAGCTTAGGGAAGCTAACTGCAACCTGCGCTAGGCTACACATTCCAACAGGCAATGTACCCTAAATATTTGTGACTAAAGGGAACCAAACAAAGCTACTACCTCAAACAGACACGTGGCAGGGCCTGTGGCAGCGTAAACCTGTGAGAATATGTGAGCACATTATGATCAGTTAAACAGTATTGTAAAACAACTGCTAACTAGAAGGAGGCCGAATATCATAAGGCCTACAATCCGAGTTATATGCAGTATAACTGTTGACAAGATCACTAAAAAAGGGAGCTAATAGATACCAACTTTCCTCAAAAAAGTGGCTCTAACTACCCTGAGTATGCAATCCAACAGGTGATGCACTCAGTGACACAAATAAACCTCTAACTGGGGAATACAAGTCACCAAATAATCAAATAGAGGCCGTTTCACAGCAAAGGGCCTACTGTTATGAGAGCAGGTGCTAACCTGTGGCAGCATAAAGAACTCACATACAATGTAGGGCAAAAGTCTAGAACTCAAAGTAACACAAACTTTGATCTACATGCTGTTTTTGAAGGAAAAACACTTTCTGTACAGATGCTCAAATCTGATCTAAGCCCCAGAGGACAGGAGCTAAAAACTAGCAACATCAACTCAAACTTGATAAATACAAACCATCAAGTGGCTCGAAGAAAGTCATTCCTTTAGCATGAAAGTTCTAGAAAGTGGGGCCTAGCACACACCTGCATAACTTATCCGCGCAAAGATAAGGGCCTACCACCTGAGAAACAGCATCAGGGAGTCAAAAACAGCCTACAACCTAGCTGTCAAACTCATAATTGCACCTACACAAGCAAGGGAATAATTGGGTGTACAGCCTAAACAACTCCCTCGGGAGGAAGCCAGAACTAGGAAACACATCCTGAAAGGATAGTAAATACATATGGGGTTACTTCATATACCACACATCACCTAGCTCTAGCCTGGCCGCTAAGCTATAGGCCTATTTTTTATATACAACAGGCACCATAACAAAAGCCTGATCTCCACTTCTAAATCTCATGATGAGAGAAATAAAGTGAAGCTCAAAGCTAAAATGTCAGGCGGCCGGTTAGGACCGCCGTAGACATACAAACTGAAGTAATGAGTGCCAACTCAAACTATACTGAAAAATAGCCAAGAGGCTACTCATATATAGAGAAAAAACTAAGGTTTGATAGCTTTCTAAAACTAAAAAAACATTTTGTGGCCTGCTCAGTCAGTCTCAACACTCCAATTTTGCCCAAAAAAACCCCTAAATGCTACATTTTCACTGTTACATTTTACTGTTACATGTTCAGGAAATACACAGGAACAACACAAAGTCGACATTTAAAAAATTAAAAATGGGAAGGAAACATCCATGGTTCTAGAAGCCCAAAGAACCCATTCACTATCAAGCCAGAAGGCGGGCCTTCCGAAAAAAACTCATCATGGGCCCGGCCGTCAGCCTGACTGTTCAAAGGTGTCAATCTGAACATACACAGTAATTAAAAAACGTGCCGGTAGGCCAAGGAAGAGGGGCGAAGGCAAATGTAGTATTATCTTCGCCAAGAGAGGGGATCGATCAGCGGCGTTGCTGGCGCCGGTGATCAATCACCTCCCTCAAATCAATCTTCCTCTTCCTCATATCCCGCCGCTTCTGCGACAAACCCTGCCCCTGATCCAGGTCCTTCAGCAGGTCAGCCTGGTAGGCTTGCAACACTGTTATAGTGTGCAAAGCCGCGCCAGCCTGACCTGCAGCAGCATATGCTCTGCCGTTCAGACGAGATGTTTGCTTAAGGGGTCTGGACGGCAGAACCGGAGCTTTTACTGTCGGTGCCCTGCCCGTGACGAGATAGTTGTCAAATGTCTCGTCAATGGGTGGCAGCGACACATACCCATGCTGGCCCAATCCCTCCACATCAGTGAAATTCCCTCGCTGATGTGGATGAATTCTAGCCGAGTATGGGTTCTTCAACATGAAGATCTGGACGGAATGGAAGGCTCACTGGAGTTACGGGGTTGTGGTCAGAAAGAAAACGTTTGTCAAGTCTGCCGCGAACGGGCTCCCTTTTCACGCACTCCCACGGCAGCTGCAGCCTGCCGGCAGCGCGTTCCGCAACCTCCAGTAACTCGGCATATGCTGGGCCAGGAGGCTTGGAGAAAGAAGAAGACGCCACTTCTTCCTCCTCCATTGCCAACTCCTGCCCACGGGGGCTAGCAGCCAGAAGAACACTCGCTCCTGGATCCGATGATGTCAGAGATAAGACATCATCATCATCCAGGAGCTCATCCCCGCCAGCCGCCACCAGAGGCTGAGAGACCATGACACCTCTCTCAAACTCGGCAGCGAGCTCCATCTGCGAGCCCCATGAGTGCAGCAGCCGCTCTGCCTCGGCACGAGCAGGGCCAGACCCACCAGGCGCAGATGTTGACGCCTCCTCCCTCGAGAAGAGGGCCAGGCGGGAACGGAGCGTTCTCATAGGAAGACGCTCACAATTCACACAGACAGCGGCCTCAAACACCGTCCATGCGTGTTCTTCTCCCAGACAATGTACGCATAGGGTGTGCGAATCTTCCAGAGTCAAAAACCTCGGGCATGGATCCGCACACTTCCTGAAACTTTTCTCTTTGCCCTCAGACATAACGGAGACGTACTTACAGGATACTAAGAGTATTTTCACAACAGTGGCAATGACACAAACAGTCCCGAAAGACGATGAGATAATGACTGTTTCCCCAGGCGCCCCTTTTATACTTCCGGGTCGCGCTTTATGACGTCGTTCAAATTCTATGAAAAAATGGGCTACAGACTACTTTCTACTTTCAAGAGTATTCGTTGCACACAGATTGTTCTTTACCCTGCCCGTTGCCAAGTGCGAGGGCGAGAGAAGAGTGAAGAATAAACAACCATGAGACAGAAGCAGCTGTCTGCACTCTCCCTGCTGGCTATTGAATCCGAACTAGTCAGGGGACTTTGAGGATTGATGCTGCCTTTACGTGCTATTGGAAATTTCATAATTCCCACTTATGAAGTCGTGATTACATGATTGTTGCATTCAAGTGCTTTGTTGTCGAAATGTAACCCTGGTATCCTGGCCCAATTTGCCCATTGGCCTCTGTCCACCATGGCCTCCTTAATGACATGTATGCTCAATATTGTATTGAGGTGATGTTCTAACCTGTGTAGTAGTAGTACTGATAAATAGTAATAAGTAATTATTGATGAGTAAGTAATTATTTACATAAATGTGATGCTTAAGTTATCCTAGTTTTTTTTTTTTACACACATGCAAAATAGTTAAAATTTTACAACATATTACAATCACACAATTTTAGAGCTTTTAAACCTAAATTTGATGGATTAATAGCATAATGTCACCGCAAGTATTAATTTTTTTAATGCGTGTATAGAAAATTTTAAAATAAAGCCATTTTATTTTATCCAGGTCATATTTGCTGTTAAGTGGAAGCAAAAATGAGTCAAGTAATTGTCTCTGTAATTTTAATCCTAAAGGTACAATACAATAAGGTCTGTAAACAACTTAAAATACCAGTACACATTCAAGGGAAAATGCAAAATTAATAACAGCACCAAGAAAAGAAATCTTGTCAGATGTCAAAAAAAAAAAAAAAAAAAAAAAAGTGCTTAGTGATATTTTGTCTGGTAAGAGTTCCTTCTTTAATGGCTATACTCATTTTTCCACAGTGATCTGTACATAAGGTTCCTCTTAATTTAAATTTAAAGTAATAAAAAGTTCTGAGCAAAGCTTAAAATGCATTTGCAGCTTAAACTTAATGTGTAGAACTGCCCATAACCATGAAATAACTTACTGTCCAGCCAGGCAAAATGAGCCTCTTTTCTGAATGATGCGTCACAAACAACATCATTAAAAAGCCAGCACGTCAGAGACAAGTCTGAAGAAGGCCGCATCTCCATCTTCCTTGACCACATTCATAAGGATATGTCTCAGGATCTCAGGTGGCATCTGCTGGAAAAAAAAAATTGTAATAGTCTATATAAAATACTAGTCAAATAATAGCATACCTTAAACATGTAAAAAATAAAAACATTTGGAATAGGGAAAACTCCGACCTTACTTATGTAATCAGCTTCCATTTCCAATTCTCTTAAGGAAGGAAAGAAAGAAAGAAAGAAAGAAAGAAAGAAAGAAATTATATTCACACCAATACATCAATCATGAAATGTTTATGGAAAATGGAACTTGAACATTTTATCATCAGTTGTCAGATTAGTTGTTGCAAACCTGTTTTAGTTAAAGTCTTCCTTTCTTGCACCTTTTTCTGAGTAGCTGTCATTCAGCATGATCTTAAATTATATATATATATATATATATATATATATTTATAAAGTAAACTACAGTTTGCCTAGAAAGTATTTACTCCACACAGGAAAAATCACCATAAAATACCAAATACTGTGCAAATTAACATTATTAAAGAGAGGATAAAAAAACTGCTACTTCTACTCCTCCATCACCTACCACGACTAATAAATATGTTTTATTTATTGGAAGTACTTGCAAATAGGCTTACTTCACAGGATAATTTGTTAGCAGGAGCAAGCACCACCATCTCCTTACTGCAGCCATGTCAGACTGGAAAATATGCTTAATGTAAATCACAATCACCCTTTGAGAGCAAACTTTTTCCAAAATTATTAGTTTTGATAGCTCACCCCAGCAAAATCAAAGACACCTCCAATTACAATATAGAGTGTGTACTGTAACATTAATAGTAAGTTACATCAAAACAAACATAAACAATAGTAATGAACTTGAATTAAATGATTTTGGTTGATTGCATCAGTATCTTAAGTTTGTTGGATATTGGTTTTGCTCATAAACTAAAAAATAAATTAACAATGACAGACAGCAATCTGACAAAGCTATCAAAAAAATAAACATTTTTTATTGTAATCAAACGCAATTCTTCCTACCATCAACACAAACACTCCACAGTTATTTGAACAATTCTGCTTTGGAGCACCCTGTTGAGTTAAATTGAAATAAACATGTTATAATTATTCAAAAATAAACAATGTGGTTGAATATCTAAAATGGAATTTAGTGATGGCAATAAGAAAACTGCTTACGTTGAGATCATCACATCCATACTCTTTCCACAGCCCAGGATGTAATTACTGTGCAAGTATTTTACAAAGCATTTAAACAACAACAACAATTAAAACAAAAATGGACTAAAAATAATAATGAAATGCTAATAAACAAACAAACTGGGGTGGAACAACCCCAAACAAATTCGTGGCTCATTTATCACTGTTTAAACAATTTTATCTATGAACTAATATAATTCCAGCGATTAGGTAGATTTAAATAGTTTAAGCATCAATGAAAAAATAAGCCATAAAACAACAAAACAGAATGCATGCAAAAGGATGTATGGCACAAAACAGAACTACCATAATCCTGAACTTCTTTTGAATATTTTTCTGAAAAAACCTGTAGGGATCAATGTAATGACAATCGCTGTAGCAAGGGTCGTACAGTTAATCAAACAAAAACATCTCTCTGCTTTTTTGGTTTCATGATCTGTAAAACTGGTTCTATTAAATGATTCTTAGAAGATACAACTGTTAGTTATGTCAAAATATCTCAGTGTTACTTGCATTAAGGGGAACTAATAAGTTAAACATAATAGACTTACACATATCATCCAATGGTTTGATGCCCAGGAAGGCAGTAAGATGAAGTCACATCTTGCTATGTGGTCCTAATACATACAACAAACATTTTTAAATGCCACCCAAAATGACCCTAGTTAACTTCTATTAAAAATGTCACAGTCATACTTACGGGTAAGTTAGCTGAAGGGTCTGCACGCAATGGTGGCAACCATGTCACTGTCACATACGAGCTAAAACAATGGACCTTTATGTTCTGTCAAATACCATTTAAAATTACAGTTAACTGGATTGCATATAAAGGATCACTTATGCACACTTTCTCACTCCAAAAAAAAAAAAAAAAGAAAAGAAAAAGGTTCTACACAGAAGACAGGAAAAATATTACCTTTAAGTCAGCAATATCTCTGATAACTGTAAGGCAGGCATCCAAAATCTGTAATAATTTGAGAGAAACCAAATTTAATATTCGCTCATCACAAAACAAAAGCATGATTGTGCATATGATAATACTTACAGTCCCTTCAACATCATTTGGATGTCCCAAGGTAATAAAATCTGATCTGTCCAGAATTGTTGCTCCTACTTAAGCCAAAAAATGCTGTTGTGATTCCTTTTCATTTTTTTTTTTATCTAGAAAAACAAAAACAATTGTAAGTAAGATTATACACTTTGCATAAAAATGCAAAATAATTCAGCATACCATCTTCATTTGGTCACTGCTTTGTGGATGCATCCAGCATGCCATGTTTGGCTGCACATTTCGTAGGGCTGTCATGTCCATCACTGAACCCAGGCTGGGGTCTGAAAAGAGACAAAATATTATGACCCAACTGTATTTATTAAGTGAAGTGAGATTTTGCAAGTGCAGTGTTTATTGCCAATTTTAGATGATTCTCTACATGGTTATCAATGGACAGTTGTGATGTGGTTTTGTAAGTCTCACAGAAAGGACAGTGGTACTGGTTACAGCACTGTGCACCTTGAAATTACTGGGCAACTGCCATTTTTAAAGACATTCATCTAGAACAATGCAATAGCAAATAAGTATTCAGTAGCCGAGCAAAATCAGGTTAATTTTACATTAGCCCTAAAGTCAGTCCACATGATATTTTGTACTGAAGTATAAGATTAAAATGAGAATCGCTGTGAGCATCATAAAAACCCAGGTGAAAAAATACTATAGTAAATTGTAGTATACTGTATATATTATAGTATTTACAACACTTTGTTAATGCTACAGCATACTGTAGTATTAACTACAGTGAACTGATAAACTGTAATAAATACTGTAGTATACTTTAGTTTTTACTACAGTAAACTGTAGTGTATATTGTAGTATAATATACCCTATAGTTGAAGAAAACTTAGTACAGTATTGGGTAAATTAATTTGTTTATATTACTTTAGTTATCACAGCAACTATAGAATTACCACAACAAATTAATTCAAGTACTTTACTATAGTATGGTTCAAAAACACTATAGTATTTACTATAAATTACTATAGTATTTTTTCTCCTGGGAGTCATGTCAGCTAAACACATTTATACCGCTTCGGATACATAACAATACACAAGACTATGTTGAAACAACAAAACAGTAAATAAAGATTTCAAAGATTAATTACCTATACAATCACTGCTGTTAATTAATCCATCGTTTTTCTGCAGATTCTTCTTGGAAGACCAAAGCACGTGCGGTTGTTCACCAACTCTTTACTGCGCATGCGTCTATGACGTCGCCAAAACACACCACCACGCATGCGCGTAACAAAGTCCAGTACGTGTTGGATCTGATCCAGCTACATCATCCTGCTACAGGTTGCAGCGAGGACTTCTTGCGCTTATGTGACGCGATATGTGAATGGCTCCTTAGAACTGCGACTTTTTCTTTGAATATCAGACAGGTAGCAACTAGAGAATAATAATAATAATAATTTAGCGGGCCAGATTATGTATTATTTTTTAGATCAGTTGCGGGCCGGGTGGAGGGGTTTGAGACCACTGATCTAGATAGTCCGGTTGCTTACGATTCTGTAATTTCGGTCAAATGCAGGCAATTTTCGCTGTGTATAAAACATACAATACGTTCCAAATGATTACACATATGTTCATGTGCAATTTTTTACCTAGGAAGCTCAGTATTTACGATAATTCCGATAGCACGTGAAGGCAGCATTAATTAACGATTTTGCATGCACAAAGTCTAGAAAAAAGTGGTTCAAATGTGGTTACCCTAGGGCACTACACTGTGTTAATCCGGGCCTGCTACCAGCCCTCAAAGTTTCAAGTCTCTACAACTTACTGTTTGGTCCGCCCGATCACTGTTTTAAGGGAGAATGATGATCCTTGGAAATTTGAACAATTACAATAGAGTTTCAGTGATACATGCTTAAAAAAAAAACATTACGGTGTACAGAAATCAATCTCAATGGTAGAACTCAATGGTTTATTGTGACAGTTTTATTATTACATCTACTATATCTATAATACAATATAAGCTATTGTTAGTCCCGAGATTCTTCATATTATTGTTTGGATTCCCTAATGGTTTGGTGGTTAAACTTTTAAGCGTGTCAGAGCATGATTCACATTCAGCATGATTTCAAAAACAACACATTCCAGCGCCATATAGCTTCTTATTTAAATCAAATGAAGGTCAACTGGATATGTTTCATTTGCATTATGTTTCATTAGGTATGGTATATCCGTGCAGCGAGATGTTTCAAAAAAGGGATTGGGGACAATGGCAAAAAGTGGTGGAGACTTGTCCCACCCGCAAATTACGTGCATGAATGGGAACATTAGCAAAACGCTCTTAGAACATATTTTTGTTAGATGGGTGCATCTGACCGCTTTATCAATCATCGGCAGAAAGACAGGCATTGTACCTGGACACACTTACTCATGTTAGTGGCCTAGATGAAGAACTAAATATCAGAGCAAACATTCAAAAAACTATTTTTGCTGCTTGTTTAACATTTTAAATTGAGCTGAATCAACACAATTCTTTAACTTAACTTCATTATGTTCAATTCATTTAACTTAATCATTTTGTGCTGGGACTACTTCAACGATTTTGTTGACTTAACCTAGCAGTGGATCTGTAGTTCTCAGCATGCTTTGCAAAGGACTGAATCAGGAGAGTAAATCTTGAGATATTTTTTAGTAAATAGAAAAACATGTTAATGTTTAATGTTGGAGATAACTGAAGAGTTTTCTATTGCTTTGGGGTTTTTGTGGTTGCCACTGTGCAGAAGAGTGGTGCGTGTGCTCAGCCTGTGAGCAGCTATGTGATGGTTATAGTTTGTGTTGCTTCATATTGATTGTTACAGCAATAGTAGTGAAATCAGGCTTCTCTTACTTGCTTATCCCATATATTATAAATAATAAACATAACTGTCTAAAGCATGCTGCTTACATGGTATTGATATTGTTTATCACAGGAACTCAAATTTATTAAGTTAATTGAGCAAAACATTTTTTTTGTTTAAATTAACTATGGATGAGGAGAGGTGGATATACTTGCAGCTATACTTTTATTTATAAACAAGTCAAAAAAGATAATCCAAGGCAGGAAACACAGGGAGTAAATGCAGCTAAAACATTTAACAGCTATGGGTTTAAACAAAGGCAATATCAAACAAAAGACTGAACTAAACTATACACAAGATAACGAGCAACTAGAAACATGTAATGAACATAATCAGTAACTATTGTAACAAATAATGAGTAGGGACATGGGAAACAGGAACAGAAAACATGAAATACAAACTAAATACAAACTTTTAGTTTGTATCACATGTGAAACTAACAATTCAGCTCCACTGAAATTAAAAGTAACGATGAGGTGAACCTATAAGTTGACCCAGTCAGAAAATATTTTTTGTCTTGCAGTATAAGAGAATCCTTCAGCTAGTCCTAATCAACTTACAGCTAGTATGGCACAAGTTGAAGAAAGGAATCGCAGTCTTTGGAGTTTGTGGCTTTCTGTCATCTTATAATATCAAGTGATAACAGAGCATAGAAGTGGAGGACAGGCATTCACATATGTTGTCTCCCACGCACACACACACACAAAAAGATTTTACTTCAAGTTGTCTAATTCCATTCAGCTTTCAAGCTTCAAGACACTCTGTGTTTTTTTTTAACCGATGACTGAACGTGTACGCTTCTGTCCCTTGTGTGCCGGTCATCACCTTAAATAAGTTGTAGAGTGTTTTAAGCATGTCTTGCCTCACTGACCTCGGGCAGCAGGTGTCTATTGAGGTGAAGCAGCTCTAAAGCAAGCCCTCCTAATGTCAAGTCCTGCTGACCTTTTCTTCTTT
Source organism: Elopichthys bambusa (assembly GCA_037101425.1). Classification (NCBI taxonomy): domain Eukaryota; kingdom Metazoa; phylum Chordata; class Actinopteri; order Cypriniformes; family Xenocyprididae; genus Elopichthys; species Elopichthys bambusa. The sequence goes on from CM074439.1 coordinate 6,771,935, forward strand.
CTCAAGCCTGAGTAGATCCACTGTAGGTCCTGCTGGATTTATAGACTTTAGACTCTTACGGGGGAACAGTAGGAGAACAGACCTGCTGGAAATTGGATTGCTGCTACTTGTGTCCCTCGAGTCGCTGACTTTTAATTGGACGGCTGCTTTTTGTTCAGATATTAGCATGAGTAATGTGTCTCGCTCTGGGCTCTATGACGACCCCCTGACTTCTCAAGGTGACGGCGACTTTCATTGCACAAGTCTCTCTCTCTCTCTTTTCCTGTTGCCGTGTTGGGCTAAAAATTATTTCTGTTCTCTCCTCCCGTCAGAGTCTATTGTGAAAGTCAAGTAGGGCTGGAAGGAACCGAAGAAAGGAACACCCTGTGATCCGCTTTCAACACCTTGTGGTTCGCTCCGATCCTCACGCCGCTCTAGTCTCATTAAACTCCCACTGCGAGTCCATGAAAGAGGCTCACGGTAGTTAAAAATAATGGCTTTTGCTTCTCACCTGGCAGTGATTAATATTTCCTTATAAATAGCTTTTCATTATGAAGTGAATCCAAGGGAAGGTAATTTTTACTGAAAGACCAGTTTCACCACTTTACATTTTTAAAATGTAAAATATCCTTTTTAAATCCTGTTGAAATAATAGGATGAATAAGCAAAGAGCTAAAATTATTCAGGCATGCTTGTGTGTGTGTGTGTGTGTGTGTGTGTGTGTATGTGTGTGTGTGTGTGTATATATATATCAGTGGGAATGATAGTATGCCTTTCAACAGTGTTTTACACCATTTGCCAGTTCAACTTAGATCTATTCTGGATCATGATAAAAATTTAAGCAGGATTTAGATATTCATTCATGAATTCATGGACAAGGAAGGTCATATGACAGACAGATTAATGTTTTCTTATTCCTCTTCTACAGAATGAATACATTAAGCTGCATTTATGTAATAAAAATGATTATTAAAGTCTCCTGGCACACAGATAACGCCCTTTTCCATGAATTCTGCATCAAGAATATAACATATTGTGTTGCAGCAGTACTGTTGACCAGAACAGTGTGTTTGTGAGTGTGTAAACACACACATACACACTCTGATGTTCTGATCAATATTGGATGTCCAGCCTTTCCCTGAATTACCCTTTACATTACCTCATCAACTGCTGGTTTTATAGAGACGAGGCAATATGCCAACAATTGGATCAAGGTTCCTGTAAAACCTTTACAATATCACTGATGAACTCACTCAGCCGAACTCTTCATATAGGGTGCATATATTCACTCTGCCCAGGGGAACGACAGAACAACAGCGAGAGAGAATGAGGCACTATACGAGCAGATAACTGAGCAGATAACAGATAACCTTTAAAAGAATGTTTGTGTGTGTTCTCTCACTGATCTTCAAATGAGTCCTGTCCGAGGTTACTGAAGATCTCTTTTGTTAGATGGAAATGTTCTCTGGCTTAATAGCTTGTTTTCCATTTGAAGCTGGTTGAGTAGAAACACTCACAGGCCATCAGCCTGCAGCTTCTATTGAGTGAGTCTCTATGCAAGACATTTGCACAAATGATCAAATGAAAGAATAGTGATGGTGTTTGGGGAGCAAACCATGGGAATAAATGAGAGTTCAAGCGGATCTGTGTAAACAGTTCATAACATGTTATGTTATTACTCCTTGTTTCCAATCGATCTCACTCAGACTTAATCATTACAATTTTATAAAGAAAAGCAATTAATAAATATATAAAGCGGAGGTCAGTCAGTGTCACTGAATCCATCACCATGCACGAGGAGGTGCATCTCCATTTCTCTGTGACTGGAGATACAAACCTTTAATGACATTAAATGCAAAATCTAATGGATAAACTAGTTCTTAATGAGGCCAATCTCATTTAGTAATTCTTGATTACCTAATAAAGATTTATGTCTTAAATTTGCTATTACTTACTAATTAGTTAGTCTTTTTTTTTATTTATTTTTTTATTAGTAGTAGTTTCTAAAGTGTAATACTATTCATTTGTCCTGCATTACTTCCTCCATGGGTAACTACCTAATAATGACAGACCATTATTCTAAAGTGTTACCCAAATTTCTGATCTAGCCAAGTCAGAAGTGTGACAAATTAAAGCATTTGTTAAAGCATAAGCTAGAATATGAAAAGCTAATTGGCTGATTTGAAGTTAGTCAAACTACTTTTAGCACGAAATTGAAGGTTTTATTTTTGCATAATTTAAGAATGAAGATTTACCAATAACATGTTTCAAATTCATAACTGTTTGCAGATGATCTTTCACAATATGAAGCAACTGCTTTGAAAGATGTGACATCCTACAATACAAGATTTTTTTTCTTATAAGCATTACCTAATGATGCACAGACATCAATACTCCACGTAGAAAACAACGATTACACTTGACAAATAAAATCAAAACTTACAACATAAACCAACATTACAAAATAAAACTCAAACTGCAAAAACTGAACCAAAAATAAGTTCAGCAACGCCTATAAAACCAACAATTATCAAAAAAACAAAACAAAAAACTCTACAGTAAAATCTATTCATGGTGCACTGCATGCAGGTGTCTTCATTCTTAGTACATATGCACTGTATTTTGTGTTTTCCAATAACACTCACATGTGGCCTGTTGCACAAAGCCAGTTTCAGTTTGGTAAGTTCAAGATTAGTTTGAGCAAACTCTGGTTTTTCAGGCTTATGAAGGTGGATTGGTTTTTAGCTGGTTTCATTGCTATGGTAACTTACGCTACACGGCTAACCTAGTCCGGAGCAGGTTTTATTCTGGGTTAGAGATTGCAGACCCAAACTCGACCAATCAGTAAAGTGACATGTATCTGATGCAATAAAGCCACTCCCCCTGTATCTCTCACTCCAAATTAAATCAGTTTATAGTGAAAACATTTTAGAGACAAAATTGCTCATCTTTTGTTGCTAATTATTTATTATATTTATATTATATGAATTAATTATGTATACATTATATAATAGTATATTCGTATAATTATTATATTACTTGACAATTAATATTTAACTTTGCTTTTAAATTTATATAAATAAATGCATCGATATATAAAGCTTTTAAACAAATTAAGCTTATGTGTATTCATTTGAGCTCTTCGTGAAACTAATATAAATTATAAATTTCAGCTGCCTTCTCAATAGTGATGAGAAGTTCAGTTCTTTTCCGCGAATCGGTTCTTTCGGACAGTTCGTTTCAATAAACCGGTTGAAAAAAACCGGTTCACCGGTTCTTTTACGCTCCGGCGTAATGACGTCATTCGCGATGACGTAATGATGTAAAGTCTACCGCGGGCCGGGATGAAAAAAAACACAACACATTCAAATATATAAAGTTAGTAATCATAACATCAGTCAACTAAAACATTATTATCTGACACGTTTCTTACAATTTAGTTTTGCATCTAAAGCATCCAAACACATATACAGGCAGTGGTGTGCAATCGAGGACGTTTTACAGTTATAAAGTGAATAAATTAGTCTTCATCAGCGCAGAAACCATGATCCACTTACTATGCATAATCCATTCCTTGCTAAAAAAAAAAAAAAAAAAACATCTTAAAACCAGCTTAAACCAGCTGAACACCAGCTAACCCAGGCTGGGAGACCAGCATAAACCAGCTAAGACCAGCCAACCAGCTTAGGCTGGTTATAGCTGGATTTTTCAGCAGGGTTACGATTTATTTGTAATTAAATAAACTTACGTTTCGCTAGATTGGCCTTTCATTCAAGTCCTCTCGTAGCATCAGTTGTCCTACTAGTTAACCGGTGCTGTGACAGTCTGTTCGGTAGCTTCAGATCACACGCTGAATCACGCATGCGCTGTATCATCAGCTCATCGGTTCTCAAATCGGACATGTCCGAAAGAACCAGTTCTCGGTTGTGTACTGGTGATCCGAAAACCGTTGCAACCGATTCTGGACTCGAGAACGAGATTGAGATTCGAGAACCGCGATAGCGATTCAAAAGGAATCGCTTGTTTGCTCTCGCTGTAGTTTGAATTTTATCTTTATATCACCTTGTTTAGAAATTAAATGAACTGTTCCTGAAAATATACCATGGATTATTTATAAAACAAATAAATGTTTAGTTTGATAGTTTTACAAACAATTGTTTCCAATCTTTAAAAAAAAAAAAAAAAAAAAAAAAAATACATGAAAGCTGCACAACTTTTACTGTATTCTTTTTAAACAACATTAACATAAAAAAAGAAACTTGTATAACTATTTCCGAACATTAGATAGTTTGATCTGTGTACAAAATATTTATGTTCATGTTGCATGTAGTTTCTTGTATGTACAGTATATATTTGATATGCTTTGTATGTTTGTATATTTTGTATTTATCTGTTATGGTGTATTTGGAAAAGCACAATAAATTTTGTATTTTAAATTTAGTCATAAACATTTTTCCAGTATGTTTTATATTATCACACTTTCCGATGTTCAACAAAACTTGACTAACATGCTTTTCGTTCTCTTGAATAATTAAAAAACTTGAGGGCTTAAATACACAAGGACTAGTGACTAAACAAGACAATAACCAATAACAACATAACATATGATGAGGGGAACGCATAGCAGGATGACATGACTAGAACATGACACAAACAAGGGAAGCACATGGCAAACAAGAACATGAATCATGACTAAACTACAAAATAACACATGAAACATGAACATGAAAGAAAATAAAAAACTATACGTGAAAACTAATATTGCAGTTAAAGTATTTAATATAACCAAGAAATTTCTGAGAGTTTGATACAAGAAAAGTCTTGTTACTGTGAAGGCAATGCAATTATTGACTTGGATTATACTGTAATTTCACACTAAAAATTTTGACTAATTAATGTCTAATGTTAGCAGATCCACTGGAGGCGAGCTTGGATAACCCAAGTTTTTATGTTTGACCTATGTTTGCTCCACAGTATGCTCATTGGAAGCAGGACATGCCGCCATCTTGGAAGTGACGTCAAATGATGCGTCTTGCTGAAAAGGTAGCTCATAATGTTGGCTTTCTCAAGCATTCTAGGTAACAGCATGGATGTTATTATTTGTGCATTGAATATTTGTGTATTTCCTGCATTACACATTAAGGTTGATTACAGAATCTGGTCACAATCTCTTCACATTACAGACTGTTATATGACCTACTTCATCATGTTTATTTATTCTTGTCAGGTATAAAATGATAGTTTCTCAATGAATAGCTTCTAGGATTATGATCATTAAATGTGATGCATTAAAAACCATCAGTGGTTTTATGGCTGGCGGCTCACTGTTAGAGGACATAATTTCAATGTGAGAGTGACGTCAAGAAAAGATAAACAAGAAAGATTCATTTTGTCTGTGACACACACACACACACACACACAAACTCATTCAATCTGACATGTCAAGAGAGGCCTCCTGCTAGGCAGTATTATTAAGCTTGCACATTATTTATGCAGAGGAGATTGCTGTAGCCTGATTTCGCTCATAAAATGTTAATATATTCATGAGGAAATTGTACTCTTTTAATCTCAGGATGAGACACTTATCAGGGAGTACCACTTGATTCTGCACTTTGCTTGTATTTTAGCCTGCAAACATAAAGCCGCCATTTCAAATGCTAATTCTCATTATGCTCTAACGTCCTTGTGTCATGTACGGTAAACGTATGTGTATGGAGTTCCTGATCAGGCACACTTCTGAACGGCTTTTATTGTGCTTTACGGGGAGAGAAAAAAGGAATCCCACTGGCTTAACTCATCAATAAGAAATCACAAATGTGTAATATTCAGCACTTAACCAAATTCAAAGGCCTAGTTCAACTTATTTTCAAAGATAACACTCTCTAAGGCCTTCTCTTTCAGATGTTATGGTATGTAGACAGACGCATTAAGCATTCCTTTAGCAGTTTTTGGAAAGACGGGGATGAGCCGTAAGAAAGCGGTGATCCATTTACCGTCAGCACTGTCAAGTGGACACTGTTCACATAGCATAATACAATCTAGTCATTATAATCCTAATAACTAATATGATTTTAATAATCAGATCATTATTCAGTGTTATTTTCTATTCCTAAATCACAGGCTTTCCAAAAGAAACATCACTCTGGATGTATTAAATTAAAGAGAAAAAAAAAGAAAAAAAACTTGCTAGCTGAAAATTACCTTTCTGGCGGTTGCTAAGCAACCACTGCATGGGTATAAACCCTTGTCATTTGCACAGCCAAACCAATATCTTAAAATAAGCCAACACACAGCAGACAGCGGCAGAAGCGTGGCCCATGTGATTACATCTTCTCTCTGCGAGACAGAGATACGGCCCTCCAGAAGAGCTGCAACATTAACAGAGCCTTTCAAGCAATTTCACTCGCTCTGAGCTGCAGCTCATCAGACGGGCTGTTGACATGCAGGAATAGCTCAGATTCAGCAGCAGGAAACCAACCGAACATATTCTGATATGGCCAAGCTTATAGCCCATATTGAATTTCTTCAGTGTAAATCATAAGTCTGAAGAGTGCAGTTTTATTAAATGGGTCCTATTATGCTTTTTTACATTTTCAACAAGTGTTGCTGTTTGAACATGAAGAAGGTCTGCATACTAACAAAGCACAAAGACAGCTTCAAAGGGAGTTATTCTCTATCTGTAAGTTTGTTTATGAACTGTTTGTTTCTTGTGACTGTTTCTGAACTCCCTGAAACGCTTCTGCCGGGAACATACATGTCACAATATCCCAAAAGCTATGCCCAAAGCATAGGCAAAAAGGGGTGAGTTGTGTTGAGTAGTGTGTTGAAATTCACGGTTATGGTAAGGGGCGTGACGTTTCCTAAACACACCACACTGGTCTAGATGACCAATCAGAGCACATTGCAATTTTTTAGAAGAAGGGACTTCATAGAGAAAGGAAATAAACAGAGAGTTTCTGGACATTAAAACTACAGGTGAAGTACAATGCTATGGTTAGATTAGTGATGTTGCTAACAGCTATAGTACAGGCCCGTATCAAGAAGGAAAAATGCTGTAATGACAATCTAATAGTTATAGCAATGTTAATAATCATGTTTGAATGGCTTCAACCACATTTGTGCGTGGGTATACTAGTTTATTATATATAGCATACAAGAATAATTGTACTTTTAAATAGATAGTTTTGAGCATCTCTAACATCTGGATTATTTTTAAGACCTGCAGTTTAGCAGAGATGACAGTAGAAAATGACACATATATTGACAGTCTGTCATTATTCAGACACACAGCGCTAATGCACAAAACCAGAGTCTGATGCGGTTTTCTAAGCACATAAACACTGTACACCTGCATGTGACAGGTAAATTCCCTTCTACACTACTGCTGATCCCGAGGCTGGACTGCATTATGAAAAATTTGAAGAATTCATTGGAAGCTGTAAGTATGGAACTTAGGCGAGAGAGTTCTGCTGCCGGTTCTGTGATAAAGCACTTAAACCATGAACATGTGTAATGAACAGCAGAGCTACTTGGAATACTACAGGAGCATTTCAGACCGACAAGATTGAGCAAAACACTTCTGCTTGACTTCAAAAGCTCTGTAGCCTGGCAGATTTGTGCACATGTAATGCTAAACGTCTTCTGATCATGTTCTCAACCCACTTTAATCAAACTCAACGCTGGGATCTCGGGAGGGTGTTTAGGAATCATATGATGTTTGGTTATCCATCGCCCACTTCTCTCTGTCTGCAGCAGAAACAGGTGACCAGAGGATATGGTACCTTTGATTGAGCCGCATCTCTCCCGAATATTGATTCAGGTATATGTTCAACTAATGTAAGGTAAAATAAGAGGCCCTCAAATATTAAAAGGATTAGTTCACCCAAAAATGAAATTTCCCTCATGTCATTCCAAATGCTTTAGTAATTTTTTCATCTTCAAAACACACACACACTTGATGATTATATGATGAACTGATTTAATTTAGGCTTTTATTCATATATAAACATTGATCAGTGAAGTAGCGCACTCAGATATGGTAAACGTAAGCTCAAGCATGAGAAACAATGAGTACAGTTTAGCTTCCATTTTGGGTGAATAGACTTTCAATGGAGGGACAATCCCTCAGGTTTCATTGAAAATATATTCATTTGTGTTTCAAAGATGAATTAAAATGTCTTATGAGTGTGGAATGACATGAGGTGATGACATATATCTCTGATGACAAAACTCTCATTTTTGGGTGAACTAACTCTTTAACTAAACCAGCATCGCATGAGAGTGATTTAGTGTTTAAAACAGACTTCACTGACTGAACTTAACTGAACTAATTGTCATAATCACAATCCCCTGCGACTCTTTCACAGCAGCATTGTGTACATTGAGTGTTCTGACATATTATAAATGTACATCTGCCATTTGAAAGAGTCACGTTTTGTTGACGGTTCCAGCTGGGCGGCAGACGAGAGGAAGAGGGAGTTGGCACATGTGAAGATGTGCATGCTGCAAGCTTCCTGTGGCCTGTATTTATAGACACACATGTTTTCAATGCACAACAGCTTCAGGAAGTGAACCTGTAGAGACAAGAAGCTGCTCTGGGCCGAGTGAGGTGAAAATGTGCTTCAGAGGTTGAGAAAACAAGAGAAACAGACAGTATTTTGATCAATACTGCTACAGGTGTTTTAACCATCATGTGCCTGACAGGATTGACTGTACTTATTTTAAAAAACAAGTGTCCTCTGACCTCAGGTCCTGAATGAACCTATAACCCACTGTTGTTCACAAATTGTGATTAAGCTTTTCTGAAATGGGACTCCAATATAGTATTGTTTGATGAATGTATGAATGAGTCAATCAATCAATCGATCAATCAATCCAGATAGCAAGAGTGTCTTGTGTGCAGCAGTCAGATTTTTAAAATCTGGGGTCTCTGTGACACAGTACATTTTTTTCATCGAGGACATGTCAGATCTTACTAATAATCAGCTCTCACGAGATAACATTTCATATGTATATTTAGATATTTAAAAAAGGGCTTTAGGGTCTTGTGTTTCCTGATGTAGAGAAGCCTGTCAATTCACAAAAACTGCTGACTTTTTATCGTTCATCTAGACACCTGAGAAATTCAGATATTATCTGAACGTTGTGGCCACACACGCTTCCTGACAGTTGACAGAGTGTTTCGGTTCACAGCACCGCGGTCTGTTTTTTAGCAGATAATGTGATGTCTGTGTGTCTGTTCAGTAATGAATCAATCCTGTGGCGCAGCAGTAAAGCAGGAGAGCAGAGAGAAAGAGGAAAAAGATGAGGGCCCATCCGTCCCCCATTATCATCAAGCTTACATCTTACATTTGATTTTCATCTTCCCTTTGATCGGGAGAATTGCCCTGCATAAATTGTAAATGCTAAGCAACATTAGAGACACACACACACACACACATGCACATCACTTGTCTCTGATTTTGAGTCTATTTTACTGTCAAATTGTCAACAGATTGATCAATACAAACATTGCTGATAGACTAGACAGTTACACATAAATGTGACAGTGATGAGGACCCTTAGAGCTGATATGTGTATTTTTTATGCTAAAATACTTATCCAAAATTATTAATATTAACCAAGCTTAATAAGAGGAGACAATTATAAGTCTAAGTGAAGAGTGAAACACTGTGACGTGATGTCCACTTCTGACGCAACCAATCACGTGAGTTTGGGGCGTGCTTGGATAAAAAAAAGAAAAAAAGAAAGAATATGAGATGCTTTACTGTCTGCAGTAACAGGGTTTTGAAAATGTTTTGCTGATCAAAAGCTTTATATTGTGTAGCACGATTTTAACTCCACCGTAAAAACAACACACAGACATATGATTGCTTGTGGTGTCATTTCCGAGAGCTGTGTGGATTGTCTGATTGTTTAATCAGATGCAGCATGCGTCACAGTAGCACGGGTCTCTGCAGGGCATCCGATAAATTGGCGAGTGAGAAATGTTATTTTGCGAGAGTTTTTCTGTCCGTAACCCCGACTCTAAATGTTCACCCCTGCAAATGAACTTCTCTCAGTGTAAATAAAGTATTCATGAATTCCATTTGCAAGTGAAGAGAGCTGCGCTTAATTATCTCACAGAACAAAGTTAATGCCGCTTCATTCCTGTTTCGCATTAGATGAGAGCACGAAATCTTTCATCTTTAATTTTTTAATACTGGCTCTGAAGACTGCTGAGATTTTTGATGGCTGTTAATACAGTACTTTAAAAAAAAAAAAAAATGTCCAGAGCCAGTTACAGATTTTTTTTTATACAAGCTGATGTTGTTGAGTTCATTTTCATGAATAAATGAATGAGAGAAAAAAAGACTTCATAGCACATTCAATTATCCATGTAATCAGGCAACATGCATTTGATTTGTTAAATGAAATCCTGATTGAAGCACTAAATGAGTGCAGTTCTTGGCTGGGTTTGATGATTGTGAAGCGAATGTTCAGACATTCGTCTTCTGGTCATACTGTATCTGAAAGCTCTGTGGACCTTCATTGGCTACTGCTATTTGGTGGATTTACTTTTGTGTAGTATGTGTTCAGTTACTTCTAAAGAGGAATTGCTTCTAGTCAGCTAAACCAATCTGGCCAGTTTTTCTCAAAAACATTGTAAGCCTATAAGTGGATCGAACCGTAGAACCATTGTGTCTCTACGATCAACTTCTACTTCAGACTCACAATGCTTTTGAGAAACGCGTCACTGGACTGTGATTACGAATGTAATAAAGCAGACATAGGTCTGATGAACTGCACTGATGATATAGTCTAAATGTCAAAATTATGGATTCTCTTCTGAGGAGGAAGAGAGAAATTCATGAGATCTGGATTCTGTTGTACATCATGTATCTGTATTACATATATTACAATAAGGCTAAAGGTAGGCTACACCTTAAGAAAAATGTGCTTTTCACTACTCCTGTATAATTGCAGAAAAAAAATATATATATACATTATAAAACATTTATACAATATATGTTTTATTGAATATTGGTGGAGCAACAGATTTTTATGAAAATAAATCAGAAAGTGGCTTGGTTTGTTTTGTTTAAAAATCTTACAAATGGATAAAAGGTTTACCAGCATGGGGCAAAAGGTATTTATACAAATACTTAAGCTAAAGTAAAGCTTTACGTCGTGCCTAACAACGCCCTTCAGCCGTGACTTATTCACGATACAGCACAGCCTCTCGTACCTTATTGCTTACATATCAAGTCAAGTCAAGTCACCTTTATTTATATAGCGCTTTTTTCAATGCAGATTGTGTCAAAGCAGCTTTACAGTGATAACTGGTATATAATTTTGGCTGCACAGCAGCTCTTAAAGAAAATGGTGTCAATGCAGGCAGATGCAAAGCACTGTTGAATATCAAATGTCAAGTGTCCCCAACTAAGCAAGCCAAAGGCGACAGCGGCAAGGAACCCAAACTCCAACAGGAGACATCAGGTGGCAAACAGGTAGCAAATAGGTGTTAAAATGGAGAAAAACCTTGGGAGAAACCAGGCTTAGTCGGGGGGCCAGTTCTCCTCTGGCAAACAGTGCTTTGTTACGATATCATAAGCCCGATAGGATCGCAACATTCAAAGTATTTATTACAGTTCAATCCAGTTGAGGATCGTATTCATCATGCCGGTATGGACGGTTTGTTGAGGAACTGTGCCACTGGCTGTTGTGTCGATGAGGCCTTCACAATGGATGATGTAGTTGACTTAATCTCGGCTGATGCTTCAGGGGTGCGTTGTGGTCGTGTCAAGGCGTAGGTCCTCAATCTCACCTGGATACGGCCTGGATCCGGTTGACTACAGTAAACCTCAGGACAAACAGAAAGACTAATATTAGCGTAGATGTCATTCTTCTTCTGATGTAATGAGTACATCTGGTGTTATAGGAAGTGTTTCCGGTTCCGGCTGACCTAATTTATGCAGCCTAATAATCCTTAAACGGATTTGAAAATATAAATTGATAATGTGTTATGTGTATGCCAGGTTAAAGAGATGCGTTTTTAGTCTAGATTTAAACTGACAGAGTGTGTCTGCTTCCCGAACAATGCTAGGAAGATTGTTCCAGAGTTTAGGTGCCAAATAGGAGAAGGATCTACCGCCTGCAGTTGATTTTGATATTCTAGGTATTATCAGCTGGTCTGAATTCTGAGATCACAATAGACGTGAAGGACTATGATGCATTAAGAGCTTGCTCAGGTACTGGGGAGCTAAACCTTGCTAAGTAATTAGCAAGATTTTAAAATATATACAAGTGTTGACAGAACTGGGCTAATATGGTCATACTTCCTAGTTCTAGTAAGAACTCTAGCTGCTGCATTTTGTACAAGCTGTAGTTTATTTAACAGGCGAGCAGAACAAGCGGAATAAGCTATTTATTATCATGTTAATTATTGTGCTTTTAGCCCCAACAGCAGAGGTACTTTTTACCCCAAATACCATACTTTTACATGTTCTTCTGTTATTTAAGAACTGTTGCTTTAATTACCTTCCTCCTCGACTCCTATGTCCTTAAGCCTGTGACCTGGAAACCGATCGAATTCAGCCATCTTGAAGGACATTGAGGAATGAGGAGCAAGGAAAGGAAGCGAGGGAAGGATGCACAAATATGAAATGAGAAGCACCCAGAGATCAGCCAAATTTCCATGTGCACAGTCAAATGAATTGTTGTTTTAATGGTTTAAAGGAGAATAAAGTCATTTTAGTGGTTAGTGGAATTTTTTTAGTGGTTTAAAGGAGAATAAAGTCAAATGCGCCTTTACGCTGGTGTGCCTTTAGCCCCGCTGTACACAGAGTAGTTCCGATATAACAGGACTTTCCACTGTTTGAATCACTTGGAACCACTTGTCTGTGCTCATTCCAGACAGTCTGTCAGTCTCTTCTGCAGTTACATCAATATCTCAGTAGGTGAAGTATTTTAAGTGATTATTGAATCATTCATTCAACCGATTCATTCAACAGCACTTCTGGATCAAAACCATGGCTGCGTTCCACTCCACTTTTAGACATGCACTCGCAAACTTCCCTAAGCACTTCTCCTCGGGGGAATCCTTGCCGCCATTTTGAAGTGTGTTCCACTTCGTGAAGTGGATGAGGGAAGTTTATATAAACAGACCCTCGCTACCTCTGTCAAATTCTTCATATGACACTTCAGGCAGCTCCATATACCACAATGCAACACAATTGTGACATCACTGCATATCGCGTTGAATTTACCCCACCACAAACAACTCTATGATATATATATATATATATATATATATATATATAAAAAAAAAATTTTTTTTCTTTTCTAAAACAACCCAAACACACCTATATAAATCAGTGGTTCTGCAACTACGGGCACTTTTAAGTCCCAGTAGTGAAATTTAAGGTTTATGTTAAAATTTGTCATCTAAAGCTTCATAAATATAAACACAGTGTCATTACACACCTTGACTTAAAAAATAATTAATAATATGATGTAATTAAAAATTATGAAGCATTTATAGGTCCAAACACCATTTTTCCCACACCTGTGGTTTCAGTGCTGAGATGTGTAAAATTAGTTAATTATTTTACAATATGACAATTTCAAATGAATCAGTTTCATATAAATGTTACTTTACACCATCTTAAAGTTATTTTTTTGTTTACTAATCATTTCTATATATATATTTATCTAAATACACCTGTCCCACACTTTTGAGTCCTTACCGCAACACTGAGAAAAGACTCTTAATATGACATTTGTTCAAAACCAAACAAATCTAGTTTCTATGGAAAAAGAAATTAGCATGTGAGCACATGGCTTACAGACTGGGCCATTAGGTCACTCACAGGATCCAGAAAACTAAGATAAAGATCTTCTTTTCTTATTCAGTATTTATTGTGTCCTTACCATTCGGCTTAGTAATTGTGTATTTTGAACTACATTTTAAAAAAATTATATCACTGTTGAATACATGTATATGTGTTGCTAAAAGTCAAAACTGATGTATCAGACCTTGCTAGCTGCCAGTTAACAGCAATATTAGCAAAAATGTCATTTATGCAACATGTCTTTAATTTAAAAATCTAAAAAAAAAAAAAACATCTAAAAATGTTGCGGTAAAGACAAATTCAAGTTTTATACTGTAATCTAAATATAAACATGCCATTTTTGCAACCCTAGATGATATCAAATTCAGATGCAGAGACGTAATGAGAAAAGACCCTGACAGATATATATAGTTATGGGAAAAGAGCAATAAAAAAAGAGCAGATAAACTGACAAATCAGAAAAGAAGACAGTGGACAAAACAAAATACTGAAGGCCTCAAATTAGCTTGTTGTTATAATATAAGTTCATAAAAGTATTAGTTTTTGAAACAAGAAAATCAGTTTAACCCACTCTTTCCTGCAATACCTTGTTGACAAAATACCTTCTGTTGTCTGTTACTGTTTTTCTCTACAGTAACCTATTGTTAAGGTTACATTATTAACATGCATCATTAATATTGTGTCCTTACCGACACAAGCTGTCATTACCGCAGCAATGATTTATTTTCATTATTAATCAGAATGTTGTTTGCAAAAATTATTTTAACCCTTCAGTAGAGATGATTTACACATTAAAATGACAATATTTTATCTTTGGCGTGTATTAAAACAATTGATATCTAAGGTTAGCATCAAAATTTTCCATGGCATAAAGAATATCATAAAATCCTCTATTTTTAAATTATTTTTAATATCTGTATTAACAAAAATTGATAAATCTTGAAAGTAACTAAACGTATTACATTTTTATAGTAATTAAAATAGAAAAGTGTATAAAATTACCATTATTGTAATGTTGCTGTAAGGACAATTTGTAAGAAGAAGAGATGAAAACTTATTTATTTTATGTTTATTTTATGAAAATAAACATGTTCCAAAATAAAATCTTAACGTCTACATTCAATTTTGTGTCATTTTTTTAATGTATTACAGACTGTGATGGTTAAAATTGAAATTCATAGATGTTGATTTTTTTTAAATTGGGAGTGTCAAAAGTGCCCGTAGTTGCAGAAACACCCACATATAGAATGCGGCATTAAACAGTTTCATAAGGGGAAAAAAAATAATAATAATAATAAATCAACTCCATAGCAGATTTCAAATGATCAAGGGCTTAGGATGTTCCAATTCAGCCCATTGCAAAGGTTCCGCCGGTAGTGGGCACTCATGCAACGTAAGCAATGACGTACAGCCGAGTCAATGAGACTGGGGGAAGTTAGCAAGGGAAGGGCATAAAAAAAAATAAAAAAATAACTGGAACACAGCCCATATAGGATCGAAACAAATGACTGTCTTTATGAATGAGTCACTGAATCATTTACTTTTAGAATCATTCCAGTGTTGCAATGGTTCTGCAGTGGATTTGTTTGAAACTACTGTTTTTGGCACAGTCTTTCAAGATTGCTTTTGTTAATAAAAAGTTCAAATGCAATGCCATAATTGTGCTGTAGAAACGATCCAAATGACTGAAATTAGTTTTGGATGCTTTTTACTTGATACAATTTACAATTCTTGACACCTCTGACCAATAATAATCAAGTATTCTAAAGCAGTGGTGTTGTTAAATAAATGACAGGTGTAAAGCATTTGAGTAAATGCAGTTACTGTACTCAAGTATTTAATTCAGTTCAATTCACATTTATTTGTATAGCGCTTTTCACAATACATATAGTTTCAAAGCAGCTTTACAGAGAATACATGTCAACATTACAAGAACATTACAAGAAGTTAATTCAGAAGTTACGATTTAGAGAATGCAATTAGCTAATAATGTAATAATTTAGGCAATTTATTTACAGTCACTGTTAGCAATTTAATTGAAGGTAGAAGCAACGAGCTCCTGGAAAAATGAATTACATATTAACATTAATTAGGATATATAGAAATGTATAGAAATATATAGAATATATAGAAAGTATCTTTTGGCTGCTTTGTACTTTGACTGAGTATCAAAGATATTAGCAACTTTTACTTGACAACTTTTAATTGACAATTCTTATTTTTTACTTAAAATATTGTAGTATTTATTATAAATGATTTTTCTGTGCACATCATTTTTTAAATTCATCTGCCTCGTAATCTTTCATTAAAATAAATTCCCCTTCCTCTTGCAGCAACATCTACTCTTATGATAAGACAGAATGATAGAATGAAAATAGACTTTTTGAATGAAAATAGAGGTCTTATTTCATGTTTTTTTTTTTTTACCGGTGATTAACACTGGTTGAAGTGCTTGAGTAAATATACATAAACAAACAGCAAAAAATATATAAATAAGATATTTTCACTTAATAACAGTATTCAGTGACTTAACACATAATGGCGGAGCAAAAAGTTCACTTGACTGTTTACTGCCTAGTTGTTAATGAGCTTTGCTTTTGCCAGTTTTGCCCTTTATAATGACACAAATGCAGCCAACCACAAGCCAAATTTTATTTTGGCAACTTAAAAATATTTTTCATGCTTCTTAGAGCTAATTCATTCAGCAGCTGTATAAATAATTCTGTTTTCCACACTGGCCCTGGTTATTGTGAAACCCACAAAAGCCAGTGTTTGGTCTTGATAATTGTGGCCTCTAATTATGGCGTGTGCCACTGTTGATCATGCTAATAAACTCTATGAGGGGAAAAAAACATTTGGTTTGCAATGGCCCATTTAAGATGTCACTCAAGAGCTTATGTTTTAAAACACACTATTCCTAACTAAGGGAGATTCTTTAATTTTTCTTTTTGTTAAATTAGGTCACCATCTCTGGTGGAGTTTGTTCCAGGCTTCATGATAAAAACTGGCTGATGTTTAAACGACCAAACTCTTTCAAATGTGTCATAACCGTCTGAGTTGAGATAATCCAAGAGCCCGGCTTTTATCTTATTGGATCCTGGTTTTTTAATTAAAGACATGTTTCACTTAATTTCCCTGTGCATATTTATCAAAGCAGCAGAAGGCTGGGCCTTGAGTGTCCCACTTCAGGGGCCTCATTTATAAAACGTGCATATGCACAGATTTGATTTTAGAGTGTGTGTATGGTATGCTAAAATCCACGGCAACGTTAATATTTATAAAAAAAATATCTTTGACGTGGAAAAGTGCTTAGCACCACGTCAGGTTCTAAGCAGAAATACGCACTTTTCTGTGTGGCCATTTTTAACAAGGATTTGGATGTTGACTGGTGCTCTTTTATATGCTAGTCACATTAATTAGGGGGCATTTACAAGGCGGAGATCTGAAACCATTCAGGTTCATTTCAAGATCATTTGCAATTTATAGATTTCACATCTGGAAGAGAGGTATACCCAGGTTTTCTGTGCGTCTGTTTATTTCTCTGAATCACACATAGCCTACACAGATTTGAGAAATGGTCTTAAATCAACTGAAGGACAGTTAGAACACAGCATTTTATAAATGAGGCCCCAGGTCCTGACAGATGGTAGAGTCCAGGAGCCTCATTTATAAAATGTTGCATGGAAACCATCCTACATTTGATCTTACAATCTTAAAATTGTGAGCAGCAGAATGGGTTCAGGGCCCATATCTATCAAGTTTTTCAAAGTGCCATTTTAGTCTTAAGTACTGAGAATTCATGCAATTTACTCCTCATTTTTTAAGTTCGGTATAAAAGCAAGTTACCAAATTTCTTAAGAATCACTCTTACTCTCCCAGTTATTTAAGACAGTTCGAGAGGTCTCTCAAGTGGTTAGGAGTTGCCAATAGGGGCTTGTGATGGCACTGAGAAGACAGAGATGTTTTTGAAATGTTTGACAATGAGCAGTTAATCAAACAGTATCATTTGGACAGAGCAGGCATCATTTGAGGCTGAATTGTTAGACTAATTCAGCAAGCAGTAGCGATTCTTTCTCGCGGCAGTTCCGTTTTCTTTTGGAATCCATAGTGGCCAATTATATCATACAATAGGCTATATATATGCAGGTAAGTTAACAACACACCGGTTAAAAATTTTCAGTTAAAACATGGTGGAAAATGTGTTTATCTTTCATTTTCAATGTGTATATCAAAATGTATTCTCTTGAAAATTCTTTATGGTCAAATGTGTGTTGAATGTAAACTCCTCCTATGAATTTCACCATTCAATGTGAATTTTTCTGAGAATATTCCTAAATAAGGAAATCTATTCAGTGATTGGTCCATGCCTATGTTGTCATCCAAAATCCCATTTGTGGCACAGCAAAGTGTTGCGAATCATCTCTCAGACTGACACTTATAGTTTAGTCCTACCCTTCACTTAAATTATGACAGAGATTCCTGATAACTAACTTTTAAGCGCAGCTTTGAGCCAAGAATTTTTTTTTACTCTTAAGTGAATTCTTAGCAGTGTTCTTGTGAGTAATTCTCAGAGGCTTGATAAATACGGGCCCAGGTCTCCGCCTTCTAAACACTGCCTAATTAATGTCATTAACATATAACAGAGCATCTTTCAATGTTCAAATCCTTTATTTGAGAATGGCGAGCGGCAAGAATTGCTTAGATTTCCAAACGAATGCACTTTTCCTTGCGGCAGAGAGTCGGAGTACTGCAGGTATTTGGAAATCTAGGCAATTCTTGCCACTCAAGAATTGGGTGTACGTTCATTCTCTGAATCACACATACACACATTTGAGAAATGACTGTAAGATCAAATAGGACGGTTTCTACGCGACCCCTGGGGACTCATTTATCAACAGTGTATAGAAAAGGTTCTATATTTTGTCCTACGAATTAAATTTAGAATGTGCCTAAGTACAAAAAAATCCATATTTATCAAACACGCTCATGCGGTTCTTACGCACAACAGTAAGTAATCATTGTTGATAAATACCACATGTTTCTAAGCACCATGCTTGTTCATGTTCATGGTCATTTGCATTTAAAAACGCCTCCAATGAAACATATATGGTGACAACACTTTCCTTTAAAAATCATGTGAATGTAAATGCATTCTCTGAGCAGCGCATGGTTTGCCAAATCTTCCAACAAAGCAAGATCAGCCATGACACTATAGCTACAATTCAAATGACTTCCCAGCTGTCTTTTATAGCGTTTCCAACCGAATATGCAAATGTATAGCTTAAACTATGAAATTACTAATTGAGTATTTGCAATTAAAGGACAGAGGAAACACGCGGCAGCACTTTCTTTTTGTAGTATCATCATTCCACCACTAGATTCTCTGCATAAGCATGCTCAGAGTTGTGCTTATATTTACACACATTCCACAAGTAGTTGGTAGATCCCACACTTTGCGTTTTTGTTCTCATTATGCACACATCTGTTGATAAATGAGGGCCCTGGAACCTGAATGGCTCAAGTGCTATTCATGATGGTTCTGTGCGTTTCATTCTGCTCTTACTGTGAGGTAGTTGCTACAACACATGGAAATCTGTATCTTGTTTAATCTAGTGATAAAGTGTGCTGTTTAAATAAAATTTAATTAAAATAAAAACTGAATTAAAACAAAATTATAACTAAATCCATAAAATGATACCAAGATGGGAATCCCTAAAAGGTTCTATATATGAGGCGCCTGATAGAACCCTTTAAGGTTCTATTAGAGCCTTTTCTTCTACAAGTGTAAAAGTGGCAATTTGCAGAACATCCAATCAGTATTTAGAGACAAATGCATGTAAACTGAATACTGTGTACAAGCCTAATGTATAACCCCAAAACATACATTTGAAAGGTGATATTCATTAACTGATGCCTTCATGAATCTGTTTATTGTTCTTGTCCTCTCTGGTCCAGATGTAAAGTAATGTCTGTTCCATCATGCCTTCTGCATCCTCAGACACTATGCACAGCTTATTTCGACCTCCCCTGCCATCAGCTCATCTCCCACTCGCAGCACAGTCGGCTCCTGCTATCATTTACTGATCACACCACGTCTCTGACGGTGAGCCTGCAAATGACATTTTTCAGGATGACTGTACGTGTGAGAAGATACAGTGTGGTGGAGCGTCTGACTCATCCTGTCACACGTGGACTCTATCCATCTCAGCTGTTCACCTCTTCTAGCGCTATTAGCATTGTGTCACTCTTAGTGTTTGAAGGCTGTGTGTTCTTTTAGACACTGTAGAATGTCTTAAAGCTTCTCTATAGTGACAATACGTAAAGATTTAATATAACGTGCTCAAGTCTGTGCATTTTAGCAATGTCATCAGTAACTCAGTGTGACTAGTGCCTGAAATCACAACATAGAGAACAAGGGAGTGTAATGAGTGAGTGATGAATCATGGGACATGTATTGTTTGACACAGAGAGCAAGTTGTGGAGAAAGAAGGAAGATTCCCTCCAGATCTTCTTCTGACCTTCAGAAGTGGATGCATTCATGCAAATTGGAGCATTTCACTTGAAGTGAATGTGAGAGCGGCAGACAGCAGCATGATGAGACATTGACATCAGAGAGATGGCAGTGTCTTGACCACGCTGTTCAGTGTCATCTCTGATATTTCATTATCACAGGGCAAGACAACGTCTGAACCGACTGCCTGCCACTTAATAGAGAAGCATTTCTTGTCCTTTAGTCCATTCTTCCCTCGCACCATTATATGCCAGTAAAGTTCAATAGTGTAACGTGTTGATGAATGTCAACTGCTGTGGCAGTTCTCTCTCTCTCTCTCTCTCTCTCTCTCTCTCTCACACACACACACACACACACACACATAGACGTAATGATTTTAATACTGTACAACCTTTACATTTACATTCTTTACAAAATAGAGACACCAGCCACCATAGTCACATGTTTGCCAGGAACCAGAGCACCTGACATCAAAGCAAATTTAAAAGTGCTGGCTAATGCTAATCGTAAATACTCTAAAATTATTATTCACGTCGGCACTAATGATGTTCGACTTTGCCAGTCGGAGATCACTAAAATTAACATTAAAGAGGTGTGTGAACTCGCAAGTACAATGTCAGGAGAAGTAATTTGCTCTGGTCCCCTTCCTGTTCGTCGGAGTGATGAGATAGTTAGCAGATTATCATCACTCAATGGCTGGCTGTCTAAGTGGTGTCCGCAAAATAATATAGGTTTCATAGACAATTGGAAAAGTTTTTGGGGCAGACCTGACCTATTGAAAAGAGATGGTATTCATCCCTCTCGGGATGGTGCTGCTCTTCTCTCTAGTAATATGGCACATAGTCTTAGAACTGAAACATGACAAACTGGGGCCCAGGTCAGGAAGCAGACAGACCGGCTAAACCGAACATCTGCTAGCTGCCTCACGTTACAGAAGTCAGATAAATCCCAACACATAGAAACTCTTACACCTAGATATTATCACATAGAGACTGTGTCTGTACCCCGATTTAGTAAAAACAAAAAACTTCCAAACCCATTTAATGGTAAAGATTTAATTGATGTTCAACAAATAAAAAATAGAGATAATAATGATAAACAAATGATAAAGCTTGGATTGTTAAATATTAGATCCCTTTCTTCAAAATCACTTATTGTAAATGATATTATCACAGACAATAATCTAGATGTGCTGTGTTTGACAGAAACTTGGCTAAAACTGGACGATTACATTACTTTAAATGAGTCTAGCCCTCAAGGTTATGATTATCGACACAATCCTCGTCAGAAAGGCAAAGGGGGAGGTGTTGCTGTAATTTATAGTAATATTTACAGTATTAGTCAAAAGTCTCTCAAATATAATTCCTTCGAAGTGATGGTACTTTACGTAACATTATGTAAGTTGACATTTGTGTTGGCTACTGTATACAGGCCACCAGGACACCATACAGACTTTATCAAAGAATTTGCTGATTTTCTATCGGAGTTAGTACTAGCTGCAGATAAAGTCCTTGTTGTTGGTGACTTTAATATCCATGTAGATAATGAAAAAGACTCATTGGGATTGGCATTTGCAGACATTCTAAACTCTATTGGTGTTAGACAACACGTGTCAGGACCCACTCATTGTCGTAACCATACTTTAGATCTAATATTGTCACATGGAATTGATATTGATGCCGTTGAAATTCTGCAGCAGAGTGACGACGTCTCAGATCATAATCTATGATCTCGTGTATACTACATTTAGTCAAAGCAGCTAAACTGCCTACCTGCCATAAATTTGGTAGAACCATCACTTCTACCACTAAAGATCGCTTTATAAATAATCTCCTGATCTGAAATTAATCCAACGCCATGGTATAATGAGCACACTCGGGCCCTAAAGGTAGCAGCCAGAAAAATGGAGCGCAGCTGGAAGAAAACAAAACTAGAAGTATTTCGCATTTCGTGGAGAGAGAGAATGATTGAGTACAGAAAGGCCTTAAAATCTGCTAGATCTGCCTATTTTTCAAAACTTTTAGAAGAAAATAAACAAAACCCTAGGTATTTATTTGATACAGTGGCTAAATTAACAAGAAATAAAGCTTCAACTTCTGATGTTTCCAAAGAGCATGCTGTAATGACTGCTGTAATGACTTTATGAACTTCTTTACTTGCAAGATTGATAATATTAGAAAAAAAATTATAACCATGCAACCGTCTACTACAGTATTGCGTCAGACAGTGCATTGTAGTGTCCCTGAGGAAAAATTCAATTCATTTACTGCTTTAAGAGAGGAAGAATTGTCTAAACTTGTTAAATCATCAAAATCAACAACATGTATGTTAGACCCTATACCGACTAAGCTATTGAAAGAGATGCTTCCAGAGGTCATAGATCCTCTTCTTAACACCGTAAATTCATCTTTATCACTAGGATACGTACCGAAAACTTTTAATCTGGCTATTATTAAACCTCTTATTAAAAAACCACAACTTTATCCTAGAGAATTAGTCAATTACAGGCCGATCTCAAATCTCACTTTTCTGTCAAAAATACTTAAAAAGGCAGTATCATCACAACTATGTTACTTTTTAGAAAGAAATAGTATCTATGAGGATTTCCAGTCAGGATTTAGACCATACCATAGTACTGAGACTGCTCTCATTAGAGTTACTAATGATTTGCTCTTATCATCAGATTGGGGTTGTATCTCTCTATTGGATGACCAGTAATTTCCTACTACTAAATTCACAAAAAACATTCTAATTTTTGGACCAAAAACTTCTTTACGTAATAACCTAGAATACTGTCTGACACTTGATGGCTGCTCTGTTAAGTCTTCGTCGTCAGTTAGGAACCTGGGTGTGCTCTTTGATACCAATCTTTCATTTGAAGGCCATGTTTCTAGCATCTGTAAAACCGTATTCTTCCATCTTAAAAATATATCTAAACTACGACATATGCTCTCGATGACAAATGCAGAACAGTTAGTTCATGCGTTCATGACCTCAAGGCTGGATTACTGTAACGCTTTACTGGGTGGTTGTTCTGCTCGCCTGATAAATAAACTACATCTCGTACAAAATGCAGCAGCTAGAGTTCTTACTAGAACAAGGAAGTATGACCATATTAGCCCAGTTCTGTCAACACTGCATTGGCTTCCTGATAAACATCGTATAGATTTTAAAATCTTGCTAATTACTTACAAAGCACTAAATGGTTTAGCTCCCCAGTACCTGAGCGAGCTATTAATGCATTATAGTCCTTCGCGTCTATTGCAATCTCAGAATTCAGGCCAGTTGATAATACCTAGAATATCAAAATCAACTGCAGGTGGTAGATCCTTCTCCTATTTGGCACCTAAACTCTGGAACAATCTTCCTAGCATTGTTCGGGAGCAGACACACTCTGTCAGTTTAAATCTAAACTAAAAACGCATCTCTTTAACCTGGCATACACATAACACATTATCAATTTATTTTTTCAAATCCGTTAAAGGATTATTAGGCTGCATAAATTAGGTCAGCCGGAACTGGGAACACTTCCTATAACACCAGATGTACTCATTACATCAGAAGAAGAATGGCATCTACGCTAATATTAGTCTTTCTGTTTATCCCGAGGTTTACCGTAGTCAACTGGATCCGGGCCGCATCCAGGTGAGACCAAGGACCATGCGCCTTGACACGACCACAACGCAGCCCTGAAGTATCAGCAGAGATTGAGTCAACTAGATCATCCACTGTGAAGGCCTCATCAACATGACAACCAGTGGTGCAGCTCCTCAGCAACCGTCCATACCGGCGTGATGAATACGATCCTCAGCTGGATGGAACTGAATTAAATACTTTGAATGTTGCGATCCTATCTGACTTATGATAGCAACCTGAGTCGTAACAAAGCACTGTTTGCCAGAGGAGAACTGGCCCCCCGACTAAGCCTGGTTTCTCCCAAGGTTTTTTTCTCCATTTTATCACCTGTTTGCCACCTGATGTCACCTGTTGGAGTTTGGGTTCCTTGCCGCTGTCGCCTTTGGCTTGCTTAGTTGGGGACACTTGACAATTAACATTCAATATTCAACAGTGCTTTGATCTGCCTGCATTGACACTATTCTTTAAGAGCTGCTGTGCAGCCAAAATAATGTACCAGTTATCAATGTAAAGCTGCTTTGACACAATCTACATTGTAAAAAGCACTATATAAATAAAGGTGACTTGACTTGACTTGACATTCTATCCCCTAACTCTAAACCTCTAAACCAACCAAATTAAATTAAAATAATTTAAAACATGTTTTCCTCATGGGGTCTGAAATGTTGTCCTCATGTCAATGTCATGTCAATTAATGCTTTTATATAAAATAGAGATTTTACCGAACATGCTCTCAAGTTGGCAGTATTTTTACTTTGTTAACTTAGTATTACTTTATTCACATGTACATTGATTTATCATATGTATTTATCATATTTACGTGTCTGTACACACATAGAATAGTTTTACCTTTATTTTACTATATTCCAAAGCATAAAACAAATGAATGGCCATGTATCTCCCCACTTCTATAACAGTTTCACATGATATGTTTGCATGCTCTTTTTTAAAATGTTAACACAGTTTGCCCCATGTGACATCTGCTTTTATATTGTATGTCTGCACTGTTTGACACCAATTATTGTTTATATATATATATATATATTCATTCATTACACACAGACTGATATATTTCAAATGTTTATTTCTTTTAATTTTTATGATTATAACTGACAACTAAGGAAAATCCCAAATTCAGTATCTCAGAAAATTAGAATATTACTTGACCAATACAAAGAAAGGATTTTTAGAAATCTTGGCCAACTGAAAAGTAAGAACATGAAAAGTATGAGCATGTACAGCACTCAATACTTAGTTGGGGCTCCTTTTGCCTGAATTACAGCAGTAATGCGGCTTGGCATGGAGTCGATCAGTCTGTGGCACTGCTCAGGTGTTATAAGAGCCCAAGTTGCTCTGATAGTGGCCTTCAGCTCTTCTGCATTGTTGGGTCTGGCATATCGCATCTTTCTCTTCACAATACCCTATAGATTTTCTATTGGGTTAAGGTCAGGCAAGTTTGCTGGCCAATTAAGAACAGGGATACCATGGTCCTTAAACTAGGTACTGGTAGCTTTGGCACTGTGTGCAGGTGCCAAGTCCTGTTGGAAAATGAAATCTGCATCTCCATAAAGTTGGTCAGCAGCAGGAAGCATGGAGTGCTCTAAAACTTCCTGGTATACGGCTGTGTTGACCTTGGACCTCAGAAAACACAGTGGACCAACACTAGCAGATGACATGGCACCCCAAACCATCACTGACTGTGGAAACTTTACACTGGACCTCAAGCAACGTGGATTGTGTGCCTCTCCTCTCTTCCTCCAGACTCTGGGATCCTGATTTCCAAAAGAAAATGCAAAATTTACTTTCATCAGAGAACATAACTTTGGACCACTCAGCAGCAGTCCAGTCCTTTTTGTCTTTAGCCCAGGTGAGACGCTTCTGTTGTCCAAGAGTGGCTTGACACAAGAAATGTGACAGCTGAAACCCATGTCTTGCATACGTCTGTGCGTAGTGGTTCTTGAAGCACTGACTCCAGCTGCAGTCCACTCTTTGTGAATCTCCCCCACATTTTTGAATGGGTTTTGTTTCACAATCCTCTCCATAAATCAACTTTTTGATGATATTCTAATTATATAACCAGCACCTATATATATATATATATATATATATATATATATATATATATATATATATATATATTTTTTTTTTTTTTTTTTTTTTTTTTTTTTTTTTTTAGGTACACTCAATTTATTTTATATTATTATTATACTGCTCACATTTTGGATTAATTAAATGCTTTCATTTTGAAAGAACATGTTTCAATCAATTTTAATTTTGCTGCTTGTCCAACTTACTTAAATATAACAGGTCCTGTTATATTATACATCAAATAATCCAACAAAATTCTTTCAAGATGTTGTCACAACATCATTTCATCAAGTTTAACAAACTTTGCTTAAACTTTGCTTTGTTTATAGTTGAATTATCAGTAAATTAAATTAATGTTATAGTATAACAATGTTTGGTTATACATTATTTTCATGGTCCCCTTGAGACATTCTGTTGACTTAGGGGTAGGGGCAGGGTTAGTAGAATAAGGGGTTGGAGTAGAATATGTTGACATGTACTTGCAAAGTTACTTGTAGTCAGTAGAATGTCTGTTGGGGAGCATCATGTGTTAGCAGATATTAAGCAGACATGTACAGTAGTCAAAATTTGAAATGGATCAAAACCTTTCATCAAAGTTGTCTACTTAGGACAATTTAGTTCTTAAGACTTAGGACTGTCTAAAGGGGACCATCAAAGTTTATGTTTTGGTTATAAAATGCACTAATCATACTATATTTGCACTAATCATCCTTATTGTAAGATGAAGTATATGAAATTAATAAAATAAAAAAAATAAAAAATGGTTCATTGACAAATACTTTTTAATCATAATACTTTACATTAAAAATCAAGTAGTTTTGTACATTTATTCAAGTAAACTTTTATTGATGTGTCTGTTCTTTTACTTTCTCCAGCTCTAATCTTAACAAATACAGTTTTTTTTATAGTGTGTGAATGCATCAATCAATCTGTTTCACCAAATCATGTGTCCAGCAACATGTGCCCTTCATATTCTTATTGCAGAAACTTTTACAAAATAAGATATATATAGACATATAAAAGGTGTCAAACAGAGAGTGCATGTCACACCTCTCTTTATCAGTTTGCATTGGCTGCCAATAGCTGCTTGCATCCAATTCAAGGCTCTAATGTTTGCCTACAGAACAACCACTGGCTCTGCACCACTATACCTAAACTCACTACTTCAGACTTATGCGCACTCCAGAAGCTTGCATTCTGCAAGTGAACGGCGTCTTGTGGTGCCATCCCAAACGGGCACAAAATCACTCTCACGGACCTTCTCCTTGTCTGTTCCTGGCTGGTGGAATTGACCTCTATCCGAGCAGCTGAGTCTTTAGCCATTTTCAAAAAACTTGATGAAAAATCAAGTTTGACCCAGTAATATTAGCACTTACTTTTTATTTATATTTTAATTTTCTTTTTTCGATTTCTGTTCTTTTTCTCCATCTATTTGTATATAAAAAAAATAAAATAAAAAAAAACTTGCTATGAGCACTTTACTGATAAAACTGTGACTTGACACGACACTTACATAGTGTTGTACTCATGTTGATGTGATTGCTTCTACTATTCTCATTCGTAAGTCGCTTTGGAGAAAAGCGTCTGCTAAATGACTAAATGTAAATGTCCATTGTAAAAGAAGAACACCATTCCAATCAAACTCTCAGAGTCACAGGAGCAAAAGTCTTTGTATTTTATTATTATTTGTATCAATTAGAAGCAGAACTGTAATTGCACAGTCAGTTTGTCTGTAGCTCAGCTGTTTTACCAGATCTCATCTTCACCATGAGGAAGTCATGTGGAGGTTTGACTGGGATTGGGGTCATGCGGGTAATGAGCGCTGCTGTCTCCCTGTGGCACATCAGAGTGCTGCCATTCGTTCCCCTGGCGCCCACCTACATGTGCACGCATGTTCTCACTGATGCTGTGGGACAGTGCGCTGTCTTACCTCCTGGCATCACGCCACGGCATGTACCAGCCTACAGTCTCTGCTTCAGCAGCCATTACCTCAACCACCACTGACTGACATGAATGGATAAATGAAGCACAGACAAGAACACAGAGGAAAGAGTTCATGCAGCACTACCACACTGATCACATTTCAACTCTGACCCATTGAAGATCCAACATGTGCTGTTTGTTTACGTTCATGAGTGTTCAGCAGTGGCAGTCCTGGTGTCATGGGTAAGACGTAATTAACCAAGTTAAACTTAACTAGTTTATATGGGTAGCCCATTTCCACAACATAAATCTTTTTAAGTCATCATTTTGACTTGACTTAATATATCATAATTATGATTTACAAAAGCGTGATTTTTTTTCTTATGTGGTGGAAATGTGCTTCCATACAGCACATTATTCAAAATAATGATTTTCAGAATTAATTTTTTTTAGCAAAATCTACTTAGCTGAAAACTCTGAAAGGGCACAATGCAAGTCCAAAGTCACAGCCAGTGAACATGAGAGCTTAAATATAGTATAAATGCTAACTAATGAAGCATTTGTTTTGAATATAGGCCAACTGTGTTAACCAAATGCTTCGAAAAAGACAGCACTGTATATCTCAGACAGTTTAGTTGCAGTTCAAGGCTTTAGAGTCCTGACACACACACACACACACACACACACAGCTGCAAGCACTCATTACATGTATTATGCTAATAAGCTCAGGCTACTGGGGATAAGAATGCATTTGCATTATGTTGATGCCCAGATCCACACTAAATGGCATCCAAACTGTGAATCTGGCTTAATCCAATCTGAATGGGCTGTAATTTCTAGGGATTTAATTTAGACTACTTTCAGTTTGGTTTTTAATCATCAAATAAACATGCAAATACTAAATATAGTTTGTGGAAGCACAAGATTGTTGGACACACAGAAACGCTGTATAGTTGAGCTTGAAAACAAGAGAAATGATTGCAGCCAAAGCCATTTCACAACAATTTCAGCAAAATGATACTTGATTGCTGAAATATCATGGCTACTTTAGAAGCTTATTTTTACATTAAAGTTATTGAAGTTACTGGAGTATGTTTTTTATGTGTTAAACACTGTAGTCCAGCTGCTAAATATGCTGCAACAGACTGATTTTGAATGCCATTAACAAGATTATGTGACTTAAACGAAACCTGACTTGATTAAATTGTTATTTTGAGCAACTGGAAATTGATCGGTTCAGCGGGTGCAGTACTTTCATCAGCCGGCTCTGAACAAGTAATTACTGTGCGTATTGAACAAATTATATTAATTCATTATCCACTATTTTTGACTATCCTGATTCCAGCTATAATCTGAAAAACACAGTTCCTGCTGATGGGAATGTAATTTCTCAACATATGGTGCACTCCCATGCAAGCCAGCATATGGTGAACTTAGTTTAATTTTCACACAAATTTTACACAAAATGCCTGTCCATCTGTTGGATTTCAGTAACACAGCATACTATGTTTATAAAACCATATAGGTTGAGAGACAGAATGTCCATTGACCTCAGAGGAACCTCAGGAAAGACAATTTCATGAGAGATACAAGTACGTAAAATGTTAAGATGGTTAGCTACAGTTAGTTTGTACTTGAACAGTTTCTGTAGAGAATCACATTTAGTAAGGGACTGTAGCTTCTGTTTTCTGTAAAACAGATTAGATCACTTCTGGTTTAGGTCTTTTGTATGTGCTTCATGAAAAATTAGCTGCTTATTTAAAATTATTTAAAAGCTTTTTTCATTTTTCTTCTTCACACTAACGTTTAGATATTTAATAAAATAAAACACCTATAACAATGTGAACTAGGTAGTTTCGCTGATTACCTTAAAAGTCCATAGATATGCCGTCAGTTCATACTGCTGTAAACACTTTCTCTGACAAACGGATGCAATGAGCCCAGTTTTCCGGTTTGGTCATGTGACATTCGACATATGCCCTATGTGACTGTTCATATGTGCTGGCTGTAAAAAAAAAAAAAAAAAACAGTGTCAGCATTCATACTGAGCACTTTATATTTAATTCATGCATCCATGCCTCTCCAGATAAAAATAAATAAATAAAACAAAAAACAAAAATCACAGTGGACAAATAAACATTCATTTAGCAGTTTGTAAACAAGTACTTGAAACAGTTACAGAATTTCTCACTATGTAACACACGTACCAGGGGCGTTTCCTCCGAGGAGGCAAGGGAGGCAGTGCCTCCTCAAAAAAAAAAAAAAAAAAAACTGGATGAGAAAATAATTGATATTACAAAAATAACACAATGCAAATGTTACAAAATTTGACATTAAAAAGAGTAAAAGTTACTCGTTAGAAACACTGTCAACGTGAGAGGAGGCAGTGCCTCCATTGCGCTATGATTGGATATGATCAGTTATGATTGGACATGACGGGTTTGTACTATAAATCCTGCCTCTTGTTTTCATACGTGTTCTCGTCGAATCGGCCAAGAACAAGGAGGGAGTCCAATATAAAGGGTGTGCAAACGACGAAGACCAGGTGCAGGGAATCCAGGGAGAGCAGGAGAGATGATGGGGAAGTGCATACAGGTGTGGAACAGGGAGGATCATGGGAAACGGAGTCCGGGACAGACGTGACTGTAACATCATCACAGTTGTTTAAACCAATAAGCATTAAGCTATGTCGTCAGCAAATCGTTTCCCATCGTGCTTTTGGTCAGCGCAGTCGGTGGAGAGCAACTGCGCCTAACTGCAGAATCCGATGAGGCCGCCTCGCCCTCACGAGAGGTTTTTGACACCCGTCGGCATGACATCGGAGCAAGGCGGCCCACCCTCGGACAAATTTCTAACCGGCATGCATCTCGCGGTGATCACCGGTGATCGGTTCTGCGCAGAATTTGCTCATCTCGAACGAGCCTTATACCTGACGGCGACGTGGCGACGGCATATGTGAGAAATGTATAAAAATGATATACGTCTGAACTAGGCACATCGCCTCACAAGACGCCTGATACATATGTCGTCTCCATGTCGCCACCTCACAAGACTGATACATACGCAGTGGTGGACGAAGTAATCAAGAACTTGAGTAGAAGTACATATACTTGTCATAAAATATTACTCACATGAAAGTATTTAGTGCTCCTTTTCAATTTTACTTGAGTAAAAGTACAAAAGTACTTTAATATAAGAATTTTGCAGTAAAATATCCAAAAACCACTAGGCCAGTGTTGTATATTTTGTTCACTGGAGTACTTATCCCAAATGTTTGCAACTATTTCTAAATCGTGAGAAAATTGCAATTTTAACCAAGGCTGCGTTCAGCCCCAACAAAACGTTGCAAAACGTTTTTTAAACGGAAACGGTTGTGCGTTGACGCAAGAGTTGCAGCTATGGCAGCTGAGAAGGCCATTCTTTGTGTTCTTCTTTTAAGAATTGTCGGAGCCTGTATAAATATGTGTAGGCCTATAATACTGCAAAATATGCTCGATGTTACTGTCACTGCCCTTGCCATCCAGAATAAAAGAGAACATCCCAATCAAGTGAATGGATTTGTGGAAACTGTGGTTCCTAATTATTGTGATCCAACATTTGCCTTTATGTTTATGAAAGTTTTTGAAAGTATCACTCCACAATACAATATCAAAATATATAAGTATAGTATTTTTATGTTACATTAATCAGTGTCTAGCACACCTTCCTAAGGAAAGGATATGGACCAGAAGAAATTGCAATTACTAAATGATATTTAGACAGACTTAAAGAAGTTCCAGATCTATACTTGTGCTCTTATTATTTAAGTTATTTTTCCATTAATGTAAATACACATGTGCAAACAATATACTTGCTTTTGTGAATTTATTTGCATGTTAATTATATTTACGAGCTGTTTCTTTAATACCGCGTGGTTTATATGCATGTTGATGCTGATTGGGCTGATAGTTTCTTTATTTTTTTTATTTATTTTTTACAAAAAATGAATACTAACATGGTAACTTCTGACCAAAAAGAGGGGCAATTATAATAGATGTATGATTTTCTGATGCTCAGGAGGAGAACAGCAAGTTCTAATACAGGGTTTGTCAGCTCTGGTCCTCAAGGTCCACTTTCTGCAGCGTTTAGCTCCAACCCTAATCAGTTGAGAACCCCTGGTTTAGAATTTAAAGTTCTCCTCTTAAACATTAGAAATTCATACATCTATCATAATTGTATTTTTGGTATTATAACCTCTGCTCTAACGTTGCCCACTAGAGGGAGCCATAGGATAAGGAATCATTTAAGCCTAATGTTATTAATTTGGTTTCTATCCCTTTGAATGGAAATAAATGCATTAATTGATCTAATTCATTTGTGTAACTATTGTGTACTGACAGTATAGTTTTATATAATTAATTTACTTATGAATTTGTGAAAATAAAAATGCAGCTCTGATGGTGTACAATTTGCACATAGTCCTTAATCTCTAGGAGAAAGTGATTTTTTTTTAAATAATGTTGTTTTTTTGTTTGTTTTTTATGCTTGTGAACAGTAGGAGGTGACATTAATGACATACAACTTTGTATACAATACACAATATGTAGCAAGAATATATGCAATATCATCAGAACACACAGGAAAGTAAAAGCAAAAAGTTAACAATGATTGATAAGAAAGATAAAGGAAAGATAAGAAAAGCTAGAAAAAACACATGAGGCTAAGATATTAATTTATTGTGGCGGCGACGTACTTCTCAGACGTTAAGGCTGATTTATACTTCTGCGTCGAATGTACGCCGTAGCTACGGCGTAGGCTGCGTGTACCACGCGACATAGCTTTACATGCACCTCTTCAGAAACAACGCGTCAATTCTACGTGGACCGCAAGCGCTGTGATTGGTCTGCTAGAACCCCACCCTCAGGTCGAAAACTGGCGCGGAGCAATCAGACAAGAGCGAGCGTATTCAACTTCCATAGGAATAAACAAACGATCTGTTTCAGGGGACACACGCCGTCAAACAAAAGTCGTTACCGATTTGCCGCTTATCTGCCACTTCTATTTGTAAGTTTCTCTGACAACGTACATGACAAGCTGCTTCTTCTTCAGCTTTTGCCTTGATACTCAACATGACCGCGGACACTGCCTACTAGTGGTGTGCATGCACCTTGACGCAGATAACGACGCAGAAGTATAAATGAAAACAGACGCATAGCCTACGGCCCAGAAGTATAAATCAGCCTTTAGTGTCACGCGTCTGTGGTGCGACATACTTCTCAACAACATTAGTGTTACGCGCCTGTGGTGGCGACGTAGCCTACCCCTTCTCTCACGCAAAAGTACACGACTGTCTCCTTCGGTAGGTTATCCGTGGCACTATTTGCTTGCCATAGTTGTTGAACGATACTGTCTGATGGCGAACAGGTAGAGCCCGGCTCGTGTAGTTTGGCATATTTGCAGCGAAGAAAGAAATTTACACTTTACCATTGTAATGAAAACAGTGTAATAACGCAAGCTGATGGTTAAATGATTACTATAAGCACTGGTTTTGTGTGCATTTTGGTATTTATTTTTTATTATTATCGTAGTTGTTTTATGTTTTAACTGTAAAACAAACAAAGAAATGTGACAGTATTGTTTAGATCTCATTTGCGTCATGTCAGCAAATAGCATTCCAGTTTGGGCTGTGAAGGGGCATGTAATTGGTGTGATCTACTGAACGAACACGCCCTTCACTGACCGAGTCACTGTTTTGAGTCTGAAGGAGAGAGAGATATCGTTCGTGAACGAATTGACCGAACTGGTACATCTTTGTTTGTGGATGAAATAAATGAGAGTGTACCTGGTAGGTCGGTCATTTAGCATGTGAGTCAATCAAGTTCAGCAATCAGCAGAAAGCGGATGCAAAGCGCAGGTATAGGTACTGTGCACATACGCTTGTTAATATATTCATATTTAACTTACAGATGTCCACATTTAACATTATCCCAGATTTATGAATGTGTAAATGTCTGACCAAACAATTAAAATGTTAATTATGCAAGAAAACCTGGTGATCTAAACCAATTATTTTCTAGATTAGGCACACTTTTTTTTGTTTTTTGTAACAAGTAAATTAATACATAACACGTTAAATTAAGACATAACACATAAGACACTCTTTTTCGCCACCTGCTGGCGTATTTATGTAATATGAAGAAATGGTCACTGAATGAATCAGTGAACGAATCATTTTGGTGAACGAACTGAAAATGAACAAATCTCTTGAAAGAATAAAAATTTCCACCACTACCTGCTGGTTATGATTCAAACAGAGGTCTGTATCTCTTACCACTGGAGAAAGTGTAACGGCTAACTTAATCGTGTGTAGCACCTCAGCCTATCGTGTAACGGCAGTGACGTTAGTGCCTGCCGTTCAAAGCTCTTTCCCTGCGTACCGCCAGAGCCGGAGTGTTAGCATTAGCCGTTATGCTTTTTTGGCTAAAGGTTGCAGGCTTGCCTTCCAGTGGCTTTGATTCAAATTTGAAAGTTGCACCAAAACCACTGGAAGGCAAGCCTGCAACCTTTAGCCAAAAAAGCATAACAGCTAATGCTAACGCTCCGCCTCTGTCGGTACGCAGGGAAGGAGACCAGAGGCCGTTTTTTGAATGGATGTCAATGGATGAGAGGCTTCACTATGCTGATTAAACAGCTTTTGTGGGGAAATAGCTAATCATTTAATTAACTGACAGCCTGTTCGCTAATCTTCAGCATGTTTTACACTAAACAATACTTTCGTTGGGAACTATATGTATATTTTAGCTTAATAAAATTTTTTCATTTTTTGTTAAGAGAAGGCAGACTAGGGAATGTTACGGCAGGTAGGACTCATTAACGGCCACTGGAAGGCAAGCGTGCAACCTTTAGCCAAAAAAGCATAACGGCTAATGCTAAGGCTCTGGCTGTGGCAGTACGCATAGAAGGAGTTTTGAACCAGTTTTGAACAGCGGGCACTGATGTCACTGCAATTACACAATAGGCTGAGAGGTGTCGCAAATGATTAAGTTAGCCGTTACGCTTTCTCCAATGGTAAGAGATACAGACCCTCTCATCTCCCTATAATATACAATCTCTGGTTGCACCCTCGAGAACATTTACGACATGGTTTACGGCACTGACACGCTCATCAAACGCTCATTGGTTCTCACCTGCTTTGTCACAGATTGCGACATACCGCGTTTCAGTGGACTGACGTTTGAAATGAGTGTGCGCCTTCATAGAGAGAACTCATAATCATTTTAACTACTTTTGGGTCAGCATGGGCACCCTGACTGGTCTGCGGCTATGCAGCCCCACACGCAACAAACTGCGATGCACTGTGTATTCTGACACCTTTCTATCAGAACCAGCATAAACTTCTTGAGCAATTTGAGCTACAGTAGCTTGTCTGTTGGACCAGATCTCAAACTAACTAACAAACTAACTAACCGGGAACATCCCACTAGAGCTGCAGTTTTGTATTTTTCCTGCTTCTAACACATTAACTTTGAGGACAAAATATTCACTTGCTGCCTAATATATCCCATCCACTAACAGGTGCCGTGATGAAGAGATAATCAGTGATAATCACTTCACCTCTCAGTGGTTATAATGTTATGCCTTATCGGTGTATATATATATATGTATATATATATATATATATATATATATATATATATATATATATATTTGTCATGTTCACCATCATTTGTGTCATTACCCTCATTAGTTCTGCCTATAAAAGCCTGGTCTTCACAGTCACTCATCACTAGATCTTGTTTATGTTAGTACTGCGTATCTGAGCATTTTCCTAAGTTCCTCTGTTTTCCTGGTTTTTGTATTCTGCCTGTTTCTTTGGATTATTCTGTTTGCCTGTTCCTTGGACATTATCTTTGCTGCTCACTGGATTGCTCACTTGTGTATGACCTGTTTTTGACTCTGTTTTTGGATTACCCTCTAATTAAAGACTGCATGTGGATCCTCAGCCTTCGTGTCTCGGAACACAAACTTCTAAAAATCTAAAGCACATCAAACAAACGTGTCATGTGTCGCCTTCTCGGGTTGAGCACTCTGAATTTGGGACTTCATGCATAGGGATGAACATAAAAGCAAATGTTCTTGCAGAGAGACAGCTTTGTTAGAAGTATGGGGGAGCTTCAACCCAACAGCAAATAAAACCTCTTAGGCCATAACACACACGTTTCTGAGGTTTGACTGGAGATTCACACACACAAACGCTGGGGAAGAGAAGCAGAGGATCTGGGCTAATGGGGGATGATGGAGTCTGTCGTGTGTTAAGGGATTGGTCCCCTCCCACCCCGGTGGCCACGGTGCCAGCCAATCTGAAAGGTCTTGCACATAAACGGGATTAATGCAGAACCCCGTTGGCAATCATTACACATTCTCTTTAAAGCATGCACCACAACTCCAAACAAGCATTTGGCCTGCCGTTTGTAAATTATTCAAAGCAGAAAATTGAAAGTAAAATCGCAAAGGGAGTGGATTTAGGGAGAAGAGGAGGAGGGGAGATTGACAGAAATAGATAAACTGGGGGAAAAGTTTCATGAAAGGACTGTCTCAAAGCAGACAGGAAGAAATCTAATGGGTTTCATGTCACAATGTGTGTGTGTGTGTGTGTGTGTGTGTGTGTGTGTGTCTGTGTTGGGGCGGGGGTGGGGGGTTTAACACCTCCAATAGTATGACATCCAGCCTTGTCGAGTTGTAATAACTGTTTACTGCATGCTGGGTGCAATTAACCAGAGCTTTCAGACACTTACTATGCATTTCTATATTTGCACACCAACAATGATATATAGTCTGAGATCACACTGGATATCTCATTTAAAATTTTAAATAAACTATGATTATTTCAAACATTTTT
Organism: Elopichthys bambusa; assembly: GCA_037101425.1. Classification (NCBI taxonomy): domain Eukaryota; kingdom Metazoa; phylum Chordata; class Actinopteri; order Cypriniformes; family Xenocyprididae; genus Elopichthys; species Elopichthys bambusa. The sequence goes on from CM074439.1 coordinate 6,808,782, forward strand.
AAATAGAAACTTTATGGAGTATAATGAATATGGTTTCAGATTGTGCGACCAATTAAATTCAACCCAGCTGTGTCCAAAGACACAGTCTTAAGTCCAAAGTAGGTGTGAGCAGGGCACAAACTAACGCAGGGTTAGTATTAACACACATGATTTAAATACAACGTCATTACAACGTGCCCCTCACGTTACAGTGTGCCCCACCTATGGGGCATGTTGTCACATTTCACTTTCATTCTTTTGAGGTAAATAAAGTTAAAAGTATAAACTGTATTAATGAAAGAAAGCCACATATTTGTACCAGACATTTGTGAATTAATAAATACTCTGAACCCCAAGTAGATTTACACAAACTGAGAAAGTCAAAAAGCGTCAAAGTTGCGCCCCGCTTTCCAACATACTTCGGCCATCCGCCTCTGCGCACTGTCCGCATGATGTAATTTTCGTCATCAGGAGGGTACGCGGACATCCGCTGACCCCGTCCACGTGTAGACCAATTTTTGATACCGCACGGACAGTCCAAGTACAACAGCGCATGCGCAGGTGACTTGAGCACTTGAAAACAAAATCCACTAGAACACGTCTTTCCGCCAAAGGAGTATACTTTGAAAGGCTCATTTGCTCAACTGTGCGCGAGACGAAGTGGAACACGGAAAATGAAGTGTACCCGGGCCTTTAGACCCTGGGTATACTTCGTTTTTTTTTTAACGCATACTCACAGTCGTACGCACAGCCTTGCAAAGTATACTTCGCTTGACTCGTACGGGTACACAGGCATTCGACGTATGCACAGTTTTGTGCAATCTCTCGCCATGAGTTACAACCCGTGTAAATAAATTTGTATTCTTTCATGCTAGAGTTGTACAAATGACGGTACTTTCTAACGTCTTCGCACAATCTGTTGTCTATGTAGACCTCCATTGTCACTGTAGCTTGCATGTGCTCTGGTCTGTTCTGTTTATGCATGTTGTCTTAGAATACCTTTTGAATGGATGAACACAGGGCTCGGTTGCCACCTTGTGGATAATTTAATTACTGCAAAAAAAATAAATGCTCATGTGTGACTTGCGCATACAAAGTACGCGTGGTTACAAAAATCCAGCAGTGCGCTTAGTCTTCTGATGATGAAATTCGTGTCATGCACACTGTCCGCGGACCCCTGCATAAGCAGGTGAAGTATACTTCACTCGTAAAATGTGAAGTATACTTTGGGCTTTAGAAGAAATGGTTAGAACCTTAAAGGGTTATGTAAGTTGCTTCATATGTAGAACCTTTTAGGGGTTCCCATGGGATCATTTTATGGATTTTGTTTTAAATGATTAAATTTAATTTAGTTTCTTATTATTTTGATAAAATTTTATGAATTAAAAAGCTTGTATACATACTTTATCATTAGAAAAAAAAATGTAAATAACCTGTTAAACATGAAAGTATTATGCAATCTTTTAAAGGATTAGTTCACTTTCAAATTAAATTTTCCTGATAATTTATTCACCACCATGTCATCCAAGATGTTCATGTCTTTCTTTCTTCAGTCGAAAAGAAATTAAGGTTTTTGATGAAAACATTCCAGGATTGTTCTCCTTATAATGGACTTCTAAGTTCAAGGTCAAAGTTATAGTTTCAGTGCAGCTTCAAAGGGCTTTACAAAAAAACTTAATTGGTGCTGCGTTCATTCCGTAAGTAGAATAGGGAAGGCGTAGGACATACAGCGTAAGCTTTTTGAAGAATACGAAAGTACGGGTTTGGCGGAACCACTTGGAAGGCGATTATTTGTTTATATAAAGCATATACATTTACATTTTTTTCGAAAATGACCGATCGTTTCGCTAGATAAGACTCTTATTCCTCGCCTGGTATCATTTAAAGCTCTTTGAAGCTGCAATGAAACTATAATTTTGACCTTCAACCATTTGGAGGCCACTGAAGTCCATTATAAGGAGAATAATCCTGGAATGTTTTCATCAAAAACCTTAATTTCTTTTTGACTGAAGAAAAAAAGACGAACATCTTAGATGACATGGGGGTGAGTAAAATATCAGGAAAATTTTATTTGAAAGTGAACTAATCCTTTAAGACATTTCTCCTTATACAGAACCTTTTTGCCATAAAGCATTCTTTAAAATTGAGTCAAGAACCCTGGGATTCTACATAGAACCCCACTGAACTTAGTCCATATATGGACAAAATAGTCCATTTAATTATCCATTTTTGTCCATTTAATCATGTCTTTGGTGCATTTACAGGCAAATGTTGTGAAATATGTTTCAACTCAAATATTATTTGTGCAGCAATACATAATGCGAAATTCAAAGTTAGTTGACACATGCATGGATCCTTTGCAGAAGTGTCTCAAAACATGAGTGAATGTATGAGGGTGTTTGTGTTTCATTACAGAAACATTAACAGATGCTTCACAAATAACACATCCTTCATTTCTCTCCAATTAAGCAGAGGCAAATTACACCTTAATTAAATAATCTACTTTTCATATATTTTACATGTGTTTCCTCAGGTAGACCTAACATAGATTGAAGATAAATTTGGACAGTGTAATTGTTCTGCTTTTTAAAACCGATCATGACTATTTTCAACCAAGATATAAAGGAGAGACTGTAAAAAACAGGAGTCTTCAGCAGTGGCCCATTTTACACCTTCATCCAAAGAACAAAAGCTGCTCGAGCCATGACAAGAGCCTCTACAGCAATATGCTTTGATGAAATATAGTTCAAGGAGAGATGCTGTGTTTTTACTCACACCATGTCTTTGTCATTTATTAGTAATGGAACATAGGGAGCTTCATAAATAACCGAGCATTCTGTCCATTCTTCAGCACTGAAGTATTACGCTCACACTGAGTAATAAATGTTATTACCCAGGTGTATGCTACGATAGAGGTGTGCGGCGCGTGTGTGGAATGCTGTACTTTCATGGTTTCTTGGTTCATGGTGAACCAGTGTTCCTTGAGCTGTGATGCCTTGAGCAGAAAACAATCCTGCGTATTACGACAAAGCCAAATAATACGCCTCCGGTAAATCTCTATCAGTAAGAAACAGGTGTTTGTAAATGAGAAAACTGTCAATCTACAGCATTAAACAGAGGCGGTGCAGAGCAGTCAGCAGTCCCCAGAGACACCAAGAAAAAACAGCTAAACTCTACAGAGGCTTATTTTACCTGCTCTCTAAAGATCATTTCAAAGCATCTTTAAGCATTAATGGAACAGTTCAGCCCAAAACAGATATTTTGCCTTTATTCTGTTGTTATTTGCCATGAAATGTAAGGCAGTTAATGGCGACTTAGCTCCTGAAAAAGGATCAAAACAAACAAACAAAAACCACCATAATCATAATCTTTGTAGACTGACATTTGATTCACTTATTTGTTTGCAATTAGAATAAAAAAGTTTTTTTGGAGCATGACAGTCGGGGTGTTGCTGTATGCAAAAAGAGCTGCAAAAATGTTCTTCCAAATTTCATCTTCTGTACACCACAGAAAAAAACAACAAAAACAAATCATGACAGCATACGTGTTTGAAACAACTTGAGGGTAAATAATGACTGAATTTATATCGATAGATGAGCTGACCCTTTAATGTGACTATAGTCAAACAAATGCTGTTTGATACAAAAAAGAAACATTGCGGTCATCGTCTGCTGCTCTTTGCTTTAAAAATCAATAGATTCATTAATCACCAAAACACACAGTCACTTCACAAAAGCCCAGATAATCCATTCAGCAAAATCAAATATAGCAGCCACTGCCAATATCACAACTGCCCACGGTCACCGCAGCCTCGCTCCTGCCGTCATCTGTGAAGCCAGCTTATTTATTACCACATAACAATGTGCTATATGTGCAGTATGCAAATCGACTTGAAATAATTAAACCGTTTTAAGCACATGCAAATGGCTGGATGTGTGGTTGGCTTCATTAGCAGAGGGGAGTGTGTAAGTAATGTGTCGAGCGGGAATAACTGCTGCCTGAGAGAGAAAAAGAGAGAAATAAATGGAGACGGGATGAGAGTGGGCATATGATACGCCTGAGAACAAAGACAGAGTTATAAAAGACAAAATGGCCCTGACATTACAGCATTTTGCCTCTTTCCCCCTTCAGATTGCCTGGCATTCATCTCGGTGCTAATTCTCCTGACTAGTCCTGTCACAAACAACCAAGATATATCCAGCTCTGGAGCCACTGTAAAGCAATTATATAAGCTCCTCCAACAGCGAGGCCCTTGATCGGAGCTCATTAAACACAACGGTACGCCGCTGCCTGCGTGCAGTTCAGGCCACTGTCTAGTTAGAAAGACTTTTATAATTATGCCGACTGCCGCTATTTTCCCACTGGTGTCTGCACCAATGAAGGTTATGGCAATTAACAACCTCACACACTGCTTGGCTTACAAAACCACACAGGAGAAGGAGGGTGAACTGATGGCTTTTTATGACTGTTTCGACAAAATGCCAGGACTGATCTGGTTTGCCCCCCGATGTGAGAAAAGACACAAGAACATATTGAAAAACTTCAAAATGAATCAATAAGCCTTGGTTGTTTTGCAGTCAGTTCATATAAAACTGTTTCATAAATACACTTGATTGTGATCAGTCACTGTGGTGTCATGTTATGCATGTAATGACTGTAAACTGTACAATTGATCATTGTCTCAGCTGTGCTAGTTCTATTTATCTCGTATTACTCTATATGCTCTCTCTTCTCCTAAAACTAAAATAAAACTGGCAAGTCAGCCTTTATTGCAAAATGAATCTTAAAACTGAACATAATTCCTTACCAGTACTCACTGATACTGATACTTTATGGCAATTATCTTTTTAGATAATTTAAAGATAACTTTATTGTCACAGTACAAAGCCAATGATTACACAAACATCTAACCAGAAGTGCTGGTTGTGAAGGAGGTATAAATGGTAGATGATTGTCACAGTGCAAAATAATATGAATAGTGCAAACAGAAAAAGGTGATTTGATTAAGTATTCAAGAAAAACAGCAGAAGAACAGTCTGATGTAACAGTTATCACGTACAACTTTTTTACATATTGTTTTTGAGTTTTGATTTTCTGAATCTTAAAGCTGAATGTAAGACCTGACATACAGAAGCTTATGGTAGCTATGGTTTGTTTCCCATCATTTGTGGCCATGAGGTCATACAGTAAGTGAGTTTTCTGCATTAACCTGATTCGAGCTCAAGGTCAACAGCTAAATCTTGTGCAGGACGCAGAGAGGCCACACCATCTGTCAAACCAACCAGCAACATCGAACAGAGCTTCAATTGTGTGTGACTTGATAGACAAATCAAACCATCACACACTGACCAGAGGGTGTCTTACCTTCAGTTAAACCTGGTTTCAAACAGCTAAACTACATTTTATGAAAGGAAATGAACATTCAGATTCCTCCAGAGTGTTCTGTGGGTTTTAAAAAAGAATATTCTCTCTCTCATCTGGATGTGACCGATGGTGATTGGCGAACAGACTCAAAGGAGATTCCTGTGTTCTTTACTATGAGAGGAAAAGAGAGAAAGAGGTTCATTAAAAGAATATCTTAGAGCTTGAATCTGCTGAGGCGAAGGATTTTAAAGAGAATATGTTGAAGGACGTTCTCACTGAATCACTACATAACCAACAACAAAAGAAATCCATTTAGTGGGAGGTACACAATAGAAATAGACTGTATAAAAAAAAACATCTATCTTCCTGTCTTTGAGAAGACCTGATATCCTGTGGATATATAGCTTTAGATTTTAGGTTATATTGATCATGTCAAAACAAATGGCTCGCCAGCCAAGGGGATTCAGAGAGCGAGAGAGGAAGAAAGAGGGAGGTAAATTTAATCCTAAATTGAGTGGAAAAAGGTTACTCTCAGGGTCAACATCAGCATTATTGAAAATGTCATCAATATGAGATGGACACATTAGTTTCACTGACACAGAGCAAATTCATGGGCCATACATGGCCTTAAAGTCACATTTAATTGGAGAATTCCCCAAATAAATAAAAAAGGTGACATTTTGCCTTCTGTCCGGCTCCAGAATGCTAAGCCACTGGCCTGAAATGTCAAGATGGAATAATTTGAGCTGATATTCCTGTCCTATAGTTTCCCTTTGCCCCAAGAAAATCACAAAGGTCAAGCTTTCATTTGACAACCATTTACTTGAAGCAAAGGATGTATACAGTGATCACAGAGAAGCACCTTCCTCCAGACCTGGAGATTTAAAGGAGAGTTTGTGAGGGTCTAGTTACTCCATCACATGGTTCACCACATCATATGAACAAACACAGAATCACATTCAGGGACCACTCCATTGAGATATGGAGCTATTAGACAGACACTGGTGAGGTTTTCAGTATTTTAACATCTCTTTTCTCACTCATCACTGAATTAAAAATGGAAACTAACCATGTTTTATTTCCAAGAGATCTGGACGCCACTTGCTTAATTACTGTTTGGAATGTTTACCAATGTATTACATGCAAGTAGTATATAAGCTAGTATTCCACTCTGAACATTTTTTGTGAGCCTTTCTAAGTTGGAGCATGTAAATTAAAGAATTACAGAAGAATCTTTGTGTTATCATAAGGAGTAAGGAGAAAATGGACACTATAGTTGAGTTATATTCTGTAGGGCATTTATTAAGATCTCCCAAAAATACTAATTTACTAAATTACTAATACTAAAAAAAAAAAAAAAAAAAAAAAAAAATCACTTGAATGCACATCATTAATGTCACAGTCTCCGTCTGTCCTGGCTTCTATAAACTCCATTTCCCATCATCCTCCCTGGCCCACACCTGCACACACTTCCTCATCACCGCTCCTGATCAGCCCATCACTCGCACCTGCTTCCCATCAGCACTCAATCACAGGACAACTTAAGCACGCCACTCATCTCACTCAGGTGTCCAGTCTCATTGATGCATACATGCTTAAAGGACTATTCTATGTTTGCCTCCAGCATACCGAAGGACCTACTGTTTCCATTCCAGTGATCTCCCTATATTCTCCGTGCCCCTATGTCTGTGTGTCTACCTACCTTCATCTTGTGTGCACTCCGTTGTCAATCATCTATCCATCTACGAACTCCATATCTGCAAGACAAAGAGGAATGGTAACTGGGTATTGATACTGTCCTAAGTCTTAATCACCAGTTCACTTACCTGCATCACTGTTGTTACCCTGCTGTTTGTAAATAAACTCCCATCTACGTTCATCTCTGTGTCTCCTGTACCTCTGTCTATAACAACTACAACATCCAGTTGAAATTTGCCAAGAGGATGTCTAAACACCTCAGTGACAATTAGAGCAGACTGCACTCAATAAACACTCTCTAAGAGATTCTGCCGGTCTTTTAGCTTTATTCCAATTAACCAACATTCTTGATTAACAAACACACCTTAAACAGCCTTTGATGGTTTAATGATCAGTTACATTAGAAGTAATTAGCTGTAAGATTGTATTCTTCAAGAAAACTCTTAGAGCCTTGAGTGTAATTACTCGCTGGGACAGATGAGCCAATTGCACTGACAGGATGGACGCAGAGAGGTCATCAGGTCATATAGAGTCTGTATAATGCACTGCTGTGCTGTTTGATTGAGTAATTGCATAGATGGAGAATTAAATCTACTATTTGAAGCTCTTGATTACAGAGTTGTGAAGACCTAATAGGTGGTATAAGGTAAATGAGAGAGTCGTTTAATGAGGTGAACGAGATCTAAAACGAGCTAATTATGTCCTAACGATATCTTTAATGAGGGATTGAAACAATGACATCTACTCCAGAGATGCAGAATTTATCTGACTCTCATGGAATGTTCTCCTTTGCTCCTCTAGAGCAATGTTCATCAATGGGGAGGTGCTTTTCTCCAGGACATAAATTATATTCATAATATCGTCAGAGTGTAATGCTGTATAAAAGATCTGTGCTATAGGATCCTCTACTTCTACTGACTTTTAAATCAATTACACTCAGCCGTAGAAGTTTAAATGTGCTGAAGTCCACACTGCAGATAAACCAAAGCTGTTATTTTTCTTCAGCTGTCCTAGTTCTCCCTGGAGGACAGCAATAATTTCCACAGAGGCACAGCAGATTTATCACTGCTATCTGAAAAAAAAAAAAAAAAAAAGAAACAGCACAACAAATCTTTTATTGTATTCAAACAGAAGATCTACTGGATCTACTGGAGGTTGGACAAAGCTCCATACAGATTATGAGTATGGTGCATAAATTCATGAATATAAACCATGCATTAATGCATCATTTAACCTTTATTGTGCTGAAGAGTGACCCACAAACCCCAGCATGTTCTGGACCCAGACTTTTCTTCATTTGTAGTCATATTTAATTATCTCAAGTACAAAAGGTTCCACTTGTCTTAGGCCCTGTTTACACCTGGTATTAAAATGCATTTTGGTTGATCAGATCACAAGTGGACAATGCTAAATACAGGTGCAAATGGGGTCTAAATCATTTTGTGCTTGTCCACTTTTGACCACTTCAAGAGGCAGTCGAAAACGGCAAAAAAAAAAACGCACTAGCCAGACAGGATTTAAACTTTGATGGCTGAAGACCAGTTTGGTTTAAGTTTGGTTTAAAGACAAAAAACGTACCAAGCATAATGTTCTCTCATCATTCCTGATTTCTAACACGCACTCACCTCATTCGGCATAGTTTTGCAGTTATCAGAGCAAAAACGAAAGCTGCTGCTCTGTTTTTATTTATTTATTTATTAATTTATTTTTATTCTCTCTGTGAGTTTATTTCATCTATTAGTCTTAAAGATCTGAGAAAGAGCCGAAAAAGCACATACATTTACTTTTCCATAGACCCTCCCCTCGAACAAATCAAGACAGAAGTGGTTGAACGTGGACAAACGAGACTGATTTAAACACCTTGGGCCTCATTTATAAAGCGTGCGTACGCACAGATTTGATCTTAGAGTGTGCGTACGCTTAAATCTACACCAACGCTCATATTTATAAAAACGGTCTTTGACGTGGAAAAGTGCTTAAAGCCACGTCAGGGTCTGAGCAGAAGTACACACTTTTCATTGTCATATTACTGCAGGTTTTTGGAAATCTAAGATATTCTTGCAGCTCGCTAAGGATTTGGACGATGACTGTTGATCTTTTATATATAAATGACATTAATTAGGTGTTGTATGCAACTGAAACTGAAACCATTCAGCTGCAGCCAAGTTCAAGATCATTTGCGATTTATAGATTTCACATTCAAAAAAGAGGCGTACACTCGTTTTCTGCCCCGGGCGTATTTCCCTTGTGATCTGATCGACCAAAAGATCGACCAAAACACATCTTAATACCAGGTGTAAACAGGGCCTTAGTTTTGAACACATCATGTTTCTTGTGGTCGTATTTTACTTCATACGATATTGTACTGTACTGTACTAATATTGTACTGGTCTTCTGTAATAAAATCAAGCTATGTGCTTGGGGCAAACAAACTTTCTTTCTTTTATTTCAATTACCACAAGGCTTGCAGTACTGCAGAACGGCTGCAATGAGATTTTATGCTGTAGCAGGCTTTAATAATAAAAGCAGCACTGTGAATTTGTCTATTAAATTTAAACTAGACTGGTGTTAAAGATGGCCTATTGTTACATATTTCCGAGTGAAACGGCTACTTAAACAAGAAATATCTAGGCCAGGACTTGATTTTGTTCATGGGGAATTGATGGATAGTTGAATGTTTGTGGTTTGCTATTGGTTGATCTAATGTGACTGACAGGTTGTCCTGCCCTTGTGCCAGTAAACACCTCATCAGAGATGTTGCTGCAAGAAGGAGCGAAGATATTTTGATTAAAGATTAAATCAAATAAAATAAATAAAATTGATATGCACTGATAAATCATTTATAATAAATGCTAAAATGCTATATTCCATAAAACTAGAAATTGTTCATTTTGGTGATTTTAAGCAGAAAGATGTAGTTCCACTTTTATTTGTTTTTTTAGAGATAATTTTTAGAAGTTTTGTTAGAGAATATGTTATTCCTGCTTTACCATCTTACAGTTGGCTTCCTATCCAATATAAACTCAAGGAAAGAGCTACATGTGCTGCTTATGACAGTGGATTAAAGTTGAGAACAAGGGTTTCTTTGTTACAAGGGCAGATGGTTGCATTGATGCCCTGCGGGATGCTGACCCAAAACCCCAGAGATTACCAAAGCCTGGCCATGATACCCATACGTTTCCTCAAAGTACTCAATCTGTGATTGCTGGCTCATTTATATCTGTCACAACCCTGTCCGCAAGTTCACATCTGCTAAAACCCCTTTAAATGTGAAGTTCAAATAAAGACCTGTCTGCAAGACAAAACAAAAACCTGTTTGTACCTGCATTACAGTTTAAATACCCCTCATACACAGTAGACTGGGTTCATGCTACTCGTTAACCACTCACAGAAGATAGTGTAACGCACGCGTCAGTAAGAGTGTTTCAATCAAAACAGCAGGTGCACAGCTCGACGACAGGCCTGGGTGTGTTTTGTGTATGTGTGATTGTCTCTGTGTTGACATTTAGATCCGTATCAAGCTAATTTGGCAGTTCCAGGTAAAGTATATGCTTTCTGCCACTTGGTAAACAGTAGTTATATCAGATATGATGAAGCCGTTGTATATAAAACAGAAGATTAATTTGCTGGTTAACTAACAGATCGATGGCCATCTGTCCATGTGAGTGTTATAGCTCATGAACAAGCGTATGGATCAGACACAGACTGTCAGGCACAAATGGAATGAAGCGCCCATCATAAGAGGCTTTGCAGTATAAATATTAGCACTATCAATTAGACACAGGTGCCTGTATTTACCACATCCCTCTGAGTGAACTCATACAGTAGGATCACTGTGGTAACAGGGTTTTCTTCAGTGAGTGAGTGTGTGTGCTTATGGGAAACAGAGCAGATGTTGCTGAGGTGCTGCCTGAACCGACCCAGGACATCCAAGCCTGAGCCCCATCACTGTCTGTCAGACATCTGATGCTGTTACACATCCATGTCTTCATAAAACAGAAGTTTTGATCGTCTTTTCTTTCCTATTGTAACATATATCTGAGTGAAACGGCTTCTGGAACAAGAAAAAAAAAATGTAGAATTGATTGGATGGTTGTGGTTTGCTATTGGTCGATCTCATGTGAGTGACAGGTTGTCCTGCCCTAGAGCCAGTAAACATGCCATCAGAGAGAAAAGATGTCTCTGCAAGAGAAACGGGAAGCTATTTTGTATGGAGCCCCGCACATGACATGCAGGAAAAAAAAAATAGTAGGCTAAATTGTGCGCACGAGTTACTAATTCATTCCCTCGATTTATAAACCACGCACACGATTTAATAAGTACTTCCCTCAATCATCGCACAATTTATAAACTGAGGGAACGAAATAGTAAATTGTGAGCATGATTTACTTTTTTTCCCTGCATATCATGTGCGGGGCTCCGTAATTTTGATTAAATATCACAAGGCACATGAATTTAAAAAAATAAGAATAAAATAATGTTGTGCACAGAAAAAAAATAAAAAAAAATCATTTATAATAAATATTGCAATATTCCATAAAAAACAAAATTGTCCATTTTGATTTCAGTTTTTAATTGATAGAAATTTGGATAAAATTAGGATTACAATAATGGCAGGGCAAAGGTTCAGGAAATAACACAAACTAAAGTCTGTCCACATGATGCCATCACACAGTGTGTTGGAGCTACACTAGGCTAATCACATTCAACATTTGTGTTAATTCTGTCTAGAAGCTGGGGTTGTGCGGTAAAACCACAATCCTTTACCATGGTATGAGTAATTGTAGTAACATAATATAGTAATTGCAACCAAAAGATTGTTTATATCATCTTCAGAAATCATTCTAATATGCTGATTTGCTGCTCAAGAAACATTTCTTCATTATTATCAATGTTGAAAACTGTTACTTCATATCTGTGGAAACCGTGATACATTTTATTTTTCAGGATTCTTTGATGAAGAGAAAGTTTGAAAGAACAACTTTTATTTAAAATAAAAATCATTTGTACTATAAATTTCTTTACTGTGATTTTTTATGAGTTTAATGCATCTCTGCTGAATAATAGTATTAATTTATTTCTTTTTTTTTTTTTTTTAATCTTACTGAGCCCAAACATTTAAACAATTTACAAAGTGTATAGTGTACTTTTAAAAATGAAAGGTGCTTCATCTCATTTTATTTGTTTTGATTTTTATTTTAAACATGATGGACACAAAGCAAATGACCAGATTATTTATAGCATATGAGTGTTTCACAGTTCAGAATTAAAGACTCAAAACAGTCAAACTAATATTACAAAAACATGTTTATATTATAAATATTACAAAACCCTAACCCTAACTTCTGATTGAATGAGACACACTTGAAATTTTGTAAAATATTCGGTAGAAACACACCTGTGAAGCACATTGGTTACATTTTACATTAATGAACAAGGTGAAACCGTGTTCTGTGTCAGTTTTACTGAACGAGGCTCAGTGAAATCCAGCATGATGAACTACACTGAGGGTTAATTATCATAGGACAAGGCACATTTCACTTAGTGAGAAGACCGAAAGGGCATTGTTTTTGTGTCAGTTCCAATTAGATTTATAATTAGCTATCAATGATTGCATGCTGTGCGGGGAGCATTGTAGTTTGCTGTGAAAAAAAGTGCAAATAGACTGGTGAACTTGTGCTCTACTATAAAAAATGACCAATCTCAACAAAGTCGAAATAAAAGCAATCAGAATCATCCCTGTGGCCTTTAATGGGCCAAGGCTCTTGAGATCCCAATGGCTGTCACGACCTGCACCGGGACGCATATCCTGTCCCACAAGGCATGTTAAAAAAAGAGGGAGACATTAAATCAATACGTCAAAATCGAATTGAACCTGCCAATCATATCAGTAACATGGGAGCAAAGTTCACAGTGACAGACTGATCAGTCAATATGAAATATCAGAGTCCCAGTGAACCTGGCTGTTGACATCTAGAGGAGCGGGCTGTTCGCACAAAAGAGAACACATGTGCCATTGATCTCTGGGTAGGCCAAGGCAGGAGAGACGTCTTTAGAAGCAGGTGTCAGCATGTAGATTGGGTCTGTCTGCCATATAGTTCAGAGTCTGTCTGTTTGGTTCAGTGGGCAGCCATTCCAATGGCACTCATTACAGGCTCCATATGATATCAGACAAATTCATGTCCTGGGGAAGCATACGCTGACAGATATAAAAATAAAATAAAATAAAAAAAAAAATTCAAAAAAGAAAGATGCCTATTTGCAGCTCTGATTGACAGGAATACCTGTTCTTTCATGACACTGGTAGAAGAATCAAGAAAAATGTTCTTCAGCAGTGTGTGTAATGGACAACAATTCTACATCTGACTAGTTCAGACATTCTGAACTAAAGAAACTCCCCCATCCAGCCAGAGATCCATTAAAGCATGCTATTCAAAGCATAAATCTCACTGAAAAGCCAAAACAACACAGATATAATCTAGTTCATGCACAAAAATGAAGCAATCAGCCATTCTCTTTGGACATTTTCATCCTGGACGCTCAGCTTATATCAGAGACCTTTTGTACTAGTGCATTCATGTTCAAAATATAAAGATTTCAAACTTTATATCCTTTGTCATCTCAAAGGCTAAGCTTTTTGGATGCTTATGTGTCAAAATGTTATGTGCTCTGTGGCAAGATAGAAGCTTTATAAAACATATGGAAACTACTCAATTGTATACTAATTTCATTCTACAAAACAACACAGTGATTTGAACTTAACAAGGTTTTACCATTGAGTGAAATTGTGAAAACTTCTTCCTACATCTTCCTAAAGTAGCATGTGTGACAGCAAAGACTCTAAACAGCTGCTGACATGCCATTATACTGCAGTTTTTACTCTCAGGGGCTGTAATTGCTTGGGCTCAGAGCCCAAACTAGTGCAATATGAAGAAATAGAGTTACAACTACACCAACAAAACAGAGCTCCATACACCCACATAGCATTGATTATGTCAACATATCCCTTGCCATGCAGAGAAATTGTCTTTTCTATTAAAACACAAGCAGAATCTACACTGAAAAAATTATTTTTGCTGCTTGTTCAAATTACTAATGAGCGAATTAAAATGAGCTAAAGCAACACAATTCCTACACATTTTGTCCTAACTTAATTTCATTGTGTTTAATCCACATAAATATATCTAGTATTAAAGCTTACTTAATCCATTTGTGTTGGGATTACATAAATGAATTTTGTTCCATTAACTGAAAATGGGCGGTGCTTGTTAGTTACCATCATGCATTGCATATCGCTGGATAAAGTGAGAAAATGTTTAAAAATTTGATGGTATTTTATGTGTGTTGCAGTAAGATGAAAACGGGGAATGCTTGATAGTGTTTAATAGTGTTCAGTGTTCACTTATATTGCAATTATTAGAATGTTTTAAATTTCACTGTTATCATTGTGGAGAAGAGTGGGGCATTTTCTTAGGCTGTGGACTGGTGCTTCGTCTTCAATTTCAGCTTTGCGCTGAAAGCTAACATTTAATGTGCTAGTGTGTGCACTATTGTTAGCTAATAGACCCTTGACTATCCAGTCTAATGAATCAATCATACAACACATATATGAAGTTGAACTGAATAAAAGAACATATTGGATGAATGAATGGATGTTTTGAAAGAATAAATTATGAATCCATGAACCTTACAAAATTCACTTTGAGATTACTTAATTTGGGTCACTTAAAAATTATTTAATTTTATCATGTTGAAGTTACATTAACAAATCATATTTGTATAACTTAATTGATTCATATGGGGCCGATGTACACTGTTAAATCATATAAATTCAACATTCAATTGAGTGTATGCACTGAAAAAAAAAAGATTTTAATATTAAGTTAGGACAAAATGTGTAGGAATTGTGTTGCTTTAGCTAATTTTAATTAAGTAATTTGAACAAGCAGCAAAAATAAAAAAAAAATTCAGTGTGGTGTTCTCAAGTTACAAGTTTAAATTCAGCAGCTTCAGAGAAGAAAGTGACTTAAACAAGTGTTTGGACGTAACTGTTGTTAATCTGTCAAACCACATGCTGGTCCGTTTATGTATACGTTATGTTCTGACATTTCTCTTTTGCCCTCCAAGATAAATGGATGTGTTAGGGTGGAGGTGCTCACAGTTCTCTTCCTCCTCTCCGTTAATTAACATTATTTACTGACCCTGGCCTTTGAGGGGGCTCAGGAGAGATGGCAGGAGAAATTTAAAAGTGTCGATAAGCCAGTCGGCGCTTGAAAAGGGGAGTGTTAACGTGGTAATGTGACAGCCGAACAAGTCTGGAGAATGTCAGAGGCAAAAAGGTATTACCATCTGCTCTGACAGTCCGCAAAAGCCATTAGCCCGTCTAAAACTGACAGCTCCCGATCTCGATACAGGGAGCTGATGCAATGCGAATGCAACACCATCATTCGCCCCGTTCCCTCTCACACTCTCTGTCTCTGATCCCTCAGGTTGTACCTGATATGTGGCTAATCAGCAATGGGTGACCACAGCAGGACAGTACGGACCCCTGCTGCTTCACAGCTCTACTGAGGAGCCCCTTTATTAATCAAAGATCAGATGGTGGGGCCCCTGGCAACCGTCTGCCACCCGTGCCCCATTCTCTGGCCCCGAGACAATGATTTTGGGGCCTCTTGTCCTGAGTCTTGATTACATCCATCACATAAGAAGCCTGCATACAGTGAGAGGTGAAGAGCACAGCATATAAAATTAATCCACAGCACAGCAGAGAATATTGAGGAAGAGCTTCGGATGACATCGATGTTCTTTATTCATGCCAACACATGTCTGGAGCCTCATTTAAAGAAAAACACTAAAAATATTGAGAGGTTTGGACCAGCATGAATCTGAAGTAAAAGGTACTCTTCCTTCAGACTTAAAGGCCAGGACACGCCAACCTGACTAGCAGCAACGAAAGCCGACGGTGTTGTCGCCTCACGTTGGCTGTGTCAGGGAAAAAATATGTGCTTGAACACACCGAAAGAACTTAAGCCGACTGTCAACTAGCACGCGCATTCTGTGCCTGCGTATAAAGGAGATAATTGTCTATTTAAGCAGATATATTTGTCTATATTTGTCATTCAAAATGGGAAAGCGCAACTAAGACTGCATGTATACATACCATAAACAAAGCAGCGCTTGCTTACCGTTTTGAATATCAATCATGCTAATTACGTTCTTTATTCCACTCCGCTCATGTTATTATGAAAATATTTGTGCATTCGAGTGCTCAGGTAAGATGATGTAAAATTAGAACAACCTTCTGTCTGTGCCTTCATGACTTATTTGCTTGCTTTCATAACTTTTGCTTATATTCTCGTGAACTGACTCGTTTGCTATACTGAACAGCCAATCAGAGTTCTCTCTCCGACCGCCCGACACAGATTCAACATGTCGGATTGTGCGAAAAAAAGCCGACGTGGACCAACTTCAGCCGACGGTGTGGAACACACTGAGAAAATGTAGTCGGCCGTCGGGCAGTTTTTGTTCACAACAGTTCACAACACGGCCCTGAAGTATCATCAGAGATTGAGTCAACTAGATCATCCACTATGAAGGCCTCATCAACATGACAACCAGTGGCACATCTCCTCAACAACCGTCCATACCGGTGTGATGAATACGATCCTCAACTGGATGGAACTGAATTAAACACTTTGAATGTTGCGATCATATCTGACTTATGATAGCAGCCTGAGTCGTAACAAAGCACTGTTCGCCAGAGGAGAACTGGCCCCCCGACTAAGCCTGGTTTCTCCCAAGCTTTTTTCTCCATTTTAACACCTGTTTGCCACCTGATGTCACCTGTTGGAGTTTGGGTTCCTTGCCGCTGTCGCCTTTGGCTTGCTTAGTTGGGGACACTTGACAATTGACATTTGATATTCAACAGTGCTTTGATCTGCCTGCATTGACACTATTCCTTACGAGCTGCTGTGCAGCCAAAATAATGTACCAGTTATCACTGTAAAGCTGCTTTGACACAATCTACATTGTAAAAAGCGCTATATAAATAATGGTGACTTGACTTGACTTGTGTACATTTTCTCAGTGTCGGCTTGGTGTGTTCTGGGCTCAACACGCTCGTTAGCAGTGCAAGAAACCATAAATGATAGTACAGATGTTAATAAGTACTACAGGTTAGAAGACTAAAAAATAACAGCACACTTCTGCTCTTTCAGTTGTTCTTTGTCGAACTGTTTAGCCACTATGAACTTTAGTCAGAGTAGACCACATATTTTAGACCACAAAACATTCTGCAAAAAATGAGTTGTAAATTAAATGTTCCTCACAGATGTTTTCATTCATGTCCAATTTAATATTTTATCTTTATTTTATTTATTTTTTATTTTAATAACTGAACAGCTGCTGCTGGTGATCTTTCAGGTCATATGTACATCACTAACAAGCTTGTCTGCTAGTCAAATGGTTTTGCTTTTGTTAAGTTTGGTCAGTAATTGACCAGAAGAACACTGTTCTAGGTCAGTGTTAATCTTACCAACAAAATCACTGACAATGTTTTTTTATTAAAAAAAACAAAACAAACAAACAAACAAACAAACAAACAAAACAAAAAAAACTAAAAACGTGAACTAAAAATGAACAGTGAATGAACACCAGTAAACTAAAGTTCTTTACTAACGGGTTAATTTAATCACCAAAAGCATTCTATATTAGACCAAATAGATAATGCACAAATGAGCTTGAAGTAAGTTACATTACCTGTTTTTTTTTCTACTGTCTGGTCAGTGCGAACCAATGCTAACAACGTGCTGAGCAGGGCCAATAGTCTCGGACCTCAAGCTGCGAGGCCAAAATCAAGCTGTTTCCACTGTCGGGCCATAGCCCCGCAGCGCTACAACGTCACAGGACCCCACAATTTCAACAACATGGGGCTAGCTAGCTGACTGAAAACAAGCTAGATTGCAAAATGAACATGACGTAAGACTCCACAGCATCAACACATTAGCTACTTGTTCAGTCGCGCTTGCTTCCATTAATTTGTGATCACAAAACAACTATTTAATTCCAAAAGCTTACAAATTTAGAAAAATATTAATAAAATCGTATGTTTAGGTCACATTTCTTGAAACATTTGAAAGCAAAAAAAAATACAGGATTATAATCATATGATTTGTTATATGAAGTTCTTCAAGCAATCTGTTATTTTCCATAAGCATTATTCCATATTTCTCCTGACTCATGTAAGTCTTTTTCCATGATCACTCCTCAAGCCCCAGATGGGCCGCTTTGGACCAAGATATTTGGTGGGCCAAAAACCCCTGGCCGCTGGCCCCAAGGAAGCCCCGTGGAGGCCCGATCAAGCCCCAGAAGTGACAGTGGAAACGTGACTGGCCCTAGCAGGCATTAGCAAGCTTGCTTTTGGCCTGAGAGTGGAAGCACTACTATTGTGGATAGATTATTTCTGCATCAATGCACTAAAACACAGACCATGAATAGCTAAAGCACAAAGACCACAATATTGTGTTATAATAACAACATTATTTTGATACGTTTAAATGAACACATGAAATGTTTGAGTCTTTTTTTTTTTCACATTGACTAAAACATTATTTCATTGGCTCAAATAAGATGCCATTTCAGTCAGAGTACGACTAAAATGAATGAATTTGACATAATGAAAAATGGACAAAATTTTCATCAAAAGACAAAAACGATGACTAAAACTGTATGAACTCTGCTCGAGGTACAGGTGGCTGTGCTATGTATGAGATGAGAACTGCTGGAGCAGGTCAAACTTGAGCCTTGCAGCTGATGATAAGTAAACTCCAACTCATATTCTTCTCATTTTCATTGGAGTCCAACTCCTTCAGCCAAGACAGTGGCTCAGGAATCAATCAACAAAACCAAAAGTTATTTGTGAGCCAAGATGCTGACCCGACTGAGCTATAGAGACTCTTCTCCTGCCTGCAGAAACTCACTGTCAGCATCTTAAACCACAAACTCCTGCCTCAGAAAGCCCTTGAGTCTGCATGTAACACCTAACAGCATGAGCAGCTGCGGCCCGTATCGACTGCCTCCAACAGATTCATGCAGGGAGTCATTTCTTTGTTTTCAGTTCAAGTTCATATGGAAAACAGGAGGGAACTGCAACATTCCTGATATCAAGGAGGGCATGCAAAAACTTAACGTCAGCTTGTGTTCGAGTAAGACCATGCAAATAATACTGAATCCATCTAAAATGACTTCAGCAGTACCAAACCCATGAAGGCTGCACTAATTTAGCAGGAAAGAAGCTACGATAAAGAGAGAGCACACAGACATCATAGTCTCCAGAGGCTTGAAGCAGTTTAGCACAGATGCACTGAAGATTCTCCAAGGCACCTACTGACCTATAAACTCCCTGCAGGGCAGAATCTGCAGGACCTGTAAAATCAATATCTCTCTCCCACTAGATGGAAGCCATTGTTGATAATTGTTTCTGCTGCCAATGTTTTCTTGCGCTGTGGCTGCGGTGGACCTGGACAGCAGAGATACTGTATTCAGC
Source organism: Elopichthys bambusa (assembly GCA_037101425.1). Classification (NCBI taxonomy): domain Eukaryota; kingdom Metazoa; phylum Chordata; class Actinopteri; order Cypriniformes; family Xenocyprididae; genus Elopichthys; species Elopichthys bambusa. The sequence goes on from CM074439.1 coordinate 6,828,367, forward strand.
TTGGATCCCTAGGCTTCTCTCACATGGGCAATTGGAGTGCTCTCTTATCAGGTGCACTGAAGCGAGGAAGGATTTGAAGCCGAAGTGGCGCACGGTGCTGCGGGTCTCCAAGTTGTCACTCTGGAGAATGTCCTGGCATCGAATCAAAGGCTGAGTCCATGACCAACCTGATTTGACTTAGTCTCTGGGGCAGAAGAGGGTCTCAGGCCAGATCAAGAGAGCGGCGAAAGGCTGAGGGAGATTATCCTCTCCTGCAAAAGCAGGACAACAGGAGAGAAAGAAGAAATAGGTGTGAGATGTGAAGGAACGCTCTTGTCTCATAGTGGCGCTATGAGAGGGGGAGCAGGGGCTGATGGGAAAGGAACGTCTCAAATGACCTATTCCATTGATTCAACTTGCCACTGACGTGTCCCTGAACAACAGAGGGGCTATTTAGAAACACTTTCTACCTTAAACAACTTCAGTGCCATAACACACGTTAATAATGCAGCACTGCAAGAACAATATAGCACACAGGTCAGCAGATCCCAATGAAGGAGCGGAGGCCAGACAATGCTGCTGCATTTTTCATTACTTGAGTCCACAGGTTTGCTATGCAAAATGCACAACAGACTATTACAGTATTATCAGATATCAGAAGAATAAGAATGTCAAAGCAGCATGAGCACATAGCTTAACACTTCACATATTTGATTTGAAGGCATAAACATTTGTTCAGTCAGTTTTAAAAGCAGTATGAGGACAATCAGTTCACCATTTGGAGAGTTCAGGAGATTCCCCTGGAAAGGGATCTGTAACAGTATAGCATGTAATTCTTCATTTGGTGTGACCATTACAGTTCATGGACAGACCGCTGCAAAGGAGCATAAAGCCATTTCAAAGGACCAGGTGCACTGTACAAAACACCTTTCCATCATGTTGGCCCCAGATGCAGTGCTAAACAAACTCAAATATCAGTAAAAAAGAGATGACTTCCATTGCTTTTCCAATGTCTCTAAACCAATGGTTCTTAAACTTGAGAACTCAAAGTTGTCCAGCACAATTTTTGAAGGCCCACCAGATGTGTTGCGTATTTTTGACAAAGCTGCTTGTTTTCAAACCTTTATTTATATATTCAATGATTGTGGTTAATTAATACACATTTTTATCATTTTGATTTTGTGTTTACTTTTAGCCTTTTAATTTACATTATAATTACATTATTTTAATATATTCATAAAAATGTATTCATTTAAATACATTTAAGTCATCCTGGAGTATTGCTGGGGTCCCCGAGTGGGCCCCAGACCCCACTGCCCTAAACCACCCTGCCCTAAAAGAATGGGCCCGAAAACCATTCATACAAATTATTGTATTTTTGTGATACAATTCATATGATATTGTTTTGTTGTTAATAATTTGGTCAACAAATTTCACCTGCAGTTTATACAACATGGACAGGACTTTGTCAAAGTAGAAGAACTTCAAAGCTCCAAAATGGGTAGAAAGAAAAACTCCTAAATAAGAAACTCTTCCCTCTAGAGACATGTAATCCTGCTATACTTCTCTTTGTAGATACTATGTGACCTAGAAACATTTGTATCAACTGATAAAAAAGAGGATTGTTGCTGCATAGCTTCTGCCACATCATCACAATATGTGCCACTTTTACCTTCCTGGTAATTAAAATTCAAACTCCTCTTTTCAAAGATTGAGTGGGTAAAAAAAAATGACATTCGCTCTAAGAATCAGTTTTTGGTCTTATAACAGTGGGAGATAAACAGCTTGAAATCACTTTGACAGCCTGTGTTACTCTCATCACATACCACAGGGGATTTTAATTCCAACCTGTGAAATTGTAATTGCTTCTCTAGCCAGCACTGGAGGATTGTGGGTAACAGACATTTTCAAATTCTGTCAAGCATTGCCCTATATGAATCCTCCGTCTCTCTCTCAAAGCCCTGTGTGTCTGCCTCTTTGCTTAAACAGTCTGTGTTTTCCTTCCCAGGTTCCCCTCGTTCTCTGTGTTTGTAGGAGCCATAGTTGACACTGAATTAACTGGAGCTGTCAGGGGACTGTTTCAGAGCAGCAGAGCCACACAAAATAAGATGAATTTCTCTTCAGGGTGTGTGTCAACTTCCTCTTCTCCTTGTCTCTGTCTGTTGTGTGATACTTTGTGTCTTCCTCTCCTCCTCTTGCTGTGAGGCAGCTTCATAAATGAATTTAATTGTGTTTCATTTGTAGGACCCCCTGCTTATAGACCTGTCAACAGACGTCCCATCAAACTGCAACCAGAAAAAAACGCTGACAAAAATAAAAGATGCTGCTGAACAGGAGTTAATTAGCAATGATCATAACGATAAAGCTCTCTAATGCAGCGTTTGCCGTCATGGAATCCCAGAGAGACCTGCTGAAGATAAGAATAATGTCAGCATATATCGTCCTCTGAGGTTCAGAAGATGGCATCAAGCTTTTGAGGTAGAAAATGGGAGAAAAATTCCTCGTTATTTATTTCATGTCTGAGAATGTTTCTTATTTGTAATTTCACCATTGTAACACCATAAAAAATACTGAAGTCGGGACAACCACTGCTCTTTTCAGTGAATGTGTAGAATCTGCCAATGTAATAACAACCGCTCTGAAAACTGTGCTATGGTGATTTTTAAGGTGCTAAGGTGTTTTAATGCTAAGGTGTTTGCCTCTGTTTTTTTTTTTTTTTTTTTTTTTTTTTAAAAGGCAATAACCATTAAGTATTTTACTTTCAATGAAAAACTGAAATACATTGCCAAGGAGACTCGCCTCCCTTGGTAAATCAACCAATAATTGTAGAGATGATGAAAGAGTAATTTACATGATAATAGTTTGAACCTTTTCCTTTGATAATCTAGCAACTACCTTAATTATGGAGGGTAGAGATATTGAATATTTGATCACCATTCACTTGACATTTGATATTCAACAGTGTTTTGATCTGCCTGCATTGACACCATTGTATGCGAACTGAACTGAGCTGGATGATGACATCACTGTTTACTCCAGTGCTGATATAGATAAATTAACTAAATTAATAACTATTGATTCTTACAACGGAATGAATCAATAGTGAATTTACTTAAGATGGGCAATGACACCATTTTCTTTAAGAACTGCTGTGCAGCCAAAATTATATACCATTTATTACTGTAAAGCTGCTATGACACAATCTGCATTGTTAAAAGCGCTATATAAATAAAGGTGACTTGACTTGACCATTACATTTCCAAAATGCCATTTGAGCAGGAGCTACAAATTAAAAATAAAGTAAGACCAGGTCTAATTTGGACATACATCAGCAATTGTCTTCACTAAACAGCCGAATGTGCTCTTTTATTGTAGGCATTTAAATAGACAGCAGGATGGATTGTTTTCGTCAAGTGATAGCTGAAGATAAATATAAATATATAAATACAAATTATATTTATATTGTCTTGCTTTATATGTAATGTTTTTGTTTGTTTGTTTGTTTGTTTGTTTGTTTTGTTTTGTTGTTGTTTTTTGTCTAAAAGTGCCAAAATATATAGCAGTTAAGCAAAAACAAACAATTAAAAATCATCAGTAGGGGATTCCTAGACTGCTTTTTAACAATTTAGTGTTAGTAATTTTAAAACCCACCAGCTGAAACTGGAAGAAACTTTCATCCAATAATCTTCAAAGTGCCATAGGAAGCAGAGGGTGACATTACAGGGCCATAGATGTGTAGACCTGGGGGGAGAAAAGAGTGCTGCCTGGGAATACTCAACAAAAACATACTGATCTGGAGATTATGTCATGAACGTTGGACCTTAGAACTTTTATGGGCGATTCTCCAAAAAAAAAAAAAAAAGGTGTTCTTCAACTCTCTTCAGCTCTTCAAGTCCCAAAGCACTCCTGGGACAACAAACCTGAGGCTTCAGCCACTACACAGGATAGATTCTTGATTACATCTTAAAGCTGAATTGTTCATTCATCTCTTGATTAGTTGCGAAACAGTTTGGTAAATTAAACACAGGCTGAGCAGTAGAGGACAAAGGTAATTAGCTGCACTTAGCCGGTGGGAGAGCAGAATAACCATTACTCACTATCCACATTCATTTCATTTTGTGCCCTATTATGGCTCAGTAACATCATTACGCCACTCCAAATAGTGTAACTTATCTTCAATTAGTGGAAGTTGTCGGTCATTAGGGCAGATGTGGATGTAGGGCTGAGTGCTGTGGGGCTGTACGTCAGCCCTAATTAGATGGCTCACTTTCACAGTTGATAAACACAACTTCGCTCTTGAACTGCATTCATCTATTGTTGGTTGTCTCTCCGATCACTTCTAGCGAAACCGACCATCTACCGGCTCACGTGTGTTTAGCGTGATGGAGCTAATAGCTTGTGAATAGCTCTGTTGGATCTCCATCCGCACCCTTCTAATGCATCATATCTGTCAAAGTTTAGTTGGTTGCAGAAGTTTGATCATTTCACTTTCTGAAAGAAAAAAAAAAAAAGATACCCAGTATTTATTCTTGTTCAACCTAAAGTGTTGAACTAAAATTAACATCTAGTTTATCTCTTGGTTGTTGATTAAAAATTAACATGTGGATGCTGTTAATTATCTCATCATGTCTGTGAGCTCAGCTGTAACAGAATAAAAATGGTGTAACTTTATTGAAAAATGTGAAGTAAAGTAAAAGTCAGTGGTGGATCGTCAGGGGAGGCACAGCCTACCCAAATTTCAGGTGCCACACTCTAATCAGCTAATTAACTCAAAACACCTGCAAAGGCCTTTAAATGGTCTCTCAGTCTAGTTCTGTAGGCTACACAATCATGGGGAAGACTGCTGACTTGACAGTTATCCAAAAGACAACCATTGACACCTTGCACAAGGAGGGCAAGACACAAAAGGTCATTGCAAAAGAGGCTGGCTGTTCACAGAGCTGTGTCCAAGCACATTAACAGAGAGGCGAAGGGAAGGAAAAGATGTGGTAGAAAAAAGTGTACAAGCAATGGGGTTAACCGCACCCTGGAGAGGATTGTGAAACAAAACCCATTCAAAAATGTGGGGGAGATTCACAAAGAGTGGACTGCAGCTGGAGTCAGTGCTTCAAGAACCACTACGAACAGACATATGCAAGACATGGTTTTCAGCTGTCGCATTTCTTGTGTCAAGCCACTCTTGAACAACAGACAGCGTCTCGCCTGGGCTAAAGACAAAAAGGACTGGACTGCTGCTGAGTGGTCCAAAGTTATGTTCTCTGATGAAAGTAAATTTTGCATTTCCTTTGGAAAACAGGGTCCCAGAGTCTGGACGAAGAGAGGAGAGGCACACAATCCACGTTGCTTGAGGTCCAGTATAAAGTTTCCACAGTCAGTGATGGTTTGGGGTGCGATGTCATCTGCTGGTGTTGGTCCACTGTGTTTTTTGAGGTCCAAGGTCAACGCAGCCGTATACTAGGAAGTTTTAGAGCACTTCATGCTTCCTGCTGCTGACCAACTTTATGGAGATGCAGACTTCATTTTCCAACAGGACTTGGCACCTGCACACAGTGTCAAAGCTACCAGTACCTGGTTTAAGGACCACGGTATCCCTGTTCTTAATTGGCCAGTAAACTCGCCTGACCTAAACCCCATAGAAAATCTATGGGGTATTGTGAAGAGGAAGATGCGATATGCCAGACCCAACAATGCAGAAGAGCTGAAGGCCACTATCAGAGCAACCTGGGCTCTTATAACACACGAGCAGTGCCACAGACTGATCGACTCCATGCCACGCCACATTGCTGCAGTAATTCAGGCAAAAGGAGCCCCAACTATGTATTGAGTGCTGTACATGCTCATACTTTTCATGTTCATACTTTTCAGTTGGCCAAGATTTCTAAAAATCCTTTCTTTGTATTGGTCTTAAGTAATATTCTTATTTTCTGAGATACTGAATTTGGGATTTTCCTTAGTTTTCAGTTATAATCATCAAAATCATCAAAAAAAAAATAAAAAAAAAAATTGAAATATATCAGTCTGTGTGTAAAGAATGAATATAATATACAAGTTTCACTTTTTCAATGGAATTAGTGAAATAAATCAACTTTTTGATGATATTCTAATTATATGACCAGCACCTGTATATTAATGATATATTCCTTCATTATTGTGTGTTTGTGTAACACCAGAGATCATTATCATAGGCCAAATGAAACATTAATATAAATAACATAAAGGACGATTTAATGTTAATCAAATTCCCAGTAATTAATTTCATTTCTGGAAAATAGCCATTGTATCCCGTCTATAAGGGTGGTGATAAAACAGATCCAAATTCATATCGTTCAATCTCAGTCATGCCTTGTGTTACAAAGGTGTTGGAGAAATTAATTAATAAGCAATTGATAAGGTTTCTTAAGAAATGTAATATCTTATCTAATGTCCAGTCTGGTTTTCGTTCATCATTTAGCTGTATTACAGCAGTTATGAATGATATTTATAATTCGTTAGAAACACAACAATTTTGTGCAGCTATTTTTAGTGATCTTTTTAAAGCTTTTGATACAGTTGATCATTCTCCAGATTACATAGTATTGGTGTGTCTAATCCAACCTTATCTTGGTTTTCTAACTATTTATTTAATAGATCTTTAATAGACTTTTACTAATCATATACAGTGCCGTCCACTAATATTTGCACCCTTGGTAAATAAGAGCAACAACCTTTTCCCAAGATCTTCTTCTATAATGTCTGATGATTTTGGAGAACACCTGACAAGATATCAGAGACCATTCCTTCAGACAGAATCTCTCCAGATCCTTCAGATTCCCAGCTCTATGTTGGTGCTTCTCTTCAGTCCACCCCACTAATTTTCTATAGGGTTCAGGTCAGGGAACTGGGATGGCCATGGCAGAAGCTTCATTCTGTGCTCAGTGACACGTTTTGTTAGGTTTTGATTTTTATCTGTTGGTATTTGATAGAATCCATGATGCCATGTATCTGAACAAGATGTCCAGGACCTCCAGCAAAACAAATAGGCCCACAGCATTAAAGATCCAGCAGCATAGGAGCATGAGGTACTTTTTATCCCTGTGTGCACCAAACCCATCTGGTGGGTTTGCTGCCAAAAAGCTCTTTTTTTTAGTTTCATCATATACTTCTGAGATATTTTACTCAGGGTGCCAATAATTGTGGCCAGTATGTATTGGAGAAAAACATTTATTTCATAATGTGAGCTCTCCCCCACTTTCAATTGTTTTACTTAGATGAAAGGTTAGAATTTTGTGATTTTTTTTAATGAAAGATCAAAAGGATAAACAATACAGATTTATTTTCACAGCCACCTCTGCTCATATTTACTAAGGGTGCCAATATTTGTGGAGGGCACTGTAACTCATCTTCAGAATAAAGTTAAATCTAGACTTAGTTTTCTATATCGAAATAATCTGTATTTACTACATTAGCCAAGAAATATCTTGTTGAAACCACTGTTTTACCCTTGTTTAACTATGTTGATGTGGTATATAGAAATGCACATAAAGGTGTTCTGGAACAATTAGATGTGTTGTATCATGCAGCAATTAGACTGATTAGTAATGCATCTTATACAACACATCATTGTGAATTATATTCTCTTTTGAACTGGACATCATTGCATACAAGACGGGAAATACACTGGCATATTTTTATTTATTTGTTTGTTATGGTTATTACCTAAATATATTCAAAAGTTGCTGCAATTCCAAACTTCCAAACCAAAATTGCAATTCTACTTATGGTCGTTCTGCTTTTGAATTTACTGCCCCAAATGGTTGGAAAGTGTTATAAAAGCTACTGAAATTAGAGACATATTTCAGTCTGTGCATTAAAAAAAATTATTAGCGAGTGGTTTTTATTACAACCTGTAAATGTTTTGAATGATATATTCCTTTTTTTATTTTTTTTTATTTGTGCATTTATTTTTTGTGTATTATGAATTGCCTGGTTAAATAATGGTTAAATGAAATTTTATTTGTCAGGATGTGTATTTCTTGTTAGTAATTTCACCACTGTAATACCATAAAATATTACTGAAGTCGGAATCACTGCTGCTGTTTCCCGAATGTGCCAAATCTGTCGATGTAATTACAATAATTAGAAAAACTAAGGCGAGTCTGATGGGAATGAGAAGGGGAGGATGAGGCAAAATCCATAGCCAGAGACTTTTTTCCAACTTCCATTCAAAAAAGAAAAGACAAAAAGGCAGTCACCATTGAGTATTTCATTTTCAGCAGTTAGAGTGTTGAGAAAATATATATTGCAGAGGAGGCTAGCCTCTCTTGGTCTATATCAACAAATCATCATAGAGACGTAAATTATGTGATATTAGTTCCGTTTTGAAAGGGAACTCAACTCTGCATTTCACCGCATATGGGGAACGTCACACGTGAACCGATGTCTGAAAGCCAAGAATAAATCCACTCCAATCCTATTGGCAGGCGACAGCCTATGACATCATCATAGTGCGACCCGGAAGTATAAAAGGAGCGCCTAGAGAATCAGTCAGTATCTTTTTGTCTTTCGGGACTGTTTTGTCTGATCGTGATTGGATTGATCGAATCCGGTAAGGGAATCTTTTATTATGGCTTACAAACGTGTCCCAGGTTTTGACACTTGATAAACACATTTCTGGGCGTTTTCTATCTGGGAGTGGAGCGTGCATAGACAGTGCTTGAGGGCGCTGTCTGTGTTTTTCTGTTTCTGATTTACTGTGAGCGTCTCCCTGTCGGGACACTCCGTTCTCGTTTGGCACTCTTCTCGAGGGAAGAGGTGTCCGCATCTGCGCCTGGTGATTCTGGCCCCGTTTGTGCTGAGGCAAAACGGCGGCTGCAATCATGGAGTTTGCGGTGAGCTCGTTGGGAAGTTTGAGAGAGGTGTATTCTCTCTCAGCCCCCCGGGGCTGATGAGGATGAGTTGTTGGATGACGATGACGTCCGTGTTTGAAGTCATCGCGTCCGGCAGCGAGCGCTCTTCTGGCTGCTGTATATGCTGGAGTTTGTGGGACGCGCTTCTGGCAGGCTGCGGCTGCCATGAGGGCGCGTTAAGGAAGGGACGGCTCGACGAGTGGTTCCTTTCTGTCCATGGCTCTGCAGCTCCCACAAGCTTTCCATTCCTTCCTGATCTCCATGTTTGAGATCGGGAGGGCATGGAAAAACCCTAGCCGATTTATATCTGGGCCCAGACAGACGGGAGGGGGAAGACGCGAGATTGAGATGGATGATCAATTGTAAACACCGCGGCGTTTGTAATCGATCCCCCAGCTGCAAGGGCGATTTACATCTACCCTCTCCTCATCTTTTCCACCTTCTATATATATATATATATATATATATATATATATATATATATGTGTGTGTGTCTATATATATTTTTTTATATATACATGTATATATATTTTATAAATATATATCATGCTCAGATGCTTCTTATGGTCAGACTGATGGCTGGGCCCATAGTGATTATTTTTCTGACGGCCCGCTTTTCCGGTTTGATAATGACAGATAATCTTTTAGGCTTAAAAGAACCCTAGATTCCATCCTTTCATGTAGAGGAAAAGGAGAATGAGGAATCTTCGGTCTTCCAGCCGCAGGAAGGTAAGCTGGGTCTATATTTTATGTTTTAAAATATGACGACCTTGTTTTTCCTGTATAGTTTTTTCTGAGCATGTAGACAGCCAGAAGGCTGGTCCGTCTCGAGCTGAGGCTCAGAGACAGGGCCAGAAGTCCAGTATGGCCGCTCGGGCGAATCCTCCTTTTCGGAGCAAGTCGCAGAGATGGCGGAACTCGAGGAGGAAGAAGCAGGTTTTAGGGGAGGTGATTGATCACATACGCCAGTAGTGTTGGTAATCGATTTCCTCTCATTGCGAGGGCGGCTTTACATCTGCCCTCGCCCCTTCTTCCTCCGCCTCCTAGGTTTTGGGTTCATTTAACATACTCAGGCACTTCTTTATCAGTCAGGCTGACGGCTGGGCTATTTTTCTATAGGCCCGCCTTCTGGCTTGATAGTGGAAGAGGCTCTTTTAGGTTTTAAAAAAAATCCTAGATTCCATTCTTCCTTGTTAAAGAAAAGGGAAAGAGGAGTCTTTGGTCTTCGAGCCGCAGGAAAGTGAGCTGGGTCTATATTTATATTTCTAAATATGTTGACATTGTGTTCCTGTATAGTTTTTCCTGAGTATGTAATCAGAAAAAGTAAGAGGGGTCTTTGGGCAAACTGAAGTTTGATAGGTTGGCTAGAACGATATTTGTGCAGGCCCACAAAATGGCCGCCTCTTAGCCACCTGTTGTTTAGAGTAGGTTTGAGTTAGCACTCGTCACATCAGTTAGTATCTATTGTCTAGGTCGGCCTTAATCGGCCGCCTGACATTGTTTGCTTGTTGAACTTGGCTTTATTTCCTCTTATCTATGGAGATTCAGAGGTGAAGCCCAGGCATTGCTATGCGTGTGACCCCGTAGGCCCACAGCTTAGTGGCCCAGACTAGGACTAGGTTTAGGTGTTTATTGTTATAAACCACCCTTTGTATTACTATCCCTTGTTAGGTTGTATAGTTCCTGGTTCTGGCCTCCTCCTGAGGGAGTTGTTAGGCCATATTCCTCAATACTTAGTTGGGGCTCCTTTTGCCTGAATTACTGCAGCAATGCAGCTTGGCATGAACTCGATCAGTCTGTGGTACTGCTCAGGTGTTATAAGAGCCCAGGTTGCTCTGATAGTAGCCTTCAGCTCTTCTGCATTGTTAGGTCTGGCATATCGCATCTTCCTCTTCACAATACCCCATAGTTTTTTATGGTTAAGGTCAGACGAGTTTGCTGGCCAATTAAGAACAGGGATACCATGGTCCTTAAACCAGGTACTGGTAGCTTTGGCACTATGTGCAGGTGCCAAGTCCTGTTGGAAAATGAAATCTGCATCTCCATAAAGTTGGTCAGCAGCAGGAAGCATGAAGTGCTCTAAAACTTCCTGGTATATGGCTGCGTTGACCTTGGACCTTAGAAAACACAGTGGACCAACACCAGCAGATGACATGGCACCCCAAACCAAACTGACTGTGGAAACTTTACACTGGACCTCAAGCAACGTGGATTGTGTGCCTCTCCTCTCTTTCTGCAGACTCTGGGACCCTGATTTCCAAAAGAAATGCAAAATTTACTTTCATCAGAGAACGCTTCTGATGCTGTCTGTTGTTCAAGAGTGGCTTGACACAAGGAATGCGACAGCTGAAACCCATGTCTTGCATACATCTGTGCGTAGTGGTTCTTGAAGCACTGACTCCAGCTGCAGTCCACTCTTTGTGAATCTCCCCCACATTTTTGAATGGGTTTTGTTTCACAATCCTCTCCAGGTTGCAGTTATCCCTACTGCTTGTACACTTTTTTCTACCACATCTTTTCCTTCCCTTCGCCTCTCTATTAATTTGCTTGGACACAGAGCTCTGTGAACAGCCAGCCTCTTTTGCAATGACCTTTTGTGTCGTCTTTTGGACAACTGTCAAGTCAGTAGTCTTCCCCATGATTGTGTAGCCTACAGAACTAGACTGAGAGACCATTTAAAGGCCTTTGCAGGTGTTTTGAGTTAATTAGCTGATTGGAGTGTGGCACCAGGTGTCTTCAATATTCAACCTTTTCACAATATTCTAATTTTCTGAGATACTGAATTTGGGATTTCCCTTAGTCGTCAGTTATAATCATCAAAATTAAAAGAAATAAACATTTGAAATATATCAGTCCGTATGTAATGAATAAATATAATATACAAGTTTCACTTTTTGAATGGAATTAGTGAAATAAATCAACTTTTTGATGATATTCTAATTATATGACCAGCACCTGTAGGTGCAATGGTTGAGGTTAACAGCTAAGGCACCTGTTCTCATAATAATAGGCTTGTGTTAGCCTCTATTTAAGAGCATGGTGACTTTTGTACTCCCCGGTTAGGGTTTGTGGTGTTTCACTGAGTGCATCACTTATTGGATTGCACACTCAGGTTGAGTGTAGAGAACCTCACTTTCAGTTTGGTTTCTGTTAGCTCCCGCTGGTTTGATCATTGCCACAATAGGACTTGTAGGCTCTAAATGGATTTAGCCTCCTTCTAGTTTAGCAGCTTGTGTTTACAAGTGTTGTTGGTATATGGTCATGAGTTTTACTCACTTAGTTTAGCACTGCTACAATGCTCGTGTCTGTTTGAGGTAGTAGGCCTTTTTAGGCCTTCCTTAGACCATGTTGCCATTTCATTGTACCCCTGTAATTGTATATTATGCTACATTGCCTGTTGGAATGTGTAGACTTAGCTCAGAAGTGTTAAGCTTCCCACAACTGTTGGCTGGGTTTAGCGCTGGTCCCCTTTTGAGCTTGGTCCCCTTTAAAGACCACTAGCTGGAGCTACGTGTTGCTGAAGTTGTAGGCCCCGCTAAGGCCTCCTTTCAGATTACATGTTGGCACAGTCCTGTGTTGGTCCTGCAGGACCTATTACCGCCATCGGCCACGCCCGTCTTTGCTAAGAGTAGGCCCTAGGTCAGGCCTCTCGTAGAGTATTGTGGCGGAGTGTGTACTCCTCTTGCTTTAAGAGAGTAAAAGGTGTTTTTACTGAGTACATGGCCTGCTGGCTGGTTGGGTCATGAGGTCTACTAGCTGATGCCACGTGTTGTTGAGGTTTAAGGCACCGCTAGGCCTCCTTTCATATTACATTTTGTCACAGTTTTGTGTGGTTACCATCACTGCCACTGGCCACACCCATCTCTAACTAAGAGTAAGCCCTAGGTCAGGCCTCTCGTAGAGTATGGTGGCGGAATATGCACTCCTCTTGCTTTAAAGAGTAAAAAGGTGTTTTTACTGAGTGCATGGCCTGCTGGCTGGTGTGGTTATGATTGCCACTAGCCGATGCCATGTGTTTGCAAGTTGTAGGCCTTCTGGGCCTCCTGTGTAGCATGTTGGAGTTGTGTACACCTCTCACTTTGAGTTATAACCACTAGCTGGCGCCACGTGTGGTTGGAGTTGTAGGCCCTATTTAGGCCTCCTTTCAGATTGCATGTTGGCACAGTCTGGTGTTGGTTTTTATGTGACTCATCACCATGGGTGGGTCGTGATTGCCACTAGCTGGTGCCACGTGTTTGCAAGTTGTAGGCCACCTGTGTAACATGTTGGAGTTCGGTTGTGTACTTCTCTCACTTTGAGGGTAAAAGGTGATTTTACTGAGTATGTTTCTGAGTGGCTTGCCTTTCAGGTGAGTTTTCGTGTTAAACTGCACTGTTCGGGTTTTCTGCATTTGCTTCCTTGAGCATGGTTTTTCCTTTAGCTCTAGTTGAGCTAAGTAGCTACCTCATAAGTAACTTGGTTCTATTTTTGCTCCTAGAACTTTAGTGGCCACTAGAATTGTGTTGACAGGTAGGCCCTCTGGGCCTCCTTCGAGAACATGCTGGTGTATGTTATAGTGTACTCCTCTCGCTGATAGAGTTAAAGGTGCTTCACTGAGTATGCTACTGGTTGGCCAGGGCCCCAGGTGACTTATTTACCTCCTTGTAGTTCCTTACCTCCTTAGCTCATCATTGAGCTAAGCATTATTGATCATTGGTTGAAGGCTTCCATGAGGCCTCCCGTTTAAGGTCAGCCCCAAGCTGGTTTGTGCTCCCCTGTAGCAGAGTTTTCTCAGCGCACAGCCTCCTCAGTGCAATTAATTAAGGATTGAGCAGAGTGTACTTCCCTCAATAAGAGGGTTTATAGCATTCAGCTGAGTTCTGCTCTCCAGGATGCCCGTCTCTACGCGTGAGTTTGAGTTGCTTACTGCCCCTTCTGCAGTCGCTCTTACTTGCTGTCTTCTCTGAAGAATGCGTTGTTGAGATTCTGTATTCAGACAGGGTTGGCCAATACTAAGTTTGTCCTTTGTCAGACCAGGTTGGCCTCCCTGGTGGCATTGGGGTGACTCCGTTCCCCCTTCTAGTGGCTGGCCGGGGTTCTTTTCAGTTCCCTGGCCACATTCCCTTAAAGGGACCTTCTTTTCGGAAGATTTGGTCCCAGAAGCCTTGGAGCAGCCTTGGTAGGCTTTCTACGGAAGGCCTCTTTGAGGTTCAGCTTGGGCTGTTGGCCGTAGGGAATGCTGTCACTGACAGCCTTTGTGTGACCCGAGGGTGAGTTGCTATCTGCCGTTTCTTTCGAAACCGCTTGACGTTTGTCTAGCCCTCTTGGCATGCACTTTCCTCAAGCATGGCGGCGTGGGTATTTTGTTCCAGATATGCGGTGAAATGCAGAGTTGAGTTGCCTTTCGAAAGGGAACGTCTCAGGTTACTAATGTAACCATGGTTCCCTACTTCCGGGTCGCGCTATGATGATGTCATAGGCTGTCGCCGGCCAATAGGATTGGAGTGGTTTGATTCTTGGCTTACAGACATCGGTTCACATGTGACATTCCCCATATGCGGTGAAACGCAGTCTCGTTCCCTGTTCTCAGGGAACCATGGTTACATTCGTAACCTGAGACGTTTGAACTGATAGCGCGGATAACTACCTTGATTATGGAGAGTAGAGAAATTAAATATTTGATCAGCAACAAATTTCCCAAGCTACCATTCGAACAGCAACTACAAACTAAAAATGAAAGTAGACCCCATGCCTAAGGTGGATATACTATAGCAATCAGCTTTACTTAATGGTCAAATGTGCTCTTTTAACACAGACATTTAAAAGGACAGAATGATGGATTATTGCCTCAAGTGATAGGCTAGGTGAGTAAAATTATATTTATATGGTCTTTCTGTATATGTCATTTTCTTTACATTTTCTGTCCCACCAGTCCCACCAATTTAACATTGGTAAAAGTAAAATGTTAAAGTAAGAAATGATTCAACCTCTTTCAAATAATTATTGTTACGTATCCAGCGCCTGCTGGCTCCTGCTACTCCCCACCAGAGGTCGCCAGTTCACCATTTCAGTGCACACACAGCTATACATCACTCTGGACTACATTTCCCATAATTCCCCATCTAGGAACCAATCACACACTCGCACCTGTTTCCCATCAGTGGACCCTTTATAAGCTGCACCCAGACACACACACAGGGCTGAGTATTGTTTAGTCGTATGTTTTCCATGTTAATCCTTGTTCCTAGTTCTGCCTTGTTTTTGACCCTGGATTGTTTATTCCTTGTTTGATGATCGTTTGCTGCCTGCCTTGACCAGTTGGATCACTCTTCTGCCTTGCCCTTAAGTTTCTGTTTGCTGGTGTTTGACCCTTGCCTGTACGACTACGCTCATTCTAATAAAGCCTGCGTTTGGATCTACCCCTTGTCGTCATGACTCCCAACGTTACAATTATAATGGTTCTCAACTTTTATGACTACAAGGCCCCCCTTTGTGCACAACAATATTCAAAGACCCAGTGACTTTTCCATTCAGTCCTGATTTACTGGGAAAAAGTAAAAAAGTAAAAAATAATAATAATAATAATAAAATAAATATTTTAGATATATATATATATATATATATATATATATATATATATATATATATATACAATTTCTACCTGCTGAAGCATTTGAGAGATTGGAATAACTACAAAAATGTATATACCCATGAAAATAAAGCTTCCTCATATATCTAGGTTTTCCAAGACTGTAAGAATCCTAAAAAAAAAAAAAAGTTGTAGATGGGGTGAATTAAAATAATAAATTAAAATAAAATAATATAAAAATCATTTTTGTTGTTTTAGCTTATTTTGTCCAATTTTAAATAATCAGGAACCCTTGTCTGCCCATGGGCCCTGGACTCCCAGTTTGAGAACCATCGATATAGACATTTAATTCCCTTTCTATTAATGGCACAGATATTTTTGTATATATGGTTTGTATACATTACACATACACGGTTTCTTATACCAAATGAAAGCAAATGTGGTAAATGTCCCGGTCTCCCCTACACTACACTCACGCATGTATGTGTGAATATTTCCTTATATCCATCTCTCCTGTAGTGATGAAAATCTCTGATAAGACTGGCAAGCAGGGAGCATAATTGCTTTGGATTTGAAGTGCTTGTGTCAAAGGTCCTGGTGCTCAGAGGAAGTCCAAGTGATGGGGACAATTTCCACTGTCATCATTCATTGTGCAAACAGGGACAGAGAGACACTGCCCCATAATGAAAGCTGGAGACACTGCAGGCGAGCAGCTTGATTAAATGACATCACCATGACATCCATTCACAGGTCAGTGCACATAAAATGACAAGAGACCAAACAAATTAGCCGAGCTTGAGCAAGGTTTCTGTGGCAAATGGTCTGTATGAGTGTGTGAAGGGATTCACCGCTATTGACAGGTGCCACTTAACAGCAGAATGTGCCTCCATCCAGATTAAAGGTTTTCTGGCATGCCACATCAAAACATTACTGACAATATAATTGACAATTATCCCTCAAGTCACTGGAGGTCACAAGAATATGGCTTGGAAGCAGATGTCAATTTGCAATTGGCTAGAAAGCTTCTGCACCTCCAACTGGCTTCTGAAGATGATTTTACATATTTTTTTAGTTCTGCACAGTAAGGCCTCTTTCTCTTCACTTTCAAAACAAAATATTTAGCAATGAAATTAACATGATTAAGATGCTTAAAGTAGCTTTAAGTGATGAAAAAAAGCTGTTGTTTCTCTGATGTTTGGATGTTCAGGTGTGCATCACTGAGAGCGGTTATGAACAACCATGTTGACAGACTAAATATTTATTTAGGTCCCTCCCCAACGTATTCAAATACCCTCAATTGCTCAAAGTCAAAGGCATAAGCCTCAACACAAGCAATGCTGGCAAGTGACCAAGCAACTAAACAGAAGCGCTCGCTGTCACAATGGCTCCTGAACTCCCAGCATGCACTGCAACAGCAGAAGTGTGTGTGGATTAGATAACGCAGCGAGACACTCCAATCCAAGACACAAGGGCTACCCAGCTAAGAGAGCGGATGAAAAACCCCTGCTAACTCATATGGGTTTGACTAAACAAACAATGTGACAGAAGCAGTCTGGAAATGGTCAGACTCTTAACAGGATTTAACTTGAAACATATGAAACATGCACTGTGTCCGCACTGTGGATTTCAATCCTCATGGTTTTGATGTCTGATGAAAATGGTTCCTTTCATTCTGACAAATAGAGTATCTGTCTCATAGAGGTTCATTTGGGGGTATTGACGCTGACAAAGGACATTATGCAGACAACAGAGATGTGATTGAGGGTAGAAATGAAGCATTCAGACTCTATTTACATGAAAGTCAAGAGTGCACTAAACCCACGAGATTCTCACTTTCCCGTTACAACAGTAACAGAAAAATGTCTCATCAGCAAAGCAATTGTGCCATATTGACTCAAAACATATTTTCATTCGAGATTGTCATGAACTGTGTTGAAATATTGTTGATTAATATAAAATTAATTGTATTTCCACTATGTTCCTTAAACCGTTGTTTGTATATATTTAACATATCTGATTACTAAATATCTTGTTGTGTGATAAAATGCTCAATTAAACATCAATGGCCCATTATAAACCTCAAGCAAACAATCCTGAAATAAAACAGAAAATGAACACAGCTTCTCATAGTATTCAATAACAGGCGCACAAGTGAGTGGTCTCACTGCTAGCTGTTGAGTGATTCAATATAATACTTTAATAAGCACAGAAGAAAAAAAAAGATCATACATAAAACAGTGCAGATGTGCGTGTTTATGAGCAGAATATCCCTCAGGCTGAACTGACAGCAGCTCTCCTCACAAAGCTATTTGAGGGACTGAACTTTCAACACCTCCAATAAACAGTGAGCTGGCAGCACTCATGCACGGAATTATGGGTCATACTGAGAGCAGGGCCTCTATTCGATAGCTCCAGACTAATGGTTTATGCATATGCATGTGCATCTTCATTGGAGCGGTATAGCTGGAGTCATCCTCTCTGTCCTGCCTGAGCTGACAATTCCCCTCTGGCTGTGTTTACCGTGAACAAATGATGTTTTGATATTCACACACACGCTGGCATCGACCTGCCAATCAGAGCCCTTATCCCCTCTAGTCTTTTCAGAAACTAGTTCATCTGTGAGGCTGCCAATTAAACAGCACAATGAAAGATTGGAGGCCCTCCCAGAAGCGATGTAGGAATCGCCACATACACATAGAGCCAGTAAAACCACTTAGAATTAAATGACACTGTGCATGGAGGTCTCAGATGTGATGTGTTGTCATTCAGAAGGATAAACCCACAAAGTTGTAAGTGAAAACTGCAGTATGAAAGATCAAAAATGGGAAAGCTTTTGTTGTCGCTCATTATGTAGTGCTGGAGCTGCTCATATTAAAGATGACTGGATTCATGTATGACTTTATAACCACTATAACCTACAGTTCCTGTCAACAATGTTGTTGAACTGTTGAATGGTTCTTGACAATCTGTTTAATGTCAATGGGAAATTGCTTTCACAACCAATTTAAAAAAATGCATATTCCTTGAACTCACTTTGAAAATACTTTATCCGCAGGCAACTGATTGACAATATTTCCAAAATGCTGAATCACCTATAACAGCAGCCTAATACAAGGAGTAAATAGAGTACAGCAGTGTTGATGTATTTTTGTAGGCCATCCTTTAAGTTTGCATCACCCTGGTTCCCTCAACAAAAACATTAGGATTTCTTCCATTGGCTTTTGAATTATTGCAGAAAATAAGCTGTGATCAACAAAACTTTATGATTCTTACACGTTCATCATGATAAATCTTAACAAATAAACAACTTTCATTTATTTTGAAGCCTAAATACATTCACTAGAAGTAAAAAGCTAACATAGGTCAGTGGCGAGTGGTGACTTTTTTAACCGGGTATGCTGGGTGGTGCATGTAAAAAAAATGTGGCCGATGCAGTTACGTTGAATAGGTTTATAGCTAATATGCGAGATGCTCGCATTCTCAGTGTTAGTTCACTCATTTGCTTGCTCATGACAAATAGCAACACAGTGAAAAGTATTTCTAATATGTTGGACCTTTTATTGAGAGTAGCCCATAAATATGCTGTATTTTTGTATTTAGCTAGGTGCCGCTAGTGTCACACAAACAACATACTTCACCTTTAAATGTATCAGTTTAGGACACAGATCTAAATCAAACACGACAAATAAAAAACACCATTGCAAAAACACTATTTTTTAAACTAATTAAAAATAAGTATAACATAAGTATTAGCAGCCTATTATAAATAAAAAATAAAATGTAATTATAATAAATATAAGTAGGTTATAATAAATATAAATATCAGTATTCTTTAAAAAAATAAGTTGATATTGTGCAAGCTGATGACTTTTAACAAACGCACAGACTATCGATTAACATCCTCTGATAGGCCTAGTTACAGTAAGACTGTCTTAAACAAGTTTTGACAAGTTTTCATAAAAAAAATCTCTATGGAGAAAATGAAATACTATGTGTCACGAACTCCGTGGTTCCCTCCTCTGACCATCGGAGGGAGCCCTCGCTCGAATATTGACACACGCATACATTACATTTCCCATCAGCCCATACCTTGGACCAATCATCATCACTTACAGCTGAAACCTGGACTATTTAAGACTCACACACATTCCACCTCTTTGCGAAGTCTTGTATTGCCCTGGTGTACATTACTGAGCATTATTATTCTGTCTGACTGTCTGTCTGTCTACCTGCCTGCCTGCCTGTTGCTGATCCTGTTTGCCACCCGTTTATGATTCTCTGCCGCCTACCTCTGACCTGTGCTTTGTTCCCTGTCCTGTGAGTGATATCTCCCAGCCTTGAACTACTGCCTGTATACTGACCACGATTCTGCCTGTCCCCTGTATACCTGTTTGCCCCTGTTTGACCTTGCCTGTTCGACCACGCTCTGCTCTAATAAAATCATGCGAATGGATCCCAGCCTGAGTGACAATTCATTACAGAAGACTTTGACAGCCCAAGATCCAGCTGCTTTCTCTCACCTGTGTGCGGCCATGTCAGCCCAAGCCAGCCAGCTCGCAGCACATCAACACCAGCTCAACCGTCTCACAACACTCATGGAGGAACTGGTAAAGGCGTTGCAAAGTCTCCAAACACCTGCCCCAGCGGCACCTCCACCACCCACCGCGGCCACCATTACCCATGCGGCAGGAACGCCGTCACAGGGGAATCCACGTTTATCACTGCCAGAGAAATTCAGCAGTGATCCCACGAAATGTAAGGGTTTCATTCTTCAATGCTCCCTTTTCATTAATCAACAACCCACATTATACGCCACGGAAGCGGGTAAGATCGCATTCGTCTGTTCTTTGTTCACTGGGAGAGCGCTAGAGTGGATTACTGCTGTTTGGAGAGATGATGGGGCTGCCTTTCCTTCGTTTGAGTACTTCATGCAGAAATTTAGAGAGGTTTTTGATCATCCTAGTGACGGGAAGGGGGCCGGCGATCGCTTAATGGAGCTGACTCAGGGGCGGAGAACTGCGGCTGAGTATGCACTCACCTTCCGCACGCTTGCTGCACAAACTGAGTGACACCTTAAAAGTGAGTGACACCTTAAAAGTATGCTTTCGGAGAGGATTGTCCCATGAATTACAGACGGAGTTAGCTTGCCGTGATGGGGGCAGGAGTCTGGACCAATTCATTGAACTCGCTATTCAGATTGACAATCTCATCCGTTCCCGCAAGTCTGGTCAGAGATGCAGCACTCATCCTTTTCCACCCGTGGACCCAGAATATTCAGAGCCCATGCAGATCAATGCCTACCATCTATCCAAAGAGGAGAGAAACCGCCGACTGACCCACTGTCTCTGCTTGTACTGTGGTAACCCCGGTCATGTGAGAAACAACTGCCAAGTACGATCTAATCCAGAAAATCCACGGTTGGTGAGTGATCCTAACCCTTACTACAGCTCTGACATGTGTGTGTCTGTACCCATTATCCGACATTTTAACCACAACCGCATTACTGGATTCCGGGGCAGCGGGAAACTTCATGTCCCAAAGTTACGCTCAGCAAAACCAAATTCGTTAATCGAATGCTCTTCTTCTCTCACAGTGGAGGCAATAGACGGCCCGGCCGTTGGGCTCTGGAAGTGTTAACGTCATAACCCAGCAACTCACCATGAAAACCGGTATATTCCATACAGAAATCATTCAATTCCACATTCTACCCACTTCCACCTCTTCCATCATCCTAGGTCTGCCGTGGCTATGCACCCATAACCCCCAAATCTGCTGGAAAGAAGGACAAATTACTCACTGGAACGCACATTGTCAGTCCAAATGCCTGTCTCATCCATCTCCCCTACCTGTCAGAGCGATTCAGGCTGCAGAATCCACCGAATCCATAGCCTGCCCTCTCACAAGCATGGTAAAGAAGGGAAACAATCAACTCAGTTGGCCCCCTGCCGCCATTCAGGCCTTCCAACAACTCAAGGAACGCTTTACCACAGCCCCCATCTTGCGTCATCCCGATCCATCACTCCCGTTCATCGTTGAAGTAGATGCATCCAGTACCGGTCTTGGGGCAGTACTCTCTCAAAGGCAAGGTAACCCATCTAAACTTTATCCATGTGCTTACCATTCCAGGAAACTCACAGCAGCAGAGAGGAATTATGACGGCGGAGACCGGGAGTTGCTGGCCATGAAGGCGGCTTTTGAGGAGTGGTGTCATTGGTTGGAGGGGGCCACACATCCCTTCGTGGTGCTTACAGATCACAAGAACCTTGAGTACTTATGGACGGCTAAGAGACTTAACCCCTGTCAAGCCCACTGGTCTGTTCTTCTCTCACTCCCATTTTACCGTCACTTACCGACCAGGCTCCAAAAATGTAAAAGCGGACGCTCTATCTCGTCAGTTTGAAGGCGAGTTCACAACACAAAATCCTGAGACTGTATTACCTGCTTCTCTTGTCGTTGCTCCCATACAGTGGGACATTATGACTGAGCTGGAACAGGCCAACGCCCAGAACGAGATCCCGTCTGACTGCCCACCTGACAAAGTCTTCGTGCCAGAGAACTTTCGCAGCCGCATACTGGAGATGGTTCACAAGTCACCCTCGTCAGGCCATCCTGGTATCACCGCAACCATACATCTCCTGCACAACCGCTTCTGGTGGTCTTCATTAAGCAAAGACTCGACTCAATTTGTGAAACAATGCCCTACCTGCAATATGAACAAACCTTCTCATCAACTGCCTGCTGGCCTCCTGCAACCATGACCTCTGCCTCAACGCCCCTGGTCCCATATAGCAATCGACTTCGTCACTGACCTCCCAGCATCCAACAGCCACACCACCATCCTCACCGTCATCGACCACTTCTCCAAAGCCTGCCGCCTCATCCCTCTACCAAAATTACCCACTGCCATGCAGACAGCAGAGACGAACTCCGTGGTTCCGAGCCCTCGCCCGAATATTGACACACACACACACACACACACGCATACACTACATTTCCCATCAGCCCGTACCTTGGACCAATCATCATCACGTACAGCTGAAACCCATTACCTGGACTATTTAAGACTCACACATACTCCACCTCTTTGCGAAGTATTGTATTGCCCTGGTGTACATTACTGAGCGTTATTATTCTGTCTGACTGTCTGCCTGTTGCTGATCCTGTTTGCCACCCGTTTATGATTCTCTGCCGCCTACCTCTGACCTGTGCTTTGTTCCCTGTCCTGTGAGTGATATCTGCCAGCCTTGAACTACTGCCTGTATACTGACCATGATTCTGCCTGTCCCCTGTATACCTGTTTGCCCCTGTTTCTAGTTAGTTTTGTATCAAATACAATGTGATCAGCTTACCCGGAAGTCTCCGTAACTGGCAGATTAAAGAAAATTACCGTCGTTTGGCAAATAAATAAATAACGGACAGTTACATATGCATTTCCAATTATGTAGGCTTTATGGTACACCTCAAACAAGGGATTTTATAGTAATTTATAATGTTAATATTAGTTGCAGAGTCCACGAATGGCTTCGGTATGCAGATCATTCACAACTTATATGGACCGCACGCCACTGACGTAGGTTATAAACGAACTACACCACAGTCACATGACCTTTAAGCTTCTGACAGCTTTCAGTTTTAATTTAAGAAAATTTGCCTTGAAAGTATGAGTTAGAATAGTTTGCAAGAGTGCGATTATCAACAACTGTAAAAGCAGAATAGTAGATGAGTTTACTTGTTTCGTGTGATGAAGTTTAATGTCCCTGACCGCCTCTGTAGCCCCATTCAGACACTTGTTAGCAAGCCTTTTTAAGACAAGTAAAAGCTTTAAAAAAATCACATGGGTATTAGTGATGTATTTTATGCTGTAGAATAAAACTTGTGCTTGTGTTAACCACAGACCTTGTTTTAAGCATTTAACCAAAGACCCATTAAAACAAACAAAAAAAAAACAAAAAAAAAAAACATTGATTTCAGGACGATGGAACCAGAATTGCAACATGCTTACCCACTTCCAGGTTTTGGCCAACAAAAATACATCATCAATGCAGCACTCTATAAATATTTGACTATTGGGTTAGCCTACTGTATTTTCGACACTTATGTTACCCGAAATCAAAAAGTCGTTTGAGTTGTTTTAGAGTAAGTTGCGACACTGTAACAAAGGTTAGTAAGACTGATGAATACAAAAAAAAACAAAAAAAAAAACAAACAAACTGCATTAAAGGGGTGGTTCATTGCTATTTCACTTTTTTTTAAACTTTGGTTAGTGTGTAATGTTGCTGCTTGAGCATAAACAGTATCTGCAAAGTTACTGCGCTGAACGTTCAATGCAAACTGAGATATTGTTTTTTAAATAATTGTCTGTTTAAGGACTACAACAAACGGCTGGTAGGGACTACAATGAGCTTCTTCCTGGGTTGGTGACATCACTAACCCTATAATTTACATAAACCCCGCCCCCAAGAACATGCAACAGAGGGGGTGAGGTCATGTTACTGCATTACAGTATGTAACACAAAAAGTGTAGGTGGTGATCTTTTGGGCAGATGGGACATTATGAAAAGTGATGGTCCTTCACAAGGACAGTAAATAGCATGTCATAAATACAAGATGACAAAATGACAAGTTATAGCCGTATGTGATGATCCCGGCATTGTCATTGGGGATGTGTTAATTGGTTGCCCCACCCAGGACTCAACTTGATGGGCGGTTCATTGGGTGCACTAACGGTTGCTGCTGTGGCGTTTCTTTAAAAAGAGACTGTTGGCAGCACTAGAATGGGAACCTGGGTTTTGGAAGTTTTGTTTGAGTTCTCCTTTGTTTGGTTCTGTCTTTGCTTTGTTATTTGGGTTTTGCTTTTGCTTTGATCCCCATGTTGTTTTGTTTTTACATCTTTCAACATCACAACATTATATTACAGATTCATTCAGACACCTTGCTTTACGCACAGATTAAACGGATGGTTACAGAAACATTTTTATCTTATTTTTGCGAATTAATTTGATTTAATAAAGCATTTTCCTTCTTGACTTAATTATGGTTGTGTGTGCCCTTTTTGCTGCTTCCCTTGGAGCCATGCGTTGTAACACCGTAATTAAACTAAACTATACCTGTTCTATCTTCATGCAGCATATATTCTCTGGCTCTGTAAGCATTTTACAACAGTTCCCACAGGGGCGATTTATAGATTATCATGACAGAATATGCTAATCAATGACTAAGATAATAAACTCCACATCAGCTACATTAATTCATCAACTAACCGTTCAGAAGCATCCTGTTGCATTCAAAATGTTGTCACTTCTTCTTGAGTCTCTCCATCATTGTCCGACTCCGTTTTGAACATAAAAGGCTGAACAGTTTCTGACATTTTCAGTGAGTCTGTGACCTCCGTGAAGTTGGCACCCCATAAAATGAAATAATCCCCAAAACTATGCCATTCGTTTGTGCTACGTTTGTGCCGCAAAAACGAACGTTTGTGCTGGTTTAGTGTTCAAGATATTGAGCATTATTTTTTTGGTCGTGTGACGTCATTCTCGACCCCATATTGTTCAAATCGCTCGATTTGTGCTGGTTTGTGCCGTTAAAACAAACACTGTAACTGTTTTCCTTCCACAGATATAACAAATATAATTCAAGGTTCTGTGATGTCACTCTCCACCCCACTTCGTCTAAATCACACGAAACCGGTGTCGTTGGTTTGTGCTGGTTTGTGCCATTAAAATGAACACTATCTATTTCCCCTCTTTAGTAATAACAAATATAATTCAGGAGCTGTGACATCACTCTGCACCCCATGCCGTGCAAATTGCTCCAAACCGGTGCCATTTGTATGTGCTTGATTTGTGCCGGTTTGTGTCGTTAAAACAAACACTGTAACTAAGACCTCATCTTAAATATAACGAAAAAAATGTTTTATGAACAGTTATGTAACTCTTCACCCCATGTCATTCAAATTGCTCCAGACCGGTCACCGGTGTTGTTCGTTTGTGCTCGATTTGTGCCGGTTTGTGCTGTTAAAATGAACATTCTATTTATTCGCCCTCCTTAAAAAAATAAATATAATTCGGGAGTTGTGATGTCACTCTCCACCCCATGCCGTCCAAATTGCTCCAAAAGGTATCATTTGTTTGTGCTTGATTTGTGCCGGTTTGTGCCGTTAAAAGAAACCCTGTAAGTGATTACTTTTTTAAATAAATAATGGAAAAAACCCAATCTCCACCCCATGTCATCTAAATCGCTCCAAACTGGCATTGTTCGTTTGTGCTCGATTTGTGCAGGTTGTGCCTTTAAAAGAATGACTTAAAATAATAATAATAATAATAATAATAATAGGCCTAATAAAATATAGAGTCTTAAATATAGAGTAGGCCTAACAAAAAATGTTTTTACATTCAAAACATCAGTCCTCTATGGTCTAAATTGTTACTGGTGTTGTGCCGAATTGTGACCCCCGGCAAATGATTACACCCCTAGTACTGGTAGATTTAGGATTGGGTGTGGGGGAGGGGTTAGGATTAGGGGTGGGGTTAGGATTAGGCAATCAGGTAGCGACCTCAATGAGGGGGGTAATAATTTGGCAGGGAGTGAAAATTCAGCACAACACCGGCGCTGTTCCTTTGTGTTCAATTTGTGATGGTTTTGTGGCCTTGAAATTGCAATAATGTGTTTCCCCTAGACATAAGTCTCTGGGACAGTAATGCAGGCAAGCCATTAAAGTAATAAATATGCGAAATATGTTTGACTTAAATAATTTAAAGATTAACAAAACAAAAGAAAAAACTGTGCGACAAATCTGTGCTGTGTGTTGTGAGGCGCGGCGCTACAAGTCAGCCGAGATGAGAAAGCGCATCCTATAGATTGATTTATGTTCTGTTTTCATTGTGAGCACAGTGTGATCAAAAATGATGGCTATTTAACACTGTTCGATCGCGCCGGCGCCTCACGCACACATCATATTTATAGCATTGCAAACTTGATTTCGAATTCTAATTATTATTGTAATAAAACAGTCAATCTAAACATCAAGTAATCTAAACATCTTGTGCTAATTAACTGGTTTCAGTCAAGAAGGGAAAAAAATCCACAAAATCCACCTATGAATTAATTTATAAACACAACTAATTTTTCCGTTAACTCGTTCTATTTAATGTAACAATTGCAATTCACTTTGTACAGTGTATGTTTTTTCTTTATTATTATTGTTATTTTATTTAAAGAAAATAGCCTTCGCCTATAGGCTACTTCACATTGACAGTGATTAGTGTTTGTTTTAAAGGTGTATTGCGTTATGCATTTTGCAGTTAGATGATGAAATAATCTGAGCATAAGCAATTCCACAAGATTCCACAAGGCCTATTAGTTGCAGCATGTTATCTTCCTCTGCGGAAGATGTGAAGCGATGTGTTAAAATGTTAGGCTACACGTGCTCCTGTGAGTTTCTTGATTGCACAATAATTAATAAAAAAAATTCACTTCTCTGACGTGTCTACCAAATTTTTAATTAACCTGTAAATTGTCCTGCACACATGCTTTTTTATTTAGTCTCAGAGCACATATTTTCCGCATATAGGCAGACTTTCCTACTGTGCATTGTTTAACGTTTTTGAGGGGCGCAGAAACACGTTAAACATCAAATAGCTGTTTGATATATTTGAAAATTTACCATGCAATTATATAGTATTTTATTATTATTATTATTATTTAATCAAATATCTGTCCCAATATCACAGCATAGCACACAGTAGTACTGGTTACAGAAGTAGGCAGGTAACATGTAGGCCTACGTGGCTGTGACAATATCTGACAAATTTATAAGCACATTTAAGAAGGGGTCGTAGTTACTTTTTTTTTTTAACGGCACAAATTGAGCACAAACGAACAGCACCATTTTGGAACGATATAAGACGACGCGGTGGAGATTGTTTGTTTTTTTGTTGTTGTTTTTTTCCACTATTTTTTTATTAGGCCTGTTATTAGCCTATTATTTTTTTAAGTAATTCTTTTAACAGCACAAACCGGCACAAATCGAAGGATACCAGTTTGGACGGCATGGGGTGACGTGACATGAGAGTGACGTCACAGCTCCCGAATTATGTTTGTTATTTCTAAGGAGGGCAAATAAATAGAATGCTCATTTTAATGGTGCAAACCGGCACAAACGAACGATACCGGTTTCGTGCGATTTAGGCGAAGTGGGGTGGAGAGTGACATCACAGATCCCAAATTATATTTGTTATTACTAAAGAGGGGAAACAGATACAGTGTTCATTTTAACGGCACAAACCGAGCACAAACCAACGACACCGGTTTTGTGCGATTTAGACGAAGTGGGGTGGAGAGGAACGTCACAGATCCCAAATTATATTTGTTATATCTGTGGAAGGAAAACAGTTACATTGTTTGTTTTAATGGCACAAACCAGCACAAATCGAGCATAAATGAATGGCACCAGTTTGGAGCGATTTGAACGACATGGGGTGGAGAATGATGTCACATAACCAAAAAAATAATGCTCAATATCTTGAACACTAAACCAGCACAAACGTTCATATTTGCGGCACAAATCAGCATAAACGAATGGCATAGTTTTAGGGATTATTTTATTTTATGGGGTGCCAACTTCACGGAGGTGAGTCATGGTGAGGTAATGTGAGGCGCTGCTAAGTGCTAACACAAGCTCCTGAAACTCCACCCCCTTTTGAGAGCAGCAACTCATTTGCATTTAAAGGGACACAAAAACGTAGCATTTTTGCTTACCATCAAAAAGTGACAAACTTAACATGCTATAAAAAAAAAAGGTCTGTAAGGTATTGAGCTAAAACTTCACATACACACTCTGGGGACATCAGAGACTTTTTACATCTTATAAAAGTGGCATTATACCACCCGTTTTAGACAGAAAATGGATTGAATTTTAATTTATTATTGACTTAATTGCATTTTGAAGTGAGAACAAACAGGAGAAGAGGATGTTTTTCAGTGTCTCAAAACAATCCAGAGTCCCTGAGGAAAAAGCACTCTTGTTTTGATGGCCGTCCCCACGCTCAGAAAGACACACGCTGCTTCTTTCCCAGGCATTTCCATGGTGTCGAGGTTACTGCGGTCTCTTCTCATCTGGCCTGCTAACATTCTCTAAGGAGGCAGAAGTTCCTCCAGGGAGTGTTGTGAGAGCGCTGCTCCCCTCATGCCGAGCACACACAAGGAGTGTTGACTACATCCCAGTGGACTGGCGTCAGCTCCGCTAAAGCTTCAGTCTACACTGAAACGTGCCCAGGGATGCCTGCTTACTTAAGGTTTTGCATGTCCTGTCATTCAGCACACTCGTGTAGACAGAGCTGACTCCAAAATGCCTGCACAAATCGCTCAGCTGTCTCGCTTTGCAGCTCCTCCAAAGACACAGCCCATAATAAGACCGCAGAGTGGGAGATTTCAGAAGGAACACTAGACTGGGAATCTGTGTGGTGCCGATGGGGTTTAACACTACAGCTGACTCGACATACAAGCTCATTTGAGATGTTTTGACAAAGCCTCTGTTGCAGAAATGTTTGAAAAACGCATAAACAACATATAACAAAACGATTCCTGTGGTGAGGAACTGTCAGCATCATGCATCTGTATATTGTACACTAGACCATAAAGACATGTAGGCATTGGTACAGTTTGAGGGCATTTGTAAATGAGTTTGTAAAAGAAAAATGAGTAT